>CM060410.1:24915533-26115533 GCA_030545235.1 Helianthus tuberosus
TAAAGTTAAGCTGAAGGCTTACGCGGGCCGCGTGAGGCCTCAATTTTAGCTATAAATAGCTTGTTGCATGCACAGTCCACTGGTGTCGAAATCCAAACATAAAAACGAATTTCTACTGCTCTAAAGGTCGAAATTTCATATATTATTAGCGAGGCGCTGCTCCGATACCGGGTATTAACTCGATCGCTGCTACGATTCAATGTCCGATCGATTAAAACTATCCAATGGATGTTTAAGTGCTGCCCACATTAGGGTTATGCTTTGTCATTCGTCGTAAATTCGATGGATGTTTAAGCATCGCACTTTGTCATTCGTTGTGAGGGTTTAATCTCGTGAGTTATCGTAAATGCTGTATTAGTTACTAACCTAGTTCGTGTGCATGTTGTTTAAAATTAGGTTAACAAGGCTAATCAATAGACTAGACTCTGCTCGTGTTAAATCTGCAATGTGAGTCATTCTCTTTTTATCAAAGTGCTTTATAAATTCTTAAATATTTTCAAAGTTATAATTACAGTGATTAAGTTTTTGTAATCACCAAATTACTGCCGGTATGTGGGGTTTTGTATACATTACTTGATAATCTTCACCATTGGACAACGAGGTAGCCAATGGGTGATATGACCATAGTCACAGAAACGAGTCGAGTGACAAATACTGTGGGTAGTTGGTTGATATCTGGAAACATTGTAATCTCTCTTAATACTGTAAATTATAACAAACGTGTCGTTTTAATAAATAGAATGATTCACCAGCATTTCCCGCTGACAAAACATTTTTCAAACATGTTTCAGGTGATCTGTTGTGATCCAGGAAAGTGACGCAAAGCACTACAAGCTTAAGGAAGTGGCTCAATATAAAATAAAGAAATATATTTTGTAAAATAAAGATTTCTCAGTGAAATCATATGATTGTAAACTACCGGGATTTTTATTCCGAGTTGTGAAATAAAATAATCAAGAAATTCCAGTTTTAAAAAGATCCTGATGAAAACTTCCGCTGTCAACTCAATTAAATAAATACCACGGGATTTTCTGTCCCGCGACTCCTGAAACGGGTCAAACCGGGTCGGGGGCCGTGACATTTCTAAACTAAATAATAATTAAGATCTGTTATTATTGTGTGTATTAAAACTAATAAAAATAACAATATAAATCATGAAAGAATAAAGACATGGTGCCACAAACCCTATTATTTTCTTAAAACATTAACAAAAAACCCATGAATTGTAAAGCTTCAAACATCTATTTTGTTCTTGTATAAAAGGTCAAAATTTGATCAATATAATTGGTCAACAACATAAAGTTATGGTAAATCTATCAATAAATCAATCACTTTGTTCTAGAGAACCATGTACAGTGCTACAAAAAGAAATAATAAACTTTCATTTCTGCTCCATTAGAGATCCTGCACTTTCCCTAAAAGATTACTCCTTCTGGAGGTGCTTCTTCAGGAATCTGCAAAATAATAAATAAATAAATAAAGATGATGATGATGATGATGATGATGATTCAGGTAAAAAACTGAAAAAATCTTAAACAGGTTACCTCTCCTGCTCTCCATTCATCTTTGAACCATATACTGTTGTGCTCATTATTATTCGACTGTGGAACGTTTTTCCTGCATAAAGAACAGAGAACAGAATATTTATCGTCTTTTTTGCTAACTATTATTATGGAGGTTTTAGACGTGTGCTTTGAAAGTGATTACTTGATTCTGAATAATAAAAACCAGATAATCAGTTATAAAACAAGATGCACTTACGTATTTTGAACACTGGTGATTGACTCATGAAAAACTTTTGCAGAAGGGTTTTGATCACCAAACGGTATAGACAGCTGTTGACTTGTTTGATTACCAAATGGCATTGACGGCTGTTGACTTGCGTTTTGAGTACCAAACGGCATAGACGGCTGTTGACTTGATATATTAAGATTCGGTGAAGCTGCAGCAGAGAAAGAGTTGGCAAAGGTAGGTGTTGTGGCTTGGACAGGGCAAACAAATGACTGTGTAGAAGGTTGACTGCCCAGTAGTTGACCTACAAATCACCAGACAATAACAAAAACATATAGGGTAAAGTTCTTGTACAAATAATTTTAACATACTAAACATACAAATTGAAGGAAAACTCAAAAAGACAAGGTGGCATTTTTGTAATTATCAATAACTTTCAAAGTTACTCTACAAATATACCTAAAAAAACCTAACCACTCCCCCACCCAAAAAAAAAAAACCTAAACCCCCCACCCCCCAAAAACCTAAAAAAAACCTAACCCCCCCCCCCCCCCCCCCCCCCCACCCCCACCCAAGCTAAAATGCTACAAACTAAACCCCCAAAAAACCTAAAAAAATCTAAAAAAAAACACACAAATTATTTTATTTTATTTTTTTAACATTTTTTATTAAAAAAATCGCTACTTTTTTTTTTTATTCTCGCAGTTCACCCCCATCACTCTCTACCTATATGTGTATATATATAGGCTTCGGATCAAGAGAAAACCACCCAAGTTGTGAGAACTTAGGAAACCCCAACTTCCCGTACGACTTTTGCCACCAATTTTTTTAATTTTTGCACGCACGTAGATGATAATACTTGGATGTAAATGAAACAGCACGTAGATGATCATACGTAGATGTAAATGTTAAAAATACAGCTGTAAAAAAAATTAAAAAATCCGGAGCGGTGTTTTCAGCCTTTTTACAGCGCTGTAAATAGCAGCTGACATCAGCATTTACACCCACTGTAAAGGTTTTTTACGGTGGTGTAAATCAACAAAAAAATTGAAAATGCTGATTTTTTAAGGATTTTTGGTTAAAAAAATTGAAAAAACTTTTTGTAAGCGAGTTCTCACAACTCATAGGAGTTTTCATTTTACCCTAACCCTATATATATATATATAGCATAAGATGATAATAATCAAAATCACACCTGGAATTCCAAATGCAAAAGTATTCTTCTGGGGTGCGTTTGATATCTGAGTAGGAGCTTGGAACTGATTTACTTGACCGAAAGCATTATTTGGAGCGGGCGCTCTGAAAGGTACAAATAAAACAAAATATATGAAAAAGAACCGAAAACGCTACACGTTGCTAAAAGAAAATACATAAATCCCAATTATTGAAAAAGAATCTTGCCTCATTTGGAAACCTGTATTGAAGGATGAACCCAACTGGTTGAAACTTGAAACCGCGGGAGGGGCATTGTTTTGAACCGTTTGAGGGAATGTATTTGTACTGGTACCAGGAAGGGTATTTTGGGTATTAAGATTTGAATTTGACGGAGGTTTGTAAGGATTCCTAAGTAGGTTTTCGAATTCAATCAACTTGGAATTAAGTAAACTCCTCTCTTTCTCAACCTGCATAAATTTACAATTAAAATTATGATTGGCTGGCGATGAACACGATATGACTGATAATGATTTTACAAGAAAAAGGGCAAGGAAATTTTGATAAAAAGTGTTGGTAGTTGTTAATAAACTTACAATTGACTGAACGTTGGTCCCACGTTTAGCATCATCATAGGCAGAAGCTCGTAGTTCTTCATAGCTAACATCACCAATGATGTCACAAGGCCCGCTAAGGAAAGGAAAAAAGTTTTCTGGTTATATCAAGTCCTTCATCTTATAAAAAAGAAAGAAATTTGGACCAATGACATTTTATATCCTTAATAATTGTATCCAGACATTACAATCTTGCTTTTCAAAGGAAATTATTATTCATGCAATCAGAAACAAAAACTTTGTATCCAGACATTACAGTCTTACTTTTCAAAGGAAATGGTAAAACAAAGTCAGGTCCAGATTTCCGAATAATATTGAAATAGAGGGTTTGGAAAAACATACTATTTGCTATGACCATAACATGTAAGTTTCCAAAGTGGTTTCTCCTGCTGAAAATCTTCACTAATCTGGCGCTTGCAAGACTCTGGATCCGTGCAACTTTATAACATAAAAAATTAAACACAATCAGTTCTCATGACATAAAAATAAGATTATCATTATATATAGTTTTTCTAGTCACATTTAAAAAGAGTGAAGCTACAGAAACAATTTACTGTATTCTTACACATGGTTAGATGCTGAAGACTGGGTATCTTGTTTTTGCGGGGCTGTAGGATTACCACCACTTGGAGAAAACCGGCTCCACTTATTTTCACCAGGCTGATCAACATAACACATCAAAAACTCACTAACATGAAGTAAAAATGGCACATGAAATATAAACAGAATTGTAAGAGTTAAAGATGCACAATGAACCTTGAATTGATTAGCTTTAGAGTTGTTCTGAACGCCAAACCCAAACGGGTTGGGCTTTTGCGGTTGAGCAGTGGTTTGTGTGCCAAACCCGAATGAGTTGGGCTTTTGAGGTTGAGAAGTGTTCTGTGTGCCAAATCCAAAAGGATTTGGACTTGGTTTTGCTTGCTGCTGATTAACATGAAGAAACTTGCAACGTTCGCCGTACTGACAGCTGCGACACAAAACTCAACTGTTTCAACTATCCAGAATAGAAACTAGAAAGATGCTACAAAATTTCAAGGAACAAGATCTAAAGCCAGAACTTTAAAAATTTTATTTTCTTAATTAACCATATCTTGATTAATTAACAATTTAACAACCAAGAAGAACTGATTGAAATTTGATAATAACAATGAGGCCAAGATTAGTGAGCATATTCAGTTTTTAGAGTTTAGAGGTGTATTACTGTCACTAATTCAAGCCTACATAAATGAACTGAAGCAACTGATGAGAATGAATTTAGTGATTATACATCTTGTTTAAACAGGAACATCATAGCCAATATATTATCCTAAGTAGTTAATGCTGTAACATACCGGACCGCAGTTGCGGATCTAGAAAATCTTCGTAGCGGTAACGTTTTATGAAAAAGCGGTAACGAAATCAAAAAAACGTCAAAAACGTCATATTTTTCTAAAATTTACACTACCGCCGGAGCGCCAAGCGGTAGCGGAGGCTACCCAAGGTAGGTCCGCCCCTGCCGGACCGGTTATCGCGAGGTAATTTTAATATGATGCTAAATTTATATATATAGCAATTTAACACTAACAATTCAATATACTCTCCTACATTAACAAATTAACCTTTTGCAACTTGCAAAACACTAACAATTAATAGCAACATTTAATACTAACAATGACTTAAAACATTAATAGCAACAATAAGAAGAAAGGAAAATGGTAGAACTAAGAAGAAAGATACTGATATCTGTGATGAATCTGTGAAATATCCGTTCATATTATCGGTACCGATATTCTGACAGAAACAAAACTAACAATGTGCAATAAAACCCTAAGATTGTGGTGAAATAGCATCGGAAAAAGAAACAGAAGACATGTAAAACCCTAAACATATGAACGAATGGAAGAAGGCGTACTATCCACGCTGGAAGTTCCGGCAGGGTTCTTTACGGGGAGGCATGTTTCGCTCTGTCGATGTTTGCGATCGTCCCTGTTGGCTTCCTGCGTTTGATTTGGGCGCTCTGCTTTCCTCCCTAATTTGGTCCAAAGCTTTTGAATTAACACGTTACAACTAGTAACTGTTTTTTATACAAAGAGCTGGAAAGCTTAGAATTTTTTGCTTAAATAGGTGGTTTGAGCAATAAAAGAGTGCTATTAGGTGGTCAAACTTTTTATTTTCAGATTTAGGTTAGTTGCATGATGAAACAGCGACTTTCAAAGACTTTTCCTGCCAAAACTGCAAAGTCCTGCAAAAGCTGCAAAACATTTAGAAGGTTGTTGTTTGATACAGCGACCTTGTGAAAGTTGTTGTTTCATGTTACAATGTTGAAGAAAGTTGCTGTTTCATGTTACAAAGTTGATGAAAGTTGCTGTTTCATGTTACAAAGTTGCTGAAAGTTGCTGAATGGTGTTACAATGTTGAAGAAAGTTGTTGTTTCATGTTACAAAGTTGCTGAAAGTTGTTGTTTCATGTTACAAAGTTGCTGAAAGTTGCTGAATGGTGTCACAACCTTGTTTAAATCGCTGAAAATCGCTGACAAATTCATATAACTTTAATGTTATGGCAGGGATCACATGTGAGTGTTATAATATTAAATTGGGGCTACGGGATTACATGCAACTTTTGTTTCCACTAGGTCACTGTAACCTTGTCTTTTTGCATCAGGAAATGTGAGTGGTGAAATTGAATTTATGGCCATACAGTAGTAACCTTGCATGATATGGTCTCTCATGATATGGAATCAAGCCTGCAAAGTGTAATAGTTTTGTGTAAGAAATCAACTGTGTAGTGTAAGAAAAACAATGTGCTTCAATATGAATTCGAAAACTGATGCACAGAATGAAGTCTTTAAATTTGAACATAAAGCAAAGCACTCGAGATACATTTTCAATATCAAACGAAGCTTCAATCCTTTCATTACCGATAAATATTCAGTCAACTTTGATCCGCCGAAGATGAGTCTTGAATGTCATCCTGGTCCTCTTGATGCATCAGTGTTGTTCTTGAACAAGAATCACCGGGCGTTTGAGGTATTCAAAAATCCAGCAAAGTATGATGAGCCAATAAATATTAGACGATCAGATCGAGCGTTCTGGCAGCATATGAAAGAAAATTCGGTTGGTCAAAGGGTAGAAGGTTTAATACGTGCAGCATGATTCAGCGGGATACTGCAAATTGGGTACCGGTATGTAGACCACGCCTTAATAACTGCGTTGGTTGAGAGGTGGAGGCCAGAAACTCACACGTTTCACCTTCCTTTTGGCGAAACCACTGTGACATTACAGGATGTCAACATGCTGTGGGGGCTACCAATAGATGGGTTGCCTATATCTGGGGCTGACACCGGTATGGCAATGTATACTGTAAGAGACAAGTGTCAAGAGGTGTTGGGGTTTACCCCTTTGGAAGCTGAAGTGAATGGCAAAAGGGTTAAGTCCAAGCGAGTTTTACAAGAAATAAAGAATTTTTCTGAAAATCAAGCATCAGATCAAGACTGCATTTTTCATGCACGTCAAATAATATTTTATTTGATAGGGTGCACAGTCTTACCTGATAATGCAAACCACCTGATTGATGTCAAATTTTTAGAGTTTCTTGTAGACTTGCCCGCATGTTCGGGATATAGTTGGGGCAGTGTTGTGTTAGCTCACCTTTATAGAAACCTTTGTAACGCTGCAGCATCTAATGCTATAGCCGTTACTGGCCCAGTTGCGCTTCTACAAGTGTGGGTTTGGGAGAGGTTTCGTTGTTTTGCTCCTACTATTGTCGGGTTCCACTACAATGCCTCGTTAGCTGCTCGGTAGTCTGAATTGGAAATAATTAAATTTATTATTTGGTATGTATATAACACTATGTTAATTTATTATTTATCTTTTTAGGTGGAAGGGAAGCTTAACGTGTACAAATGTTTCCACACATTGCCTGTTGTCATATAGATCTCAGCTGCAATTTTTGACTGAGGCAACGGTATGGTTGTTAGTTGTTGACATATAAAATTAAAGTTTGTTTAAACACGTTTCTAAAGATTGAATTTTTTTTTTTGTTTCAGTTTAATTTGAGACCATACGACGACATTGTGGGTAGACTCCCCGATATATGTCGGAGTGGTATGGGAATTTGGCGGAGTTGTTGCACTCTGCTATACTACTCGGTTGTGGAGCATCACTATCCTCAACGAGTGATGAGACACTTTGGCATGTTCCAGTATATACCTAACCCAATTGCCATAGATAGTACTGAGCATGCCAGGCTTCATTCCATGAACCGGAGCGGGAAAACGGGGTGGAACTGGTTAACTCGTCACGCACCATATGTTCGTGGGTGGGAGGCACGTCATCAAACCTTGGTCAACGGGGACGAGGGGTTTTCCGTTGCCAATGATTACATGCCATGGTACATGCAACATACCGTGTTATATGTGACGAACCCACAGTTGCCAGCTGGCCCTACGAGGGGTTTTCAAGACGAAGGAGCAAGGGTCCAAATGATGGTATATACAAGTTTAAAATTATTCAAAGTTACCTTTATTATTGTTAGTATAAAAATTAATTATTAATTCATTATTATTATTTTTTTTTGCAGTCGGAGACGATGGGTCTAATTCACCCGATCTCAAGATCTGGACGTTATTCAGGGTGCGGCGTATCGGGCCCTTGAGATGTCTAATGTTCCAGAATACACACAATATCCGAATCATCTCACACAGGAGCCGGTGGACCTTGCTTCATATCCTCGTACACAGAGGTTAGGTAGGCCACGACGTCGTGGTCGTGGTGGTAGAAACGTTCAAGAGCCCGGGACATCAAATTGGGGCACAAACTTCGAAACATGGGGGTCAGGATCCGGTGTCAACGAAAATGAAAATTTTGCTGGAAACTTTGGTGCGTCACAAAACGTTGGCACTATGTTTGCGGACGCTAATCTAGCGGCAAACAATGATAATACTGAGCCATGGGAGTCATTGTTGGCTACGGCCGTCAACTCCGACGGAATTGACGTCACCGACTTATTGGAGGTCCAAGAAAATGATATGGGTAACAACAACAACAACAATCAGTTTGTGGACCAAAACATAAGTCAGGCAGGGTTTTTTAGCCCCTCGCCACATATCATGGACCACAACATAAGTCAGGCGGGGTTTGTTACCCCCGCGTCACAGATGATCAACTTTATGCCGGAGACGCAAACAGACTTTCAATACTGGGCCCCAAGCCAAAGTAACGAAGATCACCGGAACCGATATGAAAATGTTGAACCAAACCCCTTAGACTGGACTCTCGACTTGAACATGTTTCCACCAAATGACCCATAGTTTGCATAGTGTAATACATTTTTGAATAAATATAGTGTGTTTTTTGTTGTTGTTATTTGTGCAATATATTTTACGTTTATTTTATTGTTCAAAGCAAACTGATACTTTAACCAAAAAAATACATCATTTACTTCAAAAGAAGAGAAGTAAAAATCGGTTGGATCGTTTTTGGGAATGAGGTATTTATATTTGTTTATCATTAAGGGTATAAAGGACATTTCACAATTTTTAACCATTATGCATTTTTCTTAAAAATAAAAATGATCTTTAATTTCATTCCCACCCACTATAAATACCCCCACCATAGGGAATTAGAACTCCACAAAAACCACAACCACCTTTATGGCAAACCAAGGTGATGAGCAAAACAATTCGCATGTGGTCCAGAAAACCTCATTGTCGATTCTAAACAAACTAAGACGTCCAAGCGGTCATTCTAACACTTCGTCTTTTCCAAAGCCGACCCGAAACGTTATCCTAAATAACCCCGGGTCGTCCGCTCAGTCGAGTAAACCTGGTGGCAGCCCTCCAGAAAGGAAAAATTTTGCATTTCCAACCGAAGAGTCTGAAAATTGGTCAAGGGATGCTGTAGATTTTTACCTAAAGGGGGATTCCCCTTTTTGTTATTCTCGCTTTTTAGGGGAAATACATCTACCTAGAAGCTTTTGGGGTTGCCAACTAGGCTACGAATCTAATGCATGCCTAAATGACATTGTAATTTCAATCCTACCACTATTAGTTTTTATTATACAAATCACTAATTAGATAAATTAATTTTATGGCAGCATGTTCAAGCGTGGACGTTAAGGCTGATGCGGCTACGACAGTCTAAACTTTTAAAAGACCCGTCAAGGAAATTGCGTTGGACGGTTTTACCTCCGCAATTTTTTGAAGACGTGTGTTATACGAAGGATTGTTTAAGAGCGGTAGACATGGCGGGAAGGAAGGAACCGTACCCTCCATTTTGGGAGGTTGATTATTTGTATATTCCGATATGGATTAAGCAGGAGGACTGGTTACTATTCCGTGTTGATATGTTTAACATGGAAATAACACAATATTGGACAGATAAAAGATGGGGAAATGAAAAACGACGGGTGGTTGAAAACATCATGGACATTTTTCCAATTTTCTTCAAGCATTTTCTTGACCAAATCCAGTATTGGCGAAACTCAAGCAACTTTGTAACATGAAACAGCAACTTTGTAACATGAAACAGCAACTTTCTTCAACATTGTAACACCATTCAGCAACTTTCAGCAACTTTGTAACATGAAACATCAACTTTCAGCAACTTTGTAACATGAAACAGCAACTTTCTTCAACATTGTAACACCATTCAGCAACTTTCAGCAACTTTGTAACATGAAACAGCAACTTTGTAACATGAAACAGCAACTTTCTTCAACATTGTAACAGGAAACAGCAACTTTCACAAGGTCGCTGTATCAAACAGCAACCTTCTAAATGTTTTGCAGCTTTTGCAGGACTTTGCAGTTTTGGCAGGAAAAGTCTTTGAAAGTCGTTGTTTCATCATGCAACTAACCTAAATCTGAAAATAAAAAGTTTGACCACCTAATAGCACTCTTTTATTGCTCAAACCACCTATTTAAGCAAAAAATTCGAAAGCTTATAAAAAAAGGAGACGATAAAAAAACAGATCACAAAAGACTTGAAACATTAAAATCTAACCAACTCTCCCACGACACGGCTGGAAGTTTCGAAAGATACTTTAACCACAAGTAGGAGTCTTCTTTGATTTGCTCGACCAAGTCTTGAATCCGCATGAACTTCCCCTCGAAAATTTGTTGGTTCCTCGCGTACCATGTCCTCCAAAAAGTCGCCTTAAAGATAACATCCACCACTTTCCTCCTTTTTTCGAACCGGGGGTGTTATCCATACTCCCAACAAGGCTAGCCACCGAGTTAACATCACTTGGCAGGGGGACGCTCCATATTCCTTTCGCCAACAAACAATTTATAAAGGCATGGTTAGCATCTTCTATCCCGTATCCGCATCGATCACAATGAACATCCGGAAGCACAACTCCTTTGTTTCGAAGCTCTATTTTGGTAGGCAACTTACCCATAATAGCTCTCCAAGTTAAGAAATTACTCTTAGAGATCGCCCATGCATTCCACTGGAAGGTAGTATCGACATTGTTTTGCACCCCTGCGGACATAATCTGCCACCTAATGCGTTTAACCGAGAAATTCGTTCCACTATCATTGTTACAGTACCAAATATCCCCATTTAATTTCAATCGTTGCTGCTGAAGCAAGTTCATAATGCCCGAAATATGATCCCATTCCCTTCTAGAGATCGGGTTTCTCAACCAGTCCCAACCCCATTGCTGCAAACCATCCCGAGTCTTAAAGTGTTCATTGACACTCCCATTTTCAACATCATCAATTTTAAAAATATCTGGAAACCGATCCTTCAACGGTTCATTTAAAAGCCACCGATCCAACCAAAAGTAAGTTTTCTTGTCTTCTCCAATATTGACTCGAATTTGATCTTCAATATAAATATTAAATTTCACAAGGGTCTCCTTAATACCAATAATATCTTTTCAGACTCCAGAGACAGTTTTTTTAACTGGGATGAATGGTTGGCATTTTTAGAAGAATGGGTGGCCCTAACAACTGAAGCCCAAAGTTTATTAGGTTCCGCCTTATATCGTCACCACCATTTTGAGAGCATCGCCAAGTTTAAATCATAGATCCCTCCAACTCCTACATCCCCTTGAGCCTTCGGGCTTAAGAACCTTTCCCACTTCACCAACCGCATTTTATGTGCCCGACCCATTTTACCCCACACAAAATCGCGCCTAGTTCCTTCCAACTGTTTAATAACGCATTTAGGGGCCGAGAATAAAGAAAGATAGTACGAGGGCAAGCTACCAAGAACGGCTTTTGACAACGTAACCCTTCCGGCTAGAGACAAATATTTAGCTTTCCACCCCGATAATTTCTTTCTAAATTTTTCCACCACTTCTTTTCATATTGGCACCTGTAGGGATTCCCAAATAATTGAAGAGGAATGTACCAATACCACAATTTAGTGTAGGATCGTTTAACCGACCGAAACGAGTCGTTCAGAGGTGTTCTACTCAATATGAAAGGCGAAAACAGACATATCGAGTTCGATTCAGCTAGATATTCACTTTAAATGTCTTTCTGATTGATTTGACAAAGTTTTACAGTGAAACGACACTTCGGCAGCACTTCGGCTCCGGAATCACACATTATGAATCACTCAAACGAAATTACATGACCTCTATATATAGGCAGCATAATTTCGCATGAACCAGACTCAAGCGAAATTACTTCATATGAAATTATCATTTCGTACGAAATTACAAAGTAATTTCGTGCGAAATTACTTGCCTAATTTCGTGCGAAATTAGCTTGTTAACATGTTTTCTCATTTTGCGTGCCCTGATCTAACATTTCTAATACAAGACTCGATACAAGACGAAGTCGACAGACGTATGCACCAACAGACACCCCCTCAGATGTTGACGAGTCTTCAGTGTCGAGTCTTCACAAACTTCAGTCTTTATCAGACTTTGGGCTCTTCCTTCAATCTTCTCTTTTCTTTCTTGAATATCAGCACCACCAGATAACCTCCCCTCGGATGTTGATCTTCAGATTTTGGAGCTGACTCTATTCAGCTACCGACTCTCTCTTTCTAACTGACTCCCCCTTAAGTTGTACCGGGATCGTAGTCTGACTTTCACATCCTGCACATTCTCTACCTCACAATAAATTTCACAAATTTAAAATTTGACAAATTTATTCTCTGCAAACCACTTGTAAACACAACATCAATCAAAGAATAATTTTACAATGTTAAATTCTGATGAACCACTTGTAAAAATAATTTTCTTTTCAAATTTATTCTCCCAACCCAGAAGTCTTCATGTCTAGCACTTGGAATTTTGAAAATCAGCTTTCCAACATCAGCTGTCGAAAATCTTTTTGTATTTTTCAAAATTTATGCTAAAACACACTGAAAATCTTTTTGGATTTTGGATTTAAAACGAAATGCAGTAAAGAAATATTTATAGACACTATTTTTGTGAGTTTGTGTAAGATGATCATATCAGTTTTTGAGACAAATCACCAACACCGTTAAGCTTTAAACATTTTAAGTTCTAAACGGTTCACTTAGATTGTCAGTATACTGATCCACTTAATTTTTCACACAAAGTTTAACTGTTCCGAGATACGAGATTAATGTTTTAAGAACTTAAACTTATTCGCGTGTCCCACCTCAGAATATACTCCCGTATCCAGATCCCAATATTCAGTCTTACATGTGAGTATACCTAAATGATATCTGTAAAAGGTTAAATGCGAGGGCCGTGAGAGCTCAGGCTATGCTATTGCTTCCGCAAAATCAGAGAGATGACGGCTTTGACTTTTGGTGTGTTCCCTTTAGAGAATCTTTTCTTCAACAGCACATGATTAGCATTTTGCAATGATTCATCATTTTTATGCTGAGGGTGGGCTATATTTCAAGCAAGCGAAAAATATTATACGGGGACTAGGCCATTGCTTCCGCAAAATCAGAAGTCCCGGGATAATACCCCAGATATCACTAAGCATAAAGACCTAGTATCTCAGAAAGAGGGACCTTTCAAACAAGATTTCGGGGGTTACCCAAATATCCGAGAGATGTTCCCCACGAGATAAGTAAGTTTGAAATTTAGGTTTATATCTCGTCACAATTTACTAAATGTGCAAAAACCTACTGGCATATCATCAGTGAGACCGTTTATCACATTTAACTTTCCAATTCTTTAGCGTGCTGTGATAGTCCCTGATGTACTATCATTTCCTCTTTTCTCAACAAAACTCATTTTTTGATTTTTTTTAAAAGTTTTTGGAATTTTCAAATTTTCTAATGTTTTTTGATTTTCTGAAAATTCTTACTCCCCCTAAAATTCAAAATCATTTAAAAGAAATTTGAAAACAAACTGTACAAATAACGTGACAAACTGATATCAAAATGCTTCAATTCGCCATCCACTTGGCATAAACAATCAGAACTCCCCCTTACAACAAACTATTTTCCCATTAAGATTTCAAAACACTTAAGTTTGTTTTAATCAAAATGGTTTTTTCGGAAAATTACCCCTTTCACTTTTCCTTCAACCATTTTTCCAAAAAACTTTTTCACATTTCCATTAAAAGCTTTTTCGACATCAAATTCTTTCTTCTTAGAATAGAATTGATTCGAGATCTCCACTTTCCCAACTTTTTGTTTAAAATTTTCAGTCCTCAATGGTGGAAAGTTAACATCATCCATTGGCGGAACTGAATTTTTAATTTTTACTTCAACTTGTGGTTCCTCTGACTTTATGGAATCAGATTTATCGCCAGATTTCACCTCAGATTTCTTAACAACCCATATTTGGTTGTCAGAATTCACCTTTCTTCTGTAAAATCTTTTCGAACATTCACCAACTTCATATGTAGAGTTTTTGAAAATTTTGAACTTTTCAATTGGCGGTTCAGTTTTATCAACAATTTTTTCTTTGAGTTTTTCAGAGACTCCCTGTTTTGTTTTTGTTGCTTGAGGACAGTTCCATGCAATGTGACCAACTTCATTGCATCTGTAACAGGTTCTTGTCTCCTTTCTTTGATAAGCTCTATTCTTTATTTTCTCTTGCTTCTTGGCAAGAAATTCTTGATTTGATTGTTTCCAGAAAGAACTCTTTGATTCCTCTTCACAGCTTGTCCCTGAAACAAATTTTGTATTTGTTTTAGAATTTTTCTCATTTTTATGATTTTCTGGAGGAATGAAACCAAGGCCTTTCTTTTTGAAATTACCATTATTGTTTGGATTCTTTTGAAAACCAAAACCAAAACCAAAACCAAAACCAGAATTGTAACCCTTTTTATTGTTTAATCGTTGTTAAACTCTTGAGGTGTAAGGTTTAGGTTTTCCAGAAAGATTTACATCTTTTATTTCAGAAATATTAATTTCTGTTAGTTTGTAAACCTTTTTAATCAATTTAGTTTTAACACCTCTTATTGGAAATTCTTCATCAGAATATAATTTGTCTGAATCATTCAAAGTATATGCCACTTTGATTGGTTCGTCATTCAAATTAGATTTTGATAACAGAAAATCTTTATTGTAAACCCGCTTAACCGACGTCTTTGAACTGTTGACCGACGAACTCAAACTTTTGACAAACGACCTTGAACTTCCAGACTCGAACTTTGACTCAGACTCCTCATCTTTATCCAACACCTGATCGACCACCTTTTTTATTAACTCGGACTCATGATCAGTGTCAGACGATGTAAAAGTGACGTCAATGTTTTCTGGTAAATCATCGGTTATTTCGGACTTTAGCTTTATATTGACTGCCTTTTTGACTTGCTCCTCATTTGGTTTTCTGGGAGAATAACCTTCCCAGATCGGAGGCGGACACTTGTTATATTTGACACTCTGTTTCTTACCAGTATCCTTCTCTTTCGGCTTCTCATCTTGAAATGCTTCCATTCCTGCAACAGTTGGATAAATTCGATCAATCAAATAATCAGAACTAGAATAACTAGTAAACGTCTAATTCTCTCATTTTCAATCTTTTTTGTTTCCAACTCTTGCTTCAGCTTTGCACACTCTTCAATGTAATGATTAATTGCCTTCTGCTTTGTCATCATCACAGCATTCATCATGGTTAAAGCGTCTTCTCTTTCAGAATTTGTCTTTTGAAGACCATCCACTGTTCTATTCAACACATCATATGATTCTTTCATGTAATTGAGATTGAACAGTAATTGTTATTTCATCTTATCTTGTTCACTCAACTTCTCATCCTTTTCTTCACACTGTTTGCAAAATTCTGAACACTTTAGACACGGCTTGATTACTTTAACAATCTTTTCGACTTCAATTATCTTTTCAACTTCAACCACTTTTTCAGTTTTAACTTCTTGCACAATATCTTTATCTTCTTCACTTTGTTCAGACTTCTCTTCTTTAGCAACACTATCACATTTCACATTTTTTCTGTTCTTTTGCAACTCGTTTCTCCTTCAGCTTCTCCACTCTATCTGCAAAATAAAATTGAAAACTTTCAGGAGATAAATGAGTTTTTGCAATATTAATATGCATTTCTTCCTCATCATCACTGTCATCAATTGATGATTGATCAAACACTTGTGTCTGTTCTGAACTATCATCTGAAGAACTAGATTCATCATTTTGATTCTTCTCATCACTGGCAAACGCTTTCATCCATTCCGTCATCAAATCTGGTTTTTGAACTATCTGAGCAATTAACGCCACGGTTTTTGAATCAGGTGGAATATATTTGTCCCAACTGAAACCTTCTACCACTTTTTCATCATCTTGATCAATTATGCCATAATAAGCTTTCTTATTTGCATCTTCGATCATTTTAGCATGTGCAGTTTGTGGTTCTTTTTGTTGATACGGCTGATGAGCAATTTGTTGATATATGGCTTTTCGATAATAATCATTACCACCGAACGGATTCTTTGCTCCGCTTGCTTCTCGATTGGTACATTCCTTCTTGAAATGACCTTTCTCCCTGCATCGAAAGCAAGTAACTTTAGATTTATCAAAACCCAAAGTAGAAACTTTTGCATCCAAGAAATCATCTCTTCCTGTAATCATTTTAAACTTTTCAGCTCTCTTCAACACACTCGCTAAACACCACTTTATATCCATCAGCTCCATTTCTTCAGCATCTATCTGATCATAATCCTCTTTCGTCAACATAGGATTTCCAATCCTTCATATGATTCCAATACTGTAACAAGTAATGCCATATGATTTTTGACAACTTCTTCAGAAAATTTTTGACCATTCTGAAGATGCAACGCGATATTGCAATTTAAAACATGACCATTGTTGCTATTTGAGCTTTGAAATTGATGACTTGAACTTGAAGCTTTCGGATTAACACTCGGATATGAAGAGAATCCACTGCTGCTGCTGTTTGAAATTTGATTGATTGATTCAGATGAGTTTTCGGCATTAAAAGCAGTTTGGATTTTTGGACTTAATTCAGTATTCTGAACACTCCCTTTGTAGTACATTTTAACATCTTGTTGTGCACTTGGATTGTTCATTCTTGCAATCTTTTGTTGTTCAAGATCTTGTCCTTCAATCTTTTCAATGAACTGGGAAATTGTCAATCCATCATATTCTCCGGTATTCTTTAATATCATAAAAAATGTATCCCATTCATTCTGAGGTAAAGCATCAGCTAGTTTGTCAACCCATTCTTCACGATCTTTGTTGATATCTAACAATGACATTGAACGTACTAAGTGACAATATCTTTCAATCAGTTTCTTTGTATCTTCTCCTGGCAAACTTGTAAACAAGTCAAATTCTTTCTTTAGCAATGCCTTTTTACTCTTCATCATCTTCTCACTTCCCTCAAACTTAATTCGAAGTGCTTCCCAAATTGAACGTGAAGTCTTATCATGTTGAAGCAATATGAATATGTCTTCTTTAATAGCTTGCCGAAGTAAGCTGATCATCATCTTTTCTGCTTTGTACATGTCTCGTTCTTTATCCGTAAATTCAAAAATCTTTTTCTCAACTCCCAAATCAGTACGTGGTAGCACATACTTTTTCTCAACACATTCCCAAGATCTCAAATGATTAGCTTGAACCCAGTTTTCAAATCGATCTTTCCAACCATAATACTCTTCAATGCCCATGAGTTTCGGGGGGTTTTTGCATTGTTCCAGTTTCGTTTTCCATGTTCATGCTTTGAGCAATGGCAGCCGGAGTAGTCGGGGATGTAGCAAACGCGTTGTAGAATTCCTCTTCCATGATTCGGTAACAGTTTTCAAAATCAGACACTTTCCAACGAAATTAGCACCTTCAAACTAAAACCTTTAAAGCGAAATAACTTCTCAAGCGAAATACCCTCCACAAACGAAATAACAGCAAACTTTCAAACGAAATAACACTAAAACGAAATCAGAATTTTTCAAGCGAAATAGTAATTTCGTTCGAACTGTCCAAACGAAATTTAATTTCGTACGAAATTACAAAGTAATTTCGTACGAAATTACTTGCCTAATTTCGTGCGAAATTAGCCTGTTAACATGTTTTCTCGTTTTGCGTGCCCTGATCTAACATTTCTAATACAAGACGAAGTCGTCAGACGTATGCACCAACATTTAGGATCCAAGCAAGCCTTCTCACATCCGCCTCTTCAACCCCAACTCCAAAAAAGTGACACTTTTGGTGGTTAACTTTTAGACCCGACGGTAGACATCGGTCGGTACTACTGGGTTTGAGTTGTTACAGTAGCAAACACTCAGCATAGCTGTTGAATGACATAGACTCAAAAAGATATTGACATGTTGTTTACATCGATCGAAATCTATAAAAAAATACTGATAACGATTCGGATAACACCATACCGGCACATATGTTATTTGATCGGAGTCGGTTCGATTCGTCACAACACCAGTAGAAACGTCTAAAAAACCCTAAAAATAGTACTCATATTACATTTTAAATCTTTCTTTTGAATTTTTTATTATTATAAATAATTATGAGTATATTTTTTTCTTTATAAGTTTTAAGATAGAACATTTTATGATGTGTCAATTATTATTTCTCTCTCTCTATCTATACTATATTATAATGCATGAGGCAAGTGTATTTTAAGATATTTTTTTCTTTATAAGTTTTAAGATAGAACATTTTATGATGTGTCAATTATTATTTATCTCTCTCTCTACCTATACTATATTATAATGCATGAGGCAAGGGTATTTTAAGATATCCAAAAAATAAGAACTTTTTCCCCTCTTTATTTATAGATAGACCCCTAAAATGAGGGTAATTTCGTCTTTTAAATACTATTTATTTTTTAACCCCTCAAATTATTTACATTTTAATCCTTTTTTTACCAACCAAATCTCAAGTTAATAAAGCTACGGAAACTTTCAAAAGGTTGAACAGGTCTTTTAAGCTCTAATTTTAAATTTTGAAATTCCCAAACATATCACTTGCCACTTTAATCTTCCACACAAATAGAGAGATGGAGAGAGAAGCTCGATGCTGAAATGCAGGCCTTCAGAACCTATTCCGGTGATTATTTAGGCCTACACCACGGTCAACATCTCCTTTTTCACCTCAAAGCTACAGATCGAGATCTTAGGAGGCAATCAGGTATCAAATCTAAAACTATCATTCGATCTCATAACCACAATTTAAAATCTCACTTTCATATAAGATTTTGCACATAAAATCATCACTGAATAACAATCCACTTCAGTTGCTGGCTGATTCATCTGATTCTTTCTCATCAGGTTCGGTTTTTGTGATTTCAAGTCGTCAATTGTGATGTTGATTAATTATTCATAGTGTTGCAAGAGTGATTCGATTTGGTTGTTTTTAATATGTGATGTTTTTCTGCATGTGTGATACGTGGTTGTAAACCGGTGCTCGTTATTGTTTAACTTGACGTTTTTACGTAAGTTTTAGTTTCGAATAGCCTACTTTTAATCAAGAATGTGTTTTGCAGGTTTGATGGAGTTTAAGGAGCTTTTTGGGAGCTTTACGGGTCACCGGGTCGAAAACCGGAGCACCAGGACGCGTTACGGATCAACCGGGAGTGCAAGACGAAGAAACCGGAGAATTAGGCTGGAGAGCCCGTCGCCGACGGGTCCCAAGCCGTCGGCGACAGCCTCTAAATAACCCCGTCGGCCAGATTTGCTCGTATCCAGGAGTTTAAGCCGTCGGATGAATAAGTGAAAACAAAAGGCCGTCGGCGACGGGTAACCAATTCTCAAAACGCGAATTTTGTTAATTTGAAGGCTAAGCTCGATTTTGATTGGTGCTCTTTCATTCAAGTCGTAAGTTACACTCACTTGAGAGTTTGAATCTTCATCTTGGAGCGATTACAATCCATCATTCACTTACCATTCCATCATCTATCATCTCTACAACCGAATCACAATCATTCATCCCCAATTCACCATCAAAACCCTAATTCATCCAATCTATCATCCTTCTTACCATCATCATTCCATAAACCCTAATTCTCCATCATTCCTTCATCCTACAAGCTTCAAGATGACTCCATCCGCATTCCAAGCATCCGGTGATCAAGTTGCATCAACCATGAGCGGCTAATCATCTCGGTTTCACCCCCGGTGTAGGTAGTTGTTAATCTTAGGGTTTCAATTTGTTCTTGTTTCATCTTAGTGACAATTTGTATTTGGTTTTTGAAACTTTTGACAATAGTATTACATTTGTTACGAATTCGTGAATTATCGAACGATGTTAAAAGTTATGACTTTGCGAAACGGTGATATGTAATTGTACGTCGTCGTTGTTAGAATTTACTTGTGTTGATTACAAAGTGTCTTTTTGTCCGTTCTTCGGGGCGTTGATAGCTAGTAGCACCTAAGTCACGGTACACTAAATCCGTTAATCGAATGCATTTGAGTTGAAACTAAAACTTGTAGAAATCCTAGGTTAACAATTACCGAAACTGGGTGTGATTCCTTTTTATCATTATTGTTCTAGTAACCATTTTTCTTGCAATCGTTAATTAGTAGTTGTTAACCTTTCGCATCAATTCATTTAGTTAAAAATCATATCTCTCCATTAAACGAAAATACAAAAATACTTTAGCAAGCTTCATAAATTGTGACAATTGTTTTAATTCATTCAAATCCACACACAAACCACATACTCTTCGTGGTTCGACCCCTTACTACCACTAACACATTGTTAAGGGTAATTTGGGCTTATAAATATTATCTTTGACCGGAGCGTGACACTCCGATCAAATTTTGGCGCCGTTGCCGGGGAGTGCGTGCGCTTTGTGTTTGGATTATTGTTTGAATTTGCGTGATTATCTGTTTAAATTGTTTAGCTTCCTTTTTGCACTTTGTCTTTTTCCTTGTTACGCGGGTGTGTTACTTGTGCAGGTTACAGGTAGTGCATGCATACGCGGAACTCCGGGAGGACTTCACCTTTAGTCTACGAACCTGAAATCGAAAGAGTCGCAAGAAGGAACCTAGCAAGCCGGTTAGAAGCAACACTTGCTTCTAATCAAACCAACCAAACACCACAACATACACCATCCATTGAAACCGATTCAATGGCGAACCAAAACTCAAACCAAAACCTTAACTCGAACCAATTCCAATACCGAAGCAACTTCAATCCCGCTCCAAATATGCAACCTATACCTCCCGAGCGACCGGGTGGTATTAACAACAATACCGGACCACCTACACCACCTTTCCAAAACCAAAATCCCAACAACAATCAAAGAACACCTCAACAACAAAACCTTCATAGACAAACCTCTTTACCCATCAACCTAGATGACCGGAATGTTAATTCCGACCGTCGGGGAAATCGTGATCGCGGCAATCCCGCAAATGAAGACCCATTCTTCAACATCGATGACTTGTGGAATGCAATCCCCGATGATGAACCGTATAGTGTTCCCGGTTATCAATCGCCGGAACATGTGAGTGTTCATATGGAAAATTCGGACGATGGGGGATACTATGATGATAGGGCTAACGATAATGAAGATTGGGGCTACGTGAATAGGGGAAACGTCTACAATGCTAGAAGGTATGATGATGAGGAATTTGGCTACCAACATGCCAATTACGTTGGGGATGACGAATACGGTTACGGAGGTGGAAGAAATGATGGTTATGGGAACAACCGTCAACCACGAAACAATGACCAACGGAACCGGAATGATGGGTTTTATAACAACAACAACAATGCAAACCCTAACCGGATTCCTCGTTTCGTGGGAGGAGGTAACCCAAGGGATAATAGAAGAGAGGATAGAAGAGATGATCGAAGAGGTGAAAGACGGGATAATAGAAGACCGGTCGATCAAGAAGTTAATGGTCCTCATCGTCATCAACGACCTCCACGGGGAGTGAATGATCGTTTTAGGCCGGTTGTCACCGAGAATGATTCACCAATCATTTGTGAGAGGAGGATGTTTGATTGTAAACCACATTACATCAACATACTTCCTCATTTTAATGGAAGATCTAATGACGAACGGTACACACACTTGACAGAGTTTTCTTCTATTTGCGGCACTATCGGGGGGCACAATTTTGCACTAGATGAGGTTAAACTTCGTTTGTTCCAATTCTCATTGAAAGACAAAGCGAAGCAATGGTTCCTTACCCTCCCGGCCAACAGCATCCGCACATGGGGAGAAATGCAACAAGCATTTTTAGATGAGTACTATTCTATGGCAAAGACCGATGATGCTCGTGATGAAATTAGGTCTTTTCGCCAATTATCGGGTGAGCCATTGCATGAGGCGTTCACTCGATTCAAAGAAATGATGCGGAGATGCCCACATCATCAAATTGAGAAGTGAGAGTTGGTTAAGTGCTTTGTACGGGGTGTAGATGACACAACATGGAATCGTCTCGAGTCGACAAGTAATGGGACTCTTTTGAGCAATCACGAAGATGATGATTGGGAGTTTTTAGAGCGGATGAGTAAGCGGTCAAAAGAGAAAGAGTCGGCCGATAGAGCTAAAAAACACCCCGTTTCCCGATCACTTCCCGATCTTGACTCTAAAGATCGGATTTCCACTCTAGAGCGGGAAATGGCTCGTATGAAGAAGAAAGAGGTAAATGCGGTTCAGTTTGAGGTATGTGAAGGTTGTGGTGATATTGGACATAGAGCGGAACAATGTCCAACGGGGCTGAGTGACTATACGGAGGAAGTCAATCAAGTGTATGGAGATAGGAAGCAATATGACATGAACTCCAACACTTATCATCCGGGTTTGAGAAATCACCCTAACTTCCGATATGGTAATGCTTCAAATCAAATGAACCCGAATTTTCAATCGGGTAACCAAGGAGGTCAAAGCGGAGCATCATATCAAAACCGTCAAGGTGGTAACCAAGGAGGTTATTAACGAAATTATAACCAAGGGTACCAAGGTAGGGACAATAATTACCAAGGTGGGTACCAAAGGAATTACAACAATCAAGGCGGTAATGGAAGCGGGTCGAACAATCAAACCGGTGGCGATGATTTGGGTGCCAAAATGGATGCTTTGTTGAATATGCAAAAGGAATCTCACCATGATATCAAGGAGATAAAGAAGACAAACGAGATTCGGGATAAAGCACATGAGGCATTGGCAAAGCAAGTGGGCCAACTCGCGGAAGAAATGGCTCAAATGAGAGGAAGCACGGGAAGACTCCCAAGTGACACCGCGGTGAACCCTAAGCATCAAGGGTCAAACTCAAGGAACACACGTGAGGTACCAATTAATAAAATTACTTTACGTAGTGGTCGAGTCGTTGATAATGGTGTCAAAACACCATCACCCCAGTTTGTTGAAGGGGTGGTGGAGGATGCTAGTGAAGATGAGAATGAAAATGGTCAAACGGGTCAAAATAAAAATGACTTGAAAAAGAACAATGATACCCCCGTTGTGACTATCCCCGTCCCCAAGGCTAAGGAAAAGGGTGTGGAGGCTAATACTGCCCCTTATCCCGAAGCATTGAAGGGACCCGTGAAAAAAGTTGTAAACAAAAGAGGTCCACAACAAGAAGAGTTGTTGGAAATTTTTAAACAAGTCAAAATAAATTTACCTCTTTTGGATGCAATTAAACAAGTACCGTCGTATGCTAAGTACTTGAAAGATTTGTGTACCCAAAAACGCACTCACAAATTTCCAAAAAAATTAGATTTAACCGAAAATGTGAGTTCGATTCTTTCGGGTGCACTTCCACCTAAGCTCCAAGATCCGGGTGCGCCTATCATTTCAATTCAAGTAGGCGATTTTAAAATCAACCGGGCAGTTCTAGATCTTGGTGCTAGCGTGAGCATTCTACCGGGTAGTTTGTATGACCAATACGAGTTTGGTCCACTTCAATCGTCAAACACCACCGTGGTGTTAGCCGATTTGACACCCAAACTACCCCGTGGAATTGTCTCGGATGTGATAGTAAAAATCGAGGATTTTTACTATCCGGTGGACTTTCTAGTACTTGATTATGTGGCCAAGGACCCAACCAAGCAACCTACGGTGATTTTGGGTCGACCGTTCTTAGCAACCGCAAATTCTCAAATTGATTGCAAAACGGGAACGGTTGACATGACATTTGGAAACCGAAGGTTGAGGTTGCATGTTTTTTCCGGACTTATGAACCCTCCAGTTGATGATGAATGCTATATGGCGGACGTCGTTGACACGTGTATACCTCTTTGCGACACAGTCGTAGATGGGGAAAACACAATGGAGGATTGTTATATGTTTGACAGGTCACAGGTGGAGATGGATAAGAGCATCGACGAGGAAGTAAAGAGTTTGGAGGTGCTTGCGGTTAGAGAGGGAAAACCGACATGGACGCACCAAGTTGAGAGTTTACCGGAGAGCATCGACACCAAGTTGAAGCCGTCATTAGTAGAGCCTCCGGAGGTTGAATTGAAAGCGTTGCCTAAGCATCTCAAATATGCTTATGTTGGTGAAGGCAACACGCTCCCGGTTATTATTGCATCAAACTTAACCGTGGAGCAAGAGGATAAATTGATGGGTGTTTTGGTCACTAATCGGGCGGTGATTGGATGGACCATTGCTGATTTGAAGGGTATTAGTCCCTCGGTGGTGATGCACAAAATCATCACGGAAGAGAATGTGACTCCCGTTCGAGATGCACAACGGAGATTAAATCCGAACATGCGGGAGGTAGTGAAGAAGGAAGTGCTGAAATGGCTAGATGCGGGTATCATTTACCCGATCTTGGATAGCCAATGGGTGAGCCCAACACAGACAGTTCCCAAGAAAGCGGGCATACAAGTCGTCAAAAATGATGCAGGTGAAGAGGTAGCCACTCGGCCGGTAACCGGGTGGCGAATTTGTATTGATTATAGGAAGTTGAATACCGCAACTTCCAAAGATCATTTCCCTTTACCGTTCATTGATCAAATAGTTGAGAAATTGTCGGGGCAAAAATTTTATTGTTTCTTAGATGGCTATTCCGGTTATAACCAAATCGCCATCCATCCGGAAGACCAAGCAAAGACCACGTTTACTTGTCCCTACGACACTTTCGCATTTAGGCGAATGCCGTTTGGATTATGTAACACCCCCGCCACCTTCCAAAGGTGTATGATGAGTATCTTTTCAGATATGGTGGGGAAGTCTTTGGAAATCTTCATGGATGATTTCTCAATTTTTGGGTCATCTTTTGAGGCTTGTTTGGACCAACTAGATAAAGTGTTAAGAAGGTGTGTCGAAACTAGTTTGGTCTTAAGTTGGGAAAAGAGCCATTTTATGGTTCAAGAGGGAATAGTGTTGGGACACGTGGTGTCAAGTCGTGGGATAGAGGTTGATCGTGCAAAGGTACAAGTCATATCTACTTTACCGTATCCCACGACCGTTAAAGGTGTTAGGTCATTTCTAGGTCATGCGGGTTTTTACCGGCGGTTTATTAAGGGTTTTAGTGACATAACCAAGCCTTTATGTAACTTGTTGTTAAAAGATCAACCGTTTGATTTTAATGAAAATTGTCAAAACGCTTTTAACAAGTTAAAAGAGAAGTTAGTTGAGGCCCCAATCTTGCAATCGCCAAATTGGTCTTTTCCTTTTGATATTATGTGCGATGCGAGTGATTATGCGGTGGGGGCCGTGTTGGGACAAAGGGTTGAAAAGAAACCCGTTGCCATATACTACGCGAGTAAGACTCTTTCGGATGCACAATTAAATTACACCACTACCGAAAAAGAGCTACTTGCGGTGGTATATGCTTTGGATAAATTTCGGGCATATATATGGGGTAGTAAAGTGATTATTTATTCTGATCACACTGCAGTTAGGTACCTCATGGAGAAGAAAGATGCAAAACCGAGGTTAATCCGATGGGTGTTGTTGCTCCAAGAGTTCGATTTGGAGATACGGGACAAAAAGGGTACCGAGAATGTTGTGGCGGACCATTTGTCCCGGTTGATGGTTGAAGAAGATCCTACAACTGTAGAGATCAATGAGTCTTTCCCAGATGAGCACATAATGAAATTAGATAAATTGCCATGGTATGCTAACATTGTCAATTATCTTGTTACAGGTGATATGCCGGCACATTGGGATAGACGGAAGAGGCAACACTTCATGTCCCAAATCAAGTACTATCGGTTGGAAGAACCACATTTGTGGAAGGAGTGTGCGGATCAAGTGATAAGAAGATGCATAGATGATGAAGAAATTCCAAGCGTGTTACAGCATCTACATTCGTTTGCGTGTGGTGGCCATTTTAGTGGCCACAAAACGGGTCATAAAGTGTTGAACAGTGGTCTTTATTGGCCAACTATCTTTAAAGACGCAAATGAATTTTCTAGAAATTGTGTTGAGTGCCAAAAACTAGGGGGTATTTCAAAAAGGGATGAGATGCCCATGCAACCAATCCTTGTAGTCGACATCTTTGACGTGTGGGGAATTGATTTCATGGGCCCATTCCCCAATTCCTATGGCAATTTGTATATCTTGGTGGTCGTTGACTATGTGTCAAAGTGGGTCGAAGCAATAGCCACCAAGACGAATGACCATTCCGTAGTGTGTAATTTTGTTCAAACCAATATTTTCTCAAGGTTTGGGATTCCTCGGGTCATCATAAGTGATGGAGGATCTCATTTTAAAAATTTTCAGTTTGGGAAACTTCTTAAACGGTTTGGTGTTGACCATAGGATTGCGACCCCCTATCACCCGCAAATAAGCGGGCAAGTTGAGGTGTCAAATAGGCAAATCAAAGAGATTTTGCAAAAGACCGTGCGGGCGGACCGTAAGGATTGGTCAATTAAATTGAACGATGTTTTATGGGCCTACCGTACGGCACATAAGACACCTATTGGCACTACACCTTACCGGTTGGTTTACGGTAAAAATTGTCATTTACCGGTTGAACTTGTGCATAAATCGTTATGGGCTATCAAAGAGGTTAATGTTCAATATGACGATGCAGGTAAGGAAAGGAAACTTAAGCTATGAGAGTTGGAGGAGCTACGGGAAATGGCATATGAATGCGCGTCCAACTACAAGGATGGAATGAAGAAAGCGCATGATGCCAAGTTGAGAAAGAAAGAGTTCGAGGTTGGCTAAAAGGTGTGGCTTTACAATTCGAAGCTCAAGTTCTTTCCCGGAAAGCTCCGGAGCAAATGGATGGGACCCTATGTGATCACCCGGGTCGGACAATTGGGTGATGTTACCATCGAGGACCCGAAGGATGGGATACGACAAACGGTAAATGGTCATCGGCTAAAACCGTTTCTTGATGGTAATGAGAAGGTAGAGGAAAGCAAGGAATCGGTGAGCTTTGTGGTAAGCATCCCGGTTTATGAGGTCGAATGAAAAGGACCGGTAACAAATTTTGTAAAGTTATGTACCATCTATTTAATTGTTTGTGTGTTCTTGTGTTTAATCGTTTTTGTCTCGTACTAATCCTCTTGATTGTGTGAAGTTCGGATATCTCGAATAGGTTTTGAAGTATGTTTTAAGACTTACTTGTGTGTATTAGGGACAATACACGACTTTTCGGGGGGTGGTAGGGCCGTTAACGGTTTCCGCGTTTTTAAAAGTTTAACTGATAAAAATTCACAAAAACATTTTTTTATAATTTTTAGGATTTTTGAGTGTACATAGCCCCTTTATTAAAAACTCATAATTTTCCTCATAAAAAAAATATATATATATTTTGGGAAGCCGTCGGCGACGGGCTTTCAAAACCCCCGTCGGCACACAATCCCCGTAAACAGACCATTAAGCCGTCGCCCAAAAATCGAAGTTCCCTTGCCCGCTGCTGGTTAAGGCGACGGGTTGTCTTTTGCGATCCGTTGCTGGTTCGTTTTTGACACAAGTATTCGAACCAAACACTCTCTAAACTTCATAAAACATAACCCAAGCTCTTTATTGACCCCATAATCGACCCACATTCACCTTACATCATACAATCCACCTAAATCCCTGCTCTCTCTCTCTCCTAACTCACCTTTCAACTTCATCTTCTCCACAAACACTCCTAGAACCCTAAACCTTCAAGCTCTCATAACTCTCTCAATTCTCCACCAAATCAACTGATTTTTGAGTCCATCTTGAGTAATTTTTCGAGAGGAACAAAACCCCCAACAAGGTTTTCATCAATTCTTGCTAGTTTGCAAGATTTCTGGGTGTGTACTTTAGGGTTTTTGAAAGGGTGTTCATCAAGTTGCTTGCTTTCCATCTTTTCTTAGTTCTTCTTGTCTAACAACATCAAAGGTATGGATTCTCCTTAAATTTATGCTTGATTATCATATGTTAGTGTTTTTCTTCCGAAATTTTAAACTTTTTAGTTTAAGAGTAGGTTGTTTAGACAATGTATGTTGTTCTAGCATGATTTTGAGTAAGATTAGTTGCTTTGGATGGAATTTGAGCATGTTATAACTTTAGTGATGTGATTACACTTGTTATGAACATGATTGAACATGAAGGTGATGTTGAATATATTGTTGAATTTATGAGAAATTGTAAGATTAATAAGAAATTGATAAGTTTATGATAAAGTGAGCAACTTTAGAAGTTTAAAGAGGCGATTTTACATTCACTTGTTAATTAAAATATCAACATCACACATCATGTTCAAAGTTTGAGAGTTTAGTAAAGGTTTGGGTCTATATTGATGTTTTGCTTGTTTGTGATTGAAGTGATGGCGAGTGGTAAAAGACAAAAGACTACAGGGCAAGCTTCATCATCAGGAGTCGGTTCTTCTTCCGGTTTGCTACCAAGGAAGTGGGAGCAATTAAGCTCCATCGCAGAGGGGGATGCAAGACTGTACAGACAATATTGGGAGTGGGCAAAGTTTAGGGATAGCAAAAGCGTCGAAGTTTGGGATGAGGAGAAGAGAAAACCTTTATCGGAATATCAAGACCGTAAGTTAGAGGCTAAGTTATGGAAGTGGAAGATGGCGAACAATGTGAACACTTCAGTTCCAGAAAGGGTGCTATGTGAACGGGTTGTGAACGTAGAAGAATTTCGTCAGATCGGGATTGTGCAGATGTTTGAATGTCTAGGATGGGAAAGTGTCCTTGATTGGTGCGAAGATAACACTTCGCGGATATATTTGTCGGAGGTATGTGAATGGTTGTCGACACTGAGGTTTATGAATAAGGATAGCCCTCCCGCGGAATGGAAATTGGTCGGGAAAACAGGCCGGGGGGGGGGGTAATGACGATGTCTTTCGAAACCATCAACCGCATTGCACGCTTTGATTCCTTGGGGGTACAAGCATATGACTATCCAACCATGCAACAATTCTTGGATAGTCATGCGAATAATGGTGATTCGGATCAGATGACTGCGGTTGATTTACCTTACCATGATGGGGGAGAGACAAAGAGAAAGCATATGACGATTGAGGGAAAGATTCTCCAAGGGATTAATGTTGAGAACATTTTGGCAAGGTTTGGTGATCGTGGAAGTGTTAAAGCGGGTGATTGTAGGGTGGTGCATTCTTTGTTATATGGGACCCCAACATTGTCATGGAGACACATAGTGATGATGAATACGTGGGCTACTCGGGAGTCGTTCCAGAGGCGGTTTATTCCATACGCACGCCTCATTAGTGCCTTGATTGTTCAACAAAATTGCTTACCCCAAGAATCACTATAGGTAACTAAACCGTTGGAAGAACTTAACAAGGCCTCCATGAAGAAGAACTGGAATATAGAAGTTAAACTCTCGGGGAACAAGTATGTTGTGACCGACAGGTTGGGTCATAAGTATGAGTTCCTTACTTCAGGGGCACCACCGGAATCGGAAGAAGATGAAGAGATGGGTGATGAAGAGGATGGAGTTGAACCCTCCGGTCCACAAAGACCACGACAAAGATACATGAGGCCGCATAGAGAAATTAATGCAGATGTGGCGGGCTTTGTGACCACTAGACGGGTGCCCTCCTACAAAAATTTTGATCGGGGACAGCAGGAGATATATGACAATGTCTCTGCTTGCATATGTGAAGGACGGGAATATAATCGAAGAAGGGAAGCTTGGGAGGGATCCCATGGATCCTAAATGCAAGAGTATTGGGCAGCTCAAGAAGCCCAGAGGGAAAGAATGAACCAGTTTATGGAAGAGCAACAACTGTTCCAAGCAATGCAGAGGTCACACATGGAACAGTTGGCGAAGAGGCAAGAGGATGAGGAAGCCCGGAGACGGGCATGGGAAGAAGATGAGGTTAGGCGCCAAACCGCACAGAGGGAGTTAGAACAACGCTGTTGGAGTGCTTTGGCTATCTCTCACCAAATGGCGATTAACAACACCAAGATACTCCACGATCAGGAGAGCCATCAAAGAGACCTTCGAGCCGGTCTCCCATACGCCGAACACTCGGGGTGGACTGATTACCCCAATCTTCCTCATCCACTAGGTCCATCCGATCCTACCCCTCATTGGCCCGAGGCAGTCGGTTCTAGCTTTATCCCGATTCCGTATCAACCGCCGCCTCAAGGGGAGCAGAGTCCCCTCGATAACTATAGGGAGATGTTCGAGTCCCTCACTGGTTATCAATACCAGCCCAACCCGCCAGTGGATCCAAACGAGCGATATCAGCGGTAGAGGTATGGTATGTTTTTGTTGTTGTTGTTGTATATTATTTTGTTTCCGTTATTTTTATTTTATGTTATTTATTTTCGCCTAGTTAAATGAACGTTGTGGGTGTGTTCCCTATATAACCCTCACGAGACCTCTCGTCCTCCCAAGCTATTGGGGGGTTTAAAAGGGCTTGTTGCATAAGCTAAATGCAACCGTGATTCCTACGAAAGTGAGTTAGGTTTATTGTTGTTGTAAATTATTGTCCACGTAAATCGAAGTGAAATAACACATGGCTTGGTAATATGTTTCATAAAAAGGGTAGAACTAGGTAACTAACAAATTTTGATGGTTGTGAGAAGCATGCTTCTACACAAGGATTAGAATTTGTAGGTACAACATGTTCGCGGGACAACCGTTTTTATGAAGAGACAAAGGATATATGAGTATCAAGCGACAAAAATCAGGTGCATGTGTTTCCTTTTACTTTGATTCTTAGTTAGGAATAAGTGGATTGTACATTGTATTTTATTTTCCGGGGTGAGATTTTGGGAAGGTTAGACGTGTCACATCCCTTGTGCGTTTTTAAAACTCTAGTTCTTGCACATTGAGGACAATGTTTACCTCAAGTGTGGGGATGGGGGAGTAGTAAAAGTTTTCGAATTTGACCCATTCATTTATATTCTATACATTGAGGACAATGTTTGCCTCAAGTGTGGGGATGGGGGAAAATTTCAAAAATTTTTCAAAATTTCTTGTCTTAAAAGCACAAGTAACCAAGTCAACGAGGGATGTCACAACCCATTTGGTCTTTTGTCATGGTCAAGTTCAAATTAATAAGCATAACGGGTATTTAGCGGGTTGTTATTTGAGAATAATTCGCCTAAGGAACTAGCAATTTATGCATATCACCTATCATACCCTTATACGTGAGGTTTGAGCCACTTTTATATCATAGATTTACATTTACATGTTTCTTTGTTTGAGTGGACCATTAGTCGCGTATTGTAGAACTTGCAACTTTTGATACGTTTGAGACTATAGACCGAATACAAGCACGAGAATGATTAAGGCATTAGGTAAACCTTTTCTCTTAAAACCATTTTTCTATCCTTACCCGAACAAATTCCCTAGTCGCCCATTTTGAGCCTAAAACTTTCGTTTGACCACCTTATAGCCCATAACCCTTAAACCTTTTCTTTTTAAACCCGTGTGATGAAAATTCGATTATAGGAGCTTAAGTTTGTATAGTTGTTATGATTAAAAAAAAAAAAACACAGAAAATGTTGCGAAAAAGATTGAAAAAGCTTTGAGAAAAACACAAAAAGAAGTGTTAGTAGTTGTGAAATAAAAGGCTTAAGTTGTTGCCTTGTAGTGATGTTTATAGTTTACTTTTGTTTAGAATAGTCTTTTGTAATAAAAAATCGAATTTTCATCACTTTAGCCACTTTAAAAATATCCTATTTCCTACCCTTAGCCTAGCCCCGTTACAACCCTTCAAAGACCTTTTGACTTGTGCTTAGTATTCGTGTTCGGTGGTGGAGAATGATTGAGTTGCAAGCCTATGCGGGTACGTGTTCTAATCGGTTTTGAGCGATTAATTGTTGAAGTGCTAATACATTATACATGTTAGCCAATTTTAAGCCGAGTGGAGAGCACATTGTGAGGGATATGCATGAGTTGTTAGTTTTACGGGCGGGTTAATCTTGGATAACCATTATTATATGTGATTATTCACTTAACCGGTAAATATGTGAAATTTGTAAAGAGTTTGAACTTTTGTATGACAATAGACCTTAACCTCTGTCTCGGGAATGGGATGTGTATTCGTTGTTCGACCCACGTGAAAGTGAAAAACAGATTTGCTTGAGGGCAAGCAAAAGACAAGTGTGGGGATGTGATACGTGGTTGTAAACCGGTGCTCGTTATTGTTTAACTTGACATTTTTACGTAAGTTTTAGTTTCGAATAGCCTACTTTTAATCAAGAATGTGTTTTGCAGGTTTGATGGAGTTTAAGGAGCTTTTCGGGAGCTTTACGGGTCACCGGGTCGAAAACCGGAGCACCAGGACACGTTACGGATCAACCGGGAGTGCAAGACGAAGAAATCGGAGAATTAGGCTGGAGAGCCCGTTGCCGACGGGTCCCAAGCCGTCGGCGACGGCCTCTAAATAACCCCGTCGGCCAGATTTGCTCGTATCCAGGAGTTTAAGCCGTCGGATGAATAAGTGAAAACAAAAGCCCGTCGGCGACGGGTTGAAGGCCGTCGGCGACGGGTAACCAATTCTCAAAACGCGAATTTTGTTAATTTGAAGGCTAAGCTCGATTTTGATTGGTGCTCTTTCATTCAAGTCGTAAGTTACACTCACTTGAGAGTTTGAATCTTCATCTTGGAGCGATTACAATCCATCATTCACTTACCATTCCATCATCTATCATCTCTACAACCGAATCACAATCATTCATCCCCAATTCACCATCAAAACCCTAATTCATCCAATCCATCATCCTTCTCACCATCATCATTCCATAAACCCTAATTCTCCATCATTCCTTCATCCTACAAGCTTCAAGATGACTCCATCCGCATTCCAAGCATCCGGTGATCAAGTTGCATCAACAATGAGCGGCTAATCATCTCGGTTTCACCCCGGTGTAGGTAGTTGTTAATCTTAGGGTTTCAATTTGTTCTTGTTTCAACTTAGTGACAATTTGTATTTGGTTTTTGAAACTTTTGACAATAGTATTACATTTGTTACGAATTCGTGAATTGTCGAACTATGTTAAAAGTTATGACTTTGCGAAACGGTGATATGTAATTGTACGTTGTCGTTGTTAGAATTTACTTGTGTTGATTACGAAGTGTCTTTTTGTCCGTTCTTCGGGGCGTTGATAGCTAGTAGCACCTAAGTCACGGTACACTAAATCCGTTAATCGAATGCATTTGAGTTGAAACTAAAACTTGTAGAAATCCTAGGTTAACAATTACCAAAACTGGGTGTGATTCCTTTTTATCATTATTGTTCTAGTAACCATTTTTCTTGCAATCATTAATTAGTAGTTGTTAACCTTTCGCATCAATTCATTTAGTTAAAAATCATATCTCTCCATTAAACGAAAATACAAAAATACTTTAGCAAGCTTCATAAATTGTGACAATTGTTTTAATTCATTCGAATCCACACACAAACCACATACTCTTCGTGGTTCAACCCCTTACTACCACTAACACATTGTTAAGGGTAATTTGGGCTTATAAATATTATCTTTGACCGGAGCGTGACACTCCGATCAATGTGGCTAATTAATTTTGAAGTAGACTAAGTTTTACATAGATCTAGGTTTTAAAAAGTTGGGTGCCTGAGTGGGCTAACTGATAAATGGTGCTATTGGTTCTACATTCAGGTTTTGCAGAGTGAACATCAAATTATTGTTGGGCCCTTGTTTTGATTGATATCATGCCATGCTCGTGACTTATTTTATTTTGTTTTGGTTTTGGTTGTTATAAGTGCTAGCTTCTTTTTAGGTTCCTGAAGAGCATGGTGCCTTTTTTGTAGATTGGTTACTAAACATTGCGGTTCTGGAGTCTTGATGACCATCTGCACTGGTATTTTTAGCATTATTTGTTTCTGGTCCTCTTCTCCTGAATAATATTTCTTTAATTTTGCTCTCTCGCTCATAAGTTTATGAAAGCTTGTTCCTTGATTGGACAATTGAGTATTTGAGTTGTCTGATAGTTTTGAAACACATGGCAAATGAGTCCAAAGTTTTCTTTAGAAGGTTAAAGAAGAATGCGATGATTATCTGGTTGAATCTTCACACAACATGTAAGCTACACCTTCCAAGACCACTACTGTGTGTTTTTTTTTCAACTTTAGCATTTTCTGATTCACTGTTATTGCAAAGAAATTAATCTTTGATCAAACCGTTTCTTTTACAATAATAAATTATAACAAATCGTGTATAGGTGCGATTGTGGCTTGAAGAGATTCTTTGGGACATGCAAAATGACATGGATGTGGAGTCACCCATATACAAGAGAGCTTGGTCTTCAGCGTGGTTAGGGCAGTTAGCCGTGGAGTAATCAGTCTTGTGGTATGAATCTGAACTGAATTATTTGAGAAACAGTCCTGTTAAGGTACACACAAAGGGGCAACTTGTTTAATCTACATTGCCATGTTTATATATGAGGCTGAAGGTTCAACATCGTTCTCATCCCTCCCTTAATTTCCCGAAGTTGCAACGTATCTTAAAATGGTATCACACCGAATGTTAACATCTGTTTTGCATATGACACTTTTAAGATAATTGGCCTGTTTGACCTCATAAGGGTTATACATAACCAAAATGGTATCACACCTAATGTTAACATCTGTTTGCATTTGACTTTTTAAAGATAAATAGCCTGTTTAACCTCATAAAGGTTGCACATAACCAAATCATGCATATTATATAGAGGTGGAAAATGGGAGGGTCAAACAGGTTGGGTAACGGGTCAAATGGCTTAGTGGCAAACGAATACAATTTTTTTTTCCAGAAAAAGTTTAAATTTTGTTATAAATAAGTAGTAAGTTCAATATGATTAAAGGGAGAGAAGAACATGCAGAGGTGAAATTCTAACTGGGTATGTTTTATATTTGGATCTTCTTATGTTTTTAGCCTCTTGATTTCTCTTCTGTTTATCTTTCAGGGTTTATTTTTTGGTTAATATTGACACTTTGAATTTGATTAGGGGTAATCTGTAGTAATCATGCCCTTCATAATATGGTAACAAGTGCCATATTACGTTTGTTGAATTGATGGAAAAGACTACAAGATACGTACATATTTTGAAGACTTATAGGCTAAGTTTACTGCATTTGTCCCACAAGAATCACACATTATTTGACACTATACAAAAGTCTATGGAAGAAGTTGATTATTATGATTGAAATGCCCTAATATGTTGTTTTGTATATTCAGAAGGGATATGCTTAATACATTAATTTCTTATTTGTGGTAGGTGCTTGGTTTCATTTGGATGGTGTCTTACAATAATATTGCCACTCCACGTCTATTCTGGTATGTCTTGAACTAACTGTGATCTTTCATAAACAATCTAGAGAAAGGCTAAATCATAAATAATTATTAAAAGTCAATAAAAGTGTTTGTGGGCTGATCCGTACTAAAAAAAACTCTAATTTTAGTCTAAATTTGTTTGACCCGTTATGGGTTCAAGCCCAAAAAAATAATTTTTAACATGGGTTGGGTCATGTTTTTAACCAAAACTATGTTATTTAAAATTTGTTTTTGCTTAAAATATGTAATGAAATATGTCCTACTCAAAAAATATGTGTGTGTATCTATACTAATGCATACTGCAAGGGCAAAATGGTCATTTGACCGGAAAAGGTAAAAACACAGTTGTTATATTTGTATTCTTATACCAAGAATTTTTCTGGGTTTGGAGACTTTTGATGTAACACTGTAGCTTAGTACAACTTAGATATAATAACAATGTTTCTCAATTTTCCTTTTTAGTTTAATTTTCTAAGTTTCATATATCTCTTACCAGATTCTATTCTGCTAATGATGTTGATTGGTTTTTCTTTTGCAAAACAGGTTGGCTGGACAACAAACCTGTATCTCATATCTGGAATATACTTAACATGTTTTGGTTCCGTGAAAGTTGGGTAACCCACAAAACTGAGCACGGTTCGGGAAAAAAAACACACCATGGCTGGTGAAGGAAAGCTACAAGAAAGTCAGGGAAACATGAGCTCGCATTGTAAGACATTTTTATTTTTCATTGAATTTTGTTCATTTGAAGTATCTACTACGCGTGGTAATATGGGCGTGCTAAGTATGTGTCCAACCCAGACTTAATTACTACGGGTTTTTTTTGGTTGACTATATAACTTTTGCTGTTAAAAAAGTTACTCCAGTTGTTATGGGTAAACCACAGTTATCACTATCTTAGTCACCAATGAGGGCAACACTTAATGCAGTGGACCTCAACTTTAGCCTGATGTCCAGTCTAGACCATTTTCTGGCTACTTGAGACCGATAAATGGTTTGGCAGTTTGGGAAGTATCTATAACAAAGGGAATTAAAAAGGATAAAAATAAGATTTAACAATAATAGGGATTTATAAAATAGCTTGTCACTTAGAGGTGTTTATAAAGTAGCACTTGGTTGCCAACCTTTATTATTATTATTATTATTATTATTATTATTATTATTATTATTATTATTATTATTATTATTATTATTTTTATTATTATTATTATTTTTTGCACAGAGTGTGGCATTGTCATTTGACATTATTTTGTTATGATTACATGTAACTTTAAACACTCTGTGGTTATAAATCATAGCTATATATGAAGCATGGCTATGTTAAGGCTGTCCTTGTGAGACTAATTTTACTCACATGATTATTGAATATAATACCCTATCTTAGTTTTGAATATTGGTATATATATCCTTCCTTCGAGAACCATGCCAAATATTTATTAACTATAATTCTTCTACAATTATGTTCATGGTTTAAAAACCGTGCCTAGACGAGAGGCGCATTGAATGTGAGTTTGGCATGAAGATATGCATTGGTTCCTCTTGCCCTCCGCTGATGACCTATAGGAGCAACTATAAGGCCATGTTAACAACCTTGGATGGAGATGTCCAAATGGTTGTTGACTGCCCATACCTAGTCGGGCAATATGTTGTAGTGTAGTAGAATCAATTTGGTTCTTCACATGGGGCCCTAACGATGATATACACATACCTGGTATAACCCATGATGAAATGGGTTTGCTATACTATTTGTTTTCTATATGAAAAAAAGTGTTTTTATATCTCATATGTATACTCAGAACTTATTGGCTCAACGATTATTATAGGTATTGTTTTTTTAACTTGCTCATCATTCCTTCAATTTGTATGCAGAAAGGAGGAACTCCATCTTTAAAGCGTGAAGAGAATTTGAAATTTTTTATCTAGTTTGATATGTTTGAAACTGCAGTTGGTGGTTTGCTGCTCAAAGTCGTTTACTTTTTGTACAAGTAACGAGTCGGGCTGAGTTAAGTCAACATGTTATTTCATATGAATACTTAGCATCCATATTATTACAAATGACCATGTTATTACAAAACTAATCTATGTTTTTAACAAAATGATATAAGAGGTTTTCTTTGTAGTAAAAATACACTTTGGGTGACATACAAGGTTCAACACATCTTATGTGTAGAGATAAAACCTAACCTGAGTCGACTCATTATAAGTAAACTTCTAAAGTTGTCACCCGCAGTTCTCATGTTTTATTATTTTTTAAATATGTAATTTGTGAATTAAGTTTATAAAACCGTTATTTTATAATAATTATCTAAATATTTGAAAAAAATGATTTTGGGGGTTGCATACATTGAAATGGGTCAAAAGTCGCAAACTATATTAGTTCATTTGGGTAGCATATATCACAAGTGGATTAATAAAGTAAAAGAAAACTAAAACGAGTCTCGCGATGCTACAATACATATAATATGAATAAGGAAGCTACTAGAAACGTGTATTGCAATGTAAAGTGTCGCTTTTGCCACATTGTGCTTTCAATGCAAAGTGTTGCCCTAGCCGCATCACATGGACACCTTACTATAAATATTATATGAATAAGAAAACTACCAGAAATGAGTGTCACAATACAAAATTTTGCCCCCGCCGCATCGCGCGGGCTTCATACTAGTACATATATATATATTTGAAGCTGAGTTATGAGTGGTAATACACAACTGAGCAAACACAAACGAACATCTTTTTTAAAGCTTCCTCACATTTACTTCCTTTTTGTTTTACAAATTACGTTGTTTACATTTTTCGTAATCCATAAATTATAATAAATCAAAACCATCTTAGGCCACATGCCTTTCTCTTAAACATCTAATTGCCACGTGACAATGTATTGTGAGGCATTGACTGTTGAAAATTTGGTGAAAATAACATTTTTTACAAATATAGGAAAATGATTTTTTCCTATTTTGGACTAGAAATAAATATAAGAAACAGAGGTTTCTCTATATATTTGGGTATTTATAGGAGGAGAGATGGAACTTAAATGGGTATTTAAGTGGGAACTCTCCATCCTTATTGTTTCATGGAAGCACACACTAAGTGTACTCGCGAGTCGCGAAGCGGAGCACCCTAACTCGCATTGGCACTCGCACACGCGCGCGCGCGTGGCGTGGGCGACGAGGCGCAATATGGCGCTTTGATGGCGCACTTTGCACTTCGCCCGCTTGAGAGCCGCCTTTGTATTTTTGACCACGTGCGTGTGGTGGATCACAGGGGCTGCTAGGACCAAGTGGTTAAAGTGGCGTGCGGGTTCGAGGAGCGTGACGTGGCAGTCCGCACGCGAGCACACGTGGCATGAAGGCGCGCGGTTGCGCGCATGGTGCATGGGTCCTGATGTGACGTGTGTGGCGCACCAGAGTGAGCCAATACGGCGCGACTGTGTGGCGTTCTCGTATAGGCTCACAGGTAACGTGGCGCAGGTGCGCATGGACCTGAGTCAGAATGGTGCACGCGCGCATGGCAGTGAGCCAAAAAGGTGCACAGGCGCATGAGCGTGCAGACCTGCGCGCGCGCTCCAGTGTGTCGCGCGCGCGTGCACGCAGAAGCTTTCAGCATTTAATGACGAAGCAGTTTCAGTTCAGCATACGAAACAGACGATTCAACGGTTTCAACTGCGAATTAAAAGACGTATTAAATTGCATTGAATACGTTTAATGCAATTTAAACATCTCCTTTAATTCCTTTTGACTGTTTCGAATCAGAGGCTGTATAAATACAGCCTCATGTATAAATACAGCCTCATAGTCACTGCAGAAGTAGACCAGCAACTTACTGCATATGCAAACAATTCTCTACTTTCTCCTGATCTTTTTCTTGCAGCTTTCAAGGTAGACTTCGGGTTCCTGTGCCAGTTCCGGCAGTACTTCTGCTTCGGCTGTTGTACCCTGGGAAACAAAACGAGTGCTCCTGGGAGACTCGGAATTTGTTTTAAGGGGAGCGTGTTGAACACGTGCCTCAGTCTTCGATTTTTCTGCTTCGTCTCCATTTCTGGTATTTTATTTATTTAAGTTGTATTTGTACAAGTTTTTCCACCTTTCTTATTTATGTATTGTAATCGTTTAATAAAATTTGTTTTATTTTATTTAAATTACGCGATCGGTTCCTACAATCTTAAAACAAATTTTAAAACACCGTTCGTGTAATCAAAACCATTCTGTTTTGTGATTCAAACTAGTTTTGTTTCACTCAGTTTGTGTTTTAAAAACAAATTTTTTTTTCTGTTTTCATCTTCAAAGAAGCGACTTTGGTTGAAAACAGAGCTGGTTACCTCAGAATTTGTCCTTAAAATTGTAAGAAACTTTCTGCCTTGGTGTTCAAAGTTGGACTTAGAAGCCAAACAGTAAGTTCTAATAATTAAAAAAAAATTCTGTTTTTTGGTCTTCAAAGTTGGACTTAGAAGCCGAAACACTAAATTTGTGGTAAAATTAAAAAATTTAATTGTTTACTTCTGTTTTTTGGAGTAAAAACAGAATTTTTTGGACTAAACTTTAAATTTTTAATTTTTCCAGCATGTCGACCGAAAACGTCAACGTTAACAACACGAATGTTGTGACGGGAACCCCCCCTGAACGCCACCACTGTGGGAGCGTCCACAATGGCCAATCACACTGAACGACCCGAGAAGTTCTCGGGTCTACACTTCAAAAGGTGGCAGCAGAAGATTTTCTTCTACCTGACCACCATGAACCTTGCGAGGTTCTTAACTGAAACCGCTCCCCAACCTGTGGAAGGGGAGACCGACCTACAAAGACAGTGTGCGGTAGATGCGTAGAAGCCTTCGGATTTCATATGTCGAGGCTATGTGTTAAACGGGCTTTCGGATTGTGATCCTTATCAAGTTGCATTCGGATAAGTGTTTGATTCCAAATATGCTATTGCAACATGCTTATAGATAAGATAATAGATTAGCAATATACAAAGTGTTTATTACCTTGACTAGAATGAAAGGGGATCTTTATCAGCATTAGATACAAGTTACAAAGGTGATCCATACTTAGGTGGAGAGAATTGTGATCCTTATCAAGTTGCAAAGATTATACACGTAGAAATTACTTGTGACATGTATCACATTACTGGTGATCAGTATCATATTATCAAATAGAAGACAATTTCTAGACTTAAAAAAGGAAGACGGTAAAAATATCGAAAACTTAACAAAAGATAAGTTAGTTAATGTTAACCCGAATTGCTATAATCATTATGTTTATATGATGATCTCTTTAATCTTAATTTCGTTACACATTTTCTTACAATTTTTTTTCAAACTAAAAACTTCTCAAGAAACAAATATAAGCCCAGGGTCGTTCCTACGTTTTTGGAGACCCTAAGCAAACTATGAAGTGGACCCCTAATTTCATCGATATACTCTCCTTCAATCCTGGCGCTATGGGTGATTACCCTTACTTTTTCGGCTAGTGATAGCCGATAGCCTAGAAATTGAAAGCAGGTTGCGATGGGAAGTGGGAACGATGATTGCGGCTGTATTTATGGGCTTTAGGCCGCTAAATAATGATGATTCGGTCGATGGTGGTTGTGTTGTAATAGCTGAAAATCAATGCGAAATGGGCTTTAAAACATGGTCTTTTTTTGCTAAACAATATTTATTTTGGACTCCTATAAAAACTTTCTAAAAACTTGGAGACCCTAATTTTTTGGTGGCCCTAGACCCGTGCCTAGGTTGCCAAAGCCTATGGAGCCGGCCCTGTATGCCTTATGTCCGATGCTTGATGCAAAACTACTATCGAGTCGGGTGTCTCACTGGAAGCAACATCTCTATTCATACGGGTAGATGTTAGACTGTCTACATCTTACCCTCCTCAAACCCTACCTTAATTTTACTATTGATAAGATTTACTATGATGGAATCTTCCTTTAATAATTTTCTAAATATGTATTTTAGCTACATTATTCATTTTTCCTTTTATAAAATATGTTTTTTCAACAAAAAAATAAACAATAAAAAAATTTAACTATATTCATTTTTCCTTTTTATCAAATATGGTTTAACTCTCCAAAGCATGTTTTGAGAATGATACGGGGATGCCCCTTAATAGTGTAATTTTTTTCTTTGTGGTTTATATTTTTTATTGGGCGATGCCCTTTATCAAAAAAAATAAAAATAAATAAAAATATATGGTTTCACAACAAAAGAAAAAAAATAGTGTATCATTCCAAACAACAAAAGGGTTCTAGAAAAATATTCTGCACCAACATTAAGAAGGTAAACTTTCATAAATTTAGGCAATTAATTAATGATAAATAACATATACGTTAAGACATAGGTTCATTATCGTACAAAAAAAAAATTAAACAATTTCTAAATATTTTGGATTGTTTAAAGAATTCGCATCCACTAATTTAGAATGACATATCATTTAAGTTAATTAAACATTAAATCTTAATAATTGTTAATTATTCAGTTTCCTAAAAATGTCAAAAGAAATATTATACTTTTCAGATGTAGTATTTGTGTGTACTCCTATCATTCTTGGAATATTTTTAATGTACGATGAATTTACGATCTTGTTTCTTCTCTCTATATATACAAATTACAATAGAGTTGTTATCTTATATGCTCATGTACTAATATACCCACATCAATAACAATGAAGAGTTTATTTTTCTTGTTTTTTTACCTTGTTATCACAACCAATGTCTCTCTAATTGGAAGCACTCAGATCACACCTCTGATATCTAACACAACAAAAAAGACTTGCTTGTTTCACTATTGGACTGTTTATATTTATAATGGGATTAAGGATCCTATCACAGTTCACGTACAATCAGGCGACGATAATCTCGGAAACCACACGCTTGCAACAAACGATAACCAAAATTGGAGCTTTTGCGAGGGTGCCACGTTCAAGACCCTATTTTATGCCCATTTTTATTGGAATTCAAAGATTGCTTTTTTTGATGTTTATACCGATCATATAATGATACATATTGCACATAAAGGGAATTTCGCAAACCAGGAAGATGTTTTTGGTTAGTTACAGAAGATGGGTTTTATGTAGGGGATCATGTTCGTCCATATACCAAATTACACAATTGGTAATGTATTTTGTGTTATTATTAATGTACTAAATAATAAGGTATTGTGTCTAGTTTTTCAAATTTTGAATGAAGATTTATTATAAAATCAAATGAGTTCTACCATTCTTTATACCGGAATATGTATGTATGTTTGTTTTCTTTAAAATATATGCGCATATAAATATACTAGATAATAAAGTATTGTGTCTAGGTTTAAGACCGGGTAAATGAGGAATTTAATTGATGTAAAGTAGAAAAATAACCGTTGCCATTAAAAAAATATGATAAATACTAATCCTACATTCCTACACTAGTATATTCTTATAATTTAAATATTTAATAAATAATTAGTTTCCTAACAAACCACTTGTGTAGCTAAACATTGAGTGGAATCAGTAATCATATAATATTTGCAATATTTGATCTAGTTAAAAAGTATAATTAAAACATTATAGTTATTGGTTAAACATTTTAATTTTAATATATTTCTATAGAAAAATAAGATAGTCCCTGTAGTTTGCAGGTTTTTTTACCTTTAATCCTCACATTTTCAAAATAACATGTTTGCTCCCTATGGTTAGCTTACTTGTTACTTTATAGTTTCTACAGTGGATGAAGGTTAGTTTGTTCTGTTAAATATGTATAAAATAACTGAAATACCCTTACTCTTAATATAAATAAATAAACCAAAAAAATATGATTGATCATTAAAAACAAGTGGACCTCATCATTTAATTTAATAATAAACTTTAATCCCTTCCTCCCTTTCTGTCTCTTCTTCACCATCTCACCTTCATCACCACCAGACAACCACCCTACCACCGCCAGCCGCTACAACCTTCACCCTACCACCGCCAGCCGCTACAACCTTCACCCTACCACCACCAGCCATCACCGCCTCCATCGCCCCCACCTGCCACCACAGTGAACACAAATAAACTCTTTTGAAGGTTCTAATCGAATTCGTTATGCATTAACTTCATATGAGCAAGAAGCTAAAGGCTTCATGGTTCTTTTACATATTTGGCTCTTGAAAGTCAAAAGTCAAACAACAGGTCCTATTTATTCCAAACCAAACCAAACTAACCAATTGTCTACACTCTCAAACCTCTGTTTTCTAATTCACTTCCAGTGGTCACCACCAACCCTAGCGAATCAGCAATCGACCTGACTTCCGCAGCCGTTCCAATGTTTCTGGAGGCCCTAAGCAAACTATAAAGGCGGGCCCCCTTCAAATTGGTATAAAGAAAACATTGGAAGTCACAATCGCAAGCACAATATCAAATTTCAAAGATTAAATGAATCAACTAAGGTTTCAAGGCAAATAGTGATTTATCCCCAATAATTTCTCCTAATTTCATCTCAAATTTTATATAGATATTATATTAAAAAAAGAGCCGCTAACCATTGTGACACCAATAATTTCTCCTAATTTCACCTCAAATTTCTCCCGAGTCAATCATTTAGCGACATCATTGAGCGGAGTTAGCATATGTGATGTTACAGTTAGCTAGAATAACGATGTCGGCCTAAATTACTTACGAATTACATATTGTTTGGAGTTGGAATTGGGTCTCTTTTATTTTAAATTTGGTTTTCGATTGAGCATTGCAATAAATATAGTTTTTGTTTTGTTCATTAGGGACTAATACAATATTACACATATACTATATAAAGATTTTTTTTTTAAATTGAGGCCCTATTTTTTGGAGGCCCTAGGCCCGGCCCTGATTATAAGCCAAGTTAAAAGTGAGACCCATGAACATCATTTCATACAAATCTTCTTACTCATCCTATAACAGAAAAAAAGGTTGAACAACAAAAATTAAAGGTATAGTCAGTTCATATCTTACATGCTGATCAATCAAATCTCAATGATTGTTTGCCAGAAGCCAAAATCTTAAAGAAAAACTGAACTCATCTCTTAAACAAATTTGGTTGAAGTGTATCATAGAAGTAAAGGGGGTCACCGCCCGAAGCATTTCATAACCGAAGAAGTCAAAGAAGATGTTAAAAACTTCAACCCTGTCGATCCACCAGGAAAGTATGATATACAGTAGTAAGCAAGGGCAAGAACCTGTCACAAAACGATAATGTCAGATCTCATCAAAAGAAGCTATGGTCAAATTTTGGGTCAACGGACTAATCTATGTTAGTAATTTTAGACGTAGCATAACGGGCATGCCGTATAACAGGTTAAAAAATGTCCGGGTCAATACGAGTAACTTTGCAAGTGCGGGTTGACACATGCTTGGATCCAGTTGGTCAACCCAAAAATCCTTTTTATAGAAAATCAAATTTCTTAAATATTTAACGTGCTATTTATGGTTACAAGAACAAAAAACAATCCGTCTGTTATAATAAAGTGAATTGGCGCACAATTGTATCATACATCTATTTGAGAAAGTCGATAGTTTGACACACCCTGAGTTTGATCCTTTTTAAGGTAACAAACAAACCATGAGCATTACGGATTACATATAGCAAATGCTATGCAGTTAATGCGGTAAAATAGCGGATATCGGTCAAGGACCGATATTTGAAATATAGGTTATCTCGGTGAGATATCGGTAATTTTAATATAATGCAGAATTCATATATATAGCAATTTAACACCAATAATTCAGTGATATATCGGTTTACATCGGTTATATCGGTCAAATGTCGGTGATATATCGGTCAATATTGCCGATAATATCGGTACCGATATTTTGACCGATATTTGACACCAATATTTTACTAAGGGACCGATATATCACCGATATTAACTGCATAGAGCAAACGACCGATATTGGCAATTAGGTACAAAAAGGAAACATGATCTTTCATACCTGAATCACAGCGAAGAACACAGAAAGGATATAGCTATGAAGCACCATGGAAACATAAATGGTACCAACCATGCTCCCTATGAATCCCAAAGTGAAAGGAAGTCTCTGCAAGATGATAAAAGACATTAGAACTTATAACACATAGGAAAAAGATAATAGCAGCGGAAATGGAATGTATTTATTATAAGTGACGATATCAACCCATTTGTTTTGGGTCATTTTTATCATCTCCAACGGATCAGATGTTTTAAAGATAAAACTTACCAAAAATGAAAACAGGTTAAATAAATCGACCATGTCAAACAGGTTAAAGAACACCCAACGGCCAAAGTGTGAGACGTTTAAAACTGCTAGATTGCTTTCTTAAAAGAGTTAGACTACTGATCTTGAAACGGTTTCTATAACCTTATATAAAGCATTACTTATTTTGTACAATTCAAAAAAGGAGCAGAAGAGTGTTGACAGATCAGACCAACCTGACCCGACCCGCTTAGGCCCATACTAAAAATTACCCTTTTTTGATCCATTAACCACCTGATCTGGCTAAACTGTCACCTCTAATTAGTTTCAAAACTTTTACGCAATTACCTCAGTCGATGTCATATGCAGAAACTGATTTTTCGGCCCTTTGAGCATGAAGAACGACCCGATTATAAACCCACATCCAACAGTAAAACAGAGAGCAAACTTCTGAGGTACAATTACTATAACAGGTAGAAAAACCGTAAACGCTACAAAAACAAAGAACACCCCAGATGCAAGAAGAAGCCCAAAATACATGAGCGATTTTCCCGAAGGTATATTACTGGTAGCCGACTGCAAATTCCCCGGTATGTTACTCACTCCCCTAGATACCCTAAACAAAAACCAAACCAACAATACATCATAAAAAACTGTAGACTTTACATAGAAAAAAGTTAATGAATAAGTTGCAAATACAGTCACAAAACAAACATCACAAGTAATACACAAAATTACATCTAAAAAGTAGCGAAAACACCACTTGGGGTTAAAACATCAAGAAAACGCTAACAATATGTCCTAAAAATCTATAGATTTTACATTAAAAAGCTAAGTAGTTAATGCAGTAAAATATCGGATATCGGTCAGGGACCGATATTGAGATATCGGTTATCGCGGTGGGATATCGGTAATTTTAATATCATGCTAAATTTATATATAGCAATTTAACACTAACAATTCAATATACTCTCCTTCCATTAACAAATTAACCTTTTGCAACTTGCAAAACACTAAGAGCTGTGGCAAGTAGGAACTGGCTAAGACTTAAAACACTAACATTTAACACTAACAACTAACAATTAAGACTAAAAACACTAATCGCAACAATAAGAAGAAAGGTGAATGGCAGAACTAAGAAGAAAGGTATTGATATCGGGAAAATCGGTGATATATCGGTCCAATATCAGTCAATGTTGCCGATATTATCGGCACCAGTATTCTGACCGATATTTTGCACCGAGATCTCGGAAGGGGACCGATAATCGATATATCAGTGATATATAATATAGGTGATATATCGGGATATTAACTACATAGTTAAAAAGTCAATAAATTAGTTTCACATTCAGTCACACAACAAACATCACAAATGATACACAAAATTCCAGTTAAAAAGTTGCTAAAAAAAATCCCACCTAGGGTTACAAATTCAAGAAAACATATACATAATTACATATTTAACAACTTAAAAAAATCATTCTTTAACTTAATTTGCAGGAAAATCAGCCTAGATACCTAGATCAAACCTGAATATGTTTTTTTAATTTTGAACTTGTAATGAGCAAATTCATGCATTCAGTAGTTAAATCACAACATATTCATCAATATTCAAACAGATCACGAAATATACCAACTAAACTAGTTCAACAAAACATACTGTAGAGTGGCTTACACATTAAAGGTGCCGGAAACGGTGTCGTTTGCGGACCTAACGGCCGATTCGATATCGAACGAACCGACGAAGCTACTGGAGCCAACATCGGAGCCTTTAGTGGCGGAATAAGAGTTCCAATCTGCTAAGAGTGATGAAGATGGAGCCGATAATGATTTGGGTAGTGAATTGGGGGTATCATCACTGCTGCCGGAAAACCAGTTTTGCATAGTTATGGTTCCAGATCGAAACCCTAGCTTTTGGTTTGAATTTGGGATCGGGAGTGTAGAGGCGGTGGTGGAATCTTTGCGGCCTACTGGTGGTGGTTAGCTGTAGTAGTGCAGTAATGCGTTTTCTGTTCTCCGGTTAAACAAGTTTTTGGTAATTTAGAGTTTTGGGATACTTGCGGCCTACTTCGGAACCGAATCGCGTTTTAATGGTTCCGATTCAGAACGGGTTAAACGGTTCTCTTTGGAACCGTTTGTCAAATTTTTTTTTTTTTTTTTGAACGGTAACTTTCTTTGAGAGTGACCCTTAGTCACACCTGCCAATTAAGGCAAGCCTAGCCCACCAGGCCCGCACCAGACTATGTTGTCTGAACCGGGTCCACGCTGGTGTTGTCCGGGCGTGGGCTAGCGCTCCTCCGGAAACCGTACTGCCTCTACACGAGTTGCCTCGCTAGAGTAACAGCCGGATGAAAACCGGAGTGACGCTCAGGATCAAACTCTCCTCGGTGGGTTTTTCACCATCATTGCGCACGGGTGTCCTACCCCCTTTCGCCACAAGTGGGAGTCGAACCGGTGACCTCTAGGAGGACAAACCGGCCCACTACCACTGGGCTATGAGGGCGGGACAACCGTTTGTCAATTTAATCCTAAAATTAACAACTAAATAAAAACAATTAAAACAATCAAACCGTTTAAAATATATAACTAAAAGTTAGAACATCCAAAGTTCAAATCATCCTAAGAGGACCCGGGGCGGTACGTTATAGCCCCCGGTCACACGTTAAACTTGACGAAACGCCGCCGCCACCCCCAATGTATCACGCATCAACTTCAGAACGCATTGTATTTTTCACGCGTGATTGTTTGGGGGAAATTGTTGGGTTGTGAGGGAAATTATGTAAAAACAATTTCTATATTCTTTAATCCTAAATACATATTTTTAAATATAACGTTTAAAGTTTAATTAAATTAATAGGGTTTTTGAAATATTTTTTTAACGTTTAAACCCAAACAAGTTCTAGCGGTTCTTTAAACGGATCCGTCGGTTATAACTGGAACCGAACCGGGAATCGTTTTCTCCCAAATTTAAGAACCAGAACCGGACCCTGAATACAACAACACAGTTCAGATTTGGCGGTTCTGGCGGTTCGGAACTGTAAATTGCTCAACCCTAGACATAAGTCTATCTTTTAGTTCTAGTTTCAATTATCCTTTCTCATAATTTCAGAGTATGACCTAGAAGCTTTTTCCCTTGTAATTCCCACAACAAAAAACATCTCATTTGTTCTTATATAAAAGGACTACGACACTACTTTTCCATTGGTTGGCATTTTCCAGATTTAAAAATAACGTTGATCAAAGTAGTTTGCCACTGAATTCCTTTATCCCTCAAACACTTCCATCGGTATGCTATCTTGACCAACTACCTTAGCCCTACCTGTCGAATACCCAAATCTCGGCTGACGTTAAATGGATCTTCGCTGACGTCCAGATATCCCGTTCCTTGTGACTACAAAGGAATAAACCGCTAGCCTCGTCACGGAGGGCCCCAGAAGGGGGATCCGTGACCAAGCTCCGGCGTGAGAATAAGTAAACTTGCCGGAGAGTGAGAGGAGCTTCTTCCGGTGAGTGTGATCACCGGAATGTTTCCTCTTTGGTGTGAATCCAATAAATACGTGTGTGTATTGAATGTATAGGAATGTTGGTCGGAATTAATGAGAGAAGAGTAAATGAGAGAATATTAAATGTGATACCTCTGATCTGCCTTATGGTCGTCCTCTTGGCTCTTATATAATCCCTGGCCCTTATTCCACATGTGAGATATTTTATCAAGATGATCCAACGGATTCTGCGGGCTTTTGAGGGGTTCAGACACGTGTCTGACCCCTAACGGTATGATGGCAACCTTATTTAATGTTCTGGCCGGAGAAGTACGATCGCCAGCCAAGATCCTCTGTTTATCAAACATTAAATGAGGCCTGCCCCCTCTGGTTACGGTTTCCCGCTCATTCATAACGAGGGGATCCTTAATGGGTAAGGCAACTTGCTATTTGGGGTTGTACCTTGTTGGGCCCTTCATGAAGTCAACCCAAAGTGGGTAAAATGGGATCTCCCATTGGCCCGTCGTCAAGTCATCTTTAGTCCCTGGTTCTGAGACCCGAGGCTCATGATCCGGGGCTGAATCATAACTGTACAAGAGGGAGTTTAATTTTCTTAAACTATGAGTGTGGGCCCTTCCTGGCTAGCCATTAATTATCACCTTTTCTCGCTAGACCCATCATTCCTCCGTAGACTAGTGGCGGGGGTTTAACCCCTTAAATGCACGTGTCCCCTTTTTTGAATTTCGAAAGGACGAATGATTTGACGGTTACTCGCCCTGTCAGTTTTCTTTTTTAAATACTCCCTTATCCTTCTCGAACCCTCATTTCATTTCTGTCACTATTCTCTGTTTCTTACCTTCTTTATCCTCTTCCGATCACAATTTTCCTTTCAGACATGAGTCGTTCCGGTCGTCTTGCCATTAGGTCAGTCTTAACGGCGAAGGATCTAAAGTCTTTCATTGAGACGTACAACATTCCTGAGCAGTTTTCCCCTACCTTGCCAGGTCCCAACGAACCGGCAGAATGTACACCGGACAGAATTCCCCTTTATACATTGGCGTTTTCCTCTTGCGGAGTTCGATACCCTCTTTCCCCTTTTAAGGTTGCCTTGCTTCGTCATTTCGGAGTTCACTTTTCTCAGTTGCACCCCCTAGGGTTCATGAGAGTGGTGCATTTTGAGTTGTCTTGTGCGGCCGTTTCTGGTGAACCTTCCATCCCCTTGTTTTGCATGTTCTAAAAACTGATCTCTGATGGAGGTTGGTTTACCTTTGCCAAGAGACAGAACAGCGTGTCGAAGCCCTGTTATACTTTCATGCCAACCTCCACCTACCCGAAGGATTGGAAAAGTAGGTTCATTTTTGTTTCCGCCGCTATGATACCAGAATCCCCATTGCCCAAGGATGTTAACGACACTATTGAAGATACTGTTCCTACTCTATCGGCTAATGAGATTGTTCAGTGGAAACGCATGTATGAAAACCCTACAAGGGCCTTCACCTTTTCTGAGGGAGTCTTAGCCATGGGAGGGTTGAGTCCTTCTTACCCTGTTCGTCCCAAGGCTTTCTTTGGCAAAAAAGGTACCTTTTTGTCTTGGATCTCCCTGTGTTTGTTTTTGTCTTTTGGTATTTGTGTAGTCATCTTTAGTATCTCTCTCTCACAGAGTTGACTTTATGGAGGCTGCTTCAGGGAGATTCTAGGGATGTGAAGTTTATAGTTGGCGATGAAGTTGATCCGGGCTTGAACCGGAGTGGGGTGGTGCAGGTTACCGGGGGGTCTACCCAGGCAGGGGGCTCCGTCGCTGTAGAAGGGGGTGAGGAAACCTCCTCTGATGGGGAGGAGAGTTCCCCTGATCCTGCGCCTGTCAAGCATTCTGATCAAAGCAATGATGAAGCTCTGGAGGTTCGTTTAGTTCGTAAGAGGAAGGCTACAAGTCCTAAGCCAGCCCATGCTACCCGTGACATCCGACAAAGGCTCCGGAGTGCCAGTGGACAGAAGCCCCCTCCTTCATCGAATGCTGCTTCCGAGCTTCCCCCTGTTGGGGTCAAGGGTTCTTTGTCCAAACACCTGAGATCTTCGAGTCTTGTGAGTGCACCTTTGCTGGTGAGTTCCTTTTTCTTCTGTCTGTCCTATCTTTGTTTTATTTCCGATGTTCTTTTTCTTTTTGTGCAGGGGAGTTCTCGTGATCCCATAGAGATTCCTACCGGTCCCTCTTCTTCCCGTGTTCGGGACAAAACCCCGGAAGTAGGCATGGCTCATTTTACCACGGCCTTTGAACTCTCACCTCTTCATGCTACGGGGACCAGTAAACCTACTGAACCTGAGGGTCTCATCCATCGGTCCCCTTTGGCTCCTCTGTTTGCTGATGCTATCCCCTTCACCTATGTCCCTAAATGGAAAGTAACTCACTCCTCGGTGATAGGGACTCCTGAGGCTGCTAGGGACTTCCTGAGTCATGCTGTTCCTCCCTCCCATAAATTTGTAAATTCTGCTTTGAGGGATGATCTTTTCGAGGATCAATATAGCATGTCTCTTTGTGAAAGTTTTTTCAGGGGTGCTGGCATGCTGCAGCGGATTGATGATTTGAGGAGGGCAAATGAGGGTCTCAAGGGTGAGCTTAAAACCTCCCAGTCTGTTGCTGCCGGACTTAGGTGCCAAGTGGTCGAGGCTGAGAGAAAGTTGCAGGAGGAGAAGGTACATAGCCTTTCTCACCCCTTCCCTCTTTTTTTTCCAACTGTTTTTGGATTTCTTGCGATGCTTTTTGTCCAGGGGGCTAGAGCCATGTTGGAAAAGAAGGAGCGGGCCTGGGAACAGGAGATGGCGGTGTTGGTGGGAGAGAAGGAAGAGTTGGCCGCTGAGTTGAGGTATCTGAAGGAAGTTGGCTCCGTTTCTCAGGAGCAATTAAACACTATGTATGCAGATTATGGGATAACTTCTGATGACAACCAGCGGTTAGCAAAGGAGAAACATTGGTTAATCACTGAGGGTTTTGGAGCCTTCCTTACCGCCGTGGCTTAGTCGGAGGAGTTTAAGAGTAGCTTGGAGGAGGTGTACAGGGCGTACCGGGATGTTGGCTACCAGGCCGGATTGAAGGATGGTTATGTCTATTCTGCTCAGGGCCTAGGCAGAAAGGAGACTCCGTTTTACAACTCCAAAGCAAAGAAGAGACTATCCAAGCTGGATGAGGAGTTTGAGAGTAAAACCCCTGCCATTCTTCAGAAGATCCTGGAGCATCCCATGATATCAATTGATGAGTTGAAAGCCCTGTTTTCCTCCGTTGGTCCTTCGTCTCCACCGTCTTTGTCTGGGGGTGATCCCCAGTGATTTCTAGACATTAACATCTTTCGATATGGTTGTAATCTGGATAACTTACCTGCCCTAGGATACTTTAAACTTTTGTGGTTGTTTGGAAGGAGGTCCTTCATGTTGGGGGCCTCCTAGGTGTCTAATCGTATGGCTTGTGACTGTGTATCGCATTCTTGTTTTTGCTTGTTTCCTGTTTTTGTTTTGCAGGGGCCTTTACCGAGGATCAAGTCGGTGCTTCCCTGACGACCTTTGAGTTGTTTTGCTGGAGGCTGTATTTTGGTCTTTGTTTGTTGTACTTGCTATTTCGTATGTCGTTTGCTTTTGCCAAGGTTATTGAGGCTTTTCTTTGTATATTTATTTTTCATAAATAAAGAAAAAACTTCTTTTCGTGGTTTGTTTATAGAAGTGTGTTGTATTTTTGGTTTGTTTGTCAAACCACGATTGTCTGTTCGAGGCCAATCGCTGGACAAGTTTATAATGTGATATTATGTTTTTTACTTGTTTTGTCCGCTTTCTTTAGGTTAGCTAGACCCTATTTTGCCCCACAGCCGGGCTTTTGGTATGTTTGATATACCTTATACATGTGTGTTCATTTATTGGTTAGGTTTATAGTGATAATGGGCACGTCTGCCTGGTTATAACACCTGTTATTTTACCAAAAGAGGATAGGTTAGTTGTCCGTTTGTCATTTACTTCTTGGGGGTTAAACTTCCCAGCATAAGTTGTTACAAAAGATATGTTCTTGGGGGGGGGGGGGCAGACTAATAGTTAAATATTACAAAAGTGGCTCTTGGCCGTTTTTCCTGGGGATAAACCCCTCATATGTAGTACTTCCTAAGTTGCATGAGGTTCCACGTCCGGGGGACCTCCTTGCCTTGGAGAGTTTCCAACTTGCAGCTTCCCTTGCCGTTTGCCCATACGACCCGATAGGGCCCTTCCCAATTGGGTCCTAACTTTCCAGTGCTCTCCTGCAGGCGGGCTTCGTTTGCTCTTAGGACCAAATCTCCCGGGAGGAGGTTGAGCTTCTTCATCTTGGCATTGTAATAGCTTTCCAGCTGCTTCTTATACGTAGCCTCCCTGACCGCTGCCACTTCTCTCCTTTCTTCCAGTAAGTTCAGGTTCATCCGGAGGTCCTGTTCGTTCTCCGCCTCCCTGAGCTTCATCCTTGCAGTCGGGGATCCTATCTCGGCTAGGATGACTGCCTCAGTCCCGTAAGTCAAGCTAAAAGGAGTTTCCCCGTTGCAGTTCTTAGGGGTGGTCCTGTATGCCCATAGTACAAACGGTAGCTCCTCCAGCCATCCTTTTTGTTTCCTCCCTAGTCTCCCCTTCATCCCTTTGATAATACTTTGGTTGACTCTTTCTACCAGTCCATTGCTTTGGGCATGAGTGACGGAGGTAAACACCTGCTGTATGTGCATCTGCTCGCACCATGGCTTGAAGGGTCTTCCAGCAAATTGGACACCGTTATCACTCACCAGCTCTTTTGGGACCCCGTACCTGCAAATGATGTTATCTAGTACAAATCGCCTCATCTGTTTCCTGGTTATTTTTGCCAAGGGCCTTGCTTCGATCCACTTGGTGAAATAATCAATAGCGGCAACCACGTACTTGACTCCTCCTGGACCCTCCGGAAATGGCCCGATTATGTCGATGGCCCACTTCTGGAAGGGCCAGGATGTTGAGACTGGTATCATAGGGTGTTTGTGTCGGTGAGTCATGGGTGCATGTCACACCCCGACTTTCCACGTGTCACCGGTGGGCCCGGTGGGGAGTATCGTGACGTGGTTGGCAACACAATAGTCAAACAACACAATATATAAATGCATAGCGGAAGCAAAAGATAGATATATTACAATCCGAATATAAAGTAATATCCAAGTATTACAACGGAAAGTAAAGGATCCACAGGCGGATCTTAAAATATAAGCATTTGCTCAACAGACTTTAGACGCCTAGAACTTGCAAGATTCCTTATTAGCGCCCTGAGCTTCCAGCCAATTACGTTCAACACCTGTCACTTAACCCTTTTGGAAAATACATCAGTTTTCACTGGTAAATACACTCAACCGACTCATTTTGAAAAGGTTTAATAAAATTGGTTTGAATGCACGTGGCACAAAATATCTTTTTATGATTGATTAAAATGCACAGAGGCAAAATTAATCTTTTATACTTGGGACAATTACATTTATAACCTTGTATACAGATTTACATGTTCGTTGTACGTTCAGGGCCCGATGTAGAAACCGAGTCAGATTAACAGACACGCCACAAGTATAGGCCCACAAGAGAGTGAGATACCGTTTTTCCTTAAACAATTGTCAGGTGTATGCCTACACACCGTGTATAAGGCGTGGCCATTTTATAACACAATGATGTCAAGGATATCCGGGACATGGTCATTAACCCCTAAAGGTCTTTATTTCAAACAATACAGATTAAACCGGGTTACCTCAATAATTTAACCATAATAATATTAAATATTCAATACCCGACCAAGCGGTATTATTTATACCGTATCCCAAGCCCGTATAGGGAAAATAAGTTAAGGGTATTTACCTGAGCTAGCTCCTGTCTTAAATAGCAAGAATTAATAACTCAGCCGTATTCACTTAAGTAAGCGTAGGTACAATTTACCGGAAGGCTCTAGTCTGGAATGATGGTATAAATAACCAATTAGAATGCTAACGGGTCTTTTAATTAAGCCTAAGCTTAGACCGGTTAGTCTTACGGAAATATACGGTTCAAACGCATGATTAATCGAAGACTGGAATAGAATGTGTTTTAGACCCGACAAGTTTGAAGACTTGTATAATATGGGTATTTCATACACATTCTGGATTTTGAGATAAAACCGATAAGGTTTGACCCGTTTCGGCTAATTTATGTAAACTAGTTACATAAACCGTACCGAACGTGTAATAAGCGTAACGGGTATTCATGAGAGCCATATACAGGTTTCCTAAGTTAATTATGCCTCAAGTATGTTGTGACATCAGTAAGATGTCTTTCATTATGCCCGGAATGTTTTTAAACACAAACTATGCCCCGTAGGGGCATTTTGGTAATTTCACATAAGCCGTGAAGCTCAAAACTGAAGTCTGAGTTAAACAACTTTTGCTTACTGTTAAAACATTATAATTTGCCTCTAATATCAGTATGTATCACCCTTGTATGTTTAAAAATAGTTTTAGTACATACTATGCGTTAAAAACGCTTAAAAAGGCGATTAGAAGCCATTTCCGGGTTCGATACATAAATATGATATTTTTATATTTCCAGAAGGCTTAAAATAATTTATTTATCATATGTGATCAGTATCAAAAGGTTTGGAGTCGTTTAGATATGTAAAACTCATTTTATAGCCCGTAAGGGCAAAACCGACAATTACCGGCTTAAGCCTACGACTATGAGTTATGCTCAGCCTAAAATTAATTAAAAATCTTTAAAAATCCCAAAATAATATATTACATTAGTGGGTAATAAGTTTGATATCAAAAAGTAGGCTTAACTAGGCTATATGCTAATTACGCCGTTTTATTAACATAAAGCTTTCATTTTACGCTAACGAGCATAACTCTTAGCCTACACCTCAAACTGATGTCAAATTTTGTATGCAAGTTTAAATATCAGTAATTAAGGTTTCTACTCTTTTACATTATCAAAAATCACGTTTTAAGGTGAAAAGGGCATAATGGTCAACATATGAGCAATTAACGGAATCATGCATATTAATTGGATAACTAATGATCCGAGGTGTATAATCACGGAGGGTTATACTAGCATGTAACTTGGTCCAAATGAAGCTCTAAGGTATTTCTAAAACATACCATAACGGGTCAGAACTGAAAGTCAAAGTACAAGTCAAACTATGCGACTTTCGGTTCCGAACCGGGTCTAAACAGGAAATTGTCGGGTTGAACATGTTTAGACATGTCCTTACACTAATTACCAAGTTATATTAATGATCAAACAGGTTGTATGTGTTCTACATTGCTAATTATGCATAAATTGTAATTTACACATTCTGTTGACTTTTTAAATACAAGTTTGACCCAACATTTGACCTAGTTAGAGTGGGAATCGGGGGGAACCCTTTTGAGGGTTTATTACCCACATAATTACCAACTTATAACCACTTTCAATTTGACTAATCACTGGACCATTAGTGATTAATCGTTAAGTCAACCGTTAATTACGACGGGTTGACTTTTAAGCTAAAACTAAGCTAAAACTTAATTAAGAAGGGTTAGGCATACTCACCAAGGTCCTATGCACTATTAGAGATGACTTGGGTCTGCTTTGGAGCTCCAGAAGTCCTCAAGAATGCAGATGGAATGGATGATCAAATGTTGCAACTAATGGTCCTATTTATAGTGTTTAAATCACCATAAATTGTTGACATCTAAGTCTATCATGGACCATGAATCATCAACACATGTCCCTAAGTGCCTAGGAATGTTTAGGGGACGCCCATGGATGAAAATATCTGATCTAAGTCGGTTTAAACGCTCAAAACAGGCTGCTGCCCGTTTTCCAGTCACTGGCAACCCCTTACGGACCGTAAGGGTGGACCTTTACGGTCCGTAAGCCAGTTATCAGGGCAAAACATTTTCTAGTTTTCACATAAATGTCTCTTGGCCTTTCGAAAGGGCAACTAAGCTTATTTCTTGCAATTTGACCCCTTCTTATTTACCTATAAGGGCTTTAGGACTTATACCCGCTTTGCCAAGCCCCTGGACATTTCTGGTTAACCCGAAAAGTCATAACTTTCAACGTTAACACTTTAACCCCTCGCATACGAATTTGATCATAACTTTCTCATACGATAACGAAACTTTATGAAATTTATATTGTGCATTCTAGTGAGCATAATTAACAGTTACAAAGCTTCAGGTTTGTCAAAAGGTCACTCAGAGGTATAACTTAAACATGTTGACACATTTGACCCCTATAGTTTGTAATCTCTCACTTTTAGCCTCGTATGATCCACGATTTATTCGTATGATGGTATCAACGTCATGTAGGGTTATTGTAAAGTATATTTATTCACTGTTGACATGTTGAACTCGTATATTCACATACTTTCCATGTTTGTCAACTTTAGTCCCTCAAGAACATCCTTTCTCACGTTCAAGCTTATGACACGTGTCAATACATTATAGGACGTGAATTTTTTTCGAGGGTGTTATAGTGCATGCACCTGACAATTGTCACACCTCTTGATCTCTTCGGACGCTGTTTCGTGATGGAGAGTGTGAGATCCGTGTGTTAAAGTGTTTAAATTGCGTATCTTATTGTCGTTTACGTGACTGTGCGTGTTGAATGTGTTAACTACGAAGGTTTGCGATTTTTCAGGTTAAACGCGTAATATGGTGAAGTTAGAGTGATTAGAGATGAAGCGGAACGGTCGAAGTCGATAAACATAGTGAATGGTGTTGTCAGGATTGGTTTCGGGCCGAATGTTATAGCTTGGAGTTGCGAGAAACAAGAGAGAACATAATCCAGGGACCTATTAGTCATTTACTGGAAGTTGCAATCACACCATAGGCTACGCATGGAATATGGTAACCTACGGTCATGTTCAGTAAATAAAAAGAAATGCAACAGAATCATGGGAACGTAACCTACGGTTTTAAAACCGTAGGCTATGGAAGTTATACAACATATGGGCCGACAACTTTGATTGGAGAATTTTTAATTGAAAGTCAACATATCTCATCATGATGCTTCTTTGGTTTTTGGGTGGAATTCAATACACACACAGGGACTTAGACGGCAAACATTAAAAAAGAAACAACATCATGTGCACATGTGAGGGGATTGACTAATTTGTTTTGAGGGAGCACAAAAGTCAACAAAACAATAATATTCATCATCCATCACGCAGACGTGTGACTGGGCTAGCATACATGTGTTACTTGGATTGGGCCGCACACAACATCCATCATTAGAATATACACGCATGCACTGGGCCGAGATATGCACCTATATTGTTGAGGGTTTTGATTTTTTTTTTAAAAAAAAGTTAACAACAATATCATCTATCAATAACATCTGGACGGAGAAGAAGGGAGCTCTCGCACGCAGACATGAGCGGCTAGCCTTTTTAATGGTTTCCTCCGGATGGAGGGTTTTTGTAAGTTAACAGATTTTATGTGTTTGGTGACAATCGTTTGACTCAGTGATCTAAGCATTCGATGCTTTTCACTTATGATTTAGTTAATTAGTTGTAATCGATTGCATTTGCTTAACCTTATTCTTTGATCATTCAGTTCCCGAGAGTTCTAGTAATTGGGATATATTTGTTATGGGATTAGGGTTGGTAATTGTGATTGGTAACCACTTGATAACCTCCCGTTATGTATTGACCGGAGTACTTAGTCTTTGGTTATCACAATTAGTTGATTAGGTTAGTCCACTTATGTCTATGTAAGTGTTCGATTAAACATATAATTGAAGTTAACTGCAATTCCAAAGTCCGGAGGAACCATTGTTCTCTCCCATTGTTTACAACTTTTTATTTTTGTAATTCGCTAGTTAATCAAACAATCAAACCATCAATTGAGTTTTACTTTTCAGCAGTAGTTAATCAATACTTAGCATAATAACACTTTCCACGATCCTCCTCTGGTTCGATACCCTGCTTATTCTATACTAATAGTTTAAATAGGTTTTTGCATATCAATAACGACAGACATCAAAATGGCGCCGTTGCCGGGGAGGCGTGCGCAAAGTGTTTAGTGTTAAGTTTTAGTTTAAAAAATTCAAAAAAAAAATTAAAAAAAAATCCAAAAATAGTTTTTTATTCGTCACATATTCCACTGTTTGCTTTTACCTTGGGTATACTAGTTTTGTCTGTGCAGATTTATTGCAGATCTTATTATGGAAAGTACTTACTGGTCATGCCGAGGTTGTGGTAGTCCATGTCACACGCGTGACGATTGTCCTGTGTTCCGGAAAATGTGTGAGGACGAACAAAGGAGAGCAGATGAGTTGGATTTTTATTCTGATGATGATGTCCACCCATACTATTCTTATTGTTATTCTGATTCGCAGCGAGTTGCATATGATTACCAATCGGATACGAATTATTATTATGATGAGCAGACATGGTATGAGAGTAGCTATGATCCAGGGATGGTACAAAGCGTGAGTTACCAAAAGGAGTATGACCATTGTTATGATGAATACTCTCGATTTTCTTATGAAGACCATCCGGTATACTATCCGGATGCCTATCATACCCAGCATACATTTGATCAGGGTGAGTCTGAATGTGCACCCCAGTCACCTAGTTACTATCAATCACCCCAATTTAGAAGTCTTATGGAATATAGGAGACAAAGAGAGCTGGCATACATTGAAAAGGAATTGGCGAAACCTGACCTGTCAATAGAGGACCAGTTGGAGATGTGGATTACGAAGTATACCCTTTTGATGGCTGAAGTGAAGGATGATGGGCCAAGAATGACTCCAATGGAAAAACGCCAAGCTAGGGATAGATGGGTGTCTCTACAGATGTCTCCTTCTCAAGTAAGGGATGAGGTTGTGGAGGTTAATACCACACCGGTGATTCCCCCAATTGCTGAACAGTCAGATGTGGAGAAAATTGTTGAAGGTGATGAGGTGAAAGAAGATATTCCACAAAATAAGTGTGGGGATGCACGTAGAGAGACGAGGAAGGTGACGGTGAAGGACATCGGGCGGATCATCATAAAGTGGTTGTGCAGCAATCCGACTTATTTGCCGATATTGAGTAAAAAGAAACGCTTGTGGAGAGTTAACTATCGAGTGTATGTTGGGAACTCGACAGGAAAGTGTGGACTGAGGCCGGATTGCAGTGCGTCAGTGGACATCTTGAAAAAAATTAGACCCCACTGGATCAGTGATGTCAGGTACCGTGCATTCATGGGAAATACAAGGGGTAAATGTGCACTGAGACCACCATAGCGCATATCAGGTACGGTCTGGCTGAAGACCTTTAAACTTAGCGCTCTCGGGAGGCAGCCCGAGGATGTAGAGTATTGTATTTTGGTTTGGTTTCGTTTCGTTTTGTTGTGTTTGTGTTTTGACAGGTTTCTACGTTCCATCTTCACGGATGCAATGAATCAAGTGTGGGGATGTTTGGCAACATCCCCGGTGAGATCTCAAAGAATCTATGGGGGGCGTATGTTCCGGTTAGATCGCAGCAGCTACACCACTACAAACACTCACTTGTTTTCTGATCAGGTGCATGTGTTTATCTATCCTGTGTTTTATTTGTTTTTTTTTTCTACTTAGTGGTGTGAATTTTTGTGTTGGGAGTGGTTTCTTTGTGTTGAGTCGTCTAGGTTGTTAGCCGTTCATGGTCTATGGGTGGTATCTCTCGAGTTTAGAGTATAAATTGCACCATACATTGGGGACAATGTATCCCAAGTGTGGGGATGTGGGAACTCGAGAGAGGGTTGGTAAGATATTGATCTTAAATGCTTGAATTTGCTTAAAATTGATAAATTTTGAATTTTTTTGTTTCTCAAGTATGCTTGAACTACATGAAAACCAACATTTTTGTTAGGATCGGAGGCTATTATGATTATGTTTGTTTGTATGTTTTGAACAATTTGTGAATATGAAAACATGTAAAGTGCAGCGGAAATGATCACAAACTTTGTAAACACAATCAAAGGAGAATATTGTTTTTGTAAACATGCAATTCACTGAGTCGAAGGATTTACAATACAAATCAAAAGATTACAAGCATGCTTACAAGCTAAACTCCCCCTCAGCCTGATACTCCATGGTTGGTTGCACACAAGATGAAAGGATTAGACATGAGGAGAAGAACCCGCTCAGTCAATCGAATGTAACAGTACAGGGTACTGTTACATTTATAGGCAAACCAAACCACTGAGGTATCTCAGCTGACGTCACCATGAAAGCGACGTCTAACAGCCTAACAACCTGTATCTATTGTCCTTACACAAACACTGCTAACCTAACCACTGACTCTACATAAAACAAATAATTCACTAAACAGCTGCTCTCCCTTTATGTCAGTGCTTTACTCAAGGTTGATCAGTCCTTGACTTGGCACTGCTTTATCATCAGTAGATAGGACCAGCAGTGTTGGATACTTCAGGGTTTTGATCAGCAGTTGAAAGGGCAGCAGTAGTTGTATCTGATCAGCGGATAAAGACCATCAGTTGTTATAAATCACTTTCAAGGGGAAAGCTTAATGTAAACTGCTGCTTATTGTGAATCCACTGTTGTGACCTGGTTTTGGCTTTACATTATCTGTTCCTCTGGTAGGGTTCAATCCCAACAATCTCCCCCTGGAACAGATAATTCCAAAACCATTCATTATTCTGGATCTTTATTTCTCATCAAAAGTTCCTTTGCTTCTCTTTTAAAATCTGCTTCAAAGTCTCTGGAACTTATATCATCTTCATCCCTGCATAGTGTAAGTTCAAGGAGATCCTGCAAATCTTGAACACTAAGGCCTAGTGCTTCTTTCCTTGATATATACTTCACCTCTCCATTGGATCTGACCAGAGTCAATACGTGGGTCTTTTGATCAGAGAGCCACTTTAGTACTTTTAAACCCAATGGATTTCTTGGGAGAGATTTATTTGTTGATGAGCTTTGAGATATTGGCCTTGAGAAGACTTGCAGACTTTCAGACATTCTTTTGAAAGCCATTTCTATGACATCATTTGCTGCAGCTATATCTTCTGCAGTTTCTCTTTCAATCAGCTCCTACCTTTTAATGTCTGTCATGTCTGTTGAAGTGTTTAGTGATGCAGGTTTGGTTAACATCCCTTTAAAAAGGTTTTGAAGTTTTTCTGAGCTTTCTTCTTTTAGACACATTTTCATGATGGATTCTGTGAAGTACTCAACCTCCTTTTCTTTCACCTCTTCACTGGTCAACTATTCTTTTTCCTCTTGGTTTGTCACAAAAGTAGACCGGAACAGTGTTTTGAGGTTTTCTATCTGCTGTTCAAGCTTCATTCTTTGTTCATGCTTCTTTGAGGTGCTTGAAACAGTTATTTTTCTTTTCTTTAGCCTTTCATAGGCTTCATCAGTCTGCTGTTTTGACCATTTTGATATGGCTTCAGCAGTATCCATTTTTGCATCCACCAGCTCCTTTTTCTTTCTATTATACTCAGCAGTTAGGTCAGCGATGAGCTTTTTGAATTTTCTCCAGTTTGGAGCATTCTTCTTCTTTGTAGGATCATTCTTGATTTTCTCAATCATTTCTGCTTCATGCTTTAGAGCGACTATTGGCCATTCTTCGAACTGTTGTTCTTCAGCAGGATAGAATTTCTCTTTCATGATGTAGGCTAGATATTGTTTTCTTAACGTTTTCCTTTGTTCAGCCTTTTCTTTATTTAGGTCTTGTGCAAACTCTTCTATCTGCTTTACTTTTGTGAAGTAGAACTCCAGTCTTTTAGCAATGCAATCTTCGCTTAAACGTTCACGTTCACTCTCAACTTTAGCTCTTAGTTTAGCTTGCCTTGCCTTGAGTTTGAGGTAGTCATCCATATCATCTGGTGGCATGTAGCCTATGAGTGAGGAGAATCTTCTTTTTGAAGGATCTTCTTCTGTATAGAATTGCCTCATCTCATTTTTGATAGCTTCAAGTTCCAGTGGATGTTGTGCAGCATTTGGATCATGTATACCCTCATCGGCAGGGATTGGCTTTCTTTTTGTAACACCCCGAAAATATAAAACCTTATATTAAATTTATAAAGTATAAATAACGAGAATTTACTAATTAGGAATTTTAACCTAGTTAGTTAATTCCTTCGAAATGGTTCATTACATGGTTAAAGGTTAACAAACTATATGTTGAATATAGTAGAGGGGCCTTAGTTGTTAAAAATTGAAACTATAATATAGTTATTAATAAAAATTAAATCAAAACCCCATTTTTTGAGAGGCCTGGTCGCACAACAGAAGAGCAGGGGCGACACCCCATTATCACAAAACCTAAAATCACTAGAACTCTCAAATTGAAGGTTAAATCCTGCCCCAAATCAAAATCCGAGCACAGATTATTGATCCTCATCACAAGAGGATTCCAAGGTATGTAAAATTCAAGGAAAACTCTGAAATTGAAATTCTCATGAATTGGGAAAAATCTGAAATTAAGCTTGCATGTATGTGTTATGATGATTAAGGAACAACTATGGTGTTTAGGGACAAACCCTAGATCAAAATAAGTTGAAATCATAAGAAATTTTATGAAACCTAAGAACACCATGGTAGGTGATTAGTGGGTCATGTGTATTTGGATGAACACTAGAAAGTAGATTGTTAATCTAGTATAATTTAGCAATCTGGAAGTGATTTCAGCAATTAGAAGCTAACATTCATGTAAATTGGTTGATTTATATGAAAATAGGGTTAAATGATAAACTAAAGATGTGATGTTTAATCATGTAAAAATCTGCTTATGAAGTGTTTGTTGAAATGCCTCTATGAAGGCTTAAAAACTGAAATTTCGAGTTTAAACGCATAATCATGAGGTTCGGTGTATTATGCGAATTATGAGATGAAGAGAGAGTTCTAAACATGTCTTGAATTGAACTCTATAGGACAAGATACCGGAACGTCGAGTGGACAAGCCGGTGGTGACTCACGGTTGAAGGGCGTGCGCTAAGGTATGTAACTTGTTCCGTTACATTTATTATATCGGATGATTCAAATATGAAATTGCATTTTGAATAAGAGTTGTTTTGAATTAAGCAATGAAGTCGTTATATTGATTGATTGATTAAATTCGGTTGGTACCCGTTGGTAGTCGTCATATAGGAGGATTCCTTAGACGAGCCAAACGGGTCAAATAATCAAGTAAAACATGATTTATACTCCGGAATATGATGGATTGTTCTATGTTATTGGTTAATATTTATCACATGTTAGAAATACTAAAATTGGATGTAATGGGTTGTTAGAAAAGCAAATTACAAGATTGGTTTGAATGAGATGAACAAACAAAACAAGACATGGATTTCCAGGACCTACCGTAAATTACGGTAATACCGTAATTTACGGTAAAGGTCAGATATGCTACGGTGAATATCTCCTGGTTTACGGTAACCAGGAATCTCCAGGGCTCACCGTAAATTACGGTGATACCGTAATTTACGGTGGATCCAGAATAGTTGTTTTGTTTTTATTATTTCAAATGTGATGTTCAATCTTGTGATTATGTTATACAATAACGTCAAAACTAATGTTTTTAATGGTTTTGATCATATGTAAATTGGCAAATCTTACGGGTGGCGATCAAGTGATTAATGAAGAACCGAACACTACATTTCTAAGCTTCCGCTATGTTATGAATCTTTAAAACTTTTGTGTATGGGATGTAAACATGTTTTGAACATCTTTTTAAATGTTTCAACTTAGTTATTAGTTGACTAAGTTTGATGTAAGTTATGAACTTTAATATGAAAGTCAGGTTTTGTAAACAATATTTTACTAGAAATGGTACAATCTATTATAAACATCAAGGGTAAAATTTAGGGTGTTACACTTTTTCTGTTGAAGAGCTTTGGTTGTGATGTAGGAAAGGTGAGAGCAGTGGTGGATGACTGACTAACAGCTGTTGAAACAACTGGTGTCTCAACATCTGTTGTCATTACAACTGCTGATATGTCAGCAGTTGTCTTCTGCTTTTGATCAGGGGATGGAAATGGTGAGGTAGTTTTTGAAGGTGGTGATGGTGGTGATGAGTCATCATCAGGAATGAAAACCCTTCTCCTTTTTAATGTAGGAGAGGCTGATGATGTTTTGGGTGGATCAGTGGTTTGAGAGTGAATGGCAGTGGTTGGTGATTGACAGACAATGATTGAAACAACTGGTGTTTCAATCACTGTTGTCATTACAGCAGATGTTGTAACATCTTCTGTCTTCTGCTTTATGGCAGGAGGTAGTGGTGGTGACATGATTGTAGATGATGATGGTGGAGCAGTAGTTGTAGTGGTGTGTGGTAGAGTGGTGTGTGTTGAAGATGTGTGTGTTGATGACATGGCAGCTGTTTGGCTACTGACAGCAATTTTTTTAACTACTGATGTATCAGCTGTTTGATTAACAGGTTTTGAGACCTGCTTTTCTTTTTCTTTTTCCGGCTCAATGTAAAGGCCATGTTCTATTCCCATCTTATTCATTTTTCTCAACAGCTTGATATTCTCCCCCTTTTTGGCATTATCTGAAGGGGGGTTATCAAGAAATGCTAGGGAAGAAGGAGCTTTGCCAGAAGCACTTTGAATGCTAGCCTTTATAGCCTTGATGTCTGCTTGTGTGTCTTTAAACCTTGATTCCACCATGTTGGTCAGCATTTGTACATGAATAGCATGCTTTTGATCAGCCATCTGTTGCTGTTTTTCAAGCATGGGTTTAAAATATTCCAAAGCTCATTTTCAGCAAATGCATGTTGTGCAGGTGCTTGAGCAGGAACAGCAGTGGCTTGTGCTTTCTGAGCTTTTAAAATCTCTTGCACCATGTCTTTAATTTCAGCAACTGAATCTTCAAGTTTTTCAACTCTGCCCGTCAATTCCTGATATTTTGAATCATCACCTACTTTAGTAGGATCATCTGAATCCCCACCAACAGTGGTTATATCAATGTGTGACTTAGGAACAGAGTCCCAAAAGTCACCCATTGATGCCCCTTGTTCTTGGTACTGGGGACTTCTTTTTTCAGCACTCGATAAACCTTTGATGGTACCAGTGGTTAGATCTAACTCATTGGTGGTTACCGAAGTTGCCATGGAAGAAATTGCCTTCAAGGGAGTCTTACTTATGAAACAACTGTCCAACTGAAGATCTGTTGACCCACCAGTTGTAGTTGCTGCTCCACTTGAACTACCACCGAGAGTTACTTGTAACTCAGGGGGTGTAACCTCCTCAATTGTTGCTGGGATAGCAGGAGTAGTAGCATCAGACCCAGTCACCTGTGGGGGTATACTCTCAGTGACAGGTGATAGAGAGGAACTGGTTTGTGTCTGAGCTATAGCAGCTGCATGCAACGAATGTAACAATGATTGTGGCATTATTATTGGTGAGGGGATGGGAGTTGAAAGAGACATGTCCTTGGGATCAGGACTGAGGAAGATGGATCCGAGTGGATTCAGAGCTTCATATTGTGGTGTCCTTGTGCTTACAACCTGATCCTTTTGTGAGGATGCAGGAGGAGTTTTAGGCAAAGGTGGAGATCTTTCTACCAACTGCTGTGAGGAAGTAGCAGCAGTGGTTTGTGGTGACTTTTGTGTTGTCACAGGCATTTCCTCTGGGATCTCATCTTCCAGAGTTGCCTTTGGTGTGGGTTTGGTGGGTTTTCTGGATGGTTTTCTTTTTGTCTTTTTGGTGGCAGGTGTGGGTTTCAAAACAGTGGGTGTGCTGCTTTGATCACCTGGAGCAGTGGGCTCAGCAGCAGATACCTGAGGAGCAGTTGTAACCGCTAAAATCTGCTCAGGTACCCCTGCTTTTGTTTTTATTGGTGCCATCATTCTGGAAAATGTTTCTTTTGTTAAGCCTTTTATTTGAAAATGGACACCTTGTTTGGGCAAATTTTCATCCTCTTTTTCAAATTTTTGTTTAAAGTAATAACTCAGAAATCTTGGAAAAAGAAGAAATGATTTGCTATCAACATTCTTAACCATGTCATTGAAGATCTCCTGGGAGTAATTGTAATCTTTATTGTTTAAAATAGCATACACCAGGCATTGAATCTTCAATGGTATTTCGTTAAATGCGGTTGTTTTATTTGAAACACAACTTAAAAGTGTGTGAAATAAAAACCTAGGTGCAGATGGAAAATACCCTTTTTGTAAGGTATCTACCTTTGATTGTTCTGCATATCCCCTTTTTTCGAAATCAGTTTTCATCTCGGCTTTATCAAAAGAAATTTTACCTTCCTGATCGTTGAGATTAAAGACTTCGGAGATATATTTTGGTGTTATCTGTATTGCTTTACCCTGTATCGAGGAGTTGATGGCAATGACTTTCTCGTCTTTTTTTTCAAGCGTTGCCTTTTTCCAGAACTCTCTCTGGGTTTGCAAGTAAATGGGAGCATCTGCTGTCAACAAAGTTTTATACTTTGATGCAGATAGTGTGTCAATGATGGAATCGAAGGTGTGATTATCGGTAGGTTTTGTGAGGAGACCTACGTAGTTATGAGGTTGTTTGTATGGTATTTCGATGGTTTCTTCGGTCGTTTGAGCGACCTCTTTTGAAGATGATGTTGATTTTGGTTGTGATTTTGATTTTGACTTTGATTTTGTCATTTTTGCAGAGAAGAACGAAGAATGATTTTGAAGATTTTGAGAAGAAGGGTTGGAAACTGCTTTAAGAAGAGAATTTTGGAATTCAATTCGACAGTGTAAAACCCTGTTTGGGGTTTAGGGCAGGGTTTTATTTAGGAAAAAAAATGATCGCTGATGTGGCAGCGGTTATTACGATCTGAGGGCTAAAAACTGACCACGTGTCAAACACTGGTGAAATGGATGAAGAATGGAAAACAGTTGTTTTAAGGGCCACTGATGTATCAAGCATCAGTGGTTACAACGGTGAAAATTGTGGACAGTGGATGATTTTTACTATCAATGGATAGCATATCAGTGGATAAGACACTGATTTTGAACATCAGTGCTTTTCAAGAAAATGAGGGATCAGTGGTTAACTTTCAGCAGTGGACAGTGTTTAGAGATCAGATGTTTGAACAAAACAGTGGTTAGGGTAAATGGTACAGATCTAAAGGACAAGTGTTTCAGCAACAGTTTTGAAAATTTCCATTCAAGGTTTTGCCACATGTTAATTTTGAAAGTCAGTGGTTTAGTACCCCAGATGATGAAAACTTTTTGCTAAGGCAACTCATTTTCGTTTAATATTTAATTAAAACATGAGTACCCTAGTAATTCAAGCACAGTTTGCAATCAACCATTGGTTAAAAATTTTGGAGCAAACCTGAGAATGACATGATTTTGGCATATGTACCATTTCCTTTTGACCCATTTATGAGGACAATAATACCACCAAAAATAAGGTATTACATCCTGATAGGAGCTGAAACTATTGCCAACAAAAACACGCAAAGGTTCCAAATATATTATTCCAAAAAAAATATGAATAATATATCCTGGTTATTCGAGAAAATCCTTTGAACACAATAAAAAAAATGGTTAAAGAATTTTCTGAGAATAGTATCAAAAAGGATCTGGTATAATTTCAATAGAGTATAAAAAATGGTTAAAGAATTTTGTGTGTCATATGACATCTTGGTTGATTTACAGAGTTTATTGAATAACAATTTTGAACATGATTTACTCGATACTCTGTTTTTCTACTAAATATAACCAACCTTAGTATCAATGAATTTTGAGCCGAACTGTTATGTCAATTTGACTGTTAAATCGAAATTGACTGTCCAGGCTCTGATACCAATTGTTAGGATCGGAGGCTATTATGATTATGTTTGTTTGTATGTTTTGAACAATTTGTGAATATGAAAACATGTAAAGTGCAGCGGAAATGATCACAAACTTTGTAAACACAATCAAAGGAGAATATTGTTTTTGTAAACATGCAATTCACTGAGTCGAAGGATTTACAATACAAATCAAAAGATTACAAGCATGCTTACAAACTAAACTCCCCCTCAGCCTGATACTCCATGGTTGGTTGCACACAAGATGAAAGGATTAGACATGAGGAGAAGAACCCGCTCAGTCAATCGAATGTAACAGTACAAGGTACTGTTACATTTATAGGCAAACCAAACCACTGAGGTATCTCAGCTGACGTCACCATGAAAGCGACGTCTAACAGCCTAACAACCTGTATCTACTGTCCTTACACAAACACTGCTAACCTAACCACTGACTATACATAAAACAAATAATTCACTAAACAGTTGCTCTCCCTTTATGTCAGTGCTTTACTCAAGGTTGATCAGTCCTTGACTTGGCAGTGCTTTATCATCAGTAGATAGGACCAGCAGTGTTGGATACTTCAGGGTTTTGATCAGCAGTTGAAAGGGCAGCAGTAGTTGTATCTGATCAGCGGATAAAGACCATCAGTTGTTATAAATCACTTTCAAGGGGAAAGCTTAATGTAAACTGCTGCTTATTGTGAATCCACTGTTGTGACCTGGTTTTGGCTTTACATTATTTGTTCCTCTGGTAGGGTTCAATCCCAACAATTTTCAATCGCTAATGGGTTTCTTGCTGATATTAAACTAACTTAGATCCCTAGTCATGGTTGCCCCTTTAAGTTTCATGAGAGTATTTCTGGCAAGTTTTAGAAAATAGTGAGAAGAGATGCCTAACTAGGGGTAACATGCTTTAGGAATTACACATGCTACGTGTCGGTAACCCTTATTCCTTTTGTTCGGTGAGATATTTGAGCCTACTAGATTGATAGTTGATTTACAATAAATGTTCAATTGTTGAGTGTAGGCCATATGTTGCTTTGTGTTAGAACTTGTGTGGTTTGATACGTGCCGAGACTGTGCTTTAGCGTTTACACGTATATGATAAAGGCATTAGGATCCCTTCATTGTTCTATTTGTTGATTGTTTATCCACCTACCTTAATTAACCATGTTGAGCCTTATACCTGTCGTTTGTTACACCTTGTTTGACCCGTTTAAATACCAACCATGATTGACAATTGTGTGTTAGATATTTGTTGAAAAAAATGAAAAGAGAAAAAAAAAATGAAAAGAAGAAAAAAAGAGAAAAAATAAAGAAAAAGAAAAGCAAAAATCTTTGTTATGTCGTGTTAAATAAATGGGCCAAAAATAACCCATGTGTTAGTATTATTGTGAATAAGTTGTCATGGTTTGATATATTCGTTGTGTTCGCCATATAAATACAAAAAAGCCAAAAATATATTCCTTACCTTTACCCTTAACCCAAAACCCAAAAAGTCCTTTTGATATGTGCTACGTTATTTGATACAGTGGAGGTGTGATTGCTATACAAGCTTATGATTGCAAAGTAGCGTATTTGGTTTTGAGTGAATTACATACTAGCACATTACACGCTAGTCTTGATTGAGCCGAGAGGAGTGATCATTGTGAGGGGCGTGTGGCATGTGTGTAGTATCATAAGCATGTTAGTTTTAGTTAGGCAAGTCTTAAATTGTTTTAAACGCGTATCATTTGTTTGTCAGATTGTCAATCTCGATTGTGTCAGTCTATGGGACGGGTATGACTTGGGACCTTGTTTTGCTAATTCGGTAAGGGATTCAATGGTGATTTGTTAATAAGGTGAGTATTGTTTGTAATGGTTGCTTGAGGACAATCAAAGTTAAGTGTGGGGATGTGATGGAGAGTGTGAGATCCGTGTGTTAAAGTGTTTAAATTGCGTATCTTATTGTCGTTTACGTGACTGTGCGTGTTGAATGTGTTAACTACGAAGGTTTGCGATTTTCAGGTTAAACGCGTAATATGGTGAAGTTAGAGTGATTAGAGATGAAGCGGAACGGTCGAAGTCGATAAACATAGTGAATGGTGTTGTCAGGATTGGTTTCGGGCCGAATGTTATAGCTTGGAGTTGCGAGAAACAAGAGAGAACAGAATCCAGGGACCTATTAGTCATTTACTGGAAGTTGCAATCACACCATAGGCTACGCATGGAATATGGTAACCTACGGTCATGTTCAGTAAATAAAAAGAAATGCAACAGAAGCATGGGAACGTAACCTACGGTTTTAAAACCGTAGGCTATGGAAGTTATACAACATATGGGCCGACAACTTTGATTGGATAATTTTTAATTTAAAGTCAACATATCTCATCATGATGCTTCTTTGGTTTTTGGGTGGAATTCAATACACACACAGGGACTTAGACGGCAAACATTAAAAAAGAAACAACATCATGTGCACATGTGAGGGGATTGACTAATTTGTTTTGAGGGAGCACAAAAGTCAACAAAACAATAATATTCATCATCCATCACGCAGACGTGTGACTGGGCTAGCATACATGTGTTACTTGGATTGGGCCGCACACAACATCCATCATTAGAATATACACGCATGCACTGGGCCGAGATATGCACCTATATTGTTGAGGGTTTTGATTTAAAAAAAAAAAGATAACAACAATATCATCTATCAATAACATCTGGACGGAGAAGAAGGGAGCTCTCGCATGCAGACATGAGCGGCTAGCCTTTTTAATGGTTTCCTCCGGATGGAGGGTTTTTGTAAGTTAACAGATTTTATGTGTTTGGTGACAATCGTTTGACTCGGTGATCTAAGCATTCGATGCTTTTCACTTATGATTTAGTTAATTAATTGTAATCGATTGCATTTGCTTAACCTTATTCTTTGATCATTCAGTTCCCGAGAGTTCTAGTAATTGGGATATATTTGTTATGGGATTAGGGTTGGTAATTGTGATTGGTAACCACTTGATAACCTCCCGTTATGTATTGACCGGAGTACTTAGTCTTTGGTTATCACAATTAGTTGATTAGGTTAGTCCACTTATGTCTATGTAAGTGTTCGATTAAACATATAATTGAAGTTAACTGCAATTCCAAAGTCCGGAGGAACCATTGTTCTCTCCCATTGTTTACAACTTTTTATTTTTGTAATTCGCTAGTTAATCAAACAATCAAACCATCAATTGAGTTTTACTTTTCAGCAGTAGTTAATCAATACTTAGCATAATAACACTTTCCACGATCCTCATCTGGTTCGATACCCTGCTTATTCTATACTAATAGTTTAAATAGGTTTTTGCATGTCACTAACGACAGACATCATTTCGTACATTCGAGGCCAATAGAATCCCGCATTCATTGCCTTTGCCACTATCGTCCTTGGCCCCGAATGGATTCCACAAATCCCCTCATGCATCTCCCTAATCACATACTCAGCTTCTTCCATGTCAACACACTTCAGGGATGGGCCTAGGTATGACCTCTGGTATAGCTCTCCATCAAGCATCTCATATTGCAAGGCCTTTACCCTTATCTCCCTAGCCGCCCAGTCGCCCTCGGGTAGTGTCCCGTCCCGGAGGAACTTTACGATTGGTGTCATCCATGTTTCTTGTACATTCTCAATCGCAGCTACCTCCTTCGTGCCGAGGGAGGGAGAAGTCAGGACTTCCACTTTGACTTCCCTAGCTAGGTGATCAAATGCTACTGAGGCTAGCTTACTGAGGGCATCAGACTTTCTGTTTCTCCCCCGGGGGACGTATCCCAGCTTAAAAGTTTTGAATACCTTGGTCGTCTCCTTGACCTTCGCCACGTACTGAGCCATGGTGTTATCTTTGGCCTCATATTCTCCTTGGTATTGCCTGACTACCAGCTGTGAGTCAGTACTGGCCTCCAAATGCTTAGCTTTCATTTTTCCTGCCAGCCTCATCCCTGCCAAGAGGGCTTCATATTCTGCAGTATTGTTGGTGTTTTCAAAGTCCAGTCTTATGGCGTAGGTCAGCTCAACTCCTTCACAGCTTATCAAAGTAACACCTGCTCCGCTCCCCTCTTCGCTGGAGGCTCCATATGTGAACAGTTTCCACACAGCCTCGTCTTCCTTCTCTTTTTTCTTCTCTTTCCAACGCTTCCCATTTTAGGAGTTCTTTTTCTTCATCCTCTCGGACTTCTGCTAAGAAGTCAGCCAGTATCTGTCCTTTTATGGCTGTCCTGGTTTTGAACTCCAGGGAGTGTTCTCCGAGTTCCACGGCCCACTTAGCCAACCATCCCGACAGCTCCGGCCTTCTGAGTACCTTTTGGAGGGGTTGATCTGTCATTAGGGTGATCTTGTGTCCTTGGAAATACCTCCTGAGCCTCCGGGATGCAAAAACAAGGGCCAATGCTAACTTCTCTAGAGGCATGTAGCGTTCCTCAGGGCCTTTAAGCGTTCTACTAATGAAGTATATTGGTATCTGTTTTCCCTCTCGTTCCACCATCATGACCGCACTTATGGTTGTTTTCGAGGCGGACAGATATAAGAGCAATTGCTCCCCGAGCACTGGAGTGGCCAATGTTGGGAGTTTGCAGATGTAAGCTTTCATTTCTTGAAAGGCTGCCTCCGCCTCGGAGGTCCATTTAAACCTGTCTGTCTAGAGGCAGTTCTTCAGCACCTTCATGAAGGGGAGGGTCCTGTCAGCTACCTTTGACAAGAAACGGTTCAGTGCAATTAGCCTCCCGTTCAGTTGCTGGATGTCTTTCAGGGACCTGGGAGATCGCATTTCGGCCACAACTTGAGTTTTCTCCGGGTTAGCTTTGATTCCGCCCTTAGTGACCACTACCCCCAGGAATTTCCCTTATTCTACCACAAAGCAACACTTCCCGGGGTTTAGCTTCATATTCACATCTTGAATGGTGGGAGGGTCTCAACTATATCATCTATCATGGCCATCTCAGTTAGGCTCTTGATAACGATGTCATCAACGTATACTTCTAAGTTCCTTCCCCGTTGTTCTCTGAAGAGGGTGTTCATAAATCTTTGATACGTGGCCCCAACATTTTTAAGACCGAAGGGCATTTTGGTATAGCAAAATGTCCCTTCGTCTGTAATGAAGGCGGTTTTCTCTTCGTCTTCCACTGACATTTGAATCTGATGGTATCCTTTGTAAGCATCCAAGAAACACTTCAGAGGATACTGAGATAAAGAGTCTACTTGGACGTCTATCTCAGGGAGAGGATAGCAGTCCTTGGGACATGCTTTGTTCAGGTCTTGAAAGTCAATGCACATCCTCCATCCTCCGTCTTTCTTCTGGACCATAACCGGGTTAGCAACCCAAGATGGGTACTTTACTTCCCTTACTATTCCGGCTCTAAGCAGCTTCCTGGTTTCTTCACAGGCGGCCCTCCTTTTACTGGGCCCATGCTTCGTTTTTTCTGTTTTACTGGCTTTGCCCAGGTGTACGTGTTGAGCCGATGTTCAGTTAGGCTTCTTGGGATTCCTGTCATATCCTCATGTTGAAATGCAAACACGTTAATGTTGAGAATGAGCAATTCCTTAAGAGCACTCTTACACTTGTCGCTTAGGTGACTTCCTACTTTAACCGTTTGTTCTGGGAACCTGTCGCAAAGGACCCATTCCTCGACCCCCCTCCTTTTGGGGCTTCTCGGATGTTTCCCCTGCAGATACGGAGGAAACCACCTCGTAAGCAGATTTTACCCAAGCCAAGCCCTTTGGCATCTGGAACACTAAAGCTCCGTGCGGGGTGGATGCCTGTGCTTGCAGATCCCCGATTCCAGGTCTTCTGAGGATTGCGTTGTACTTTGAGGGTGCTCGGACCACTGTGAAAGTTAGATTTATAGTTCGGACACGGTCTCCTACCCCAACTGTGAATGGGAGCCTGATCTTCCCCAAGGGGTGTGACACACTGTTGTTGAATCCTACCAGAGGGATTGAGTCCTCCTCAAGCCTGTCTCTTACATCCATGTCGAACCTGAGGAAACAGTGCTCGTATATGACTTCTACCCCAGATCCCCCGTCCACATGTATTCTGGCCACTTTGTGGCCAGCTATTACGGCTGAGATATTCAGTGGGAGCCGTTGCACCTCACTTTCCTCCAGGTGCGGCATTAGAATGGGAGCTTTCATACAGTCCGGGGAGCCTAGGATTCTGGCCTTTACACTTCTGGCAGTATAAAATTCATTCCTCCTTCTAATCATATCTACATCTGCCCTCCCAGGCTCCCTTGCATCTTTCCTTCTGTGACCCCCCTCCTTCATTGATTTCCTTAACCAAATGGGACAGTTTTCCCGTTTTCACCGCGGCTTCTATTTCCCTCTTGAGGTACATGCAATCATCAGTTTTATGGCCGAATCCTTTGTGAAAGTCACAATATTCGCTCGGTTGTGCCTTTGGCCCAGGCTTTATGGGTGGTGGCCTTGGGAAAGAGCTCTTCACCCTCTCAGTAGCCAATATCTCGCTTGGGGTCTTGGTGAGAGGGGTGAAGCTGTCAGAGTAGGGGGATGGGCCCCTCCCCCGAGTTCTATATGGGGAGTACGAGGGTCTTGCTCTGTCATGCAAACATTCTATCAAAAGCAGGTTTTCTGGAATAAGATGTACCTTTATCAAGAGGTTTTGCGATCGGGGTGACCATTCGGGGTAGTGTATCTGTCTCCTTAGCCTTACTGACTGTGTCTTTGCCTCTAACGAAGGCTCTGACCCTGTCCATGAGATTGTCAAACGAGTGTGGGAACTCTTCCCCAGCTTCTCACATAGCTGTGCATGCTTTAATCCGTTTATGAAGCTACTGATCTTCATGACCTCCGGGACATCCTTTATGTTCATGCTTTCCTTCACAAACCTCTCCATGTATTGGTCTATTCGTTCGTTGTCCCTTTGCCTAATGTGCAAAATTTCGTTTGGGTTCTTAACCACCATTCTTTGTTGCCCAAAGTTTCTCAGGAACTTTTTACTCAGTTCCTCGTAGCTATCAATCCCCCCAGGAGGGAGGCTGTCAAACCAGAGCCGGGCTCCCTCCGTCAGGGTCTGTACGAACATATGGCACCAGACTGGCATGGGCCACCGCCCTAGTTGTCCTGTTCCCCTGAAGGCATGTAGATGATCTTCGGGGTCTCTTGTCCCATCATACCGGTCGAAGTTTGGTGGTAGTTTTGTTTTAGGGGGCATGGGCGCCTCTGCAATCCTTCGAGTGAACTTTGAGACTTCAGCCAGGTCTCGAGGAAGGTAGGGTTGGTCCAGACCGTCACCACTTTGGCCTCCTTTCTCTTTTCCTTTTCCCTTCGGTTTCTTCCCTGTGATGAGATCTTCTCGTTCTTCCGAGGACATTTGTCTGAGGGCTGTCATGAATGTTTCTAGTGGATCATTGTCACTGCTCTTGCTTTTAGGGTTTATCTCGTCCTGGTTGGAAGGTGTATCGAAGGACAGTTTAGCCCTAAGGCTGTTAAGCTTTTCTTATCTCTCTAGGTCTTCAAGACATCGTTTTAACTTGTCCCTATGCATGGCGACAAAATCTGGAGTGATGGCCTCTTCTTTTTCCAGAATCTCTATCTGGTCCTCGTTCTCGTCCTCATGAGTTATATCTTCTACTGTGACTTTGTCATGGTCATTCTGCACCGTCTGGGTGATGTGTGAACCGGGTGTAGTATCCATGTTGTCGTTTCTGAAACGGGTTATCTTTAACGTCGGAGTTCAGTGTGGAGACACCGGTCAGGCTGATGTCCCACGGATGGCGCCAATGTCGAATACCGAAATCTCGGCTGACGTTAAATGGATCTTCGCTGACGTCCAGATATCCAGTTCCTTGTGACTACAAAAGAATAAACCGTTAGCCTCGTCACGGAGGGCCCCGGAAGGGGGATCCGTGACCAAGCTCCGGCGTGAGAATAAGTAAACTTGCCGGAGAGTGAGAGGAGCTTCTTCCGGTGAGTGTGATCACCAGAATGTTTCCTCTTTGGTGTGAATCCAATAAATACGTGTGTGTATTGAATGTATAGGAATGTTGGTCGGAATTAATGAGAGAAGAGTAAATGAGAGAATATTAAATGTGATACCTCCGATCTGCCTTATGGTCGTCCTCTTGGCTCTTATATAATCCCTGGCCCTTATTCCACATGTGAGATATTTTATCAAGATGATCCAACGGATTCTGCGGGCTTTTGAGGGGTTCAGACACGTGTCTGACCCCTAACGGTATGATGGCAACCTTATTTAATGTTCTGGCCGGAGAAGTACGATTGCCAGCCAAGATCCTCTGTTTATCAAACATTAAATGAGGCCAGCCCCCTCTGGTTACGGTTTCCCGCTCATTCATAACGAGGGGATCCTTAATGGGCAAGGCAACTTGCTATTTGGGCTTGTACCTTGTTGGGCCCTTCATGAAGTCAGCCCAAAGTGGGTAAAATGGGATCTCCCATTGGCCCGTCGTCACTACCCATTCTTCTAAGTGTTATCCTCACTCCACCATGCGTGATACTGCGATAATAACAATTATTACTTTGTGTCCTTACAATAGTGTGGTTGTCATTTTCTTGTTAGTAAGGCGTCCCGTCGTTGTAAAGATTGTGAAAATAGGTTTGCCATCTAATGTCATGATCCTTTACTAAAACATGCTCATCACCTTCCCTTTATGAACTTCACTGCTCCTAGATACCTCGTACGTTTCCTAGCTTTGATAATCTTGAACATATCATGCTTCTCCTCCTTGGTTCTCAGTCGTTCATACATCTGTTTATAGGATGTGTTATTTGCTCCGTCACTACCTTTTTCGCCTCCCTTTTTACCTTTTTGTATATCTCCCTCAACCTTATTCGCTTCTCCTTATCCGTACACCTCAACAACTCTCTAAATTTTTCTAGCTAAACTTTCTGTTACACCAAATATTGTAAATATTATGTTATCTAATATTTTTGTTTCGATATATTAAATTTATCTATTGCATTTAAAAAAAATTATACTTTTGTTTTTTGTGTAACAACAAAACACATAAAAAGTCCAATTTTTAGTAGTATAAGTAAAAGACTTTTTCCTACCAATAACAATTCTTGTTGATAGGATTTAATATATCGAGTCGATGTAGTCGGTTTAAACTAAATAAACATACATATGAAAATCACTCCTATATTCAACATGGCTTATATACATTAGTAATAGATACTAATGTATTCTATAGATATCTACAACTCTACAAGTATGTATTCTTAATTTTAAGTACACAATTATTTATCAAAAAAAAAAAAAAAAAAAAACTTGCAAAAACATGATAAAAGGTAATCACATTATTTGCTGCGTCAAAAACGCATGAAAGATTGTGTGTACATATATGTTATTGGTTCTGGAATTAACCTGTTGTTATGTATATATAAGTAGATAAGTGGAGGTTTATTGGGTAGCTCAAAAGATTGATAAATCACAATAGAAGTGGGCTCAAACTAATTCTCATCGTCAACATACTCCAATAAATCTCACCAATAACAAAGTTAAGGTAAGCTCAAACCAATTTCCATATCATAAATTTGCAACCACTTGTTGCTTATAGGTATTCTAATCTTTGCATTGAGAGTGCTTCAAAGAAAAAAAGAAAAAAAAAAACTACATTTTCACTTCTAGCCTAAAGAATTTTACTTTTTGTATTTTAACCATTTTGATTTTTTAACTTTTAACCTAATGTTTTTCATCTTTTGCAATTTAATCATAACACTTTTTTTATTTTCAACTTTAGTCCCTCACACTTTTCATCGTTCACAAGTTTTTACGTTTCGTTCTAAATTTTGCGAGTTAACACAAAACGCGTGTGTGGGGGGGTTCAACGTTTTTTCGTCGTTCGACATATTCGTCGCAACACATTGATCCTAGATCGACTTATTATTTCTTTTCTACGTTTTACGTTTCGCTCTAATTACATCGCATTAACTCGCAGCAATGGGCGTGCGTGGTTCAACGATCTCACGTCTGCTTTTCGTCAGGTGCTATTTTGTCCTTTTTATTTATTTTAGTTTTACGATTTTTTCCGATGTTGGTGGTCGCTGGCAATGATGTGACATTGGTGCTACTTAGCACGATTTTACAAACGTTTTTAATCTATTAAGTTTTTTACTAATAATATTTTCGAGTTTACCTCTATATATCCTTTAATTAAAAAACTAAATTTTACGTCCAATTTTTTATGTAGATGTCGGTATAAATTCGATTTGCTCTACGTTTCGACGTAAACTTTTTCTGTAAACGAGTCATGTCAGATATAATATGTTTTGGTCAAAAAACCATTTTTAAGTGCATGTTTTATGTACGTTTTGATATAAATTCAAGTTGATCTACGTAAAACGTAAACTTTTTTTTTGGAAAACGAGTCAGGTCAAATATAATACGTTTTCGTCTTTTTATGTATGTTTCGTAAATTTTGTTTCAAACCGAATGAAGTCAAATTGTGCTTTTCCGCCTTTTTTTTCTTCAAAAGCTACAATTAATCGCTTTTGATTAAACGGTTTTTCCTTTATACCCGTTGATATTTTCTATGTATGAATTGGGTCACATACAATACGTTATGACTATATGATATAAACTCGATTTACCTTACATTTTGATCCAATCACAATGCTTATATATGTCACATTGAGTTCAGTAAGATACTTTGAAACGTGTGTTTTCATATGGTTAATGCATCACATAACATTTGGACTAATCTATTCAATATTTGCGATGTACACGCGCCGCAACGCGCACGGATCTTTTTCCTAGTTTTAATTAAACTAATTCCAACGATATTGTACTCACTACTCACCCCTAAGAAATTATATCTTGATAAATTTAAGAGTTAAATGTCATTTTAGTCCCTGTGATTTGGGTCATTTTGCGTGTTTAATCTAAAGGTTTCATTTTTCGCCTGTGGGTCTGAAGAACCAAAGAATCGAGTTTAGGCCGGAGCCTGTAATCGAGGGTTTGGATCTTATACAAGAGCTGGAGAATCGCCCTGCAAAACAGAAAACCGTTAGGCTCGCCACAGAGATGGGAGGGCCCTCTGCGATGTAACACCCGTTCTTATAGATCAAGGTTTAACGTATATTTTGCGAAAACAATCATGTAATTAATGATTACATATACATCGGAAATACGGGATTATTAAAAACTTTTACAAATTAAAGTGATACCACATAATGTGGTTTAATTCGCCGTTTTAGAATAACGACGAAACAACTTGCGGAAGCTTCATTTAACGCGTGTTCGGTTCTTGCTCGACGCTTGATCTTCATCCGGGGCTCTCGACAATCATCTGTATTCAAAACCAACTCAAAAGTTAGTTTTGAAAATTAATTATATATAGGTTGAATCATAGAATTAAAGAAAATCAGGAAAATCCCATTATAAATCCCTTGATCCTAGAAGCAAGGGTTCAATTCTGGCCTCCACCGTAACTTACGGTGGTCACCGTAAGTTACGGTGGCCCCTGGTAATACATGCCCCTACCGTAAAACAGTAGGCAGCTGCCGTAAAGCCTTCAGCTCCACCGTAACTTACGGTGGGCACCGTAAGTTACGGTGGCCCCTGTATCAGAACTCCCATTTTGCCGTTTTTGACACGAAAACTTTCGTATCTTTCAATCCGTTTGTCCGTTTGACCTATCGTTTCTTCCTACGTGATTGTAATTTGATTCTCCACATTATGGAGTCAAAATCCAACATCCGGTTTAACAAAATTTCAGACTTTTAAGTCTTCGGCTTGTTACCCTTTTTACCAAATTTTGACCCGTTCGATTATATCAAACAAACAGATTTATTTAACCCTTAAACTCATGAAATTCATAATTTCCATATCTCCTATCATTTTAATTTCAAATCACGGGATTCTTACATAATAAAACCCGTTTACGCTCAAGTTCTTATTTTGACCCGTTTAGAGCGAATTATGTACATTTAAGCATCAAACTCTCTCTTCTCTTTCTACACTTCATATTCTTACTTCTAAATAGCCTCTTGTATTCCACCACAACTATTTTTTGTGGTGGATTTAACATAATGAACCACATTCCTAATTTTTACCCTCAGGATAGTCATTTTACGTGATTTACTCGTTCATAGGCATTTGACCCCCAAAGTTGATGCCTACAACTCTTACATGTGTCTATGAGTTTCATAATGATAAAATTAGTATCTAAACGACCTCTAAGGGTCGTTTTCCCGATTTACCTATCAAGGGCATTTTCGTCAACTTATTTCCTCCTTTTACGACATTGGTCTCTTTGCTAAGGTATTTGACCAACATTGCATTTTTAACCGTAATCCTATATAAATGCGTACCTGGCTCGAGTCAACATATAGACCCGTTTTATACCTCGCGTTAATTAACCAACATTCTATGGCGTCACAATTATCCAATTTGCTAATCACTCCTGATAACATACGACTTGACAATTACATTAGTGGATATTGTCAAATGGTGTTTCATCACCATTTGACCCGTTTGGACTATAATACCAAACATTTACATAAATTAGAATAAAAGCATGGTTTTAAATTTCCAAATTCACCCATTTGCCCCGTTTACCATAAACCATGGTTTTTATCATTTATACTTTTTCCGACTTGTATCGGTCGTGTCGGAACCCTTATTTTGGGTATTACATCTTTCGCATTTATAGTTTATAAAATAAACACGTGTCCTACATAAGGGTGTAAGTTTTACTTACCTCGTATCCAAGCTACACTTTTCTTTTCCTTCTTGATTCGTTTGACCCGTTTTCTCCCCAAGCTTCACCTAGCTTGTTAAGCGCCAACTATTATTCATCATTCACAAGGTGGTTAGTTTAATCATGACTTAATACGATTATTCCACCTTACGCATTTTTATATCTAATTATCATTCATCACATCGTAAGTCAGTTTGACTTTTTAAAAGTCAAATGCCCATTAGTATACTAAATGCATATTCGAGTTTATCAACTAGTTTTTGCATTCTTTAATTACCCGGTAGGCGTTATCTTTAGGCCACCGTTTTAACCAAAGTTCTAACCACGTTTACCACATTTCAATCACTTTAATTAGTTCAAGCGATTATCAAAACTAATCTATTCATTCATTTCACAAGAACTAAGGATTCTCACCTATAAGTGAGACCCGTTCATCATATCTCTAGCATTCATCCCAACACATTATATAATCAAGTTCTTCCTATGAACTAATATACTACACGATTTCATACACCTATTTATATGAACGAAATTACCAATTTCACCATAACATACAAAAACCCATTTCGAGTCATGCATAAGCTTTTACTCAAACTTATAATTTGTTCAAGTATCTAACTTCAACTATCAATTATGACGATTTTTAGAACAAATATATCATCATCTTCACTACATAATCAAAACCCACTTGTCTAAAAGTGGTAAATCATCAAATTACTCGAATCATAGCATGTTATGTATGATTTTCACTTAGGGTTTTGTTCCTAAGCAAGTATACATCACTAATCTAGCCATAGCTTCTCTAATCCATGCCTAATTCGCGATTAGGATGATTATCAAATTCTTACAACTTCACCAAACATCAAGATTTTACATACCTTATGGTTCCCACGACTTGGTGATCGTTTATATGTGTTCATGCATTTGATTTGAGTTGGATTTGACCTTCAATTTGTTGAAATTGAGATGAGCTAGGGTTTGAGTTCCTGGCTCCTTCCTCTGATCGATTACACGCACACACTGTAGTGTTTATTTTTTTTATTAATTAAGTTACAATCTTTCATTTTTAGCCCCTCTAGTTTGTAACCTTATAGAAAGGGTTATCACCCATGTTTTCTTCATTGTTTTACAACACTTAACTAACTAGGTTGATATTCCTAGTTACTTAGTGGGTCCCGGGAGTTATAACCCGTTTTATTTTAAGTCCCGTTAAATCTCAGGCCTTTTTATATACTTTGCTTTCTCAACGTATTTCTCATCCTTTTAATCAATATTAGATTTGTTTATTTAAAATCCTAAAATTTACCGGGTAAGTTTTACCACTAACTGTATTTTACCCGTCCTTTAGTATTAACGTGGTTTGATTACCAAACCCGTTTTCGGGGTGTTACATGCGACCACCCTCCGGCGTGAGGATAAGTATTGGTAGAGAGAGAAAGTAGAGAGAGAAAATAAGGACGAAGGTTCAGAAAATCGTACTTGGCTTTATACTTGATGGGGTATTTATAATGGTCAACTGAGATGACGTCATTCGTCCAGATGTACTTAAATGGAGGTTCGTCCTCGGAGTTATGAGGAACGAACATATGAGAGATGTCCGTTTAGATAGAGTCCGGTTCGTCCCAAGGGATCATGTCCGGCATCGGATATGTATCTTCAAGTCCCCCAGTTTGTTGAGTTCCGTAAGGGACTTAGCAAAATGTTTGCGTAAGTTGTTTCGTCCGAATGACGTGTTGTTATAGGAGTTAATTCTGGTCGAACGACGTGGCGTGATCTGAATGGTGACAACGTGGCGTGGGTGACTTAAGTTACTTGACCGTCAGTCACCCACGCGTGACGGTTACGTAACCCCGCGTTGGGAACTGTGAGAGTCTACTGAGGTGACGGTTTGATTTGACCTACCTCTAACCAACTTAAAAACTCCCTATAAAAGCTGTTTTTACTTTTTCATTTTTACCTCTTATTCTCTCTTTTAATTGTTATCCCCTTTGCTTTCTTATCTTCTTCTACTTTAAAGAAAGGTGCGTTCCTTTTATATTATGGCTCCGGGTAAAGACAATATGTCGGCGAGTGTGAGCATTCTTACCCAACGTCAGTTGGATAAGTTTGTTCAAGAATATAGGATCCCTAGGGATCTTCATCCAGTTCTCCCTTCGAAAGATGAGACTGTTTATCCTTTCCGTCCGGGGAAGTTCCCCTTCTATACTCGCGTTTGTAACTTCGCGAATTACAGGGTTCTGTTCTCTCGATTTTTAATTAGAGTTCTTCAATTTTTTAGGGTTCATATCAGTCAAGTTAACCCGTTCGGTCTAAGTTGTGTGAGCCATTTTGAAATTTCCTGTAGGGGCCAAAATCGGAGACCGGACCTAGATGTCTTCTGGTACTTCTATGAGTTCATTACTGCCGGGGACTGGTATACTTTCGCGCATCGAAAGGGTATACCTCCCCCTTCCTCCGACGAACGATCCAGCTTGAAAAACTGGAAGAATAATTTCTTCTGGTTGGACGATCGTTGTCTTCCGGAGGATATGAGGTGGCGCTTTAAGGACCAGTCAATGTCCTTCGATCTGGGAGAAGACTTCGTCTTCGACCAAGAACTGGCTCGTGCCCTAATTGAGCACAAGTCGCCAATCCGTCCCCTTCATGAGCATTTTCTTTTACTGGGTCGAGTTTGTTTTTCTTTGAGCCAAGGGGATAGGGATTGGCCAGTTATTCGCAGAAAGCGTGATCGTAAGTTCCGGCCCTTTACCTCCCCTTCGGCACTTTTCTTTTTGCTATTTTACTAACTTGTTTTTTATTTTGAAAATGCAGGTGCCGTAATGTCTCTCAGGGATGCTCTGAAGGTTCCCAGTTTCGACGTTCTTGACTTTGACTTGGATGATCAAGGTGAAGGTGAAGTCCCCCTTATAAAGCAAGTAGCTCCCTCGGCTCAGGAGATGCGGCCGGTAAACCCCCCAGACTCATCCGAACCAGCCGCTGCAGAGGCTACCTCTTCTATTCCAACGACTACAAAAGATGCTGCTGGTTCCTCCGGATCTCAGGCTGGTAAGAAGTCAATTTTAGATGACGTGGATAGTGATCCGGAGGTACGTAGTTTGGACGAAGCCCTTCAGTACCGCCCTTCTTCTGCTTCTTTGAAAAGCAAAGGTGTTATGCATGAGGTGGATCAGCAAGCTCTTGTTCGTAAGAGGAAAACTGAATCTGTACAGATCCGTTCTTCTGACCCTCTTCCGATGCCAATGATGAAGAAGACAAAGAAAGGTTCTTCTCACTCCGGTAGAGACGTGATGGTTGAGCTGGATGAGCACCTTACTGGTGGCAAGTTTTCTAGGGAGGAAGCCGCACGGGCTCGATCTGAACCAACCCCTACCTTTTCTGGTGGTTTTCTTCCCGTTAATGAGGTGGAAAGTATGGAGACGGAGATCCCAGAGACTACGAGCAAGGAGAAGGAAAAAACTCATGGTGAGCCGAAAGTGGTGACTTTCTCAGGTACAATTTTGGACTCGTCTTTGGGTCCGGACCGTTTTATCGATGATGAAGAAGACCAAGTGTCCTCTCTTCCTCCATCTTGGTTCGGACCTGAGTTGATGTCCTTTTTTCGATATGCAGATGTGTTCTCGGACGATATGGAGATCGACCCGGCAACAGCTGAGGAAAAGTTTGTTCCGGATTGGGATATCCGGAATAAAGATTCGGTAATGGATGATTTGGTTTCCAGGACTCTTCTTTTTAATATTAGTACCCCATTGGATCACGCCCGGAGCCGGAGAATGAAAAATCAAGATTTGGGCGCCATGGTCCTGTCCAATCAGGCTCAATCCAACATTTTTGTGACGGAGCTTTATCGAAGATGGGTCGAAGCGGAGTCAGTGAGGGAAAACTTGGAAAGGAGACCCGCTCTTTGAAACGCAAGATTCAGAGGACTCCGGATACGGAGAAAAAGATTGCACAGCTCACTCAAGATCTTCAGGCCCAACAAGAGAAGGTTAAGTCCTTGATTACTCAGAATCAGTCATCCCAAGCAGCTGCGGCCTCCGCGGCGGAAGATCGTGATAGGATGTCGGCAGAGTTAAAAGGTTTTTCTGAATCTACGAAGAAGAAGGACGAAGAGCATAAAGCGGTTTTAGCGAAGATGGAAGAATCTTTTACGAACGCTCGTCTGGCTTATGCGAACATGATGGCTGGTATGTACCTTGCTTGACTTAAGCACTTTTTTGTTTTACTATTTCTTTCTAACACTTTGGTCAGAGCGGGATGTGCTTAAATCAGGGGAAGCTGATTTGAAAGCTCAGATCGAAGAGATGAAAGGGCGCGAATAAGAGATTAAGGCGGAGAATGCTTCTTTGAATGCTAAGGTGGAGGATCTTCAGGCGACTAAGACTTGGATGCTTTCGGAAGGAGCCAAGCTTCTTGCTAAGAATATTCATAAAGGTCCAGAGATGACCGCCGCTGTTGCCGCTGTTAATAATGCGATGAGCGCCGTGGGCGTCAACTCCGGTCTTCATAACGGCTATCTCCATGCCTTGAAGAAAAAGACTCCTTATACTGAAGTTCCGATGCTGAACCGTAATGCGGTAGAGGAGCTAAATGCGGCGATTGCTTGTTTTGATTCTCTTACCTTTCCGGTAGTAGAAGATCTTCCGAAGCTTGTCAACGAACCGCTTTCCCAGATCAAGGACGCCCTTTTCTTTGCGAGTGGAGAGTCTTCGAAGGAATGAGGTGGACATGCCCGGTTTCTTGGGGTATGCACCTTGGAAGTTTTTAGTTTTAACTCTTTTTAGAAGGTGGACATAACCAGCACTTTGGGATATGCACCTTATTTTGATTCGGAATGTAATGATGTTCTTACCGTACTTGTGCGTATGACAATTATCCTTTTAACATGTAAATGGTTTTTGTAATTTCCGGTTATATTAGTCCGGTCAATTTTGATGTAATCACTTTGGCGTACATGCGAAAATGTTTTTTGTGTTTACATTTTTCTGTTTTTAGAACGTTCTTTTTAAGGTACGGATCCGATTTGTTTTACTTTTTAGGATAATTTCTAAATGAAGGAAAAAATGCGAACGAAGCCAATTCATTTTTACCTTTTAGGACAAGTATCCCTGATTCGGCCGATGATATTTTTTGTGTTGCAACTTTTTGTTAATGATAGAAACTTTAAGTATTCTATTTAACTTATCCGGAGTATACTTCTCCGGTTAACACATGGTAAAAACATTTAAAATAATCTGCGGGTAAAACCCTCCGCAGTTCTTGGAAATATAAGATTGTTTTGTGCGGGTAAAACCATCCGCATTACAAGGAAAGTAAATATGACGGAGGTCGTAGGCTCCGTATTACAAATTTATTTCGAAACATCATGAAGTTTTTCAAAGAAAACATCTCTTGAGGTGCGCTCCATTCCAGGTATGAGGGACGAGGGTTCCGTCCATCCTGCTGAGCGTATAAGCACCATCTTTTCCAGCAGTCTTAATTTGATAAGGGCCTTCCCACTTCGGAGCCAATTTCCCCGTACCCTCAGCCAGGCTTGCCTCATTGCTTCGCATGACGTAATCTCCAACCTTTAATCGAACCTCCTTTACTCTCGAGTTGTAATGTTTTTCCAACTCTTTTTTTGTACTTTGCTTCCCGGATAGCCGCTAGTTCTCTTCTTTCTTTGGCCAAGTCGAGGTTCAAGCGGAGTTCTTGTTCGTTCACTTCTTGATTTTGTTGCATGCGAGGGGTAGGTATGCCAACTTCGGCGGGGATGACTGCTTCCGTACCGTACGTTAAGCTGAAAGGAGTTTCCCTCGTGCTTGTTTTTGGCATCGTCCGGTGAGCCCACAGGACGTGCGGAAGTTCATCTGCCCAGGAAACGCCTTCTTTCCCCAGACGTTTTTTATGCCCTCCACAATACTGTGGTTGGCTCTTTCCACCTGCCCATTGGCCTGGGGATGGGCAACTGAAGCAAAGTTTTGTTTAATGTGCTTTCTTTCGCACCAGGTTTTGAATGGCTTTTCTGCAAACTACTTCCCATTGTCACTGACAATGCAGAGCGGCATTTCGTACCTGCATACTACATTTTCCTAAACGAATCTCAGCACTTGATCCCCGGTGATAGTTCAGAGAGGTTTGGCCTCAATCCACTTTATAAAGTAATCGATGGCTACTAACAAGAACCTCACTCCTCCGGTGGAAACAGGGAAAGGACCGACGATGTCAATCCCCCACTTCTGAAACGGCCATGCTGAAGTTACAGGGACAATGTTGTTTTTAGCCCGGTGACTGATGGGAGCATGCCACTGACAATCTTCACATGCTTGCAATTCGTTGACGGCGCTTTGATGCATGCCTGGCCAGAAATATCCGGCGTTCATAGCTTTGGCTACGACCATCCTCGGTCCGGAGTGGATGTCGTATATCCCCCAGTGAATTTCTCTTATAACGTAGCTGGCCTCCTCCGGAGTCATGCATTTTAGGAGCGGACCTAAAAAGGTCTTTCGATAGAGTTTCCCATCGTGAACCTGATACTGTAATGCCTTCACCCTTAGCTTCCGAGCTTGAGCTTTTTCCTCTGGGAGTGTGTCGTCTTTCAAATAGTCTAAGATCGGGGTCATCCATGATCTCTCCTGTACGGAGATTGACATAACAGACTCTGTCTGTTGGATGACCGGAGCTTGCAAAGTTTCGACCAACACTTCTTTGGATAAGTGACAAAATGCTACGAACGCAAGCTTGCTTAGAGCATCCGCCTTTTTGTTCTTGCTCCGTGGTATGTGAACTATTTTGCAAGAGTCAAACGAGGAGATTAAACTGTTAACTTGGCTTAGATACCGGATCATGTTTTCTTCTCGTGCCTCATACTCTCCGCTAACCTGGTTGGCGACTAGCAATGAATCAACATGAGCCAGTACGGAGGTTGCACCAGCCTTGGCTGCGGTTTGGAGTCCTGCGAGGAGGGCCTCATATTCTGCTTCATTGTTTGAAGTTTTAAACTCAAAACGCAGAGCATAAGTATATTCTATTCCTTCTGGATCTATCAAAATTAAACCGGCTCCCGATCCTTCTTTACTGGAGGCTCCGTCCATATACAAGTTCCATACCCACGGGAGGGTGGACTTTTCTTTGGCGCTTTCCCCGGTCGGCACCTCTGTAAGAAAATCTGCCACAACCTGACCTTTTACCGGACCTCTAGTTTGGTAGGTAATATCGAAAGCGCTGAGTTCGATTGCCCATTTGGTGAGACGTCCAGAAACCTCCGGCTTTCTGAGAATTTGTTGGATCTGAAGGTCGGTCTGCACTTCTATATTGAAAGCCTGAAAATACCTTCGGAGACGTCTGGACGCATGTACCAATGCAAGTGCCAGCCTCTCTATCATCGGGTACCGAGTTTCGTAATCTTTCAGGATGCGGCTTACGTAATAAACTGGTATTTGTGCTTGGTTCCGGTGCACCATAAGTACTGCACTGATGGCAAAGTGTGAAGCGGAGAGATAAACAGTGACGGTTTCTCCAGTGATTGGAGCGGTCAGGGTGGGTAAAGACCCAAGACAAACTTTCAACTCCTAGAATGCTGAATCAGCTTCCGTTGTCCATTCTATCTGACCCTTTCCAGTTCGTTTTTTCAATACATTCATGAAGGGAATAGTTCAATCGGCCGCTTTTGAGACGAAACGATGGAGAGCTACCAATTTACCATTCAGTGATTGAATTTCCTTGACCGTTTTAGGAGGTTGCATGGAGATCACCGCTTTGATCTTATCCGGGTGTGCCTGGATTCCGGATTGAGTTATCCATACGCCCATAAACTTCCCTTCTTCTAATCCAAAGGAACATTTTTTGGGATTAAGCTTGGGATTGATACTCCGAAGCCTAGTGAAGGTTTCGAGTATGTCATCGATCATGTTATCTTCGGTTTGACTTTTGATGACCAGATCATCTACGTAAATCTCCAAGTTCCTTCCGATCTGATCCTTGAATGCTTTATCCATCATCCTCTGGTACGTCGCTCCGACGTTTTTTAACCCAAACGGCATTTTAGTATAATAGAAGAGACCTTCATTTGTTACGAACGCCGTCTTATCCTCATCTTCCAAAGCCATCTGTATTTGGTGGTAACCTTTATATGCGTCCAAGAAGCATTTAAGGCGAAAGCTGGAAAGGGAATCAATCTTCAAGTCGATCTCTGGCAGAGGGTAGCAATCCTTCGGACACGCATTGTTTAGATCAGAAAAATCAATACACATTCTCCAACTTTTGTCTTTCTTTGTTACCATCACTGGATTGGAGACCCACGTTTGATACTGCACTTCCCTGATAATTCTGGCGCTTAGCAGTTTCCGTATATCCTCGGAGATGGCTTTGTTACGGGCTGGCGCCACGTTTCTTTTTCTTTGAGCGACTGGTTTTGCTGAATGTGACACTTTCAACTTGTGTTCGGCCAAACACCGAGGGACTCCGACCATGTCAGAAGTTTGCCATGCAAATACATCGAGTGAACAAGACAGAAGTTTCCATAGCCGTTTTTTGGTACGTTCAGGGAGCTGGGCCCCAACGGCAATTTTTTGCTCTGGGAAATGTGGATGTATAGCCCACTCCTCCGTAAGGAGGGCCAGAGGTTGTACATTACCCTCGCTTTGTCGTATTTCAGCTACGCACATTGTTGATTCGGAGTGTAAAGTTGCTACTCCTGCTTCGGTGGGGAACTTTAATGACCCATGAATGGTAGAGCTGATAATACCGAAAGCGCACATCCCTGGTCTCCCTAGTATGACGTTGTGGACGGATCTTTCTCCCACCACCAGGTATGTCAAGTTGACGGTTCTGACCAGGTTTCCCGCTCCCAACGTTGTTGGTTGGGTGATTTGTCCAATTGGCTGCACCACCTCTCCGGAGAAGCTTACCAACAGCATAGAGACTTGTATCAGTTTTGCTTTGGTTTGCGGAGCTAATTGTTGGAAACACTGTTGGTACATGATCTCAGTGGCACTTCCACTATCAACATAAATCCTCCGGACCTTGTGGCCTGCTATTATCGCAGACACTATGATTGGTCCGTCTTTGATTTCTCCGGGGGTAATTGGAGGGAAAGCAATCGGTTGTTGCATCCAAGCAGCCATATGATGATTAGACCACTTGATGCCCTGGTTATCTACTTTCCTGATCATGCAGATTGCTGGTTGGTTGTTCGGATTATCTGCCGAATTCCCTGAAGATTTTCCTTCTTTTACTTCTTTTACCAAATGCGACAGCTTACCGGACCACACTGCTTTTTCTATTTCTTACTTTAGGGACCAGCAATCGTCTGTACTATGGCCTCGCGCATGATGGTAATCATAATATTTTTTGGAGTTCTTGCCACCTGGATTTCGGAGTTTTGGTGGGGCGGGGAAGTTTGCTCCTTCGGCACTGAGGATTTCACTGGGAGTTTTGGAAAGATCCGATAGATTATAAAATCTTGATCCAGAATTTCTTCCCCGTTGAGGCCTGTCGTTTCTGCTGTAAGGGTGTGGTCGTCCCCTACTTCCGGATGGAGTTTTATCGAATACCGACCCACCATTTTTCTTCCAGGAGGACATCTTATGATCTGACTCCGATGCTGGATTACATGCGTTTTTCCCCCCGAGCGAAAGCTCTGGCTCGCTCCATGAGTATTTCCATTGTCTTCGGGAGATTTTCATGTAATTTCTCGACCAGCTGGTTATTTCGGACACCGTGACAGAATCCAGAAATCCTTAACTGGTCCACGACCCCACTGATCTGCATACTTTCCCGATTGAATCGGTTAATAAAGCTACCCAAAGATTCCCCATCCTTTATCCGGATGTTGTGAACTTCAGTGATTTCTTTGGAGTAATGCCGTTGTTGGCTAAAGTTCTGGAGGAATAGCCTTCGGAATTCCTCGAAATCGTTGATCTCTCCTTCGTTCAATGCATCAAACCACACCCGAGCAGCCCCGGTTAGTGTTTGTGCGAACTGAAGCACCACGCCGGCATCGGCCATTGTTCCACACGTGCAGCCCCATCGAAGTCAAACATGTGATCATCCGGATCAGTTGTACCATCATATTTCTTTACTGTGGTTGGCATTTTGAGCTTCGGAGGGAGCTTGGCGTGCGTGATGCGAGCACTGAATTTGGACTTAGCAGTCATGGAAACCGGATGATATGGCTTGGTGAGTTCCGGATCATTAATTACTTCTGTTTCGTTTCGCGTCATCATTGCGGGAGATGGTCCGGAGGAACCCTGCACATATCCACTATAAGTTTCCGAAGTAACAACTGTGGAGAAAGTAGGAGATGCGAAAATCGCAGGAGCCATAGTCCTTACCGGAGTTTCATCATGAAAGAGCCTGGTTCGTAAACCGAGGATCTCTTCATCTTTAGCTTGTTGGGCTTTCAATCTTCGTAGAAGACTTGCATTTTTGGAAAGGAATTCAGCATCGAATTCTGTCGTCTGTGAAGTGGGAATTAGAATGAATGGCAACGTTGTTCCTGGTCCCGAACTCAAAGGAGCTGATACTGTGGAAACAACTCTTGTTGCTGCTGTAGTTTGCGTGCTAACAGCTATGGACCCCGAATTCATAGAACCCGAGGCCGCCATAGATCAGTTCGTTGCTCAAGAAATTCACCAAAGTGAAGGACTGTGAGCTATGAAATCGGATGGCGCCAATTGAGAAACCAAAGAATCGAGTATAGGCCGGAGCCTGTAATCGAGGGTTTGGATCTTATACAAGAGATGGAGAATCACCCTGCAAAATAGAAAACCGTTAGGCTCGCCGCAGAGATGGGAGGGCCCCTCTGCGACCACCCTCCGGCGTGAGGATAAGTATTGGTAGAGAGAGAAAATAGAGAAAGAAAATAAGGAAGAAGGTTCAGAAAATCTTACTTGGGTTTGTACTTGATGGGGTATTTATAATGGTCAACTGAGATGACGTCATTCGTCCAGACGCACTTAAATGGAGGTTCGTCCTCGGAGTTATGAGGAACGGACATATGAGAGATGTTCGTTTAGATAGAGTCCGGTTCGTCCCAAGGGATCATGTCCGGCATCGGATATGTATCTTCAGGGTAAAAAAAGGTTTCACTGTTGCCATTTTAATTCACTGGGTTAACTTCATTCATTATTTCTGTTAACAAAAATGACCGAATTGCCTTTCTTGTTAACTGAAAAAATGGATGAAGTTAACCCAGTAGACTAAAATGGAAACGGTGAAACCTTTTTGGATCCACAAGCAAAAAATGAAACCTTTGAACTAAACTGTTAAAATGACTCAAACCGCTTGAACTAAAATGATATTTAAGGGCTTGTTTGGCTAAGCTTTTCAAAACTACTTATTTGCTTATTTGCTTATTTGCTTTTCTGAAAAGCAAATAAGCAAATAAGTAGTTTTGAAAAGCTTTAAAATGGAGCTTTTCAAAACTACTTATTTGCTTATTTGCTTTTCAGAAAGCAAATAAGCAAATAAGTAGTTTTGAAAAGCTTAGCCAAACAGCCCCTAACTCTAAATTTAAATGGGCTGAAACGTGAAAGTTTTTGTTTGTGGGCATACATTTATGTCAGCCGACCCGGCACAGCCCAGAAACATAACCTAAGTCATTCTGTTCTCTGAAGCTGCTTTCGTTTCCGTCTCCGGCGACAATGGAGGGAGAGACAGAAATAACGAGAGATAAAACACGGATATACGTCGGCGGATTAGGCGCCGGAGTGACGGAAGATGATCTCCGGAAAACATTCTCGGCGTTGGGTGAAGTAGTCGCCGTCGATGTTGTCCGCACCAAAGGCCGTAGCTTCGCTTACCTCGATTTCCTCCCTTCTTCCGATAAATCTCTTCCAAAACTCTTCAGCACGGTCTCTCTCTCTCTCTTTTTTTCATATTATGTTATTTGTTTTGATGCCTTTTTATCTGCAAGCAAATTGACCTAGGGTTTACATGTTGAGTACATAACTGTTTTGAATATCAATTTGTCTTTCAGATGTGCCTATGATAATTACACTTAGATTGAATTTGTTAAGTGTATGTGTACTTAGTTATGACTGTCAGTCAGTGCCCCTCATGAGTCTTGCTTTGTGGTTTTGGTTCATTGTATTTGTATGTTTGTTGGAGAAATAAAAGACAATGGCATTGTGTTCATATGTTTAAAAGATGCAGTTTTTAAATAAAGTATAATACACCAATACTTGCATATGGTTAACATCTTTGAACATGGAAAGCTATAGATTTGTAAGTGAAGAAGGGAGTGGCAAAAGTATATATCTTTTTGAGAAGTTTGTATCGATAAGCAACAAATTTGTATTAAGGGTTCCTATTTTACTCAAGAGTTTTTTTTTTTTTTTTACACATTTACGAATGTTTATGGTTAAGACATTGGCATTGTGTTCATATGTTTAAAAGATGCAGTTTTTAAATAAAGTATAATACACCAATACTTGCATATGGTTAACATCTTTGAACATGGAAAGCTATAGATTTGTAAGTGAAGGGTGAGAGGTTTGTATCGATAAGCAACAAATTTGTATTAAGGGTTCCTATTTTACGGAATAGTTTTATTTTAATAATTACACATTTACGAATGTTTATGGTTAAGATAAATCCCCGTGGGTCATTTAAACATATTGATATAGATTACATGTATGGTTACCGGTTCCTTGGTAGTTTAAATTCTCCCATTATTTGTGTGCTATGTTTTGCTCTTTTTCTTGTTTTGTATTTGTACTTCTTATATAACATCATGATATTCGTATACATGACAGGGCTATTAGCAAGTTCGTTGAGTTGTATATATTTTTTTTAAAGCTTCTTAGTTTTTTTTTAAAAGAAATTACCTGAGAATATACTGATATAGTGACCTTTTTAGAATATTATCTACTACGTAGATATCTTATGTCTATATTAACACTCAAACTTTACAGTATAATGGATGTATGTGGAAAGGAGGGAAGCTGAGGCTTGAGAAGGCTAAAGAACATTATCTTGTTAAATTGAAGCGTGAATGGCAAGAGGAATCTGAACATGCCAGCAAAGCATCTGATAAATGTAACCCCGATGCAACCAAAATTCACGATACATCCGAGAAGCCAAAGAAACCGTCCCCTGCAGATAAGACACAGATACATATATTCTTCCCAAAGCTAGGAAAGGTAAGCTCTTTATTTACACCCTTTTGATTACAAAACAACCATTTAGGTGACAAAATGCGTGTGTTGGATTATTTTTTGTATGGGTGTAAATGGGTCTGGTTGGGTTGATGCGAAAAACCTTTTGTCAAGTTTTTATAGTTTCTTTAAAAATAATTAGTGTGAAGAATATTTATACGCTATACTTTGAGTGGCTTTTGCCACTTCCAACTCATATTACCTGTTTTCTTTTAAGCATAATATTTTATTGAGTAAAATGACATTTTCGTCCCCGAGGTTTGGCTAGTTTTGCGACTTTCGTCCAAAGATTTGTTTTTCCGCATATGAGCCCAAAATGTTTGAAAATATTTTTCCATTTTCATCCAACTCGTTAACTTCATCTATTTTTCTCCGTTATGTCAGGGGTATTTTCATCTTTTTTATTTAGTAAGGGTATTTTGAATACTTGTACATTCTGCTAAATGCTTGTACATAAAGTGAAAAAGACCGAATTGCCTTTTAAGTTAACAAAAAAGACAAAAATACCCCTGACTTAACAGAGAAAAATGGATGGAATTAACGAGCTGGATGAAAATGACAAAATTTCAAACCTTTTGGATCCAGATGCGTAAAACAAACATTTGGACGAAAATGCCATTTTACTTTTTTTTTTTATTTTACTCATATACAAGTAAATGGTTGAAATTACCACCTCTACTCACATGCTGTTTCGATTCTACCTCATTAATTCTGTTAGTTTTTTTTATATTATAGGTGAAATCATTGGCTCAAGTTGGGATCGGAAAACACAAATACAGCTTTCAACGGATTCAAGTTCCACCTGTTCCAACCCATTTCTGCGATTGCGAGGAGCACTCGCTTGCTTTTCCTCCTCCAAGTAAAAAACAATCTATGGAAATCGACGACGCAAGCTATGGCATTAACGAGCAAGAGCTGAGTATTATGAACTCAGTGATGAATAAGATATTCGAAAGGGCAAATCCGTCTAAACAAGTAATTGAGCGCTCTGAATCAACAAATGAAGAAGATGAACCGGTTACTGCTGAAACTGACGAGGAAGATCAGTTAACAGATGATGATGATATGATAATCAACGTGGGTAATAGGAAAAACGACGGTATGGATCTGTTAGGGGAAATGAAAGCCATGATGGCGAATACTTCTACTGAGAAACCAAATAAGGTGAAAGATAATTCTCGAAAGAAAACTGAACCGCTCGATAAGAAGAGAAAATCGTCACACATGGAAGAAACATCTGGAAATTCTCGGGCCTGTGTGGATACTCAAGAAAACGACAAAAAAGAAGTGGGAGTGGTTAGGAAACGATCGGAAAATTCTCGGGCCCGTGTGGATACTCAAGAAAACGACAAAAAAGAAGTGGGAGTGGTTAGGAAACCATCGGAAAATAATTCTTTACGGTCACTGAAGTCTTCATGGAAAGGTCTTATTGGTCAGAAACGCGACACATCATTCAGTATTTCAGACTTCATTGCGTCTAGAAAAGAAGAGGAACTTAACACTGATAAAAAGAGAAAGTTAGAGGCTGATGAAAACAGGCCTGGAACTGAAGTAGGTGACGTTACTACAGAAAATAACATTCCTGACATTATCGCAAACAATTATGAGGAAAAAGAAGAGCAACCAAAAGCTGATAATCTTGACCAAAAAGAGGAAGAACCTAAAAGTGAGGATGTTGACCAAAAAGAGGAAGAACCTAAAAGTGATGATGTTGACCAAAAAGAGGAAGAACCTAAAAGTGATGATCTTGACCAAAAAGAGGAAGAACTTGAAACTGATGATCTTGATTGCAATTTTGATAACCATGAAAATGATCAAGATTTAAAGAAACCAACTAAAGATTCGCCTGTGAAAAACGATGAAGATTTGATTCGGACAGCTAGAGGTGAATTTTGGCGGCATAAATCTTCATGGACACAACTGATCAGCACTGCAAGTCATAGTTCTTTCAGCATTTCACAGATTGTTCCCGATGTAAGTTTCGGAAAACATGAACAACAAGCGGATACATTTGATTCACAACCAGCAAACAAGAATCATGATGATCAGATGATTCAGATCCCGATTGTGACAAAGGAAGCTACTTTGTCACCCGCAAAGAATAAAATTCCAGAAAGAAAGAGGATTAATTTATCTCTTGGGAAATTAGAATCTGATGAAACATGCCCATTTATGAGGACCGAGGAGTCTATGAAAAAGTGGAAGAACTTAAAGGCGTCTTCAAGCGGATCGCTTAACAAAAAGAAACGGTTGGTTAACGAATCTGCTTGAGCTCATCAAGGTCTTTTTGAATACTGTTAATTTTTTTTACCTTTTGAGTTATGTATGGTCAATTAAGTTGTATTCTTGTAACAACTTGGATTTTATATCTGTCATGTATGAGTTGGTAAAAAACTGTACGTTTACCTAAGAAAAAATAGAAAATATCACCCTATGTGCCAAGAGATAATTCAACCATTTTTTCTTTAAATGTTAATATTAGTACACCCCACTCTCTCTCTCTCTCCATATATACATACATATATAGAGAGGGATAAATAAGACAACTTTTTTTAAGCTACTTTTTTTTTTAATTTACATTTTGCTATTCATATTCAATAGTTAATAGTTCACAAATCTAGTATAACATTCCTATAAAGAAAACCCTTAAAACCTGACCACTATAAAGCCATGTAAATAAGTGAGGATAGTAACATTGCAAGTTACATTGTAAGTAAGTTTCTACGCAAATCATTACTTGTGGATTCATCTCCATATATTCATCAAACATATCGAAAAACCTCTACCAAACCCTCATCCTCCTTGTCGTTGCCATAGTTTCTAGTCTCGCTATTGTATCCATCATTATCCTTAAAAAGCTCCATAGCCACCACGATAGTTGTTCAATGTGTTCGTCGACCATGTCAGCTTTTGATATGTGGTTTCACGACGTGTGTGTCGTGTTATCTTCATTGTGACATGCGACATTTAATATACTAAAAGTGACTTCTCGATGATTAACCACAAGGCATGCATATAGGGGCACATGAAGGTGGGGTTGGGGAACAATGAAGGTTTCAACAAAAAACAAATCGGTGGCTTATATTAGGTTATTTGACGAGAACATGAACATCATATTTTTGCATAACGATATCCATCTATACGTATTTAGAAGAGTCTTCGTTTTTAGATGTGTGTAACCTTCTTACATTAAACAAAAATATAAATACAAAATATACGGGTGACACCAAAACTCTAGCAACAAAAAAGCCACAAGTGTCGCCATATACATATCTTGCCTTCATGAATTATTATTGTTCATTTTGCAAAATGCTTTCATTGTATTACTTGTCAATTTTGTCGATCATGTTACTTTTAGTTACATGTATGGTATAAATTTAAATAATATATATTATGGGGGCCGCTAGAATGAGAACCACCTCGAGTTATGAGAACCGCGAGAACCACACCGTACGGGGCGAGGTGGACCAAATTTTTTTTTTTTCAAAAACGTAGATGCATGTATTATAAACACATTCGTAAAAAAAAATTAAAAAAAAAAGCCGTGTGTGTAGTTTTTTACACCACAAGTTTGTGGTTTACGAGTTCCGTAAATTTACGGAACTCGTAAACCACAAACTTGTGGTGTAAAAAACTACACACACGGCTTTTTTTTTTAATTTTTTTTTACGAATGTGTTTATAATACATGCATCTACGTTTTTGAAAAAAAAAAAATTTTTACGGAACTCGTAAACCACAAACTTGTGGTGTAAAAAACTACACACACGGCTTTTTTTTTTAATTTTTTTTTACGAATGTGTTTATAATACATGCATCTACGTTTTTGAAAAAAAAAAAATTTGGTCCACCTCGCCCCGGATCAAGTAGTTCTCGCGGTTCTCATAACTCGAGGTGGTTCTCATTCTAGCGGTCCCCTGTTATTATCTCTATATAAATTATAAGAAGATAAATAGTTTTTTTTGTCATTAAGTCTATTTCGTCATTTAGTGTAAACTTTTTTATTTACAACCCATGTAGTTTAACTATTGTATTTTTTTATTTTACTTTAACCAAATTACTTTTCTACCTCTTAATAGTATTTTATTAAACACGTTAATACTGTTTTAGACATATGTTTTAAATTTTCTTTTTCTTTGCTATTACGAGTGTGACGAATGTTTTTTTTAACGAATGCGTCGATACTCTTTAAAACATATTTTTTAACCTTACTTTTTCTTTGCTATAACGAGCGGATCGAAACCGACCGAGTTTCTATCGTTTTCTTTTTTTGTTTACCTTTGTTATTTACTATATTGTTTTACGTTTTCTTATTATTTTGATTTTCAGAGCCGAGTTACGACGCAAATAACATAACCCATTTTGATATCATTTTAATTTTACAAATTTATTTATTGATTGTCATGGTGTGCTATACGTTCTAAATTCCAACCACGTCCCTGCGTAACGCGTAGGTAACTATGACCCTAGTTTATAATAAAATAAGAGTTTGTCTTTGTTATTTTATAAACCTATAACATTTTCATGCATTTTTAAGACATGATATTTCTTATTGTGCTGAAAATAATAAAAATAGTTACTAAAATATAGCTTAATGGTATTTTTGTGTTGTTAAATGACTCACATCCCTTAGGCCATCCGTAGTCATAAAGTCCCTTTGTGGGCGTTATGCGACACGTGTCGTGCCACGTCACACAGGGGCTTTATGGGGCGTTATGCCACTAAAGCCCGTAGTCATAAAAACCCCAACCTCATCATTACTCAATTAATTAATTTCTAACTTTTTTAAATTAAAATTAAATAAAAAACTGCCAGATTTTTAATGTTAAAAATAAGAGAAAAACAAGTTTAAAACTTTGAGAAAATGCAGGGACCAAATGTGTAAAACTTTAAAAAAAAATAGGCGCCTCCTTCTTCTTCTCTGTCTTCTTCTCCGACCGACTTTCCGGCTGAAATTCCGTCTTCTTCTTGGTCTTCTTCTCCGATTTTCAGGACCAATATTGCCTCCTCTGTCTTCTTCTCCAATTTGCAGGGACCAAACATGTATAAACCAAAAACTTTAAACAACCATTACACCGCTATGCTGATGGCGCTGGTTCTTTTTTTGTGGCCCAAAACGCCCTCCGTTGTCGTGTTACCGGCGCTATATGGGGCAAAAATCTAGCCTCATACCACCCCACTACAGACAACCTTAAGAGGTCGAGGGTTGAGTCCTGTTGTGGATTATAATTATGAGTAGATTAGATGTATGTGTGATTTTCCATTCTAAAAAAGTTATTGATATTTGAAAATCTTGTTACATTTTAAAATAACTTTGTACAAAGTTTTAATAGATATTAGCATTTTCTTATATTATTATAAATTGTGCTTCTATTTCTAATACCATGTCGTAAAAGTAACGGATGAATCTATGTTTGTTTCAAATTAAGTTGTTTAGTTTTGAACAATTAGTATTAACATTTAGCTTTGTTATAACAAGTTTGTTTAATACTTTTTTTATTTTTAAAAAGCATTTTGTTGTATGTTTTAGTTATTCTTTACAATTTGTATGATTTTTCTAATATTACACCTACACAGATTTTTAAAAAAACTAAACATGTTTTATAACAAACTTTAGAGACATTTTGTATGGGTATTTAAGATATTAAATTAAAAATGTTGTACTACTAAAACATAAATAAATTGTCTTCAAAAAATAACTAGGTAACAAAAGGATAAAATTCATTTCATTTCACTATATTGGTTACTGCAAAATAATAAAATTGAGATTTAAACTTTCAAGTATCACACACAATAATTAATAAATTTATAATATATTAATAAACACATAAAATACATTACCAATCATGTAATTTAGTCCATCCTTGAGGAAACGGATTAAGATGTCCCCCCACATAAAATCCATCCTCTCTAACCAACCAAAAACATCTTCGGTGTTTGTTATGGGCCCATTTCGAACAATATTTTTCACTTGTTTGAGTATCGAAAACATTAAAAAATGCAGTCCTTGAGTTCCAATAGAAATGGGCATAAAATAGTGTCTTGAACGAGTCGCAAAAGCTCCAATTTTCATTTTCGTTCAAAGCAAGTGTATGATTCCCAAGATCATCGTTACCTGATTGTACATGTACTGTGATGGGATTCTTAATTCTGTTGTAGATAAACACAGTCCAGTGACTGAAAAAACAAACCTTCTTTGTTGTGTTAGATGGCGGATATACTATTTGAGTGTTTGTAATTGAAGATGCATTTGTTGTGATAACAAGATAGAAGAACAAGAAAATAAAGCTTTTCATGATTGGGTATATGTGTATATGATAATACAACTCTATTATATATAGACCAACAATGTTGGCTGGTTAATTTAAACTATATATATTCCAAGAATGGTAGGAGTACATGTACAAATAGATCTCTAGAAGGTATGTTATTTTTATTCTCTTTTTTAGATACCTTATTTATTAGTAATTATTAAGATAACATAATAAAATTAAATGTTATATCATTCTAAACGCGTGGGTACAAATTCTTTCTAATATTTTGAACTTTAAATACTTTCTTGTAATATCTTGAATTTATGTGTATTAATATTAAAATTTCTTGTAATATCATGAATTTATGTGTATTAATATTAAAAGAATTTATAAGGTCTTGATATGTTATAACACATTAACTGATCGTCTGAATAACATAAATTAGTGAGTTTACCTTCTTAAAATTTAATCGAGAGAGTACATTAATATATGTCTAGAACTTGAGGCGGGTCCATGAACGGATTACATTTTTATTAATCCTTTTAAAGTTACACTTTTTTTTTTTAATCTTTTCTTCTAACGTGAGAGCATACTTGATAAAAGAAATCTCTAGTTTAATGTAACTTGTTAGGTGAATTTGTAGATATATGTTTAACAAGTAATGATGTAACATATTGCTTTATAAAAAAAATAGAATTAATCAACAGATCGTCATTAGATTACGGTTTTGTTCATAAATTTCTAATCAACAGATCGTCATTAGATTATAAGTGTGTTCTCAAACCGTTTGAGTTTTCAAATGTTACTTCATGTTCTTGAATATATTGTTTCTTGGTTCTCGACACAAGGAAAGCTCAAAAGTTCTAATTTCGACAATCTTGAAGTTCTCGAGTTGGAGTGTGTTTTCGTGATAATTTAAGTTTGTGAGTTACAAAGGTAGTTCCATTCACATTCAGGAAAGCCCTCAAGATCTGGAGAGATGATTCCCGGAAAATTGATAGAGTTTCTTTTGATAAAGCGGAAGACACTACAACAAAAATGGCTTTTTAGGACCTTTTCTGTAGAACGCTTGTAAAAGAGGGTCCTAAAAAACTATTTAATAGGACTAATGAACTTTTGGGGTCCTTTTATAATATACTCTACTAAACCGGTGTCCTAAAAAACTATTTAATAGGATGGATGATTTTTTGGGGTCCTATTATCATATAATTTAATAGTACACTTAAAATTTAGATCCTAATAAAATACTTTATAAGACATTTAATTGTTAGTGTCCCATTATGTGGTACTGTATTGGGACACTTGATCATCTGGGGTCCTATTATAACATAACTTAATAGGACACGTTGTAGTTAAGTCATAAATGTTCAGTGTTATAGGACCCTTTGTAGTCGAAGTCATATTAGAACTTAACTTAATAGAACACTTGACACTTGTGTCTTATAACTTTAAACTTTATAGGACGCTCAATCATTGTGGTGTTATTATAATACACCGTAATATGACACTTGATATTTAAGTCTTAAAACATTAGTTTTATAGGACGCTTATTCGCCAGAGTTTTATTATAATATAACTTAAAAAGACACTTGACACTTGGGTCTTATAAATTTAACCTTTATAAGACGCTTAATCATTGTGGTGTTTTTATAATACACTGTAATAGGACACCTGATATTTGAGTCATAAAACATCAGTTTTATAGAACGCTTATTCGCTAGAGTTCTATTATAACATAACTTAATAGGACACTTGACACTAGGGTCTTATAACTTTAACCTTTATAGGACGCTTAATCATTATGGTGTTATTATAATACACCGTAATAGGACACTTGATATTTGAGTCGTAAAACATAATTTTTATAGGACGTTTATTCGCTAGAGTTTTATAATAACACTAGGTTTTTGACCCGCTTAATCATGGTCGATGAGTGGTGGTGGTGGTGGTGGTGGCCGGTGAGTGGTGGTGGTGGTGGTGGTGGTGGTGGTGGTGGTGGTGAGTGGTGGTGGTGGTGAGTAGTGGTGGTGGCCGGTGAATGGTGGTGGTGGTGGTCGGTGAATGGTGGTGGTGAGTGGTGGTGGCCGGTGGTTGTGGTGGTGAGAGGTGGTGGTGGTGGCCGGTGTTGATGGCCGGCAGTGGTGGTGGCCAATGAGTGGTGGTGGTGGTGAGAGGTGGTGGTGGCCGGTGAGTGTGTTTTCGAGTTGGAGTGTGTTTTCGTGATAATTTAAGTTTGTGAGTTACAAAGGTAGTTCCATTCACATTCAGGAAAGCCCTCAAGATCTGGAGAGATGATTCCCGGAAAATTGATAGAGTTTCTTTTGATAAAGCGGAAGAGCTAGTAGAGCTGGATGAACAAATGGAGGAGCGAAATCTGAACAAAGAAGAGGAATGGGCTTATTTTGAAAACAAAAGAATTCTTTGGGAAATTGAAATTAAAAAATGTGCCAATATGAAACAAAGATCTAGAGTAAAATGGGCCCTCTAGGGAGACGAAAATTCGAATTTTTTTCATGCACACGTCAACTGCAGAAGAGCCTCCAACCTTATTCCGGGTCTATCCATCGGGGGCAGGTGGGTCACGAAGCCAACGAAAGCAAAAAAGGAGGTTAGGAGTTTTTTCAAAGACAGATTTCATGAAGATGTTGTTGTGAGACCGCCGTTTCACTGTGATAGGATCAAACGTCTGTCCGAAAACGAAAAGAACGGTCTGACCGAACCATTCTCCCCGGAAGAAATCAAGCAAGCGGTAAACGACTGTGGAGACGACAAGGCCCCCGGCCCCAATGGTTTTAATATGAAATTCATTAAAAAATTCTGGTACCTTTTCGAAAAGGACTTCAAAGACATTATGGATGAATTTTCGAAAATGGTAAGTTCAGTGTCGATAGTAGTTCCTCGTTTATCACGTTAGTCCCAAAGATAAAAGATCCGGTGATGCTCATCAATTATCGTCCTATAAACCTCTTAGGTATCATAAGTAAGGTCGTTTCAAAAGTGTTGGCTTCTCGTCTTAAAAGGGTGATTGGTTCAGTAATCTTCAACTCCAATCCGCTTTTATTAAAGATACTTACATCTTAGATGGGCCTCTCTTGATCAACGAGATCACTAATTGGGGCAAACGGCTGAATAAGAAGGCATTCTTTTTGAAGATCGACTTCGAAAAGGCGTTCGACAACGTGAATTGGAATTTTTTGATCTCTATCATGTAACAAATGGGGTTCCCGGTCAGGTGGCGAACTTGGATCAAAGGTTTTCTTGAATCAACGAGACCATCCGTTCTTGTCAACGGTTCTCCCACCTTTGAGTTCCAATGCTCACAGGGATTGTGCCAAGGGGATCCCATCTCCCCGTTCCTTTTCATTATGGTGATGGAAGCCTTAACCTATATGCTCGAGAAAGCTAGAAGCGATGGGATTATAACAGGTATTCAACTGCCTAACAACGGGCCATGCATTTCTCATCTCCTATATGCGGGTGACGCGATCATTATTGGGGAATGGTCTAGAACCAATATTGAAAACGTCACCCGTATTCTTCGTGTGTTTCACATTTGCTCTGGGCTTAGAATCAACATCACGAAGTCTAATATATTCGCGATTGGAGTTAGTCCGGGTGAGCTGAAAGTCATGGCTTCGTCCATGGGATGTCAAGTAGGAAGCTTCCCTTTAAATACCTAGGTCTTATGGTTGGAGCGAATATGAACCAGGTTGCCAATTGGAAACCGGTTTATAACATCATTGACGCTAGACTCGCCAAATGGAAAACAAACCTTCTCTCGATTGGGGGAATAATTACCCTCATCAAATCGGTCCTTGAGAGCTTGCCCAACTACTACTTCTCCCTTTACAAGGCCCCGGTACAAGTCACAAAGGATCTTGATGCAAAAATTAGGAACTTCCTTTGGGGTGGAGACGGTTCGGTTAGAAAACTTCATTGGGTGGAATGGGACCGGCTGACGCTTCCCATTAAGTGTGGTGGTCTCAGGTTAAGAAAATTAAAGAATATTAACACCTCCTGTTGGGATCGAACCCTACCAGAGGAACAGATAATTAAAGCCAAAACTGGGTCAGATCAGTGGATCCAGAATAAGCAGATGTTACATACAAGTCTCTCCCCTTGAAAGTGGTTTCAACATCTGCTGACCTCCTATCTACTGATCGTACAAGCCACTGACCGTCAATCTGCTGCTCTAGTAAAGGCTGATGGAAGACTAAAGCTCTGCTGCTCAATCTACTGTCTTGAGTCAAGTACTGCTGATCCGGACAAGCACTGCTGGGTTCACAGCAGTGGAAGGATGCAGCAGCTGTTTAAGTATCTTTTATGTAATGAAATGTAATAACAGTAGTTAGTATAGCAGTGTTTGTATAAATCAGAGGTTAGATGTCACTTTCATGGTGACGTCAGCTTAGATACTCAGTGGTTTGCTAGTACCTATAAATAGAACAGTGCTCTGTACTGTTCTATTAGCTCTTTGCAACACCGTCTTCTTTGCACAAACAAACACTGAGCTCTGGCTGAGGGGGAGTTTGTATTCAAGCATTACTTTGTAATCGTTGTTGAAATCAAATTCAATCATTCGGTTCTCTGTTGAAAATGTCTTGATCAAAGCAATACTCTCGTTTGATTGTATGCAAAGTTTGTTTCCATATTAATTCCGCTGCACAACTCATCCATTTCCATCTTAATTCAAACAGAAAATACAATCAAAACCAAACTCAGATCCAACAATTGGTATCAGAGCTAGGACAGTCAAATTTGATTTAACAATCATTTTGACATAAATAGTTCAGCTCAAAATCGTTGATATCGATAGTTTGTTCGTTTTAGTTGAAAAACAGAGCAAGGTTTAATCACCATTAAAGTTGATTAATCAGTGTCTGTAAAACAACCAAGATGACGTCACAATCACAGGATGATAAGAATAATGTTGGCTCGCTTTTTAAACCACCTATGCTTAAAAGAAATGAATACAACATCTGGAAGCGAAGGATGGGTCACATCCTTGCTCAACAGAACACTGGATGTTGGAGGTCTGTCGTTTTTGGTCCCCATGTTCCTATGGTGCCAAGTGCTGAGGATCCAAAGAAGAACGTACCAAAACCTTATGAAAACTATACTGAAACTGATTTTCAAAAGTTCGAACTGGATGCCAAAGCATTTAGCATCATAGCATCTGCATTACCTAATGAGATCTATGCTGGACTGTTACATTGTAACAGTGCCAAAGAGCTATGGGATGCATTGAAGGAAGAATTTGGGGGTATCGAAGAAGTTATTGAAAACAATAGGGAAATTCTGAATCAACAGTATGAAACCTTCTGTCTCATTAAGGGTGAAACATTGACCCAATAGTTTGAACGTTTTAGCTGTCTCATCAGTGAGCTAAGGCTTGTTAAGGTTGAATTTCCAAAATCAACCCAAAATAGCAGGTTTCTTAGATCGCTACCTGATAAATGGGACACAATTGCATTTGTGTCTAGAAACTCTGTTGAGTTCAAAGATCTGACCCTGACCCAACTTCATGGTAGACTCCTGACCTATGAAAGGGAGTTGAACCAGAAAAAGAAGCTGCAAGAGTCTGGGAAAGCCACTGATGATTACTCATTCGGTAGCACAGCTCTTCTGGGTCCGGAAGAATCTGGTGGCAGTAGTAAGGAACAGGGTTATGATCATTTCATTGATATAACAACTGGTGGTAACTTTACTAACCCTGATTCTCACTCTGCAAACTATGCTTTCACTACAAAAACTGAAAACCAGATGTCAGATAATTTGTGCAATGAACTCAATGATTTACAACATTTTGATCCCACTGACTTAGAGGAAATGGACATCCTGCACCAATTGGCTTTGCTCAGTGTTAGAACTAGCAAATTCTACAAAAGAACAGGGCGAAAATTCCCAGGTGTACATGGGAATCTGAGGGTTGGGTTGGATAAATCGAAAATCAAGTGTTACAAGTGTAATAGGTTGGGACATTTCGCTAGGGAATGCAGGAGTCAAACTACTGGTCCTATAATCACTCACCCTAGCTCAAACCCTAGACCTCAAAATCAAAGCACTGTGCACTATACCCAATATACCCCTGCAGCCCATGTTAACACTGCTCATTATGCTGCTGCCCCTGTGCCTGTGCATTATGTCCAAACCACTGTTCCACAGATTCAATATGTTCAAACCCCTGTCCCCCAGGCACAAGTGCAACCTGCACCTCAAACTGCTGCTCCAGCAGTGGTACAACCAGATCAGCAAGGCTTTTTCACTCAAGGCTTTGTTGACTGGAGCAGCATGCCTGATGAGCTTAGTGATGAGAATTTTGCACTCTATGCTTCTAATGAATCTTCTAATGATGAATTTTGTTTGATGGCATTAGAGTCAATACAGGAGGGAATTGAAACTGAAGGTGAACAGCTAAGTGATGAAACAGTGGTTGAGGTGACTGAAGCAGTTGTTAGTGCAGTTGCTGGTGAACTGCTGTTGGGAGAAAATTCAGAAACCCTGATTGAACCACTGACAGACCCATGGTCCAAAGAGGACAAAGAAGAAGAGGAAGAAAAGAAAGCAGGTGAGAAGGTAGAAAGAGCTGATGATGAAGAAAATCATCAATGTGATTGTGCAATGATGGCTGCTGCCAAGGTATCACCTCAAGTTCTTGAAAAACTGTGTTCTGACAATTGCACTATTGCTTTTGGTAACATCAAAGAGGTAAATGAAAACCTTCGGGATAAAATCTTAACTGATGAAGTCAAATTTGAAAGGTCTTTAAAAGAACTTAAAAACAAATTGACTGAAAAGGAAAAAGAGATCAGCAGTCTGAAAGAAGAACAAAGCATAACCAAAACTCAACTCCAAACTATGGTAGAAAAATACCAAGTTTGCAAAAAGGAGTTGGAGTCCACCCAGATCACCTGTGAAAGATGGGTGGAATCATGCAAAGGCTATGAGGTTATGCTTGAAAAACAGATAAAAAACAATGTGAAATTTGGTGTTGGTTATAGAAAACATGATGATGAAAACACTGCTTTTGGAAAATCTGTTCAAACCACTGATGTAACCACTGGTTTCATCCCCACAAACAAGAAAGGCCAAGAAGTGAAAATCACTGACAAACTTGGTAACAAAATCACACTTGACAGACCAATGGGATCCTCTACTTTTGAGGAGCTTGAAGATTATCATTTTAAACCAAAATGGTCTGATGAGTGTGATATTCTTGAAAATTTCAAGCCAATGGACTTTACATCAACAGATGGTGTTAAAGCTCCAAAAGCTAAAGCCATTCCTCTCAAGGACATCCCAACAGAGGTTAAAACCTCTGTTGCAAAAGAGTCTGAAAAGAGAAAGAAGAAAGAAAAAATTGATAACTTGTTTTGTGAATTCTGTGAGAAAAGGAATCATCTAACAAAAGACTGTTTCCACTTAAAAACTTATGATTTAAATAGAACAAGTGTCATTGTTTCAGCTGAAAGCTGCATTGTTTGTGGTAAAACAAACCACAAAACTCAAGCATGTGTGTATCTCAAAAACTTTGATGTGAAAAAGAATGAGTACATTGCTAAAACATCCTTGAGTCCATCATCATCATCTGTCAAATTCACCAAGAACCAACCACTGTTTGTGCCAGTTCAAACAGCTGTCACAAAACAGCTGAACCAAACATCTGTCAAAAGAGATGTTCAGGTTACTGATGCACCCCCTGCCAATCAGTTCAGAAAAGGCAAGGAAAAACAGTCTTACCAAAGGATTCCTCACGTTTATGAGACCTACAAAAGGCCCTCTAAACCTAAAGTGAACAGGCATCCTTTTGGTTACCAACAGGTGATTGGTCAAGACCCCCAACAGTGGTTAGCAAGAAACAGTACTAAAACTGTCCAAACCCCTGACTTAACCACTGTCCATCAATCTGCATCCATCCCAGACACTGTTGAGACCCCATCCAAAGCCCTGTTGGCTTTGGAGACCCTAATGAACTAATCCTTTTACTTCATGTGCAGGGAGCTTCTGCATGCTATGATAGTCTTTGGTATGTAGATAGTGGAGGCTCCAGGCACATGACAGGATGTAAAACCCTCCTCAAAGACTTTAAAATCCATGGAGGGGGTGATATATCCTTTGGGAATAATAGTAAAGGGAAAGTTCTGGGGTCTGGTACAGTGCAGTCTGGAAATGTAAAATTTGGAAATGTCAATCTGATAGACAATCTAAAATTCAACCTTCTGAGTGTGTCTCAAATGAGTGACAAAGGGTTTGGGTCATTCTTCACAAAAGATTGTTGTAGGATTGTTGGACCAGAAATGGTAAAAAAGATTGAAGCAATAATCAGAACTGGTCAAACTAAACTTGTTGCTCAAAGAAGTGGCAATGTTTATGTTGTTGATATGTCTAAAGAATGTCCCAGAGCTGATGCCTGTCTGTTCTCAGCTGCCTCTAACAAAGAGACAGAACTTTGGCACAGAAGGCTGGGGCACACAAATCTTAAGACAATCACTGAAATTTCAAAAAATGGTTTGGTGAGAGGCCTACCACAAAAATTGTTTTCATGTTCTGAACATTGCATTTCTTGTTTAAAAGGAAAACAACATAAAAGTTCTTATAAGTCCATTGAAGAGTCCAAAACAACCCAGTGTTTGCAAATGCTACACATGGATTTGTTTGGCCCAGTTCAAGTCATGAGCCTCAAGAAGAAAAGATATTGTTTGGTTATTGTTGATGACTTTTCTAGGTTTACATGGACTTTCTTTTTACACTCAAAAGATGAGACTGCAGGCATTTTGCAAGACTTTGTGACACAGGTTGAAAAGCAATTTGACCCTCCAGTGAAAAGCTTCAGGAGTGACAATGGCACATAATTTAAAAATAAGGAGTTGGATGCCTTTTGTGTGAAGAAAGGGATTGTAAGGCAGTACAGCATCCCTAGAACACCAGAGCAAAATGGGGTAGTTGAAAGAAAGAACAGAACATTGATTGAGGCTGCCAGAACCATGCTTGCTGATTCAGGTTTGCCATTAACTTTCTGGGCAGAGGCAGTAAACACTGCCTGCTATGTCCAGAACAGAGTTTTAATAAACCCCAGGCACAAAAAGACTGCTTATGAAATTCTGTATAAAATCAAACCACTGATCTCATACTTCAAGGTGTTTGGCTGCCCATGCTTTATTTTGAACTTAAAAGATTCCATTTCAAAATTTGCAGCCAAAATTGATTGTGGTTATCATCTGGGATACTCAACCACTGCCAAGGCATACAAAGTGTTTAATACACGGACCAAGGCAGTGGAGGAGACCTTGAATGTAAAGTTCAATGAACTTTCATCAATGAAAATTCCAGCAAATCCTGCAGATCTGTTTGATCTTGAAAAATTTACTTTTGAAAATACTGCTGTCAAGACTAACAGTGCAGGTCCATCAGAGGATTCAACACCAGACTATGGATATGAAATCATCATTCCTCAAAGGTCTGTCAAAATGGGAAGAGCATCAGATGTTCAAAACAGCTGTCAAAGCTCAACCACAGCTACCTCAACAGTTGTTGACCAAAGTAGCCCATCAACCACTGATTCCACATCCTCAAACACTGCTGACAAAAGTCCCCAAACAGTGGATAAAAGTCAGCATGTGTCCACTTCATTACCTCCAATTCCACCACCTTTTGAAGCCACTGCTGGATCATCAAAGTCCCTAGCAGTGGTTAGCTTAGATGATACACATTTACAGCCTTCCCCAACAAATGCCATCATTCCATACCAAGGAGATTTAATCTACTTGAGATCTCATCCACCTGATCAAATCATTGGCAACTGACGGGTGGTCCGTAGGACAACCCTTAAATGAGCTAAATACGTGCATATCTCATATTTTACCCGGTTATGTATCGTGAATGTGATAACTACAAGTGTTCGTGTGTTTTACAGGTAAATCGCTTAATTCGGTTAAATTGGAACCGTAGGCTACGATTGAGGAATTAAAGGCAACAATTCAATGCATGTGATTTTATGACAAGGCATTAAAAGTTACTAAAGGGTTAAAACCCTACATCACATGGAGAGATTGTTTATTGTGGAACATCACATCATCGATCATCAGTAGATATCATTTATTTGCAACATATCGATTAGTGGGCTTTTACAACAAAGGGGATCCATCGAATTATTGGCAGAGGCTTTGATTGACTTTTGAGGCTCTTATAATTATTCTTAACTCCATCACAAAACATCATCATATTATCGAAAATTGGCAGCCAACATATGTCACGTGAATATTGAGAAAAGGTATCAAAAGTGAGTGGATGTCATCATACATATTGCACACAAACTTCGAGACTTCTAAAGATGATATGGGCAGCCATATTGAGGATTATTTTTGTGGAGGAAATATAAATCATCCAATGAGCCATCATCATAAACAACATCATCTATTGTCACGTGGACTTGGCAGGTAAAAACAAAAGTCCCACAAACAAAGTCAAATACAATCATCATCACTTTTAGGGCCATCACGTGTAGACTTTTGGAGGAGTTTTATTGGGCCGCTAACAAGGAAGATCACCTCACGTGGACTTGGTGAGATGGGCCGCACATGGGAGACGGCATTTTTTATGATATATAAGCAGATTATTGGGCCGGCAATATACACACATGATCATTGATTAACACACACATACAACTGACATGGGGCATATGATCATGTGGGCTTGACTTATCATCAAGGAATTTATGGGGCTTCAACAACATCATCATTAATCATTATTGTGGAGAATCAACAATCACGTTGACCAAGGAGAATATATCACCACCATCTTATTAATTGGCGGCAGACATTGGGTCCAACACAACACATGTGAAGATGGATTAGGGCAGCCAACATTGGAAAGTAAGGCACGTGCAAGTCAAGGAGGTTTATATGAAGACATCATCAGCAAAAACTCACGGACATGTGTGTTCTATTGATTGGGCCGCCAAAACAAGAAGGCATAAGTGAATGAGCAGATTATTGGCAGCAGCATTGGCAAGGCACAAAAATCAAGTTATCACCGTAAATTACGGTCCTACCGTAATTTACGGTGGACCGGATTTTGATTTGATTCCCACCGTAACTCAGTCTATTTGGGCCGTAAACATTTCATGTCCACCGTAAATTACGGTGGAGCCGTAATTTACGGTGGTGTCTGCGGAATTCTTTGTAACTGCCTCATTAAGTTGGTTTTAATTGTGTATCTCATCATTGTCGGTTAGGGGAGCATCCTAGGGGCGATTTGGCTTGTGCTAGCTTGGTTCTAAAGGATTGCTAACATTTGTTTGGTGTTTTCGATTTGGATGAACATGGAAACTTTTGTTATGATGTTGATTCGAGCCATGTGTGGCTAAACACTTTATGATTATCCTAGATTGAAGGTTTGTTTGAGACATTTTGTATTTGATTTCCTAATTTCTAGAATAGCAATCCTTATCTTTATGGTTGGTTTGTTATGGTGTGTGATTGTTTGTTAGTAACTTGTTAATTCTTATGTTAATCTAGTTTGAAACCATACGTTCTTGGTGCCGTTGGCAATCGAGATATCATGGGTATAATTAGGATTGGGTAAGGGTTGACTGATCATCGGGTAACAACCTCACGTTCTAGGAATCTGAGTACTTAGTTCCCTTTCATCACTGCAAGTAATCACACATGAGCTATGTCTATGTAGTTCTTTCTAGTGGAATGATAATATGAATGTCGAAACAAACCGGAAATCTAGGACGGTCATTTGTCTCTAATTTGCTTACAACCAAACTTTTCTCTTGCAATTTACTTAGTTTAATTTAGTCTAAAACCAATTCACTCACATAAACTCTTGAATTTCATTTCTCTTGCAATTAGATTAATTTAGTTAAAATTAGATAAACTTACAAATAACACACATTCCACAAACTCCCTGTGTTTGATACCCACTTACCGCTATCTATATAGTTGTTATTGGGATTAAATTTGATTGTGACCGCGACATCACGTCAGCAACATCAATGAAGGGGTGCTAACAAGAAGCCAAACCCAAAACATTTGTCTTTTTGCTGGTTTTCTATCACTCCATCAGCCAGTCAAGTACCAAGAGGCACTGAAAGACAACAGCTGGGTAGAAGCCATGCAAGAGGAGCTCCAACAGTTTAAAAGACAACAAGTATGGGAGCTTGTACCACTGCCAGAAGAGGTTAGTCCCATTGGCACAAAGTGGGTCTTCAAGAACAAAACTAATGAAAGGGGCATTGTTGTCAAGAATAAAGCCAGGCTTGTGGTTCAAGGTTACAGACAGGAAGTGGGGATTGATTATGATGAAACATTCGCCCCTGTTGCAAGATTGGAAGCCATTAGATTGTTCCTGGCCTTTGCTGTCAACCACAACATGTAGGTGTTTCAAATGGATATCAAAAGTGCTTTCCTCTATGGTACAATTCAAGAAGAGGTATATGTTTGTCAACCTCCAGGCTTTGAGGATCCATTTTATCCAGATCATGTCTACAGGCTAAACAAAGCCTTGTATGGCCTGAAACAAGCACCAAGGGCCTGGTATGAAACTCTTTCCAACTTCCTACTCTCAAATGGTTTCAAAAGAGGTACCATTGATAAAACACTGTTTCTAAAATGGAGAGGGAAGGATTTAATGATTGTCCAGATTTATGTGGATGACATTATTTTTGGAAGCACATGTAACTCAATGTGTGAAGAGTTTAGGGAACTCATGACAGCTGAGTTTGAAATGAGTGCAATGGGTGAGCTGCAATGCTTTCTTGGTCTCCAAGTTCAGCAAATGCAAAATGGTTCTTTCATTCATCAAAGCAAATATGCAAAAGAACTTTTAAACAAATTTGATATGAATGATTGTAAACCATGCAGCACACCCATGGCAACAAATAAGCTTGTCATGTCTGATGAAAAGGATGAGCTGATTGACCAAACCTTATATAGAAGCATGATTGGGTCTTTGTTGTACCTAATTGCATCTAGGCCAGACATCATGTTTGCAACATGTGTCTGTGCAAGAAGTCAATCAGCCCCTAGAAAATCCAACCTTATTGCTGTAAAAAGGATATTCAGATACATAAAAAGTGCTCCCACACTTGGTATCTGGTATCCAGTTAATGGGAATATCAAGCTTTCAGGATTTTCAGACAGTGACTTTGCTGGATGTAACACCACAAGGAAGTCCACATCAGGAGGGTGCCAGTTTCTAGGTGATTGCTTAGTTTCATGGTAAAGCAAAAAGCAAGCAGCTGTTTCTACATCCACTGCTGGAGCTGAATACATTGCTGCTGCAAGCTGTACAGCCCAACTCCTGTGGCTTCAAAATCAGTTGCTGGATTTTGGTATCACAGCCTTAAAGACTCCACTCATGTTGGATAGCCAGGCAGCAGAAAATATCATCAAAAATCCAGTTTCACATTCAACCACCAAACACATCGACATCAGACATCATTTTGTGAGGGATTGCTATGAAAAAGGTTTGATTTCTCTGCATCATGTCCCAACTAAAGACCAGTTGGCAGATGTGCTCACAAAAGCACTTGATACAACCACTTTTGAAAGCTTGGTCTCTAGAATTGGGATGCTAAACATGGAATAACAAGCAACATCTTGTCGTTCTATGCATAAAAGCATTAAAATGTTTTCAGAAAATCAAAAATCCATCCTTAAAAATAGGGGTGAGCAAAAACCGAACCGAAAACCGAAACCGCACCAAAAACCGTAAAAACCGAAACCGCAAAACCGCAACCGACACAAAAACCGTAAAAACCGAAACCGCAAAAACCGAAACCGCAAAGGTATGGTGCGGTTCGGTTTTAGCTTTAAAAACCGCACCAAAAAACCGAAACTGCACCGCAAAATTATTATATATATATATATATTATATATATATATAATATACTTAAAGATTTAAATATAAAATTCCCTATATATTATATAATCTGTGTTTGTTAAAAAAAAAGTACAGACTTGACTTTGTTAAGTTAACTATCGTCTGCTCCCTCTAAAAAAAATGATGTTAACCTACTAGTTACAAGCCCATTAAATTACCACTCCAAACAGCCCAACTTTCAACCCAATAACCTTTTGATAAAAAAGAAACCTACGTACCTTTCCCTTCATTTCCCTAATTTAACATCCAGCCGACAATCTTTTCTTCATCTGGTGCGATCATCTTCAGCCGGTGCGATCATCTTCAGCTGGTGCGATCATCTTCATCTGGTACGTATGTGTTGGTTCATGTTTGAGCTAGGTTCATGTTTTTGGTTCTTGTTTCATCGCTTGTATGTGATTTTTGATTTCTAAGTACAAGACTTTCTAGTATAATCGCTTGTATGTGATTTTTGGTTCATGTTTTTGGTTTTGGTTCTTGTGTACTGTTTCATCGCTTGTATGTGTTATAGCTAGGTTCATGTTTTTGGTTCTTTTTTCATCGCTTGTATATGAAACACATAAGTTATGTCTATACATTTATGAGTTATCATCAAATGTGACAGCCCCTGTTGTTGCTTATCGATAAGTTTCATCTAAATGTATGGCTTTTGTTTGATTTTAGTTCTTTTATGTTTTCAGAATGGCTACTAATGAAACTGTAATTGATGTGGATGATCAAAATGATGATGAGGTTGAAGTACCCGGAGAAGAAAATAAGCCAAAGTTGAAGTCCGTTGTTTGGCAACATTTTCCGTATAAGAAAGGCGCTAAATCGACAAAATGCAAGCATTGTAAAAAGGTTTTAGCTTGTGGCACTAGACTTAATGGTACCTCCGGATTACTCAATCATCTAAGAAATGCTTGTGTAAGATCACCCCTTTATAAAGCAAAAAAGAATAATCCAAAAAATCAGTCAACCTTAAACTTCAAGCCAAAAGATACGCAGGGGGGTGGGTCATTGACTAAGCATTCATTTAGCCAGGAGAAGTGTAGACTAGGCCTCGCTAAAATGTGCATTAAAGACAATAGACCTTTTAGTATTGTCGATGATGAAGGATTTAAGGAGTACTCGTGGGAATTGAATCCCGAGTTTATTATGCCATCTAGATGGACGGTTGCTAGAGATTGTATAACTGTTTTTGAACAAGAAGCAGAAAAGGTCAAACATTTGTTGAAAGGCCAAACAGTGTGCCTCACTACCGACACATGGTCATCCGTTCAAAATATCAATTATATGTGTCTTATGGTACATTGGATCGACGACACATGGGTTTTACAAAAAAGAATCCTAAATTTTTGCCCTATAGATAATCATAGGGGTGACACCATTGGGAGTTTGGTTTATGAGTGTTTAAAAAAATGGGGGATTGAGACCGTGTTTACCATCACAGTGGATAACGCGTCTTCAAACGATGTGGCTATACGATTTTTAAAGAGGATGTTGAAGGGACCGAATGATATACTAGGTTGTAAATACTTGCACCTACATTGTTGTGCACATATCATCAATCTTGTTGTTAGAGATGGATTGGAAGAGCAGTTCGATTCTGTTACTAGAATTCGAAATGCTGTGACGTATGTGCGATCATCACCGGCTCGGTATAAAAGTTTTGAAGATTGTGTTGCTTGTGTTGAAGTGAAATCTAAACTAAATCCCTCTCTTGATGTTGACACGAGATGGAATTCAACATATTTAATGTTGGAAACAGCCGTAGTATATGAGGATGCGTTTGACAGGTATGTGTTTATTCTGTTTTATATAACTTAACTTTGGGGTAACTAAACTTGCTTATTACTAACATCGTGTTCCTGTTTTATTTTCTAAAAAGGCTTTACTTGATCGATTCTTCTTATGGTGCTTATTTTCGCACCGAGGCGGAGGAAGATGTGGAAGGGAGCATAAGAAAAAGGAAAAGGAAGCATAGAGTAATTGGTGCTCCGAGTGGTGTTGATTGGGACGCGGCTAGGTATGTTATTATATTTTTCATTTAAATATCTCTAGCCTATAAAAATAATAAGTCGTTAACTCATTTAAATACTTACACATGGATATTGGATTGTTAAATTAGGAATCTGATCGACTACTTGAAAATATTTTTCGATGTTACAACCAAGATATCCGGCTCAAAGTATGTAACTTCGAATATTTTTTTTTTCCGAACTTGTGAAAATGCAAGCAACCATCACTCGGATGACTTTGAGTCAAGATGAACAGAAAAAAAAAGATGGCTATATCGATGAAAACAAAGTATGATAAATATTGGGACAACGTAGATAATATGAATTATCTATTGTATGTTGCGGTTGTTTTGGATCCACGCAACAAGCTTTCATATGTTAAGTATTGCATTGAATTGATCCATGGTAAGGATTCGGAGAAAAGTAAAGAGATTGTGGGAAAGGTGACTAAGACTCTTGATGAGTTGTTTAATCATTACAAAGGCAAGGGAGAAAACACGAATTTACCAAACTCACAAGATATGGTTTTTGGTGAAAAGTCAAGTATTAATGAGATGGATATTGATCTGGAGCTAGAGTTTGACAAACTTGATGATGGAGGTCAAGACATCAAGAGTGAGGTGGAGATCTATCTAACGGATTTAAGGGAAAAAAGGGACCAAAAGTTTGATCTTTTGGGATGGTGGAAAGCAAATTCAACCAAATTTCCTATACTATCCAAAATAGCTAGACATGTTTTGGCAATGCCGATCTCGACAGTTGCATCAGAATCGGCGTTTAGTACGAGTGGTAGAGTTATCGACAAGTATAGAAGTTCACTTAACACCGAAGCTGCGGAAGCTTTGATTTGTGCACAAGATTGGATAAGGTGTACAAGGGTTGATCTTGAGCTCGGATGTTCTATGAAGAATAAAGACATAGATGAATTTAATAAGAAGATGGCGGGTTTAAAAATTGGTAAGGTTTTCTTTACATGTGTGAGTTTATATTTCAAATACCTACTAACATATATTTTTTGTTTTTTTTTTTCTATCTAGGAAACACTAATGGCAAATGATAGTTGGAAACATTGAAATTTGGAAAGATTGAAAGTTGGAAACAAGAATGAGTTGGAAACAATATTACGTTTTTATTTGGATACGACTATGTGATTAAGCTTTCACCGTTTCACATAGCAACTATTATTCTAGACATGTTTCTAGTACAAACTCTTGTTTTGATTGATGTCCTCTAGCCCATACATATGCTCTTCACATTGCTCTTGCAAAAATTATATTCTAATTACCATAAAGTATTAGATGTATTCCAGTATTAAAACCGAGAGTTTTTTTTAGATGTATTCAAGTATTGCTGAGAGTTTTTTTAGATGTATTCAACTATTAAAACCGAAACCGCACCGAAACCGAACCGCAACCGCAAATAAACCGCAAAAACCGTACCGCAAAAACCGTACCGCAAAAAAACCGCAACATGTGGTTTTAAAAAAATAAAAACCGCACCTCGCGGTATGAGTTGCGGTTTTATGCTAAAACCGCACCAAACCGCACCATGCTCACCCCTACTTAAAAATAGCTAAAAATGAAATTTTCATTAAATCCTTAAAAGTCTGCCATAACCACTGATTGTTCAAAAGACTGCTCTCCTACAAAGTCTGTCCACTGCTGAAAGCCATCCTCTGTTCTATCATTTCCTTGATAAACTCTGTTGTTCAAAAGCAGTGTCTTATCCACTGATATGCTATCCACTGATAGTGAAAATCATCCACTGCTTCCATTTTACCGTTGTAACCACTGCCTTCATCAGTAACTTTCACAAAAGTACTGTCCTTCCTTTCATCAGAGTTTGGCATGTGGGCAGTACATAGTGGTCAGTACTTTTGTAACTGCTGCCACGTCAGCCTTCACTTTTTCCTCTATAAAACCCCCACTTCACATCAAAAACAGGGTTTTACTGTCGAATTGAATTCTCAAAAATTATCTTCTCAAAACAGTTTTTCCATCTCATTTCTTCACAAGTTTCTTCGATCATCATCTTTAAAATGACAAAATCGAAGCAATCTGCAAAACCCACTTCAAAATCATCGTCGAAAGCGGTCTCTCAAAAGGCCAATTCCACTGAAATTCCACACAAACCATCTCACAATCTTCTGGGTCTTCTCACAAAACCCGGCACCACAAGAGCTTTCGACTCCATCATCGACACCATGGCTAACTCAAAGTACAAAACTTTGTTAACAGCCAATGCACCAATCTATTTGGCAACCCAAAGAGAGTTTTGGAAGAATGCAACCCTTGAAACACAAGGAGAAACTGTAATTGCCATCAACTCTTCTCTAAAGGGTAAAAATGTCCAAATCACACCACAGTCAATTTCAGAGGTCTTTCAACTCGAGGATCAGCAAGGTAAAATTTCTTTCCCTAAAAACGAGTTGAAAATTGACTTCATTGAGAGAGGGTATGCATACACAATGATGACGAAAGCTACCTTACAAAAAGGTTTCTTTCCTTCTACAACAAGATTTTTATTCCATACCCTCCTAATGTGTGTTTCAAACAAAACCACTTCTTTTAATGAAATACCATTAAAGATTCAAAATCTGGGATATGCTATTCTTCAAGAAGAAAATTTTAACTATTCTCGGGAAATCTTTAATGATTTGGTTAATAATGTTGAAACAAAATCATTCTTACTGTTTCCAAGGTTTTTAAGTTATTATTTTGAAAAGAAATTCAGTAAGGATGATCTTTCTTCAATAAACCAAGGTGACTCCATTCAAATAAATTGCTTAACTGCTGAAACTTTTACAAGGATGTCAACACCTTGCAAAACACAAGCAGAGGTGCCTGAGTAGATTTTAACAGTTACAACTGCTCCTCAGGTATCTGCTGCTGAGCCCACTGCTCAAGGTGATCAAAGCAGCAGAACAACTGCTTTGAAACCCACACCTAAAATCACCAAAAAGCCAAGAAAAAGAAAAACACAAAAACCCCCCAAACCCATCAAAAAGGCAACTCTGGAGGATGAGATACCAGAGCTACTGCCTGTGACAGCACAAATGTCACAAACAACCACTGCTGCTACTTCCTCACAACAGTTGGTACAAATATCTCCACCCATAACCGAAACTCCTCCTGTCTCTTCACAAAAAGAGCAGGTTGTACACTTAGGGCCTCCACATCATGATGCTCTGAAATCACTTGGTTTCATCATCCACAGCTCAATTCCCGGAGCAAATCCTGTTTCTACACCAAACCTCACATCCACAATTCCCTCACCAACTAAACTGCTGTTGGATGCAATTGATTTGAACCAGACACTAACCAGTCCTTCTCAATCACCTATCAATGAGAACATACCTCAACAAATGACTGGGTCTGATGTATCAATCTTTGCTAACCCACCAACACAACCTGAGGAGGTTACACCCCTTGAGTTACATGTAACTCTTGGTGGTAGTCCAAGTGAAGCAGCCACTACAACTGTTGAACCCACTGGTTTACAGTTGGACAATGGTTACATTAATAAGACTTCCTTGGAGGAAATTCCTTACATAGCACCTCTGCCAACCACCAGTGGATTTATTTATCCTACTGGCAACATCAAAAGGTTGTCAAGTGTTGAAGGAAGAAGACCCCAGTACCAAGAAAAAGGGGCATCAGTGGTTAGTGTTTGGAGTACACTCCCTACCTCAACCACTAATAAAACCACTAATAGTGGGAAATCAGATGATCCCATTAAATTGGGTGATGATTTAAAATATCAGGATTTGACGGAACGAATTGAAAAGTTGGATACATCTGTTGCAGATCTTAAAAATATGCTACAGCAGGTGTTGAAAACACAAAAGATGCAATCCACTGTTGCTCCACCTCAAGCACCTGCTCCACCACAAGCTTTTGCTACAAATGAGCTCTGGAACCTTTTCCAACCTTTTCTCCAACATCAAAAAGAACTGGCTGATCAGCAACATGAACTTCATGTCCAAAAGCTGAGAAACATTATGGAGTCTAGGTACAAGAACACTCAAGCAGATATTAAGGCAATCAAGGCCCATTTATTGGAAACCACTGGCACTGCTCCTCCAACAGTACTTTTCATTGATCAACTCCCAGAAGATAATGCCAAAAAGGGGTAGAAAATTCAGGAGTGGAAGAAGAAAGGAATAGATGATGGTCTGTACATTGAACCTGAAAAGGATGCTATGACCAGAAAAATTCCATTGCCAGATGGTAGTAAAAAGGTTGATGCTACCCAGGAAGCACTTGATGAAGGAGTAGCAAGTGTAAAGAGGGATAGAATGGCAAAGGATATTTCAAGATGGAATGAGGAGAAAAGAGCTTTCATGGAACTGTATGCGCAGGGTTGTTCTGGTTCAAAGGATACTAAAAATCCTAAGACAAAAAGGAAACCTAAGTCCATCCCATCCAGATTTCCAAAGCCTCCAAAACCACCATCCAAAAGCCATCAGCATCAAACCTCCACCCAAACAGCTGTTGTAACTCCTGTTGTATCAACTACTGCTGGTACTTCAGCTGTTTCAACATCTGTTATCACTTCAACACACACCACAACCACTGCCTTACCACCACTGTCATCTCCATCAAAAACAAACTCACCACCTTATCCTGCCAAAAAGCAGAAGAAAACAGATGTTACAACATCTGTTGTAATGACAACAGTGGTTGAGACACCAGTTGTGTCAACAGCTGTTAGTCATACACAAACCACTGCCACACAATCTACCACCACTGATCCACCCAAAACATCATCTGCCTCTTCTAAAACAAAAAGGAGAAGGATTTACATACCAGATGATGATTCACCATCACCACCACCAACATCTTCAACATCCATGTCACTTGTTACTATACCCAAACCTATTCCTCTCTCATCAGCACCAGTACAACAAGCAATCTCTGTCATTACTCCTGTAGGTGTCCAATTTCCTCTAGAACTTGAAGCAGTTAGAGAAGAGATAAAATCCTTCTACTATGAGGAAGACCCTGCAAAAAGGAAGTTGCCATCAGTTAAAGGATATCCAAGGCCAAACAACATTGAAGAATACTTAAAGGTCAAAGCTAAACAGGCAGAAGATATCTCTAAAAGAAATGCACAAGGAAAATCTGACAGAGAAATCCAGCAGAACTACCAATTCTTACTCACACAAGTCAGATCCTTGGAGCAATTTACAAAAAAATGTATGTCAACAAATCTCAGAAAGAGCAGATGAAACTCTAAGAGAAGACTACATTGAAAGCATCATGGCAACAAAGAAATACAAGGGAGATAAGCAGATGTACAAAGAGTGGACCATTCCTGAGCTTGAGCAAGAAGCAGCCAGGATTCAAGAAATGACAAAGAATAAGGTCAAACACACTCCTCCAGATTGGTCAAAGTACAAAAAGAATGTGCCTGACAAATCTCTTGAGCTGAAGAGAATGAAAGAGGAGTTAGTTGCTGCTGATTATGGGTCTAAACATCAAGTGTCAAGATGGAAAGAAGATGTAGTCAGGGCCACTTATAGAAGATTGGAGGAACTAAGGAAGAAAGATCCTACAGTTCTTAAAAGGCCTGACTATTCTAAAGCAGAGGTCTCAAAAAGACCACCAAAGCTGCAAGTCAAAAGAACCACTGCTCCAGCTGGTGCTGCCATCTACAAAAGAAGGAGCCAAAACCAGCCAAGTGCTGAAACAATTCAAGATCTAAAAGCTGGAAATGCTATTGTAAAAGCAGGCATTAAATTAATGATAAAAGAAGATCTTGAATTGGAACAATCTGCAAGTACTGCTCAGCCAGTCATGAATAGGCCAGCCTCACCCAATACCTCAGCAAATAAACATCTCCCAAGAAACCCACCAGGCTCAAAAATACAAAAGTGGGAAACTGACAAACAGACCTACGTATTGACTTTGCTTAGGTCTGGTGGAGAAGTGAAGAAAATATCAAGGGAACAAGCTCTTGGCCTGAGTCTTGAAGATTTGCAGGATCTCCTTGATCTTCCACTTAGCAGGGATGATGATGACATAGATGCCCTAGACTTTGAACTACAATTTAAAGGTCAGATAAGGGAACTGTTGATGAGGCAATAAACTTCCACAATAATGAAGAGTTTTGGCATTATCTGTTCCAGGGGGAGATTGTTGGGATCGAACCCTACCAGAGGAACAGATAATTAAAGCCAAAACTGGGTCAGATCAGTGGATCCAGAATAAGCAGATGTTACATACACGTCTCTCCCCTTGAAAGTGGTTTCAACATCTGCTGACCTCCTATCGACTGATCGTACAAGCCACTGACCGTCAATCTGCTGCTCTAGTAAAGGCTGATGGAAGACTAAAGCTCTGCTGCTCAATCTACTGTCTTGAGTCAAGTACTGCTGATCCGGACAAGCACTGCTGGGTTCACAGCAGTGGAAGGATGCAGCAGCTGTTTAAGTATCTTTTATGTAATGAAATGTAATAACAGTAGTTAGTATAGCAGTGTTTGTATAAATCAGAGGTTAGAGTTTGTTAGGAGGTTAGATGTCACTTTCATGGTGACGTCAGCTTAGATGCTCAGTGGTTTGCTAGTGCCTATAAATAGAACAGTGCTCTGTACTGTTCTATTAGCTCTTTGCAACACCATCTTCTTTGCACGAACAAACACTGAGCTCTGGCTGAGGGGGAGTTTGTATTCAAGCATTACTTTGTAATCATTGTTGAAATCAAATTCAATCATTCGGTTCTCTGTTGAAAATGTCTTGATCAAAGCAATACTCTCGTTTGATTGTATGCAAAGTTTGTTTCCATATTAATTCCGCTGCACAACTCATCCATTTCCATCTTAATTCAAACAAAAAATACAATCAAAACCAAACTCAGATCCAACACCTCCTTGCTGGCCAAATGGGGTTGGAGGCTCCTGTCAGATAGAAACAAACTATGGGCGAAAGTTATTGAAGCCTTCCATAACACAAGGAACGGTTGGGATTTCATTCCAATAAAAAATTCAAGTGGCGGAGTTTGGTGCAATATCTCTCAAACGTTATCTAAAACCATTATCAATGGTATTCCTCTGAGAAATTTCTTTAAAGCCTCGGTCGGTAATGGAGAAAACACGTCGTTTTGGTTGGATCCGTGGATATGCAACACCCCGCTAAAAGACAGATTCCCAGATCTTTTTAAATTGGAAGTAGAGAAAGGGTGTTATGTTTGCGACCGTGTGAATCTTCAAAGCAGTGATCAGAGATTCCAATGGTAGTGGAAGAGCCTCTTGCTGTTGGAAGCGGCTATCAATGATCTCGTCAGCCTGTGCGAGCTGCTGATGCCTTTCTAGCTGAACCAAGGCAGCGACACTTGGACCTGGATCGGTGCTGAGAACAAAGAATTCTGTGTGAGGGGGGTGAAGGAGCTTCTTGATAAAAACTGAGCCCAGACCAATTGCTATATGTCTGCTTGGTGCAAGTGGATACCAAGTAAGTGCAACATCTTTATCTGAAGGGCCGATTTGGGTAAAATTGCGACAACGGTAGCCTTGAGGAAACAGAATATACGGGTGGATGACATGTTATGCGGTTTGTGTAGAAGCATGACGAGACGGTGGATCACCTTTTCACCTCTTGCTATTACACTTCCATGATCTGGTCCTATATTAGTAGTTGGTGTAAACATCAAAACCTGTTTGCATTCACATTTAAAGACCTGCTTGACATTCATGTTCATGTTGGTTTGAAAGGGAAGAAAAAAGACGTGCTTATGGGCCTTATTTGTGTTGGCTGCTGGGCCATTTGAAGAGCCAGAAACAGAAACAAATTTAACAACATCCCGGTGAAGTTGTATAGCATCATTAACGAAATTAGATCGATAGGGTTTTTATGGTTCTCGTCTAGGCATAAAGGGGGTCCATCTCTTGGGATGATTGGTGTAAATTTGTAAATTTGTAATGTTGGTTTTGGTCGCCTCGGTTTGAGGCGGCCTGTGTTTTAATGAAGTTTACCTTTTTTACAATTTTTTCATGCATTTATTTATTTTACTAATTATAATGTCCATTGAGCTAAGGTTATATTAAAACCTATAAAATACAACTAATGATATTTATTATACATATATTAACACATAAAATGCACCGATCATAGACCGTGTCGTTCCGATTAATCAAAATCTTAATTAATCTAATAGCTAGGGCAGGTATCGTATATTCGCATCCGCGAAAAGCATGTGGTTAACATCACACTAGTTGTTTGATTATCTAAACTATTTACAAAGCAAGTGTGCAAAGCAATTATGAAGTTTGTTATGATTGATTTTATCTTTTAAAATGTTTGATTTAAAGTAACTACTTTTGATTTGGTTGAAAACAATAATATGGAACAGAAATCACACCCGGGTTCGAAATCATAAGCAACTGGGTTCAATTACACACTTGGGTTTGGAATTGGGATAAGTAATTGGTATTAATGGGGTTGGGTTGCAAGGCTTAGGCGTCATTAACTATCAACATCAACAATGGACAAGAATACGCTTCGTTACTCAAGAACATGAACAAACCCTAATTTATATCAAAGCATAATTAGCCGAATTCATTTGGCAAAGTCAATGGTGCGAGTATATGTCGACAATTCACGAATTCAAAACAAGACTAATGCAATTAACATAATCTTCAAATACACAAATGCGAAATCAGACAATCCACAAAACAATTATTGTACAAAGAACCCTAGAAAACTTACAACCCTACACCTGAGGATAATCACAAGATATTAGCCACACATCGTGTTCAAAACAACCCCTTTTTTTCTCTTGATTTACGTGGAGGACAACAACTAAGAGGCTCCTCCCCATCGAATCCTTCTTTTTAATCACTGACTTTCTCTATGCACTACTGCCTAACCAACATAAAAGATTTTTAGTCTTTTCTTACACCGTTGGTCCTTGTGATTTCTGCCAAATTTCAATGTCGGGTACTAATAGTTTTTTTTTTGTTGCAAAATCATGTATTAACGTTCTAATTTGTCATAATGTTGAGTACTATGAGCAAAGCTTGTCACGATATTGAGTACTAAGACCAAACCTTATTAATTTTTTTTTGTTAAGTCTTATTAAAATGACTAAAATGCCCTTTAATAACTAGATAATCTACTTTTTAATTAATTATATTTGACCAAAATAAAGTAAAGTAATGTTTTTTGTTTTATTTATGTTTTTAATAAAATTAAATGGATTTGAATTTTATTATTTTTAAACTTTGAGTTTAGAAATAATATGTTAGTAAAATAAAATTTTTAACTTACTCGAAATAATAAACCAAGTTAAGATTTATAAAATAACTAAATCTAGGAGTATAACAGTTTTATAAGTTGAAATAAATATGGGGTTTTGGTTCTGTATGATAAAACGAACATATAACATGTAATATTCGTACCAGTTTGCGATGTTATGTACAAGAATTGCATAGCCGGAGTTCCGGTATGCCGACGCGGCTCCGATCAGATGTAGAGACGAAATTGTTGGGGAATGAGGTCGCATCGGGTCAAGAGACGTATATTTATACTCGAATTTGAGATATAACGGATTGAGAGGATGATGAGAATTTTGGAGTTAAACGGGTTAGCGGATTAGCATAATTTGCAGTTTATACGTGACACAAATGAGTTTTAGTTTTGATTATGATGGAGATAAACATTGACGAAAAAAATGAGTTAAACAAACAATTTTTACGGATCCGATATGGTCGGAATCCGGCGACAATCCGGCGACTTTGTCGGAGAAGACCCCCTGAAAGGCGCCCTTTTCTTTTTATTTGATTTAACAAGTTTGGTTATTTAACACATATAGTACCCAAATTTCTAAGTTTTACAAAATGACTAAAAACTTTAATTATTAAAGAGCATTTTAGTCATTTTAGTAAGACTTAACAAAAAAGTTAACAAGGTTTGACCTTAGTACTCAAAATTGTGACAAGGTTTGAACTTAGTACTCAACATTGTGACAAATTATAACGTTAATATCTGATTTTGCAATAAAAACTATTAGTACCCGACATTGAAATTTTGCATAAACCACAAGGACTAACGATTTATTTTTTTCTTATTTATTGTTATTATTATTTTTAATCATTGTTTTTTTTGAACGGCTAACAGAATCAATTTCAAGCACTCTCGGGGCACCCACCCGCCCGCCCGTAGGCACGACCATGAAATTACCAGTAAAATCCGTTTGTCTCAAAGATCGAGCCTAGATTTCCCTAAGTCTCCTATCATTGTCCACTACTGCCTCACTTTACACCATGGTTGTAAAAATCCCGACTAGTCTCCGATTAGTCGCCGATTAATCACTAATCGGGGGTTCACCGATTAATGGCCGATTAATAGCTAGGCAGTCAATGGCGGTCCTATTCTGGCTAAATTTTGGCTAGATGCCGGCCAAATTTTGACCAAACCATATAAATTCCTTCCAATTACTTAAAAAAATGAGTTAATGAGGGGTTAAAACATGCCTACTTTAAAAAACTACACATAAAAATGTTTATGTATATATGTAACTAAAAATCACATATAAAAATCTCAATCCGATTAATTCCGATTAATCCCTATTAATCCCGACTAGTCGCTAGTCGGTACCCCACCGCCCGACTAACGCCTAGCGATTCTTACAACACTGCTTTACACCAAATAGGAATTAAACTTCATCTCTCTTAAGAAAAATACAAGCTTCTATTGCTTGATCTATTTTTAATCGTTGTAACTTGCTTCTAAAAATTGTGGTCCACTTTCTGCCTTGTGATCTTGCAAGAATTCCACTTTGTAATTTTACTTTACTCCTGCACGTAGAAATACCATAGAACAATTGACTTAATTACCTTATGATTATATTAATTGCAGTAAACTATCAAAATCGTTCATGAGGTTTATCACTTTTGCTATTTTAATCCAAAATTTAAACCTTTTGAATCTGGGTCTCTGTGATTTCAATTTTGTTTCTATTTTCATCCAAAATCAAAATTTGGCAAGATTTTTCAGTTAACATCAAGGTTTTTTTTTTTCTTTTTCCCCTTTTAATGAAGGGTAAAATGGTCTTTTAACGTTTTATTATAACAAATTAAAAATATCTGACCATTTTGCCCTTCACTAAAAGGGAGGAAAAAGACAAAAAAATTGGGTGTTAACTGGAAAATCTGACCAGATTTTAATTTTGGATGAAAATGACAACAAAATTGAAACCAAATAGACCTAGATTCAAAAGATTTGAGTTTTGGATTAATGTGACAAAAATGACCAAACCCACAAGTACATTTTGACAGTTTACTCTATTAGTTGCAATATTAATACAATTAATTATTTCAAAGTTCTTTTCTTTTGTTTGCTCGTGCATCTTCAACACCATTTAACACTTAATTCTAAACTTGATTTTCTTAATTATAACACCAGTCATCATGTTTTTTTATATATTTGTTTGTTATAATTTACGATTTAAAATCATTTTCTCCATAAACAACCCAATACAAAACAAAGGAAAACAATATAGTTTATGTTAATATCAACGCATTTATACTAAGATTATCATCAATTAAAGTGTACTTAAAATACACTGGTCAGTCCTATTGATTGGGTCATGTCACTCTTAGGCCGGAGGGTATGGAGCGCGCCACCGTGCCACCTCACCTCCGATACCCCCCCCCCCCCGACGCCACCACCCATACCGAGCAAGTTAACAGGCGGCCATGGGACTCTTGCCAGCATGTTAACGAAGATTTGTTGATTGATCGAGGAAGGTGGTCAAAGAATTGAGGGGATGGAGGGGCGCTATAGCTTAAAGGTGGCTTTATCCCACATCCTGCAAGTTAAAGGAAGGAGCCTTAAAGCCCCCTGTCTGATGTGGACGTGATGTGGCACAATAAAGCCCCTAGGGGCTTTATCCCACACCCTCCAGCCTTATAAATCTGTTTTGGAAAGCTTACCTAGTTACTATTTTTCTTTATACAAAGCTCCAGCGGGTGTGGTGTGATTAAAGATCTTGAGGCAATCATAAGAAAATTCTTATGGGGTGTCGAATAATGGTAACAAGATGCAGCGGGTCGCGTGGGATCGTGTGGCTTCGCCTTGAAGTGCTGAGGGCATGGGGCTGAGAAAGTTGGGTACTATAAACATTGCTCTCTTCTCGAAATGGGGCTGGAGATTTATAACTGAAAAAGATTGTCTATGGGTTAAAGTTATCTCTTTGTTTCATTCTCACATGTGCACTTGGGATTTTCTTCCTGTTCATTCGTCTCTAAGTGGAGTGTGGAGTAATATTGCTAGAGTGTTCTCTAAACCGGGTAAGGGAATATAGTATCTCGAAATTTCATGAAGGGGGAGGTCGGATTGGAGATAGGTCGAAGATTTTTTTTCTGGTTGGTTCCTTGGCTGAACAACGGACTTCTTAGAGAATGGTTCTCCAATCTTTTCCGACTTGAGAATCGGATTACTTGGTTGGTCTCTAACCCATCCGGTTCTTGTCATTGGAAGTCGGCTCCAACGTTGAATATTGAGATGGCCGAGTGGAGTAGCCTCTGTGTTCTTCTGAGTTTGATTTTTTGACGAATAACAAGGATGGTTAGACTAAGCGGTATGGAGGCCCGTCGCCGCCCCAAGCCCGGCAACTTCGGCTCCCACCAGCCGAACTCGACGCCCCTCTCTCCTCTCTCCTAACACACACACATCTATACATACATACATACATACATACATACATACATACATATATATATATATATAAAGGGGTTCATCCCCCACCCCCTAGGTCCATCCCCTCCAAGCCGAGCCTACGTGGCGCTGACGTGGCGGCCCATCCCTTGGGGATGGGGCTCTCCATACCCACTAGTCTTAGAGAGTTGAACTTTGCAGGATTCCTACCAAGGTTGCCTTAGGAAGAAGAAACATCTATATTGCCGATAGATGACACCTGTCCGTTGTGTAACTTGGGTAGTTGGGTGTGGAAACAATGAAGTACATCTTTACTTTGTGCATGATTATTACTATTATGTGGCAGAAAATTAGTAAATGGAGTAAAACTCCTTTCATTATTGCATTCTCCTTCAGAGATGTTATTGAGGCGCATGGACATTATGGGCGAAAAGGTAAGGAGAAAGACGCGTATCAAGGTACCCTCATCATCGCGTGTTGGTGTGTTTGGAAGGCTAGGAACGTGCACATTTTTTCAAGTAAGGAAGTCAAGTTTGAAGACTTGTTTAGCGATGTTAAAGTGGTTGGTTATCTTTGGTTTAAAAATATAGGACTAAGTATAAGGGTATCACATGGAAGAATTGTTGTAAATTTGTAATTATGTAATTGTTTGTGTTTGGCCGCCCGGTTTTTGGGTTGGTGTTGTTTTAATGAAGTCTAATTTAAAAAAAAAAAGCGAGATATAGATTCAAAACAATAAATTTAGAGTAAATTGTCGTTTTCGTCCCTGTGGTTTGGCTAAAAGTGCCACAGTCATAAAAAAAATCATGCCATTTTCGTCCCCAAGTTTCTTAAACGTGCCATTTTAGTCGAATAACTTAATAGGACTTTTACCTGGTTGTTTAAATTAGAGGTATAAATGTCACGATACAGTTTTATTTTATTTTATTTATTTTAATCTATCTCTTTTATGTGCCAATTTTCCCTCCTATAAACCCTAATCCCCATAATCACGTCGTTTCCACCAGAATTAACCCAAGACCAATCGAACTGATCATAAACCCCAAATCCTCTCAATCTTCGTTCATTCAATGGATGATGAAAACGATAATTATACATGGAATGCTCGAGCTCCTGGTGAACGATTCGTTCTTAAAATTGTATATGGTATGTGGATTTTACATCTTTCATCAATCAACCATATTTTGTTGAAGCATGATTATGTACTAATGTGAAATTTACACTTTTCAGCAAATGATCCTGATTTATTCACATTGGAATTTCACCATGGAGGTGAATTCACTACCTTTCTAGAAGTAAGCTACCATAGTGGAACAATCACATATGTAGACAAGGTTAACGCAACCTACTTCCCTATCGTAATAATTAATGATATGATGATATCACTTGGTTATGAGGTAAACGATTTATTAGATTATCTCAAATACCATTTTAGGGTTTCAGGAGAAGACATGGATTTTGGGTTAAGACCAGTCGGCACTCATGCTCATGCTCTTAGATTGATAAAGCATGCTCTAGTCACAAAGATTGTAGAAATATATGTTGGGAAAGTTCAAAAACATCCAAACTTGGAACCTAATTCTGATTTAGGAGAGTTGACACATGACCAAAATGCTCTAGTTGTCCAGAATGTTGAATATGTACAAAATGATGATGGTGGAAGTTATGATGGTTCAGATGATGAGGGAAGTTATAAGGGTACTGAGGGTAGTTATGAAGAAGGTGATGACATGGCTGATCACGGTAGTATTGAGAGAATTGTTAAGGGAGGTGATGATGTTTTTGATCCTGATTTTATAGTTGATGAGGTTGGACCTTAGGACTTGCTCATGTAGAAAATAGGACTTGACTGGCATGCCATGCAGGCATGCAGTTGCATGTTTTTGGAACTTGGCACTCCATGGGAAAGATAATGGCATCATAGAGAAATGGGTTGATAAATGTTACTGGTTGGAGACCTAGAAGGAAGTTTATTCCCATACCATAGATCCAGTCAATGGTCAGGACTTTATGGTCACCTTCTGCATGCCCTACCAAGTATACTGCTCGAAAGCATCACAAGCAGGTAGGTAGACCAAAGAAAAAGAGGAAGAAGTTTGCTGTTGAGGTAAGTGAATTAAGTCAGAAGATAGCTGCCAGTGGGAAGATGTCAAGGAAGGGAGATACTGTAACATGTGACAGGTGTGGTGGAAGAGGCCACAATAAGAGAACTTGCAAGGGGCAACCACAATAGGCTAATATTTATGGTATTAGGTTAAGAAAATGTCTTTTGGTGTGTTATGAACATATCTTTATGGTACTAGGTTAAACACATGTCTATTGGTCTGTTAAGAACATGTCTTTGTGGTATTAGGTTAAAAACATGTCTTTTGGTATGTTAAGAACACATCTTTATGGTATTATGCAATGAACTTGATGGTTTGATGTTGTTTTAACAATTTTTTGGTGTTATGGTATTTAACTATTTTGTAACGCCCCAAAATCCGTATGTTAATATTCGTAAAAGGTTCTTATTTAATATAACCTGAAATAAATAATTAGGCTATTTTACCTAGTTAAAGAATGATGAAAGTTGTGCCAAGTATGTTAAATGATAAACATGAGGGGCTAGATGGTATAGAATGAAAGTTGAGTTATTAAAAGAAAATAACAACACACACAAACACACACGAATGTGTGTTCTAGATCGATCAGGAGCTCCAAGAGCTCCAAAACCCTAACTCAACTAAATCACCAAATCGAAGGGTGAATCGAGGCTCAAATTCAAGAAGGAACACGGATTAATGATCACCTTCACGAGAGGATCGTAAGGTATGTCTTAAATCTAAGATTTGTGATCATGTGTGAAGTGGGTTATGTTCAAATCCGCGAGCTAGTATGAAATTGATCATGTACAAGGGTTAGAATCATCGTATAGAACACGGGTTACGTACGGTTTGGGTTAATTTGATGATTAGAAGAGAGACCCGTTAGTTAGGGTGAAGATGATGACTAGAATCACCTTCTATGTTCAAGTCTTGTTGAAAGATTGATGTATTACGTGGGTATGATGAATTATTGTTAGATGGATTAGGAGGAATATGATGATGTTATGTTTAATGTTCATTTGAAATGATATATGATGATTAGTAGTAGGATTTGATGGGTTAGGAATGAGTTTAGAAATATTTGTGCATGAAATAGTTGTACGTTATGCTTAAAAGGTAGTACTCACATCAAGTGTATGATGAAATGTATATAGTGTTGTCCGTATGGTCAATTATGATGTTACGAGTATATGATGATAAGTCGATAGTTAAATATGGTTAATAGTTGACTTCTGAAAGTCAACTAAGTATAAGTAACATGATTTGACTCGTTGTCGTAAAGGTAGGATTGTAGGAAGTCGTATGGTACATGTTTTGTTGATATGAGTTATCAGTGATTATATGATGAATTACATGAATCAAATGTGAAATATGTGGTTGATATGATCGTTAACGTGTACAATTGTGTATACTAACGAGAATGTGATGGGTGACATGAAAGTATAGGAATCATGTCAAGACGGATTCAAGCGTGAAAGGCTAACGGGTCAAGAGGTGGCAAAGGATCGGATACGAGCACGGACGCATAAGGTAAGTGATTTCCGTAATCACTTCTTAGTTCAAGTAAGTAGTAAAGTGTTGTAATTAATTAAATATGATGTTTGAGGTTAAATATGTGTTAAAGACTTTCGTCGTAAATGATGGGATTAAAGTTGACCAAAATGCCCTTGATGGGTATTTTGGGGTAAACGATCGTAAAGGTAGTTTAGAAATAAGTTATTCGATTAGTGTAATGTTTCGGTCAAGTATGAAAGTGAGGAGTATGGTTTTGTAAGTTAGAAACGTCTTAATGCGCAATTACCCTTAACGGGTCAAAATAAGTTTTTAAGCGCAAACGGGTTGAATAAGAGGTAAGGCATCCGGGAATGAATCTTTTAGGACAAATGATCTTGAAATTATCAGTTTATATGAAGTTAAGGTCAAATAAACAGGTTATGTGATAGAATTATGAACGGGTCAATTATTGGTAAAAAGGGTAGTAAGCCGAAGACTTAAAAGTCTGGAATTGTGTTAATCCGGATGTCGGATCTTAACACCATAAGATGGGGAATTAAATTACGGACGCGTAGGAAAAAGAATCGGGTAAAACGGACCAATAACGAAGAAGTTATGACCGTTTCCGTGAAACGCGGACGTGCTGGAAATCTGCAGCACAGCAGCAACAACCTTCTGTCGTTTTGAGGGCGTCGCGTAGCGCGACGGCCCGTCGCGTCGCGCGACGGGTGATGTTTCTCCGAAAATTGTTTTCAGGCTTCGTTTTGGCTTGGGAACTCGTTTAAACGCGTTTTAAGTTGCGTATGACTAATTTAACTTATGTTTTATAACCATTATGGTAAACGCACATGTAGATAGGTATGTATGCATGTTGTATATCTCTATACACGTAGGTAGAAATGTATGAAAGCATGTATGTACCTCCGTGAGTATGTTTATAAATATGCGAGCAAGAATAAGCGGATATGTGATGGTATGTATGAGAGTAGGCATGTACGAGTTTGGTATGATGCACGTAGGGTTGTATGTAGGTAAATATGTATAATGTCATGTGTGTACTTAATGATGTTGGTATGTGTACATATAGATATGTATATAATGATGTAGATGTGTGTATATGTAAGTGTCCATGTAGATTGGCATGTATGTGTGTATGTATGTAAGCAGGTATGTATGCATGTGTGTACGTATTTATATATATAGTGATAATATGTATGAAGTAGGGTATGTATGTAAGTCTTTCGGTATGATTAAGTGTTTACGATGTTTGTTCGTGTACCTGGAGTTATAAGTGTGATGCAGGAATGGCAAGGAAGTCTCACCACAGATGGTAAGACAGGATGGAAAAGCTGGGATGTAAAGAGTATAACGAAACGAGAAGTAACGAGAATAAACTTTGTATGTTTCTAATGCGTACTAATGTTATAAATTATATATGGTGAATGCAGGTAGTACCAGTCAGGAGGATATCCAAGGATTGGAGATCGAGGATCGAGTCACAAGATAGATTGTACGGGAGTGTCGAGTACGTAATCGAGTGAAGTCAGTTTATGATTTCTTGTTGTGAATAAGTATAATAAATGTAATTATTGAGAAAAGTTAACCCTAGAAATGGGATTAAGTGTGTCGAAGTGTTTGTAACTAAAGAAATTTTTATGGTACGAATTTTCCGCTGCGACTTTAGTCAAACGTGATGAGGGTCTTACAAGTTGGTATCAGAGCCCTGGTTTGAGGGAATCAAGTACGAGAAGGTAAGTACTTGAACTCAAACTTGTGTGCTCTTGAGATAAGAAACCCGTACAATCTAAGACTCGATCAAGATCCAAAGGTAAAAGCTAATGTAATTATGTATTTATGTATACGTATAAAGAAACTGACGGTTTTGTATGTACAAGGTAGGCATAAGTGTTTGAAGAGGATGATATATGAATGCAGTTTAGGATGAATACTAACCAGGCAAAGAGGTAATAAGCCAAAGTTGAATCCAGGTACGTAAATTCGTTATGTGGGTATATGTAATAGTAAAATTCATTAAGAGAAGGAAAGTGTTAAGTGAAGGATAATGATAGTATAGTAAAGAAGTACGGAAAGGGATACACCCGCCGAAACCTAAGTCTGCGGACATAAGGTGACAATTTCATGAAGGCACGAAACTACTATGTGGATTGTGTACCTGGCCAGTACACGAGAAACGTATGACTTTCGTGAGATCATGATAATTGTTATAGGTATGTCCGGTAGAGTTGGGTAGCAGGCGGGCGTGTGGGTGAAATGGGAAGTAAGACTCTCGGGAAATTGAGAGTATGATGTAAGAATGAAAAAACATGCCTGATAGGAATGAAGAATGTTGAATCTGTAATTAAGTACGGATCAACAAGATATGAATAATATGTTTGAATCCGGGAGACGGATTCAGGGAATGAAAAGTATGAAGGCAATGTTTGAATCCGCGAGACGGATTCAAGGATGAAAGGCATGGATGATATGTTTGAATCCGTGAAACGGATTCAAGGAAATGAAATGTAGAAATGATATGTCTGAATCTGCGAAACAGATTCAACACATGTAAGGAATGAAAGATGTGAATGATATGATTGAAATCCGTTAGATGGATTCGATCATAGAAGGAAGAAAAGGTATAAATGGTATGTTTGAAACCGCTAGACGGATTCGAAACCTAGAAGTAATGAAAGGTATGAACGTTACGTTTGAATCCGCAAGACGGATTTAAAATAATAAAAAGGATGGAATTAGTCCACAGCAGAACATGTTGATAGTTTGACCGTGGTTGTGTCAAACGAGTCATATGGGTAAATGTAAAGTAAATAAACAAAAGAATGATTGTAATAGGTATGCGAAACCTAAGTTGTGAGAGGAAAGAAAGGAGTTTTGAACCAGTTAAGTGTCAAATGTGTTAGTAATAGACCCTTAGAAGTCATAATAAATGACGGGCTATGACCCGGACAATAAATTAAGTACGAGCAGAAATGATAAGTTTTGCTAACAATACCGAAATGATGTAATGAATGTTATGCATGTAAGCATGAATGGAAAGAAGTACGGACGTGTGCCTCAGTACTTATACAATGATTAAGAAATGTCAGTTAAGCTTTGAAGAATCAAATGAAGGTTGGCGAAATGATGAATAGAATGAAAGGATTGCATGTAAGAAATAGAATGTGTGGTACGTTGTAGTAGGTACGTAGGAAATGGTAGAAGGATTATAAGTGGGTAATTCCCTAGTACAATGAATGTTTAAATGAAATATGCTAACCGCCAAATTTTTTTTTATGAAAATGTTAGAATAATTGATGTGATGGAACCAATCGTATTGGTAAGAGAATGTGCACGAGCGGAAGCTCATTATAAGGATAAATGAAACCTGGTCTGTTATGGCTAGTAATCGAGAAGAAGATGTTCGATCGGGGTTACGGATCGTCGCTTAGTGAAATGAAAAAGGTTAGTAAGATGTTTAACTTATGTTGGATAGATATGAACTAGTATGATACATTTATATATGAAAATTAAGTAATACATGAAGTGAAAGTAATAGAAATGTGAAAAGAACGAAATGATTTAAAGGTAACGTAAAGGTATGCAATGTATAAGTGACTGTAGGAAAATGTAGAATAAGGTTAACATCAAAGTTAAGTACGTATATATGACTATGAAATGGTAGTTTTGTGTGGTAACAAAACAAGAACTAAATGTTAAATAATGTATATATAGAATATAATTTTAAGAAATGAGGAAAAGATAGTAGATCCGTTATGAACGGATCATACAAATGTATGTATGATTACAGATTTAGGAAGTGTGTATATTGACCCGATATTGTCCGGTTAAGGAAATGAGAACGTTACGTGAAGACATGGTTTGGAAAGTATGGACTTGTTAAGAAAAAGCCAATTATATGAATAGTTTATGAATCGAGAATGTATAGTTATCTATTACTATGGTGTATTAGTAGAGTTAAGCATATATGGGCATGTATAAATTACGAAGTAAGATTGCATAGTTGACGAAAATTTTATGAATGTTGAAATAAACATGAGGAAATGTTATTAATGGGATGTTGGAATTGTGTAAAGTAAACAAAAAGATAATTAGTGTTAAATGGAAGTGAGGAAGGTTTCGGGGACGAAACCTTGTTTAAGGGTGGTAGACTTGTAACGCCCCAAAATCCGAATGTTAATATTCGTAAAAGGTTCTTATTTAATATAACCTGAAATAAATAATTAGGCTATTTTACCTAGTTAAAGAATGATGAAAGTTGTGCCAAGTATGTTAAATGATAAACATGAGGGGCTAGATGGTATAGAATGAAAGTTGAGTTATTAAAAGAAAATAACAACACACACAAACACACACGAATGTGTGTTCTAGATCGATCAGGAGCTCCAAGAGCTCCAAAACCCTAACTCAACTAAATCACCAAATCGAAGGGTGAATCGAGGCTCAAATTCAAGAAGGAACACGGATTAATGATCACCTTCACGAGAGGATCGTAAGGTATGTCTTAAATCTAAGATTTGTGATCATGTGTGAAGTGGGTTATGTTCAAATCCGCGAGCTAGTATGAAATTGATCATGTACAAGGGTTAGAATCATCGTATAGAACACGGGTTACGTACGGTTTGGGTTAATTTGATGATTAGAAGAGAGACCCGTTAGTTAGGGTGAAGATGATGACTAGAATCACCTTCTATGTTCAAGTCTTGTTGAAAGATTGATGTATTACGTGGGTATGATGAATTATTGTTAGATGGATTAGGAGGAATATGATGATGTTATGTTTAATGTTCATTTGAAATGATATATGATGATTAGTAGTAGGATTTGATGGGTTAGGAATGAGTTTAGAAATATTTGTGCATGAAATAGTTGTACGTTATGCTTAAAAGGTAGTACTCACATCAAGTGTATGATGAAATGTATATAGTGTTGTCCGTATGGTCAATTATGATGTTACGAGTATATGATGATAAGTCGATAGTTAAATATGGTTAATAGTTGACTTCTGAAAGTCAACTAAGTATAAGTAACATGATTTGACTCGTTGTCGTAAAGGTAGGATTGTAGGAAGTCGTATGGTACATGTTTTGTTGATATGAGTTATCAGTGATTATATGATGAATTACATGAATCAAATGTGAAATATGTGGTTGATATGATCGTTAACGTGTACAATTGTGTATACTAACGAGAATGTGATGGGTGACATGAAAGTATAGGAATCATGTCAAGACGGATTCAAGCGTGAAAGGCTAACGGGTCAAGAGGTGGCAAAGGATCGGATACGAGCACGGACGCATAAGGTAAGTGATTTCCGTAATCACTTCTTAGTTCAAGTAAGTAGTAAAGTGTTGTAATTAATTAAATATGATGTTTGAGGTTAAATATGTGTTAAAGACTTTCGTCGTAAATGATGGGATTAAAGTTGACCAAAATGCCCTTGATGGGTATTTTGGGGTAAACGATCGTAAAGGTAGTTTAGAAATAAGTTATTCGATTAGTGTAATGTTTCGGTCAAGTATGAAAGTGAGGAGTATGGTTTTGTAAGTTAGAAACGTCTTAATGCGCAATTACCCTTAACGGGTCAAAATAAGTTTTTAAGCGCAAACGGGTTGAATAAGAGGTAAGGCATCCGGGGATGAATCTTTTAGGACAAATGATCTTGAAATTATCAGTTTATATGAAGTTAAGGTCAAATAAACAGGTTATGTGATAGAATTATGAACGGGTCAATTATTGGTAAAAAGGGTAGTAAGCCGAAGACTTAAAAGTCTGGAATTGTGTTTATCCGGATGTCGGATCTTAACACCATAAGATGGGGAATTAAATTACGGACGCGTAGGAAAAAGAATCGGGTAAAACGGACCAATAACGAAGAAGTTATGACCGTTTCCGTGAAACGCGGACGTGCTGGAAATCTGCAGCACAGCAGCAACAACCTTCTGTCGTTTTGAGGGCGTCGCGTAGCGCGACGGCCCGTCGCGTCGCGCGACGGGTGATGTTTCTCCGAAAATTGTTTTCAGGCTTCGTTTTGGCTTGGGAACTCGTTTAAACGCGTTTTAAGTTGCGTATGACTAATTTAACTTATGTTTTATAACCATTATGGTAAACGCACATGTAGATAGGTATGTATGCATGTTGTATATCTCTATACACGTAGGTAGAAATGTATGAAAGCATGTATGTACCTCCGTGAGTATGTTTATAAATATGCGAGCAAGAATAAGCGGATATGTGATGGTATGTATGAGAGTAGGCATGTACGAGTTTGGTATGATGCACGTAGGGTTGTATGTAGGTAAATATGTATAATGTCATGTGTGTACTTAATGATGTTGGTATGTGTACATATAGATATGTATATAATGATGTAGATGTGTGTATATGTAAGTGTCCATGTAGATTGGCATGTATGTGTGTATGTATGTAAGCAGGTATGTATGCATGTGTGTACGTATTTATATATATAGTGATAATATGTATGAAGTAGGGTATGTATGTAAGTCTTTCGGTATGATTAAGTGTTTACGATGTTTGTTCGTGTACCTGGAGTTATAAGTGTGATGCAGGAATGGCAAGGAAGTCTCACCACAGATGGTAAGACAGGATGGAAAAGCTGGGATGTAAAGAGTATAACGAAACGAGAAGTAACGAGAATAAACTTTGTATGTTTCTAATGCGTACTAATGTTATAAATTATATATGGTGAATGCAGGTAGTACCAGTCAGGAGGATATCCAAGGATTGGAGATCGAGGATCGAGTCACAAGATAGATTGTACGGGAGTGTCGAGTACGTAATCGAGTGAAGTCAGTTTATGATTTCTTGTTGTGAATAAGTATAATAAATGTAATTATTGAGAAAAGTTAACCCTAGAAATGGGATTAAGTGTGTCGAAGTGTTTGTAACTAAAGAAATTTTTATGGTACGAATTTTCCGCTGCGACTTTAGTCAAACGTGATGAGGGTCTTACAAGTTGGTATCAGAGCCCTGGTTTGAGGGAATCAAGTACGAGAAGGTAAGTACTTGAACTCAAACTTGTGTGCTCTTGAGATAAGAAACCCGTACAATCTAAGACTCGATCAAGATCCAAAGGTAAAAGCTAATGTAATTATGTATTTATGTATACGTATAAAGAAACTGACGGTTTTGTATGTACAAGGTAGGCATAAGTGTTTGAAGAGGATGATATGTGAATGCAGTTTAGGATGAATACTAACCAGGCAAAGAGGTAATAAGCCAAAGTTGAATCCAGGTACGTAAATTCGTTATGTGGGTATATGTAATAGTAAAATTCATTAAGAGAAGGAAAGTGTTAAGTGAAGGATAATGATAGTATAGTAAAGAAGTACGGAAAGGGATACACCCGCCGAAACCTAAGTCTGCGGACATAAGGTGACAATTTCATGAAGGCACGAAACTACTATGTGGATTGTGTACCTGGCCAGTACACGAGAAACGTATGACTTTCGTGAGATCATGATAATTGTTATAGGTATGTCCGGTAGAGTTGGGTAGCAGGCGGGCGTGTGGGTGAAATGGGAAGTAAGACTCTCGGGAAATTGAGAGTATGATGTAAGAATGAAAAAACATGCCTGATAGGAATGAAGAATGTTGAATCTGTAATTAAGTACGGATCAACAAGATATGAATAATATGTTTGAATCCGGGAGACGGATTCAGGGAATGAAAAGTATGAAGGCAATGTTTGAATCCGCGAGACGGATTCAAGGATGAAAGGCATGGATGATATGTTTGAATCCGTGAAACGGATTCAAGGAAATGAAATGTAGAAATGATATGTCTGAATCTGCGAAACAGATTCAACACATGTAAGGAATGAAAGATGTGAATGATATGATTGAAATCCGTTAGATGGATTCGATCATAGAAGGAAGAAAAGGTATAAATGGTATGTTTGAAACCGCTAGACGGATTCGAAACCTAGAAGTAATGAAAGGTATGAACGTTACGTTTGAATCCGCAAGACGGATTTAAAATAATAAAAAGGATGGAATTAGTCCACAGCAGAACATGTTGATAGTTTGACCGTGGTTGTGTCAAACGAGTCATATGGGTAAATGTAAAGTAAATAAACAAAAGAATGATTGTAATAGGTATGCGAAACCTAAGTTGTGAGAGGAAAGAAAGGAGTTTTGAACCAGTTAGGTGTCAAATGTGTTAGTAATAGACCCTTAGAAGTCATAATAAATGACGGGCTATGACCCGGACAATAAATTAAGTACGAGCAGAAATGATAAGTTTTGCTAACAATACCGAAATGATGTAATGAATGTTATGCATGTAAGCATGAATGGAAAGAAGTACGGACGTGTGCCTCAGTACTTATACAATGATTAAGAAATGTCAGTTAAGCTTTGAAGAATCAAATGAAGGTTGGCGAAATGATGAATAGAATGAAAGGATTGCATGTAAGAAATAGAATGTGTGGTACGTTGTAGTAGGTACGTAGGAAATGGTAGAAGGATTATAAGTGTGTACTTAATGATGTTGGTATGTGTACATATAGATATGTATATAATGAGAGTAGGCATGTACGAGAGTAGGATATGTGATGGTATGTATGAGAGTAGGCATGTACGAGTTTGGTATGATGCACGTAGGGTTGTATGTAGGTAAATATGTATAATGTCATGTGTGTACTTAATGATGTTGGTATGTGTACATATAGATATGTATATAATGATGTAGATGTGTGTATATGTAAGTGTCCATGTAGATTGGCATGTATGTGTGTATGTATGTAAGCAGGTATGTATGCATGTGTGTACGTATTTATATATATAGTGATAATATGTATGAAGTAGGGTATGTATGTAAGTCTTTCGGTATGATTAAGTGTTTACGATGTTTGTTCGTGTACCTGGAGTTATAAGTGTGATGCAGGAATGGCAAGGAAGTCTCACCACAGATGGTAAGACAGGATGGAAAAGCTGGGATGTAAAGAGTATAACGAAACGAGAAGTAACGAGAATAAACTTTGTATGTTTCTAATGCGTACTAATGTTATAAATTATATATGGTGAATGCAGGTAGTACCAGTCAGGAGGATATCCAAGGATTGGAGATCGAGGATCGAGTCACAAGATAGATTGTACGGGAGTGTCGAGTACGTAATCGAGTGAAGTCAGTTTATGATTTCTTGTTGTGAATAAGTATAATAAATGTAATTATTGAGAAAAGTTAACCCTAGAAATGGGATTAAGTGTGTCGAAGTGTTTGTAACTAAAGAAATTTTTATGGTACGAATTTTCCGCTGCGACTTTAGTCAAACGTGATGAGGGTCTTACATATTTGATGTTATGTGATTTAACGGTTTTACAAAGTTGTAAATAGGTTTTAATGGCTGCAAATTATAACCATTTTTATCAGACCAGACCATTAAGACCACATTATGCAGGTTTATAGTGGTTTTCATGGCTCCTAATGGGTTATAGTGGCTGCAAGTTGCAAACAGGTTTTATCAGACCACATTATGCAGGTTTATGGTGGTTTTTATGTCTCCTAAACGTGTTTTAATGGCTGTAAATTGCAACCAGGTTTTATCAGACCATTAAGGGCACATCGTACAGGTTTATGGTGGTTTTCATAGCTCCCAATTGTGTTTTAATGGTTGCAAATTTGGACGAGGTTTTAGATATGAGCCAAGCTCGAGCTCTCATAAGTTAATGCATAAATTATAAAAACTATAATTATAAATAAAGTAATACATAAATTATAAACGAGCCAAGTTTGAGTTTGAAAAGTTACTCATGAGCCAAGCTCGAGCTCGAACTCTAGAATCGAACTCACCTCTAATTTATGATAAACGGGTCAAATTTAAAATCGCTATGACGAAATGGATCACACATTTTGAATAACTTAATTTTTTTTTCCAAAATGGGCCAAGAGATGTTTGTGGGTCAACCAGACCTGAACAGTGTCAACCCGTACTAAAAAGTCTTGGAGAAAAAGTATTTTGTATACCTATACCATAATGGATCTGGTGGAAGATCGCTTCCTGCAGATATGCATGATGATATTAGAGGATCCTAATAATATAGCTTCCTGCAACTATACCAGCTGCTTTTATTGTTGAGTGCCATAATTCTAGCTTGCTCTTCATGTCACCTAATCAGAATTGCTATTATTCTAGCTTGATCGTCAACAGCTCTTTGGCACAATGGACCCTTAGCCCAACCCACAAACCCGCAGCTCCTTCCTTGTAGTCAATTCAATGTGAATTAAACGAGGAAAAAGGATCTGGGTATAAAATTAATGGGAGATAACCTGACTATTGTAGCAATAAAATATCCGTCATGGGTTTTAAGACGTCCACGACGTGCGAATAACTTTTTCAGAGCCACAAGACGAGTAAACCACCATTCTTTCTTCACTATTGCGATTGCGTGTGGGGTTTTCTTCTCTGATTAACCAACCTATGGGGTATTTCTTCTCTAATTGGCCAGCATGTGTAACATCCTGAAAATTTAATTTCTTACATTTATATTTTCATAGTTGTAACACCCCCAAAATATGAAATTTAAATTGTTACGCTTATTATGATATTGTGTATGACATCATGTAACTAGGTGTAACGCTTCGCTTTTTGGAACTTTCCTTGTTTAGAAAGTTTTTTTTGTATTTCTATTTATGGAAACTTGTAATATCTTTGTATTCGTTTTTCCTTTCCAAGTATTGTAATCCAAGACTTGAATTATAATAAAACTCGATCTTTTATACATTATGTTATACATATTTCGTACATACTTGTTATACATTCGTTGCATACTCGTTATACGTGCAAACTTGATACATGCTCATATACGCAAATTCATACTTGTTTACATACAAAATCAGTGTATACATGCATTTATTTGTACATTTTACCTATTCATTTCACTTGTATGCTTAAAACACTTAAAACCGGCTAAATACGCAAAAACGACAAACTTGAACCTTCGCACAACTGGACTAGCCTCTTCGCACGAAGGGACCATACCCTTCGCACGAGTGGTCACTCTTCCCAAGACCAGTCGCTCAAGCCCATTCGCCCAAAAGCCCAGTCGCTCGAACATCTCTTTCAGCCTATAAATGCGAACTTTAACCCTCATTTCTCACCTTCCACTCACTCCCATTCTCTCTCAAACTTTCTGCACTTCAACTTTCGAACAAGGTACTTCCAGAAACATCTAAGTGAGTCTTAGCTCACTAACCTTACATCTTTATCTTATTTCTTCTACATTTATTCTATCTTTCTATACTTTTCTTCACATCTTTGGAACTTGGATTCACAGACTTGCCTTGGCAGTCTGATGACGAAACTCAAACATATTAAGGTCCAAGCTGAAGTTGGAAGTTTATATTTTTCAAAACTTTTATGAACAACTTTCTGACATTGAAACTTGGCCGAGTCAAGAACTCCCCAAGCTCAGAAGCTAAGTCTATAGTTGTAGGTTAGTGTTGAGGTCGATTCCAGCCAAGGAAACGAGCCTGTTCAAACAAAACCGAACTGATTCGTCTCAAAATAGCACCATTCGCACGAATGGAAGGTCCCATTCGCATGAAGGACCTGTTTCCTCCCGTTCTGGCATTTTTCTAAGTGTTGAATGTTTTCCCGGATCCCCGTCTTCAATATGGGTGAATCTGTGATTAACAGAAGTGTGAACTATGAAAACCTTGGTTTTCAATCTAGTTCCACCGCCTCACTTGGATTTGCAGACGATCACCCAAACAGTCTTCTAGACCAAGAATGAGTTAACCCCGCCTTGCCTCCAACACTTGCCATGTTGGGAATGACACGCCCGGGTTGTTCTCGTGCGACTGTTTGGTATTTACATTATGTTATTTACTTTTCGTTGTATTCATAACCAACTGGTTTGTTAACTTTGTTAATGAACTTATGCTTTGGTGAATCTTATAACGAGGTGTTATACCTCCATGCATGACTTCTGTGAATTCCATGACTTACTGGACTATTAATATGCTATATAATATAATGTATAACATAACTGAACTCACAACGTGACCGGTTAATGGTTAAAATGTTCAAAACGGAATTCCAAATGTACGAACAGTCCACTTGCACGAAGGGAATCCTCCTGCTCGCGTGAAGGGAACTTCAGTTCGTACGAAGGAAAGTCTCTCATTCGCACGAACAGGTTGTGATGTTTCGGTTCACCGTTTATTTCAGTTCTACGTTCCACGTTACTGATTCTAATTGTCAAATTAGGACCTATGAAATCACAGTAACTTAGTGTCACAACGAGTGCCTAGATGAAATATATTTTCTATCCATTCAGAGGTGCTGGGTTCGAGTCTTGGGAGTGGCATATGTCGCCCAGGGTAAGAACTCGGCATGGGGAAGTCACCGCGGAGCTAGCTTGGTCGGGTAGCGGCTCCCGGAGTGAGATCACTCCGGCGGTTGGGAGGACCGTGCACTATCCCCTACTTTACATTCCAAACCCGAATCCTTCATCCAACTCCTTCGACTCACACCTTCGTTTACCCCTTGTAGGGTAACCTCGGTGTTCCAATCTCTACTCATCAACTCACGAGAATAACAAACAAAGATTTGCAAAATCGTGAGTATACTCGAACACCCTTTTTTACGTTTTACACTTTTGGGTGCAACATGTTTACTTTATCAAAATTCACACAATCACTAATACTTTATGCAATCACAACAAACAATCATATATACATGCTTATATGTTATTCTTTGATTCATGCGTGTTGGAACATACTTATGTGATATACTTGTCATTAACTTCGTATGAGTCTCCCCTTAACATGTATAGTGCTATAGGAGTAACGCACCGCCCGTAGTCTTGTGGTCATGTTAAGTCTTTAAAACAGAACGATCCTATTGTTGCTACAGTAGGAATACGCTAGCTTTAATCAGAGGGTTGACATTTATATCCAATCACATGTTAATTTTAGATAACTATCTGCCATGTTGATTGTTTAAAACTCTTCTTATACTTTTGCTATTATCAAACTTGTATACTCGCCAATACATTGTATATTGAACTATACTTTAAAACATGTTGCAGGTTGATGACATTGATGAATCATGGAATCTAGTAGGGATGCTTAGATACATGCTTAGACTACTAGAATTGTTGTTGTAATTTACTTATTATAACTTGTTGTATTGCTTTTGAACTTGTTGTACTTTGAAATTTCCAATGTTGTACTTGAAAATTTTTGTTATGAAATGAAATCGGTTTTGATTAAACATTGTCGCAATAGTGTTATGAAGTCTCGACCAATCTTGTCCTCGTCCCGCCCTGATGTTTCCGCCATCAATTGGGGTGTGACCGATTGGTATCAGAGCCATAAATATAGGGAATTAGGTAGAATTTCCATGATTTGACCTAGACTATAGTAAGCACCAAACTTTGACCATTCTTGCTTATCATGCTTAAATGTTACAATTTCTTACTACTTTGCTTCTATCTTTATCCTTTGGTCTTAAATATACACGCGTCTTTCCTAAGACGTTACACAAATAAACACTTGAAGACTCGAAGACACTCGTATCATACCAACGAGACGACTTCACCAAAATAGGCATGAAACCCACACTTGGTGAACGACTCTCAATCCGCGCTATTTGTTTTGCACGAAATTACGGCATCAAGTTAGGAGTGAAATCCACATCTTGATGGAAAATTTCCAATTCTAACTCTAGCGGACCCTCGCCAACGCGTCAGAATTAATTTTCTCGACCGCTTGATGAGTACCAACCATGCTTAGGGTACGATGTTGCCAAGTCAGGAGTGAAACCCGCATCTTGTCAACTAGTCCCACTCCTCGATTTTCAATCCCGCCAAGGTTTCGATTTTTCAATCGACTAGGGACGTGTAGTAGCTAGAAGGGTAAAATACCGCTAATCGCTTCTCGACGAGAGTATTTTACCTATTAGGCCAAAACACGATTCCCTAACTCGAAAGGATCTTCGATTCACTTTGGAATAGTCTTAGTTACGTTCCTTGACACTCCAAGTTACGTTAACTCTCTTTTATGATATCTCAATTTTAATGTGTTTTATACTTGATACCTTCGTTCATTTCAAAACCGATGCACGATCCACACGTTTCCCGCAATCTAAAACAATAATAATTCTCGAGAACAAACTAAATTTATACTCATTTTCATCTTTATACATGATGTTACATTTTGAAATACATGCTACATACGTGCTATGCTTATGCAAATACGTGGAACTTATGTGTTACTTGGATTATTCGTGCTCATACATGCAACCAAAACGTGATTTTTATAAACATATTATGATCAAGTCTCACCTCTTATTCCCCTTTTTGATCCTTAGATGTCTTCAAATCGTCTCTCCAACTCTCGACGCGGCTCCAACTCACGAAAGGGCTCCAACTTGGATTTGATGTCAAAAAAGGACATGATGAAGTTCTTGGCCAAGCAGACGACCAATGTGATACTAGACATCGTCAGCAAGATTCAACCCGAACTTAACACCGAATCCCCTCATGCTTCGGTTGACTCTAAGGTCGATTCGCTTAAGTCGACCTTTACCTTTAAGCAATTCAATTCGTGCAGCCTGTTACCCTTCACAAGCGAGGAGGGTGCAACAAAGATGCTTCAATGGTTCGATGCCATTGAATTCACATTTTGACAAAGCGGTTGCCCCGATCACCTTTGAACCACGAACGCTACCGGAGTCTTCCGATCGAGAGCTCTCGATTGGTGGACCGCTGAATGGAATGCACGTGGTGACGACGTCGCCTATGCCCTTACCTGGCCCGAACTAAAGAAGCTGATAAAGGACGAGTTTTGCCCTCCGCACGAGCTCCAACAACTCGAAAACGAGTCTTGGAATTTAAAGCAAGTGGGGATCGACAATGTTGGCCTCACAGCTAGGTTCAAAAGATTGAGTGTCATATGCCCTGGCCAAGTCGACACCACTAATAAGGCCATAGTCTTGTGGTCATGTTAAGTATTTAAAACAGAACAGTCCCATTGTTGCTACAGTAGGATTACACAAGCGGTAATTAGAGGGTTGACATTTATAGACGCATGCCAATCGCATGTTAATTTTATATAACTATCTACCAGGTTGATTGTTTAAAACTCTTCTTATACTTATGCTATTATCAAACTTGTATACTCGCCAATACATTGTGTATTGAACTATACTTTAAAACATGTTGTAGGTTGATGATACTGATGAATCATGGAATCTAGTAGGGATGCTTAGATACACGCTTAGACTACTAGAATTGGTGTTGTAATTTACTTATTGTAACTTGCTTTATTGCTTTTGAACCTGTTGTACTTTGAAATTTACAGTGTTGTACTTGAGAAATTTTTTTATGAAATGAATCGATTTTGATTAAACATTGTCGCAATAGTGTTATGAAGTATCGAGCAATCTTGTTCTCGTCCCGCCCCGGTTGGGGTGTGACACTAGGGATACTAAACCTAGTTAACAATTGACATCTACTTGTATAATAAAAGAGGGCCATGACCAAATAAGAAAACAAATAAACCATAAAGGTTGAAAGTGAACCTGTTGGAAACTTTGTTGATTAAATATAAAAAAAGTGTATGTGTGTGTGCGTCAGATAGGCCAGGAAAGGGGAGAAGGATAAAAACCCTCCTCAACCCAACTTCTTCAAAATCCAACAAGTTCAAGGTCAAATTGAGGGTGAATCTAGTGCATAAACCCTAATTCCTGATCATATCTACATCACAACCATAAGGTAAGTTAAAATTTCAAATTTGGTTAAGTTGAGAAGGAAACCTGAAGTGGAATGTCATGTCGGTAGTGTTATGGGTGGTTTTCTACTCATATATCCTGAATAATATTCTGACTGTGTTTCTTTTATTGTGATCAGGATACCGGATGAGGATATTGGTAACATCCTGACACAGTATCCTGGTAGTGACTAATTAACTCACGTGCAGATTAATGAAGCAAGTCTATAACATTCAAGTGGACCTCTTCTCCCAAAGACTCGGGCTAATCTGTTGAAATAGGAACGTTGAAGCCGGAAGACGTGGACTACAACGTTCACAAAGGGAATATTCGCTTTATCCCGGATTTGTAGGCTAGTTAGTTAGCTTTGTTTTACTATAAATAGGATTGATCGGATCAGATAAGAACACACACAATTCTTCGAACACTCTTGCTCTCTATCAACTGCAATCACTCACACTTACACTTGTACTCGAATCGCTTTGTAACACCTAGTTGATCCGCATCATATCCTGCACTGTATCCTGATATTTGAAGTAATAAGAAGAATAAGGCAGCTGCGATTGTCATCTCCCGAGGTTTTGTGCCGGCGATCTAGATTGATCAAGGGATTTCCTCGTACATCTCGTGTCATCCTTTACCTTTTTGCTCACTGTTTGATTGCAGATACAACTCGATATCCTGAGCCGTATCCTGAAAACTATTTTTTTGTTAACAACTTAATCAGCATATATTTTTCAAATACTTATAGCACACTACCTCACTTAACTAATTTGATCACTTAATTAATTAGGTAATTTTTGACCAAAACAATTTGGCGCCCACCGTGGGGCGTGTGGTGCTATTTCTACTAAAAGCTTTTGCAAAATCATTACTTGGTTTCTATTTTCAAAACTTTTTGCTACACTATTTTCAATGGCCTCAAGATCAAACATGAGCTCTTCTACCATGTCTGCTACAACCTCTGCAACAATTGGTTCGGTGATTCCACCACCTCCTCCAAGGACGCAAGCCTCTTCACAGCCTCAGGATCTTTCAAGAGGAACTGAAACTCATGTGGCTCGGGACGTTATCCCCACTCGGAATGTTCAAGGATCTGTTGTCTCAGGGGGTACTCCTATTTTGGCTTCTAATGATGAAATTCTGACTTTGTTTGGTAGTATACAGGATCAGATGAAGCAACAACAGGAGACCAACCAGATGCTGATAAGAGAGATACAACTCTTGAAATCCAGCTTAAGCAGGCCTGCTGAGGATACCGTCACTCCCTTGCAGCCCAGGGCTTTGAACTTCAGTTCGGCAGTGTATACCGAGGATAACAGGGGCAATATTGTGCCTAGCCATACTCAGAATCATACTCCTGAGATACCCTCTTCGGTCAGGGTGTCAAGTGTGAGAAGCTCAGGATATGCTTTAGGATATGGCCAGAATCCTCAGACTAGTAACGTGTCTAATAATACTAATACTCTTGTTACTAATGGTCTCAGATCTTTGCAGGATGCATGTATGACATTAGCATTTTCTAGGGAGCTTCAGAAATTGAAGGACATGATATCCACTGTACCTGGGGTGGTCCAGCCGATTCCAGAAGTATCCCAAGACAGCCACAGGATATCCCGGTTTGCATATCCTATTTGTCATGCTGAAATCCCAAAAAGATTTCAAACCCCCAACATGAAGCTCTATGACGGAACTACAGATCCTGAAGAGCATGTTGCTCAGTATAGGGAAAGGATGGAAATTAATCCTATCCCCCAGATATCAAGGAAGCATGCGTCTGCAAGGGTTTTGGTTCTACTTTGACAGGATCGGCCTTAAAATGGCTCTTAAATGTTCCACCTCATTCAATTACATCGTTTGCTCATTTAGTCAATTTGTTTAATAGTCAATTTTCTTATAGTCGAAGTTTTGGAAAACTAACCAGTGATCTCTACAGGATAACTCAAGGACCTCAGGAATCCTTAAGAGATTATGTGAACAAGTTTAGCAGGGAATCTCTTGATATCCCACACCTTGATGTTGCAACAGCTGTGCAAGCATTCAAAATGGGTTTGCAAAAGGATTCCCAATTTTATCAGGATCTTGTAATGAATCCTTGCAGGAACTTGGATGAGGCTCGAAACAGGGCTTTAAGATATATTCGGCTGGAAGATGACAAAAAGATGCAAGAGAGGATGAATTCATCCTCAACCTATGAATCAACTAACAGGAAGTCGGAATCCTCATACAAACCATATCGCTCTAAGCCATATGACAGGAATGACAGCAAGAAAGTGAATGCTGTTGAAGACAAGGATCCTGAGGAGTATCCCGAGTTGTCAGAATATTGTTTTTCTGTTAATATACCTGAACTGATGTATGCTATGCAGGGTCTAGGAGACAAAGCAAGGTGGCCTAGGAAGAACCAACAGAAAGCTGATTGGAAGGATAAATCCAAGTGGTGTGCCTTCCATGAGGATTTTGGACATGTTACGGAAGATTGCATTGCTCTGAGGAAGGAAATAAGCTATCTCCTGAGCAAAAGATATCTGAAGGATCTCCTGGGAAGAAAGAAGAATAAGGGTCAGGATACTGAGAAGGATCCTGAACGAGCAGCATCACCTCCTGTGGATGCCAAGATAATTAACTTTATTTCAGGAGGATCCGATATATGTGGAACCTCTTATTCTGCAGCAAAAAGACATGCAAAGGAGGCTAAGGCAGAAAGGGGAGATAAGCCGACCAAGACGACAACCCTCACAACCGAGAAAGTGATAATGTTTGACAGCGATGATAGGGATACTGTCCAGGATCCCCATCATGACGGTTTGGTAATAACTTTATATGTTGCTAATCACTTTGTGCGCATAATACTGGTGGATAATGGTAGCTCTGTCAACATTATTCAGCTGGAAACACTGAAAAGGATGAATGTTTCCCCAATGGATATCACTTCAAAATCTACTGTACTTGTCGGGTTCAGTGGAGAGGCCAGGAATACTGTGGGAGAGATAAGGCTGCCAGTTTATGTTGAAGGAGTCAACTCAATGCAGCGCTTCTGTGTCATGGACTCCTTATCATGCTACAATATTATATTGGGTAGGCCATGGATCCATGATATGAAAGCTGTGCCATCAACCTATCATCAGTGTATCAAGATCCCTACCCCTTGGGGGGTTGTCAAGGTGGAAAGTGATCAACAAGAAGTGAAGGAGTGTTATTCTTCTTCAATGAAATCCTTAACAAACTCCAAAGCAGGATAGCAATTAAAGATGCGAGCCCAGGATATCGTGGAGGCTTCAGAACAGGATGTTAAGAAAATTATACTGGATCAGGATAATCCAGATATCTCGGTGCTCGTAGGAACCAATATCCCTCAGGATATTGAAACTTAATTGACTAACTTTTTGAAATGCAGGATGTCAACATTCGCATGGAAACATGAGGATATGACAGGTATTTCCAAGGATATTATAACTCACAAGCTCGGAATTGACAGGTCCTTCAAGCCTGTTCAACAGAAACGAAGAAAGTTTGCTCCTGAATGAAACGCGATCATTCGGGAAGAGGTTGAAAGATTATTAAAGAGCAAGATGATTAAGGAAGTCAAATTTCCCAAATGGCTAGCAAATGTAGTTGTGGTGCAAAAGAAAAATGGGAAATGGAGAGTTTGTGTGGATTACACAGACTTGAACAAAGCGTGCCCTAAAGATCCGTTCCCTCTGCCTCATATCGACTCAATGATGGATGCTACTACCGGTCATGTAATATTAACCTTCATGGATGCATCCTCAGGATTCCAACAAATACAAATGGAACCTTCGGACCAGGAGGATACTGCTTTCATGACACCAACAGGTATTTATTGTTATACTGCTATGCCTTTTGGTTTGAAAAATGCAGGTGCAACATACCAGAGATTGGTGAACATGATGTTTAAAGACAAGCTGGGGGACACCATGGAGGTATACATTGATGACATGGCAGTAAAATCTAAGAAGGCTGAGGATCATCTCTGGGATATTGAAGGAGCATTCGATATCCTGGACCAATACAACATGAAGCTAAATCCTGCCAAATGCCATTTTGGAGTGGGGGCAGGAAAGTTTCTAGGGTACATGGTAACTGTTTTGGTCAAAAATCAAGCTAAGATAATGCAACCAAACTTTCTGTTGTGAGGTGTGATGCTTGAATCAATGAACAATATTAAGGATCACTCAGAAATGTAATGAATAAGTGACACAATGATTTATACGAGGAAAAAACCCTTGATCAAGAGTAGATCTCCGGCATAAAAAACTTAGGGTGATGGAAACTACCGATCACCAACTCAGATTAAACAGAAAATGTGTTACAACTTTGGATGATAGCGAGCTAGTTACAAGGATCACTAGAGTGTAATGTGCAAAAAAGTGTGTAATCACCAAGTAAATTGTCAAGAGCTGATGAGAGCAGTTACGAGTGTGTGTGTTTAGCCAAAAATAGCCAAGTGTTCTAATCTAGCTCGCTATCCCCTTTTAAATTTGGAAAATATCTAAGCTAACTAACTATCCGCATTTCGTGCAAGTCTTCCACGACCTCCATAACGTCCATATTAGTCAAGCACGTGCGGAATAAATAGGGAATATGCTCCAGGAATATCGCCAAGGCCAAGTCCAAGCACGTACTCCTGCAAAACAACATCATATTCAAAGCAGACAATCGTTAGTGCAAGGATCACTATGATGATCCATGATCCTGATCCTACAATACTTTCTGAGGATCACTAATTCAAACAGAACTGAGGATCCCTAAGCCCGACAGTAATTGAGGATCACTGATCTTTGGAAAATCATCCCCTAACAATTGCCCCCAAAATATAAGGAGTAAAGTGTAAATAAACGAGTTATATTTTCTCGTTCTTATCCGTAACAAACCAACGGATATATAGCCGTTGTATTCTGACTAGCCGTTGCCAATCTGACGTCATTGAAGTGACTATCCTGCAAGATCATGATTATAAATTGAAGTTAGAGATAAGGGTTAGGAAGCATTTAAATTCGTGCGTTTCATCCTTTAAATCCTCATTCGAAGATCTGATCAGGTACTTCTCTTTCCTTTCTCTTTTCATATTCTTATTCTGTTTCTTCTTCTTCTTCACCATCATTATACCCAAGATGATGCTAAGATCTTCACCGGCTAAGGATCACAAAAAGGACAGTCCTTTGAAGAGCCAAGGGATCATCGAAGGCTCTGCGAAGGAACGATGCTGTTTTACTGATCCGCAGATAGACAGGATCCGCCATTGTTTTCCTGCGAACACCGTCTTCAAAGCTTTTGATCCCACCGTCTTGAGTGACTATGTTTCTGAAACCTGGGTAGCTTTTCCGGTCACCCCATTTACGATAGGATACTCGTATCCTTTTCCTGATTTCACCCAATCTTTCTTCTCTCTCACCGGCATCTCCTACATCCAAGCGATGCCAATGATGTGGAGGGTCTTGTATACCCTTGAAATAATCATTGAGCATGAAGGTATTGATCTGGGAATGTCGGAGTTAGCAGAAATGTACGATCTTGTGAGCCATGGATCTCATCGATATCTATTCAAACACAAACCCGGTGAAGAACACCCCATCTTCAAAACCACTAAGAATGACACCAACTGGAAGAGGCGATTCTTCTTTGTCAGAAGGGATTCCATCCCTGATGGGAAGGATCTTCCAAGAAAATGGGTTACTCATGGTAGGATAGAGGATCCTTATAGAAGGATCATAGGATACCCTGTCTCCCTTGAAAACGATGTCAATCTGGTGAAGAGGGAACTTATCCTGGCTCATATCACTGCTGATCAGGAGAAGGCTGAAATCACCAATGATGCCAAAGTCTCCGCTGCCATCGCTATGTACAAAACCAAGTTGCAGATGGCCCAAGAAGCTCAGGATCCTGACTTTGACAAGAGCAACTGGGACGTAGAGGGCTGGAAGGCTAGGTTGACTGAGCTGGATGACGAAGAAGAGGCTGGTGAGGTCTTAGCAATTGAGGCTGGCATCAGTTGGATTAAGGATCATGTGGATGATGCTGGAGCTGGAGGAGCTGGTGAAGGTGATGGTGATGCAGCAAAGGTGTAAGCTGTAGGAATGGGCAATGATGGACATTTCTAGACGCGGCCGGAGCCCATTTTTTATAGTTTGTGTTAGGGGAGGATTTTCTAACAATTAGTGATCCTTATTCGTTATCCTAATTAATGATCCTTACTTCTGTGACAGATAGTGATCCTCAGAAGAGCTTCAGGATCAGGATCATGGATCACTTTAAGGATCCTCGTACTGACGATTGTTTGTTTGTGTTTTGTATTACTTCGCAGGAGTTATAAGCTTGACTTAGTCTTGGAGACATTCCTGGAGAATATTCCCAAACTATCCCGCACGTGCTTGGCCAAAAATGGACGTTGTGGAGAACGTGGGAGCTTGGCACAAAAGTCGGATAGTTAGTTTTAGTAGTTAATTTCTATTTTAAAAGGGGTAACGAGCTAGTAGAAAAACACTTAGTCAATTCTCAGCTACACACTCTCATACACTCGCATACTTGAAGCTCTCGACGAACATTCATTCATATTCATTCGCTTTTACACATTTCACGATAGTGATCCTTGTACCTAGCTCGTTACTATCCGAAGTTGTAAATATTTATTCATTTATTTGAGCTTGGTGATCGGTAGTTTCCATCACCCGGGGTTTTTTGTGCCGGAGATCAACTCTTGATCAAGGGCTTTTTCCCCGTATAAATCCTTGTGTCATTTCTGCAATTTACATTGAAGTGATCCTCGTTATTGTTATACATTATAAGCATCACACCCCATAACAGAGAGTTTGGTTGCATTATCCTCAACAGATTTTTTGACCAAAACAGTTTGGCGCCCACCGTGGGGCAATTGGTGCTTCGTCCTTAGAAAAATTCGTATTTCTGTGCTCATTTCGGTTCACTACAACCAAGCATTATCCTCAGCGATCTTCTTGTCCTGCTCCTCAACATTCCCCACGTAATCTTCAATCTCAGCAAATTTCTGCAAAGAAAAGGATAAAGCAGTTCAAGATCAGGTGATCCTTATACGAGTAGGATACCTAGGCAGAGTTGGTGATCCTTACATCGTTGAAGTATTCGATGAACTGGTGGCGGATCAGTGGTAGGCCTTGAAGATCTTCAGCATCAGAAGTTTTCCTCTTCTTGACACCCTTTCCTTTAGTGGGTGCCTTTGGAATGGAGATGCTAGGACTGGTAGTGGATCTCTTCTTCCTGGATCGTACGACATCAAGGTCAGCCGTGTTGAACTGGGATACAGGCTTGGCAGATTTTCCAGCACCTACACATTCAAAGCAAGATAAGTATCCTTATCCTATTTCAATTTACTTATTTATTTTAATAATTAAACTATGCAAAAGGCAGGATACTTACTTGACATGGTAATGGAACCTGAAGATACTTCTTGTGAATCTTGGGTCTCTACCTTGAATGTCCTTGTTTCAGGATCAAGCTTCCAAAAAGTAGCAAGCCTATCCTTGGTTTCAGGTGATGTGATGATGTGTGAGACAGAAATAGCTGCATAACACAAGACAGAAAGGGGGTCAGTAATCCTTATACAAAAACAAGACTGCCTGGTGATCCTTCTCAGGATCCTCCGGCCTACCATGGGTGGACCATGTTCTTGGTAAATGCTTTCCGTCGGGAATGGTATCCCTCCTGACAAAGAAGAAGCGACGTTTCCAATTTGTGTCATTCTTGGTAACTTTAAGAAGAGGGTGTTCTCCGCCGGGTTTTCGTTTGAACAAATAGCGATGGGATCCAAAGGTGGTAAGATCATACAATTGTGTCAGCTCTGACATGCCTAAATCAATGCCCTCCTGCTCGATGATCCTCTCCAGGGTATACAAAACCCTCCAAATCATCGGCATGGCTTGGATGTACGAGATGCCGGTAAGGGAAAAGAAGGATTGTGTAAATTCTGGGAAAGGATAGGTGTATCCTATGGAAAATGGAGTAACTGGAAAGGCAACCCATGTATCTGAAACATAGTCGCTCAGAATAGTAGGATCAAAGGGTTTGAAAAAAGCACTCGCAGGAAAGCAACAACGAATCTTGTCTATTTGAGCATCATTGAAGCAACACCTCTCATTTGTGGAGTCTTTGATGATCTTTTGACTCTTCAAGGGACTATCCTTCTGGTGATCCTTGGCGGGGGAGGACCGGAGCATCATTCTCAAAGTGATGGTGATAAAGAAAGAAAAACAGAGTAAGAGAGGGAGAAAGAGGAGAAAGAGATACCTGATTGATCTTCGACTGAGAATATAAAGGGAGTTTCTTTCGGATTTAAATGCATTTGATCCTATCTCTATCTCCTATTTATAATCATGATCGTGCAGGTTGTCACTTCTGTGACGTCATGGTTGCAACGGCTAGTTCGATATCAACGGCTATATATCCGTTAGTTAGTTGCGGATAAGATTAAGAAAATATAACTCGCTTATTTTACAAATTACTCCTTATATTTTGGGGGCAATTGTTAGGGGAGGATTTTCTAACAATTAGTGATCCTTATTCGTTATCCTAATTAATGATCCTTACTTCTGTGACAGATAGTGATCCTCAGAAGAGCTTCAGGATCAGGATCATGGATCACTTTAAGGATCCTCGTACTGATGATTGTTTGTTTGTGTTTTGTATTACTTCGCAGGAGTTATAAGCTTGACTTAGTCTTGGCGACATTCCTGGAGAATATTCCCAAACTATCCCGCACGTGCTTGGCCAAAAATGGACGTTGTGGAGAACGTGGGAGCTTGGCACAAAAGTCGGATAGTTAGTTTTAGTAGTTAATTTCTATTTTAAAAGGGGTAACGAGCTAGTAGAAAAACACTTAGTCAATTCTCAGCTACACACTCTCATACACTCGCATACTTGAAGCTCTCGACGAACATTCATTCATATTCATTCGCTTTTACACATTTCACGATAGTGATCCTTGTACCTAGCTCGTTACTATCCGAAGTTGTAAACATTTATTCATTTATTTGAGCTTGGTGATCGGTAGTTTCCATCACCCGGGGTTTTTTGTGCCGGAGATCAACTCTTGATCAAGGGCTTTTTCCCCGTATAAATCCTTGTGTCATTTCTGCAATTTACATTGAAGTGATCCTCGTTATTGCTATACATTATAAGCATCACACCCCATAACAGAGAGTTTGGTTGCATTATCCTCAACAGATTTTTTGACCAAAACAGTTTGGTAGGGGTTTTTTGGTTATGGTGTTTTGAAACAATCTTGGGTTGTATTTGAACAATAGTTTCTAGGGTTATGGATCATGGATCCTAAGACAATGGGTAGGATAATAGGTGGTGGATGGATCCTCTGTTTGGGGGATGAAGCCAGCTGTTATCCTTCCATCTTTTATTTCCTGCACTCTTAAGACCCGTTAACAATGGACACCCTTTGCCAACCCATGTGGACGGGCCACGTTTTGCTCGTAGAAACGTGGGTTGGCAATTTTGACAACCTTAAAGGGTTTAACGTTTTGTGAATAAATAAAACCTTAACTTTTCGGCTATTTCCCGTGTTGTTATCCTTGTTAATACTTTACTTTTCAATTGTTGTGATATATATTTTGCCTGAATTTATTAAGTAAAGAAGAAAAATTTAATAAATAACCTCAAAAAGTTTAGGATATGATCAAGGATCACATATCCTATAGTCGACAGGTTCTGAAAAGTAGTGTAGTTTAAGGATCATAAGTTCAGTTGTCAAAGGATAAGGGTCACTTAGATAAATAATGAATAAAACCAAAATGATCAAGGACCATACCTGAGAATCCAAGTTAGGATCCTAACCTTTAACACTTACAATCAGGATAACCAAAAGACAAACCTTAGTAGAAGGTAAGGATCAAGGATCCTTAGTCGTTTAGCTTCAAAAACCTGAAATAGAATAAAACTTGGGACTAAGCCAATATAAGATAAAAGTTAGTAAATGGGGACAAGCCCAACAATTCTGGGGACAAGCCCAATATACTGGGGACAAGCCCAAAGGATAACTGGGGACAAGCCCAAAGATAATTGGGACAAGCCCAAGGATAACTGGGGACAAGCCCAAGGATAACTGGGAACAAGCCCAAAGGATAACTGGGGACAAGCCCAAGGATCGTGTGTAAACTGGAGTATGGCCCTCACTGGCGACTATCCAAACTTAGTGACATGAAAATGCCAAAACCTTAGCTAACGTGAAAACATTAGAAACCTTAGGAACGGATGTATGGTACGTCTACCATTATATGTAGGATCCTGAATATAGCCAGTACAATGAAATTGTCAGCCCCTAAAATGAGTACTGGTCCCATTGCCATGAACTATACCAGGATCATCGTGCGCTATTGGCGAAACTGGGGACAGGCCCAAAACTGGGGTCAAGCCCAAATAACTGGGGTCAAGCCCAAATAACTAGGGTGAAGCCCAAATAACTGGATACTTCTGTGGATACTCAATCCCTTGTTAAGGATACCTGAACCTTCAAAACTCAGAATCAAGTGAAAGGAGGATAAAGGATGCAGGATCCTTATCCTTATATAAGATAATTAAAAAAATAAAATAGTTTGAGATTAGAATATTACCAGAATGAGGATCATCTGTCCTGTAAGGATCCTTCTTCATAGAAGGCCAATAGTATCCTGTCCTCAGGATCCTTGAGAATAATGCCCTGCCCCCAGTGTGGTTTCCACAATCTCCTTCATAGATATCCTTTAGGACTTCTTGGATTTCAGGATCCTCAATGCATCTTAGATACGGTCCTGCAAGAGATCTTTTATACAACATATTATTCAATATTGTAAATTGAGATACCTTGATTTTGAAAGCCCTAGAGTTTTCTCCTATAGGAATCTCTCCGTGTTGTATGTATCTCATGATTGGAAGGATCCATGATCCTGAATGAGATTGAGTATCATCAGTAGGGACGATAGCAGAATCCTCTCCTATCTCCATGGCTACATGATCCTCAATCGCAGGAGTCAGGATATGGATAATAGGGATCTTAATATCCTCCGGGATCTTCAAGGATGATCCTAGATTAGCTAATGCATCAGCCTCTGCATTTTCTTCCCTTGGTACCTGTGTCAAACTAAAGGAAACAAAAGAGAGTGCCAATTCTTTGACTATCTCTAAATATTTGATTAGCTTTTCACCTTTAACAGCATAGGATCCATTAAAGTGATTAGTAATTAATAGTGAATCTACATGTACCTCAAGATACCCGATCCTCATATGCTTAGCAATTTGCAAACCAGCTATCAAGGCTTCATATTCAGCCTCATTGTTGGTAGTTTGAAATTCACAAGCTATGGAGTGGGGTATTATGCCCCCCTGTGGCGATTTTAGTAGTATTCTAAGCCCTGTTCCTCTAACATTAGAAGCACCATCAGTGAAGAGTATCCAAGGATCCTTAGTTTCTTCTAGCTGTTGGACCTCTAACTCAGCTTCCTTTTGCAAGTCACTACTAAAATCTGCCACAAAGTCAGCTAAGGCTTGGGATTTGATGGCAGTCCTTGGTTCATATCTAATATTATAAGCACTAAGCTTCACTGCCCACTTAGCCATCCATCCTGACATTTCAGGTTTTCTGAGAACATTCTTAATTGGGAAATTAGTTTTAACAATAATGGCATGAGTTTCAAAATAATGTCTCAATTTAGTAGATGCCATAATTAATGCAAGGATAAGCTTTTCTAAATGTGAATACCTGGATTCAACATCAAGCAAACTCTTACTAACATAGTAGACAGGATGTTGTGTACCTTTGTGATCCTTAACAAGGACCACACTTACTGCTTTTGAGGATACTGTTAGGTATAAGGATAATATATCCCCCTTTTCTGGTTTCATCAAGGCGGGGGCTGAGGATAGGTAATCCTTAAGAGCTCTGAGGGCACTTTCATGCTTCTCAGTCCATTCAAATTTCTTGTTCTTCCTCAGGATGTCATAGAATTCCTTGCACTTTTCTGAGGATTTGGATATGAACCTGTTCAAGGCTGCGATCCTGCCTGTCAATCTTTGCACATCCTTGGCATTGGCAGGAGATTTGATATTCACAATAGCCTTGATCTGCTCTGGACTTGCTTCAATGCCCCTCTTTATCACCATATAGCCTAGGAATTTACCTGCTTTAACACCAAAATGGCACTTGGAAGGATTCAGTTTCATATTAAATTTATCAAGGATATTGAATGCTTCCTCCAAGTCCTTAAGGCGATCCTCAGCTTTCTTGGACTTAACCACCATGTCATCTATATAGACTTCCGTAGTGTTTCCAATTTGTTCCTTGAACATCATATTGACTAGCCTTTGATAAGTAGCACCTGCATTCCTTAGTCCAAATGACATAGCAATATAACAATATATACCAGTTGGGGTCATAAAGGCTGTATCCTCTTGATCAGATGGTTCCATCTGAATTTGTTGAAATCCAGATGAAGCATCCATAAAAGTCAACAACTCATGACCCACGGTAGCATCCACCATGGAGTCAATGTGGGGTAATGGGAAAGGATCCTTGGGACATGCCTTGTTTAAATCAGTAAAATCGACACATACCCTCCACTTTCCATTTTTCTTTTGAACAACAACCACATTGGCTAACCACCTTGGATACTTAACCTCTCTTATCATACCTGCCCGAAGTAGTTTATCTACCTCCTCCTGGATAATAGCATTCCTTTCAGGTGCAAACTTTCTTTTTTGATGAATAGGCTTGAATGACCTGTCAATGCCAAGCTTATGAGTAATTATATCCTTAGATATACCTGTCATATCCTCATGCTTCCAGGAAAAGGTAGATTTCCTTCTTTTAAGAAAGGATACTAAATCTTGTTCAATGTCGCTAAGGATCCCTGATCCTATGTAGATCTTGGATTCAGGATCATGAGGATCCATGAGGATTTCTTTTACATCCTGCTCGCTTGCCTCCAAGACATCTCTTGAAGGATACTTTAATTGCTATTGCTCCCTTGGTCTTGAGGCTGGCTTCATTGATGAGGTATAGCAATTCTTAGCTTCTTGTTGATCACTCTCAATTTTCACCACTCCCCATGGACTAGGAAGCTTTACGCATTGATGATATGTGGATGGGACTGCCTTCATGTCATGTATCCATGGCCTGCCAAGGATAACATTACAACAAGATAAGCAATCTATAACACAAAACTTTTGATAAGAATGAAGTCCTTCAATATAGATGGGGAGTTTGATGTCCCCCAATGTATTTTTGGTTTCCCCGCTAAATCCCACAAGTACTGAGGATCTTGGGACAATGTCTGATTCAGGGATATTCATCTTCTTGAGGACATCAAGCTGGATGATGTTTACTGAGCTTCCTCCATCTATCAGGATCCTGCGAACAAAATGGTTAGAAATAAATAGAGTAATAACAAGACCATCATGATGAGGATCCTGAACATCAAGACGATCATCCTCATCAAAAGTTATGATCTTATCCTTGGTGACAGTTGAGGTCCGGATCCATCTTGGTTTCCTTGGCATGTCTTTTGGCTGCTGAAAAGGAAGTACCACAAATGTCTGATCCACCGGATATGAAGTTTATAACTTGTGCATCTGCTGGAGGAGCAGGAGCCCTCTCCGGGATCCTTTCAGGATCCTGGATCCTTGACTTCTTTCGTCCCAAAAGCTCCTTCAAATGCCCCTTGCTTAACAAGTAACCAATTTCCTTTTTAAGTGCAATACACTCTTCAGTGAGATGCCCAAAATCCTCATGATATGCACACCACTTGGACTTATCCTTTGTAGCAGCTGGTTTATCACTTTTTCTTAGCCACCTAGCTTTCTCACCTAGATTCTGCATTGCAAGAATTAGTTCATTGTTATCAACAGTAAAACAGTATTCAGAAATTGGAGGATAATCCTCATCATCCTCTTCCTGTTCCACTGCATGCACGTTCTGGTTATCAGATTTGTTGTAGGGCTTTGATTTGTTATTCCTGAAGTAGGATCCTTGCTTTTCCTGTTTTAAGGATCCTGTCAGTCTTTCCTGGATCCTTTTATCATCCTCTAATCGGATGAATCTAAGGGCCCTGGTTCTTACTTCATCAAGATTCTTGCAAGGGGTCATGACAAGATCATCATAGAACAGTGAATCCCTAAGCAAACCCATTTTAAAGGCTTCTACAGCCGTAGCTATATCCAGATTAGGGATATCTAAGGATTCTTTACTAAACTTAGTGATGTAATCTCTAAGTGATTCATTTTGACCTTGTGTTACCCTATAAAGATCACTAGTTAATCGTTCAAATTTTCTACTACAAGAGAATTGACTATTAAACAAATTAACTAGATTAGCAAATGAAGTAACAGAGTAAGGGGGAAGACTTAGCAGCCATTTAAGAGCGGATCCTGTGAGTGTGGATCCATATCCCTTGCATAGACATGCTTCTTTTAACCTCTCAGGAATTGGATTGATCTCCATCCTCTCCCTGTACTGAGCTACATGCTCCTCTGGATCCGTTGAACCATCATACAGCTTCATGGATGGTATCTGGAATCTCTTGGGTATCTCAGCATCACAAATAGGTGGTGCAAAGCGAGATATCCTATGGTTACCATCTGCAATTTCAGGAATGGGTTTAACCACTCCTGGCACGCTGGATATCATATCCTTAAGCTTCTGTAACTCCCTAGCCATAGCTTGATTGATACCTGTATCCTGCATAGAGCCATGGTTAGTGTTATATGAATTGTTAAAAGTAATACCTCCCATGGGATTCATGTTTGGAATTCCAGATGTGAATCCATATTGACGGGGTTCCGGTATGACTGAAGGACCAGAGGAAGCAATGGTCTGCATTGGTATGAAGTCTCCTTGATGAACATCCGAACTTGGAGGCTGCATACTTCTTAAGAATCCTTGATCCTGAAAGATGTTGGATCCTTGAACCTGAGAGGATCCTAGAACCATAGAGAATCCTTGGACCTGGGAGGATCCTTGGACCTGGGAGGATCCTTGGACCTGGGAGGATCCTTGGACCGTGTGCATTCCCAAATATCCTCTTGAGCTAACGAAGGATCCTTGATGCTGAAAAGAGGATCCCGATGGCTGAGAACAGGATCCTTGAGGCTGGAAGTGGGAGCCAAATGCCTGACTCATAGTTTCTGTTCCATAACGCCTTTCTGATGGACCACTTTGATATTGGATGCCCGGAACTGCCGATTGTAGGGTAGTTACAACAGGAGTGTCAAAATTTAATGACCTTGGCATCAGAGGAGAGTGATCCTCCACTGATTTCTTCTGTTTCTTGATATCACCAATCTCCTGGAGGATCCTTTCATTGGTTTTGTCATGCTCTTGCATGCGATCTCTCATCTGCAAAATCAGAGTAAAAAGATCATTAGTAGTGGGATTAGAGGAAACAGAAGAAGTTGGTGGTTTTGGGAAAATGGGGGTTTGTCTCTTCGCAGCATTTTCAGCATTCTTCTGGGATCCAGAAGGTGGTGGAGGCAAAGGTGGAACGCCTTATGAAGAACTGATTGTCGGCATTGAACTTGAAGTGTTCTTCACTGAGGAAGCCATCTGCTTGGTTGTAACGAACCGAAATGACCACAAAAATATGAATCTTCTTAGGAATGAAGCGCCAATTGCCCCACGGTGGGCGCCAAACTGTTTTGGTAAAAAATCAAGCTAAGTTAATGCAACCAAACTTTCTGTTGTGAGGTGTGATGCTTGAATCAATGAACAATATTAAGGATCACTCAGAAATGTAATGAATAAGTGACACAATGATTTATACGAGGAAAAAGCCCTTGATCAAGAGTTGATCTCCGGCATAAAAAACCTCGGGTGATGGAAACTACCGATCACCAACTCAGATTAAACACAAAATGTGTTACAACTTTGGATGATATCGAGCTAGTTACAAGGATCACTAGAGTGTAATGTGCAAAAAAGTGTGTAATCGCCAAGTAAACTGTCAAGAGCTGATGAGAGCAGTTACGAGTGTGTGTGTTTAGCCAAAAATAGCCAAGTGTTCTAATCTAGCTCGCTATCCCCATTTAAATTTGGAAAATATCTAAGCTAACTAACTATCCGCATTTCGTGCAAGTCTTCTAGGACCTCCATAACGTCCATATTAGTCAAGCACGTGCGGAATAAATAGGGAATATGCTCCAGGAATATCGCCAAGGCCAAGTCCAAGCACGTACTCCTGCAAAACAACATCATATTCAAAGCAGACAATCGTTAGTGCAAGGATCACTATGATGATCCATGATCCTGATCCTACAGTACTTTCTGAGGATCACTAATTCAAACAGAACTGAGGATCCCTAAGCCCGGCAGTAATTGAGGATCACTGATCTTTGGAAAATCATCCCCTAACAGTAACTAAAAGGGGAATCGAAGCAAGCCCGGAACAGATTAAAGCTATCCTGGATATCAAGTCACCTTCAAACATGAAAGATGTACAAAGATTAACAGGGCGAGTAGTAGCATTAAACAGGTTTATATCAAGATCCTCGGAAAAATGCAAGGGATTCTACGATGTCCTGAAGAAGAATAAGAAATTTGAATGGGGAGAGAAGTATGAAGCAGCCTTGCAGGAATTGAAGCAGTAACTTTCAACTGCACCCCTATTAATGAAGCCCGAGGATGGTGAACCATTATCCCTGTATCTTGCAGTATCAGGGAATGCAGTAAGTGCTGTCCTGGTAAAGGATCACGAAGGTCAGCAGTATCCTGTCTATTATGTTAGCAAAAGTTTATTAGATGCTGAAACTAGATATTCTCATTTAGAAAAAAATGATATTGGCCCTAGTTATGGCATCGACAAAGCTTAGACATTATTTTGAGACAAATAGGATTCATGTTAAAACTAATTATCCTGTTAAAAATGTGCTTAGGAAACCCGAGATGTCAGGTAGGATGGCTAGGTGATCAATAAAATTAAGTGCCTATGATCTAGTATATGAACCTACAAATGCCATAAAGTCTCAGGCTCTAGCTGACTTTGTGGCTGATTTCAGTAGTGATATTCAAAATGAAGTAGACCTAGAAGTGCAACAGCTAGGAGAAAACTTAGAATCCTGGACATTATATACTGATGGTGCATCTAATGTGAGAGGTGTAGGATTGGGTATACTACTAAAATCGCCATAGGGGGACATATTACCTGTTTTGGTCAAAAATCAAGCTAAGATAATGCAACCAAACTTTCTGTTGTGAGGTGTGATGCTTGAATCAATGAACAATATTAAGGATCACTCAGAAATGTAATGAATAAGTGACACAATGATTTATACGAGGAAAAAGCCCTTGATCAAGAGTTGATCTCCGGCATAAAAAACCTCGGGTGATGGAAACTACCGATCACCAACTCAGATTAAACAGAAAATGTGTTACAACTTTGGATGATAGCGAGCTAGTTACAAGGATCACTAGAGTGTAACGTGCAAAAGAGTGTGTAATCGCCAAGTAAACTGTCAAGAGCTGATGAGAGCAGTTACGAGTGTGTGTGTTTAGCCAAAAATAGCCAAGTGTTCTAATCTAGCTCGCTATCCCCTTTTAAATTTGGAAAATATCTAAGCTAACTAACTATCCGCATTTTGTGCAAGTCTTCCACGACCTCCATAACGTCCATATTAGTCAAGCACGTACGGAATAAATAGGGAACATGCTCCAGGAATATCGCCAAGGCCAAGTCCAAGCACGTACTCCTACAAAACAACATCATATTCAAAGCAGGCAATCGTTAGTGCAAGGATCACTATGATGATCCATGATCCTGATCCTACAATACTTTCTGAGGATCACTAATTCAAACAGAACTGAGGATCCCTAAGCCCGGCAGTAATTGAGGATCACTGATCTTTGGAAAATCATCCCCTAACAATTGCCCCCAAAATATAAGGAGTAAAGTGTAAATAAACGAGTTATATTTTCTCGTTCTTATCCGTAACAAACCAACGGATATATAGCCGTTGTATTCTGACTAGCCGTTGCCAATCTGACGTCATTGAAGTGACTATCCTGCAAGATCATGATTATAAATTGAAGTTAGAGATAAGGGTTAGGAAGCATTTAAATTCGTGCGTTTCATCCTTTAAATCCTCATTCGAAGATCTGATCAGGTACTTCTCTTTCCTTTCTCTTTTCATATTCTTATTCTGTTTCTTCTTCTTCTTCACCATCATTATACCCAAGATGATGCTAAGATCTTCACCGGCTAAGGATCACAAAAAGGACAGTCCTTTGAAGAGCCAAGGGATCATCGAAGGCTCTGCGAAGGAACGATGCTGTTTTACTGATCCGCAGATAGACAGGATCCGCCATTGTTTTCCTGCGAACACCGTCTTCAAAGCTTTTGATCCCACCGTCTTGAGTGACTATGTTTCTGAAACCTGGGTAGCTTTTCCGGTCACCCCATTTACGATAGGATACTCGTATCCTTTTACTGATTTCACCCAATCTTTCTTCTCTCTCACCGGCATCTCCTACATCTAAGCGATGCCAATGATGTGGAGGGTCTTGTATACCCTTGAAAGAATCATTGAGCATGAAGGTATTGATCTGGGAATGTCGCAGTTAGCAGAAATGTACGATCTTGTGAGCCATGGATCTCATCGATATCTATTCAAACACAAACCCGGTGAAGAACACCCCAACTTCAAAACCACTAAGAATGACACCAACTGGAAAAGGCGATTCTTCTTTGTCAGAAGGGATTCCATCCCTGATGGGAAGGATCTTCCAAGAAAATGGGTTACTCATGGTAGGATAGAGGATCCTTATAGAAGGATCATAGGATACCCTGTCTCCCTTGAGGATCACTAACATCCTTTTGTTTCTTTTATGCAGCTATTACTGTTTCACACATTATTACAACACCTGCAACGAAGGAAAGGCTTGCTGCTTTCTGGAGGCTTGATCATGCAATAAGAACATTTCAAGCAAATACCCAGGATTCTCAAGAAGTATCCTCAGGCTCTGTTACAATGTCAAGTAAGTATCCCATTTTGTGCATAATTAAATGTTTAAATTAGAATGAAATAAGGATACTTATCTGTTTTGGATGTGTAGGTGCTGGAAAATCATCGAAGTCTGCTACTCGTTTCAGTGTCACCGATCTCACCACTATTGGTCCCAGGTATGGGAAGAAGAAGGCTGCTGCTAGCTCAAGTATTGCCATCCCCAAGCCTACCACCTCCAAGGGAAAGAAGAGGAAAGCCTATGAGGCTGACAATCTAGAAGGCTTGCCTCTAATCCGCCACCAGTTCCTTGAATATTTTGCTGATGTAAGGATCACTGACCTAGCTTAATTATCCTGCCCACTTGAGGATCATGTGATCCTAAACTTTACATTGTCTTTTTGCAGAAATTTGATGAAATCGAGGACTACGTAGGCAGTGTTGAAGAGGTTGAGCAAAAGTGTGTGGACCTCCAAAAGATCATGCTGGCCAAGGATAAGAAGATTGTCTCCCTTGAAAACGACGTCAATCTGGTGAAGAGGGAACTTGTCCTGGCTCATATCACTACTGATCAGGAGAAGGCTGAAATCACCAATGATGCCAAAGTCTCCGCTGCCATCGCTATGTACAAAACCAAGTTGCAGATGGCCCAAGAAGCTCAGGATCCTGACTTTGACAAGAGCAACTGGGACGTAGAGGGCTGGAAGGCTAGGTTGGCTGAGCTGGATGACGAAGAAGAGGCTGGTGAGGTCTTAGCAATTGAGCCTGGCAGCAGTGGGATTAAGGATCATGTGGGTGATGCTGGAGCTGGTGAAGGTGATGGTGATGCAGCAAAGGTGTAAGCTGCAGGAATGGGCAATGATGGACATTTCTAGACGCGGCCGGAGCCCATTTTTTATAGTTTGGTAGGGGTTTTTTGGTTATGGTGTTTTGAAACAATCTTGGGTTGTATTTGAACAATAGTTTCTAGGGTTATGGATCATGGATCCTAAGACAATGGGTAAGATAATAGGTGGTGGATGGATCCTCTGTTTGGGGGATGAAGCCACTTGTTATCCTGCCATCTTTTATTTCCTGCACTCTTAAGACCCGTTAACAATGGACACCCTTTGCCAACCCATGTGGACGGGCCACGTTTTGCTCGTAGAAACGTGGGTTGGCAATTTTGACAACCTTAAAGGGTTTAACGTTTTGTGAATAAATAAAACCTTAACTTTTCGGCTATTTCCCGTGTTGTTATCCTTGTGAATACTTTACTTTTCAATTGTTGTGATATATATTTTGCCTGAATTTATTAAGTAAAGAAGAAAAATTTAATAAATAACCTCAAAAATTTTAGGATATGATCAAGGATCACATATCCTATAGTCGACAGGTTCTGAAAAGTAGTGTAGTTTAAGGATCATAAGTTCAGTTGTCAAAGGATAAGGGTCACTTAGATAAATAATGAATAAAACCAAAATGATCAAGGATCATACCTGAGAATCCAAGTTAGGATCCTAACCTTTAACACTTACAATCAGGATAACCAAAAGACAAACCTTAGTAGAAGGTAAGGATCAAGGATCCTTTGTCGTTTAGCTTCAAAAACCTGAAATAGAATACAACTTGGGACTAAGCCAATATAAGATAAAAGTTAGTAAATGGGGACAAGCCCAACAATTCTGGGGACAAGCCCAATATACTGGGGACAAGCCCAAAGGATAACTGGGGACAAGCCCAAAGATAATTGGGACAAGCCCAAGGATAACTGGGGACAAGCCCAAGGATAACTGGGGACAAGCCCAAAGGATAACCGGGGACAAGCCCAAGGATCGTGTGTAAACTGGAGTATGGCCCTCACTGGCGACTATCCAAACTTAGTGACATAAAAATGCCAAAACCTTAGCTAACGTGAAAATGTTAGAAACCTTAGGAACGGATGTATGGTACGTCTACCATTATACGTAGGATCCCGAATATAGCCAGTACAATGAAATTGTCAGCCCCTAAAACGAGTACTGGTTCCATTGCCATGAACTACACCAGGATCATCGTGCGCTACTGGCGAAACTAGGGACATGCCCAAAACTGGGGTCAAACCCAAATAACTGGGGTCAAGCCCAAATAACTGGGGTCAAGCCCAAATAACTGGATACTTCTGTGGATACTCAATCCCTTGTTAAGGATACCTGAACCTTCAAAACTCAGAATCAAGTGAAAGGAGGATAAAGGATGCAGGATCCTTATCCTTATATAAGATAATTAAAAAAATAAAATAGTTTGAGATTAGAATATTACCAGAATGAGGATCATCTGTCCTGTAAGGATCCTTCAAGGATACTTGTTAGGTAAGAATCATGGATCCTTATTACATGAAGTATTTCTTCAAGTGTACAACATTCCAAGCTCTTGGTAGCAAATCACCTTCCATTGTTAGCAATCGATATGCCCCCTTTCCTGCCTCAGCTTCGTTCAAGTAAGGGCCTTCCCATTTTGGTTCCAACTTTCCATCAGCAGGATTGGTGGTATTCTGAAAGGCTTTCCTTAACACCATATCACCAACTTGGAATTTCCTGATCCTGACATTTTTGTTGTAAGCTCCAGCCATCCTTTGTTGATAACTGGCCATCCTTATCCTTGCCAAATCCCTGAGTTCTTCTATAGTATCCAAATCTTGAACCAAGTTTTCAGCATTTTCTTCAGGATCACGAATGCTTGTTCTTGCAGTAGGAACCACCATCTCTGTAGGGATCACTGATTCTGCCCCAAATACCAAAGAAAATGGAGTTTGGCCAGTGGCATTCTTGGGAGTTGTCCTATCAGCCCATAGTACATAAGGTAGTTATTCTGCCCACTTTCCTTTCTTGGATCCAAGCTTCTTCTTCAAATTGTTGATGATGATCTTGTTGGATGATTCTGCCTGACCATTAGCTTGTGGGTGGACTGGTGTTGATGTTATCATCTTAATCCCCCAGCTGTCACAAAAATTAGTAGTTCTATTCCCAATAAATTGGGATCCATTATCACAAACAATTTCAGAAGGGATACCAAATCTAGTAATAATGTTTCTTTTAATAAAGGATATAACTTCCTTTTCTCTGACTTGAGCAAAGGCTTCAGCCTCTATCCACTTGGAGAAGTAATCAGTCATAGCAAGCATGAATACTTTTCCACCAGGTGCCTTAGGAAGCTTACCAACTATATCCATTCCCCATCTCATGAATGGCCATGAAGAGGATATAGGATGCAAAAGCTCTGCTGGTTGATGAAGGATATTACTATGTCTCTGATAAGGATCACACTTCTTGGCATATTCCACAACATCCTTCTTCATAGTAGGCCAATAGTATCCTGTCCTCAGGATCCTTGAGAATAATGCCCTGCCCCCAGTGTGGTTTCCACAATCTCCTTCATGGAAATCCTTTAGGACTTCTTGGATTTCAGGATCCTCAATGCATCTTAGATATGGTCCTGCAAGAGATCGTTTATACAACATATTATTCAATATTGTAAATTGAGATACCTTGATTTTGAAAGCCCTAGGGTTTTCTCCTGTAGGAATCTCTCCGTGTTGTATGTATCTCATGATTGGAAGGATCCATGATCCTGAATGAGATTGAGTATCATCAGTAGGGACGATAGCAGGAGTCAGGATATGGATAATAGGGATCTTAATATCCTCCGGGATCTTCAAGGATGATCCTAGATTAGCTAATGCATCAGCCTCTGCATTCTCTTCCCTTGGTACCTGTGTCAAACTAAAGGAAACAAAAGAGAGTGCCAATTCTTTGACTATCTCTAAATATTTGATTAGCTTTTCACCTATAACAACATAGGATACATTAAAGTGATTAGTAATTAATAGTGAATCTACATGTACCTCAAGATACCTGATCCTCATATGCTTAGAAATTTGCAAACCAGCTATCAAGGCTTCATATTCAGCCTCATTGTTGGTAGTTTGAAATTCACAAGCTATGGAGTGGGATATTATGTCCCCCTGTGGCGATTTTAGTAGTATTCCAAGCCCTGTTCCTTTAACATTAGAAGCACCATCAGTGAAGAGTATCCAAGGATCCTTAGTTTCTTCTAGCTGTTGGACCTCTAACTCAGCTTCCTTTTGCAAGTCACTACTAAAATCTGCCACAAAGTCAGCTAAGGCTTGGGATTTGATGGCAGTCCTTGGTTCATATCTTATATCATAAGCACTAAGCTTCACTGCCCACTTAGCCATCCTTCCTGACATTTCAGGTTTCCTGAGAACATTCTTAATTGGGAAATTAGTTTTAACAATAATGGCATGAGTTTCAAAATAATGTCTCAATTTAGTAGATGCCATAATTAATGCAAGGATAAGCTTTTCTAAATGTGAATACCTGGATTCAGCATCAAGCAAACTCTTACTAACATAGTAGATAGGATGTTGTGTACCTTTGTGATCCTTAACAAGGACCGCACTTACAGCTTTTGAGGATACTGCTAGGTATAAGGATAATATATCCCCCTTTTCTGGTTTCATCAAGGCGGGGGCTGAGGATAGGTAATCCTTAAGAGCTCTGAGGGCACTTTCATGCTTCTCAGTCCATTCAAATTTCTTGTTCTTCCTCAGGATGTCATAGAATTCCTTGCACTTTTCTGAGGATTTGGATATGAACCTGTTGAAGGCTGCTGTTTTGGTAAAAAATCAAGCAATGGCAATGTAACCAAACTTTCTGTTGTGAGGTATGATGCTTGAATTGATGAACAATAATAAGGATCACTATGAAGTATGATGAACAAATGACACAAAGATTTATACGGGGAAAAAGCCCTTGATCAAGAGTTGATCTCCGGCACAAAAAACCCCGGGTGATGGAAACTACCGATCACCAACTTAAATTAAACAAACAATCTGTTACAACTTCGGATGATAGCGAGCTAAGTACAAAGATCACTATAGTGTATCGTGTAGAAATGTATGAAAAATGCTAAGTGTTTTGTCGAGAGATGGTGAGAGCGGTTGTATGAGTGTGTGTGTAGCCAAAAATAGCCAAGTGTTTCTAAAATAGCTCGCTACCCCTTTAAAAATAGAAAATATCAAGCCTAACTAACATTCCGCAATTCATGCAAGTCTTCCACGACTCCACAACGTCCATTTCTGACCAAGCACGTGCGGAATAGACTGAGAATATTCTCCAGGAATGTCGCCAAGACTAAGTCCAAGTTGATATTCCTGCAAAACATTTACGAATTCAAAGTAGACAATCGTTAGTACAGGGATCCTTATAGTGATCCATGATCCTGATCCTGCAACACTTCTGAGGATCACTACTTCAGACATAATTGAGGATCACTAAATCCAACAGTAAATAAGGATCACTGGTCATTTAGAAATCCACCCCTAACAATTGCCCCCAAAATATAAGGAGTAAATATGTAAATAAATGAGTTATATTTTGTCGATCTTATCTGTATTTAACCAACGGATAACTAGCCATTATAAGCGGACTAGCCGTTACGATCATGACGTCAGCGAAGTGATTATCCTGCAGAATCATCATTATAAATAGGAGTTAGAGATAGGGATCGATAAGCATTCAAATTTAAGTGAACTCCCTTTAAATTCTCATCTGACGATCAAGCAGGTAACTCTTTTCCTTTTCTTCCTTTACGTTCTCTTCCTCCGTTCATCTTTCTTTACCTTCTTCAAATCAAGATGATGCTGAAATCCTCACCAGCCAAGGATCATAAGAAGGAAAGTCCTCTCAAGAGCCAGGGGATCCTCGAAGATTCGATGAAAGAAATATGTTGTTTCTCTGATCCACAAATAGATAGAATCCGCCACTGTTTTCCGGCAAATACTGTTTTCAAACCATTTGATCCCACCGTTTTAAGCGATTATGTCTCTGAAACTTGGGTAGCTTTCCCAGTCACACCTTTCACAATAGGATATTCGTATCCCTTTCCAGACTTTACCCAATCCTTCTTCTCCCTCACCGGCATCTCCTATATTCAAGCTATGCCAATGATCTGGAGGGTCTTGTATACCCTTGAAAGGATCATCGAGCAAGAAGGAATTGACCTAGGAATGTCGGAGTTGGCTGAGATGTATGATCTCACAACGTTTGGATCCCACCAATATCTATTCAAGCGTAAACCCGGAAAAGAACATCCCATTTTTAGAGCTACTAAAAATGATATCAACTGGAAACGGCGGTTCTTCTTCGTCAGAAGGGATTCTATCCCGGATGGAAAGGATTTGCCGAAGAAATGGAGCACTCATGGTAGGATAGGAGGATCCTTAGAAGGATCACTAAGTAAGCCCATTCTGATAATGATTATTAATATGCTTTCGTTTCTTTTTTGTACAGCTATCACATTCTCGCATATCATTCCTTCATCTGCCACCAAGGGGAGACTTGCTGCCTTTAGAAAGCTTGATCCTGAAACAAGATCATTCAAGACAATCACCCAGGATTCACCAGAGGTATCCTCAGGCTCTGTCACCATGTCAAGTAAGTATCCTGTTCTTTTTATATTCAAATGTTTAAATAAATAGTTATATATGAATAGAATTAGGACACTTATCTGTTTTGGGTGTGTTGGCGCTGGAAAATCATCAAGATCCGCTTCCAAATTTAGTGTCACTGAGCTTGACACCGTCCGATCTTCCAAGAAGAAGCTTCCTACCAGCCCAACTGCTTCGATCCCCAAGGCACCCGCTAAAGGAAGGGGTGGCAAGAAAAGAAAAGCCTCCGAAGCTGAGGATCTGCAAGGTCTGCCCCTGATCCGCCATCAGTTCCTTGAATACTTCAATGAGGTAAGGATCCTTGTCCCTGCTTTAGGTATCCAGCTTATTTGAAGATCATCTGTTCTTGAACTGTTCTTTATCTTTTTTGCAGAAATTTGCCGAGATTGAAAACTACGTTGGGTATGTCGAGGAGCAGGACAAGAATATTACCGACCTCCAACAAGTCGCATTGCTTAAGGATCTCAAGATTGCTGACCTCCAAAAAGACCTCCAAAATGCCAAAACTGGAACGGCCAAAGTTCTGATCAATGCTGATTACGAAAAGCACGAGATCACAGAGGATGCCAAAGTCTCCGCTGCCATTGCCATGTACAAGACCAAGCTACAAATGGCTCAAGAAGCTCAGGATCCTGCCTTTGACAGGAGCAACTGGGATGTGGAAGGCTGGAAGGCAAGGCTGGCTGAACTGGATGACGAGGAGGAGGCTGAGGAGGTTCTGGCAATTGACGCTAGTGGTAGTGGCAAGGATCATGGTGGTGAAACTAGTGGAGCTGGAGATGGTGATGCAGTGAAGGTGTAGGCTGCAACAATGGGCAATGATGGACATTTCTAGACGTAGCCGGAGCCCATTTTTTTAGATTGGTTATGGTTTTTTTTTTGTTTTGATGATGTTTTGATAAACAATGGTTGGTCTGTACTTGAACAATAGTAATTAGGGTTGAGGATCAGGGATGATCCTTTGAACAATAGGTAGGATTACAAATGGTGGAGGGATCCTCTGTTTGGGGGATGAAGCCATTGTAATCCTTCCATCTTTAATTTCCTGCACTTGTTAGACCTACGAACAATGGACACCCTTTTCCAACCCATGTGGACGGGCCACGTTTTGCTGGTAGAAACGTGGGTTGGCAATTTTGACAACCTTAAAAGGGTTTAAGCTTTTTGTGAATAAAATGACTTTAACTTTTTGGCTATATCCTGTGTTGATATCCTTTATGTTATTTTATTTTTCAATCTATTGTGATGTTCATGTCGTTTAAACTCATCAAGTAAGGAAAGATTTAAAAATATCCCTTAAAAGTTAAGGATATGATCAAGGATCACAAAAAAATAATTTAAGGATCATAATTTCAGTTGTCAAAGGATAAGTGTCACTTAAATACATAATGAATAAAATCAAAACAGTTTAGGATCATACCTGAGAATCCAAGTTAGGATCCTATTCCTTCAACACTTAAAATTAGGACAACCCAAGATACAAACCTTAGTTGAAAGTAAGGGTCAAGAATCTTTGGTCATTTATCTTCACAAACCTGAAATAAGATATTACTTGGGACTGAGCCAATAAAAGATGAATGTTAGTAACTGGGGACAAGCCCAATATACTGGGGACAAGCCCAAAAGATAACTGGGGACAAGCCCAAAGGATAACTGGGGACAAGCCCAAAGGATAACTGGGGACAAGCCCAAAGGATCGTATGTAAACTGGAGTATGTCCCTTACTGGCGACTATCCAAACTTAGTGACATGAAAATGCCAAAACCTTAGCTAACGTGAAAACGTTAGAAACCTTAGGAACGGATGTATGGTACGTCTTCCATTATACGTAGGATCCTGAATATAGCCAGTACAACGAAATTGTCAGCCCCTAAGGCGGGTACTGGTCCCATTGCCATGAACTATACCAGGATCATCGTGCACTACTGGCGAAACTGGGGACAGGCCCAAACTGGGGACTAGCCCAAACAACTGGATACTTCTATGGATACTCAACGCTTAGTTAAGGATGCCTGAACCTTCAAAACTCAAAATCAAGTAAAAGGAGGATAAAGGACGCAGGATCCTTATCCTTGTAAGAGAATAAAAAGAATGAAATAGTTTAAGATTGGAATGTTACCAGAAAGAGGATCATCTGTCTGTAAGGATCCTTCAAGGATACTTGTCGGGTAAGGATCATGGATCATGATCACATGAAATATTTCTTCAAATGGACAACATTCCAAGCTCTAGGTAGCGAATCACCCTCCATTGTTAGCAATCGATATGCCCCCTTTCCTGCTTCAGCTTCAATCAAATAGGGTCCTTCCCACTTTGGTGCTAGCTTTCCATCAGCAGGATTGGTGGTGTTTTGAAATGCTTTCCTTAATACCATATCCCCAACTTGGAATTTCCTAAGCCTGACATTTTTGTTGTAGGCTCCAGCCATCCTTTGTTGATAACTGGCCATCCTTATCCTTGCTAAATCCCTGATTTCTTCTATAGTATCCAAGTCTTGAATCAAGTTTTCAGCATTTTCTTCAGGATCACGAACGCTTGTTCTTGCAGTTGGAACCACCATCTCTGTAGGGATCACTGACTCTGCCCCAAATATCAAAGAAAATGGAGTTTGGCCTGTAGCATTCTTGGGAGTTGTTCTATCAGCCCACAGCACATAAGGTAGTTCTTCTGCCCATTTTCCTTTCTTGGATCCAAGCTTCTTCTTCAAATTGTTGATGATGATCTTGTTGGATGATTCTGCCTGACCATTAGCTTGTGGATGGACTGGTGTTGATGTTATCATCTTAATTCCCCAACTGTCACAAAAGTTAGTGGTTCTACTCCCAATAAATTGGGATCCATTATCACAAATAATTTCAGAAGGGATGCCAAATCTAGTAATAATATTTCTTTTAATAAAGGATATAACTTCCTTTTCTCTGACTTGAGCAAAGGCTTCAGCCTCTATCCACTTAGAGAAGTAATCAGTCATAGCAAGCATGAATACTTTTCCACCATGTGCCTTAGGAAGCTTTCCAACTATATCCATTCCCCATCTCATGAATGGCCAAGAAGAGGATATAGGATGCAAGAGCTCTGCTGGTTGGTGAAGGATATTACTATGCCTCTGACAAGGATCACACTTCTTGGCATACTCCATAGCATCCTTCTTCATAGTGGGCCAATAGTATCCTGTCCTCAGGATCCTTGAGAATAATGCCCTGCCCCCAGTGTGGTTTCCACAATCTCCTTCATGGAAATCCTTTAGGACTTCTTGAATTTCAGGATCCTCAATGCATCTTAAATATGGTCCTGCAAGAGATCGTTTATACAATATATTATTTAATATTGTAAATTGAGATACCTTAATTTTGAAAGCCCTTGGGTTTTCCCCTGTAGGAATTTCTCCATATTGTATGTATTTCATGATTGGGAGTATCCATGATCTTGAATGAGATTGGGTATCATCACTAGGGATGATTGCAGAATCTTCTCCTATCTCCATAGCTACATGATCCTTGATAGCAGGGGTCAGGATATGGATAATAGGGATCTCAATTTCCTCATGAATCTTCAAAGATGATCCTAGATTGGCTAATGCATCAGCTTCTGCATTCTCTTCCCTTGGTACCTGTGTCAAACTAAAGGATACAAAAGAGAGTGCCAATTCTTTGACTATCTCCAAATATTTGATTAGCTTTTCACCTTTAACAACATAGGATCCATTAAAGTGATTAGTGATCAATAAAGAATCTACATGTACCTCAAGATACCTGATGCTCATGTGCTTTGCAATTTGCAAACCAGCTATCAAGGCTTCATACTCAGCCTCATTGTTGGTAGTTTGAAATTCACAAGCTATGGAGTGGGGTATTATGTCCCCCTATGGCAATTTTAGTAGTATTCCAAGCCCTGTTCCATTTACATTGGAGGATCCATCAGTAAACAGTATCCAAGGATCCTTGGTTTCTTCAAGCTGTTGGACTTCTAGTTCAGCTTCCTTTTGCAAATCACTACTGAAATCTGCCACAAAGTCAACTAATGCTTGGGATTTAATGGCTGTCCTAGGCTCATATCTTATATCATATGCACTCAACTTCACTGCCCACTTAGCCATCCTTCCTGACATTTCAGGCTTCCTAAGAACATTCTTAATTGGGAAATTAGTTTTAACAATAATGGCATGAGTCTCAAAATAATGTCTCAATTTAGTAGATGCCATAATTAATGCGAGGATAAGTTTTTCTAAATGTGAATACCTGGATTCAGCATCAAGTAAGCTCTTACTTACATAATAAACAGGATATTGTGTACCTTGGTGATCCTTAACAAGGACCGCACTTACTGCTTTTGAGGATACCGCCAAGTATAAGGATAACACATCTCCCTTTTCTGGTTTCATTAAGGCTGGGGCTGAGGATAGGTAATCCTTAAGAGCTTTAAGGGCACTTTCATGCTTCTCAGTCCATTCAAATTTCTTGTTCTTCCTCAGGATGTCGTAGAACTCCTTGCACTTTTCTGAGGATTTGGATATGAATCTGTTCAAGGCTGCGATCATGCCAGTCAACCTTTGCACATCCTTAGCATTGGCAGGAGATTTGATATTCACAATAGCCTTAATTTGCTCTGGACTTGCTTCAATGCCCCTCTTTGTCACCATATATCCTAAGAATTTACCTGCCTTTACACCAAAATGACACTTAGAAGGATTTAATTTCATGTTAAATTTATCAAGGATATTGAATGCTTCCTCTAAGTCTTTAAGGTGATCCTCAGCTCTTTTGGACTTAACCACCATGTCATCAATATAGACTTCCATAGTGTATCCTATTTGCTCCTTGAACATCATATTGACAAGTCTTTGGTAAGTAGCACCTGCATTCCTTAATCCAAATGACATAGCAATATAACAGTATATACCAGTTGGGGTCATAAAGGCTGTATCCTCTTGATCGGATGGTTCCATCTGAATTTGTTGAAATCCAGATGAAGCATCCATAAAAGTTAACAACTCATGACCCGCGGTAGCATCCACCATGGATTCAATGTGGGGTAATGGGAAAGGATCCTTGGGACATGCCTTGTTTAAATCTGTAAAATCGACACATACCCTCCACTTTCCATTTTTCTTCTGAACAACAACCACATTGGCTAACCATCTTGGATACTTAACCTCTCTAATCATACCTGCTCGAAGTAGCTTATCTACCTCTTCCTGGATAATAGCATTTCTTTCAGGTGCAAACTTCCTCCTCTTTTGATGAATTGGCTTGAATGACCTGTCAATGCCAAGTTTGTGAGTAATTATATCCTTAGATATACCTGTCATGTCTTCATGTTTCCAGGCAAAGGTGGTCTTCCTTCTTTTGAGAAAGGATACTAGCTCTTGTTCAATCTAAGGATCCCTAACCCTATGAAGATCTTGGATTCAGGATCACCAGGATCCATGAGGATTTCCTTCAAATCCTGTTCTCCTGCCTCCAAGACATCTCTTGAAGGATACTTTAATTGCTATTGCTCCCTTGGTCTTGAGGCTGGTTTCATTGAAGAGGTATAGCAATTCTTAGCCTCCTGTTGATCACTCTCAATTTTCACCACTCCCCATGGACTTGGAAGCTTTACACACTGATGATAGGTGGATGGAACTGCCTTCATATCATGTATCCATGGCCTGCCAAGGATAACATTACAACACGACAAGCAATCAATAACACAAAACTTTTGATAAGAATGCAATCCTTCAATATAGATTGGGAGTTTGATGTCCCCCAATGTATTCTTTGTTTCTCCACTGAATCCCACAAGTTATGAGGATCTTGGGATAATATCGGACTCTGGGATATTCATTTTCTTGAGAACATCCAGCTGAATGATGTTCACAGAGCTTCCTCCATCTATAAGGATCCTGCGAACAAAGTGGTTAGAAATAAACAATGTAATTACAAGACCGTCATGACGAGGATCCTGGATGTCAACACGATCATCCTCATCAAAAGTAATGACTTTATCCTGGGTGACAACGGAGGTCCGGACGGGTCTGTCTCCATTATCCATCTTGGTTTCCTTAGCGTGTCTTTTTGCTACCGAGAAGGATGTACCACAGATGTCTGATCCACCGGATATGAAATTTATGACTTGTGCATCTGCTGGAGGGGCAGGAGCCCTTTCCGGGATCCTTTCAGGATCCTGAGTCCTTGACTTCTTTCGTCCCAAGAGTTCCTTTTGAATGCCCCTTGCTCAACAAATAACCAATTTCCTTTCCGAGTGCAATACATTCTTCAGTGAGATGCCCAAAATCCTCATGATATGCACACCACTTGGATTTATCCTTTGTAGCAGCTGGTTTATCACTTTTCCTTGGCCACCTAGCTTTCTCACCTAGATTCTGCATTGCAAGGATTAGTTCATTGTTATCAACAGAGAAACAATATTCAGAAATAGGAGGATAATTCTCATCATCCTCTTCTTGTTCCACTGCGTGCACATTCTGGTTATCAGATCTGTTATAGGACTTGGATTTGTTGTTCCTGAAGTAGGATCCTTGCTTATCCTGTTTTGAGGATCCTGTCAATCTGTCCTGGATCCTTTTGTCATCCTCTAGGCGGATGAACCTAAGGGCCCTAGTCCTTACTTCATCAAGATTCCTGCAAGGTGTCATAACAAGATCATCATAGAATAATGAATCCCTAAGCAATCCCATTTTAAAGGCTTCAACAGCCGTAGCTATATCCAAATTAGGAATATCTAAGGATTCTTTACTAAACTTAGTGATATAATCTCTAAGTGATTCATTTTGGCCTTGTGTTACCCTATATAGATCACTAGTTAATCGTTCAAACTTTATGCTACAAGAGAATTGACTATTGAACAAGTTAACTAAATTAGCAAATGAAGTAATAGAGTAAGGGGGAAGACTTAGCAGCCATTTAAGAGCAGATCCTGTAAGTGTGGATCCAAATCCCTTGCATAGACATGCTTCTTTCAACCTTTCAGGAATTGGATTGATCTCCATCCTCTCCCTGTACTGAGCTACATGCTCTTCTGGATCCGTTGAACCATCATACAACTTCATTGATGGTATCTGGAATCTTTTAGGTATCTCAGCATCACACAAAGGTGGTGCAAAACGAGATATCCTATGGCTACCATCCGCAATCTCAAGAATGGGTTTAACCACTCCTGGTACACTGGATATCATATCCTTAAGCTTCTGCAGCTCCCTAGCCATGGCCTGATTGATACCTGTATCCTGCATAAAGCCATGGTTAGTGTTATATAAATTATTAGAAGTGTTACCTCCCACAGGATTCAAGTTTGGAATTGCGGATGTGAATCCATCTTGTCGAGACTCTGGCATGATTGAAGGACCAGCGGAGGCAATGGTTTGCATTGGTATGAAGTCTCCTTGATGGACGTCTGAGTTCTGAGGTTGCACATTTCTCGAGGATCCTTGATTTTGAAGGGGGTTGGATCCTTGGAATTGCGATGATCCTTGAACCTGAAAGGATCCTGGGAACAGGGAGGATCCTTGAACAAGGGAGAATCCTGGGACCAGAGAGGATCCTAGGACCTGGGAGGATCCTTGGACCTGGGAGGATCCTGGGGCCTGGGAGGATCCTTGGACCTGGGAGGATCCTTGGACCTGGGAGGATCCTTGGACCTGGGAGGATCCTTGTACTGCATGCATTCCCACATATCCTCCTGTCGTGAAGTATCCCTGATGCTGAGAGGAGGATCCTAATGGTTGAGAAGAGGATCACTGAGGCTGGAAGTAAGAGCCAAATGCCTGACCCATTGCTGTTGTCCCGTAACGCCTTCCTGATAGTTCACCCAAGTATTGTACGTCCGGAACTGCTGAGTATTATGAAGTTATGACCGGAGTGTCGAAGTTCAGCGATCTTGGCATCAGAGGGGAGTGATCCTCCACTGATTTCTTCTGTTTCTTGATTTCATCGATCTCCCGGAGGATCCTTTCGTTGGTCTTATCCTGCTCTTGTGCATGATTCCTCATCTGCAAAATCAGGGTATAAAGATCATTAGTAGTAGGATTAGTTGAAACAGAAGAAGTAGGTGGTTTTTGGAAAATAGGAGTTGGTTTCTTCGCAGCATTCTCAGCATTCTTCTGGGATCCAGAAGGAGGTGGAGGCAAAGGAGGAACGCCTTGTGAGGAACTGAATGAGGGCATCAAACTTTAAGTATTCTTCACTGAGGAAGCCATCTGTTTGGTTGTAGCGAACCGAAATAACCACGAAAACACGAATCTTTCTAAGAATGAAGCACCAATTGCCCCACGGTGGGCGTCAAACTGTTTTGGTCAAAAATCAAGCAATGACAATGTAACCAAACTTTCTGTTGTGAGGTATGATGCTTGAATTGATGAACAATAATAAGGATCACTATGAAGTATGATGAACAAATGACACAAAGATTTATACGGGGAAAAAGCCCTTGATCAAGAGTTGATCTCCGGCACAAAAAACCCCGGGTGATGGAAACTACCGATCACCAACTTAAATTAAACAAACAATCTGTTACAACTTCGGATGATAGCGAGCTAAGTACAAGGATCACTATAGTGTATCGTGTAGAAATGTATGAAAAATGCTAAGTGTTTTATCGAGAGCTGGTGAGAGCGGTTGTATGAGTGTGTGTGTAGCTAAAAATAGCCAAGTGTTTCTAAAATAGCTCGCTACCCCTTTAAAAATAGAAAATATCAAGCCTAACTAACATTCCGCAATTCATGCAAGTCTTCCACGACTCCACAACGTCCATTTCTGACCAAGCACGTGCAGAATAGACTGAGAATATTCTCCAGGAATGTCGCCAAGACTAAGTCCAAGTTGATATTCCTGCAAAACATTTGCGAATTCAAAGTAGACAATCGTTAGTACAGGGATCCTTATAGTGATCCATGATCCTGATCCTGCAACACTTCTGAGGATCACTACTTCAGACAGAATTGAGGATCACTAAATCCAACAGTAAATAAGGATCACTGGTCATTTAGAAATCCACCCCTAACAGCTGCGATCCTGCCAGTCAATCTTTGCACATCCTTGGCATTGGCAGGAGATTCGATATTCACAATAGCCTTGATCTGCTCTGGACTTGCTTCAATGCCCCTCTTTGTCACCATATAGCCTAGGAATTTACTTGCTTTAACACCAAAATGGCACTTGGAAGGATTCAGTTTCATATTAAATTTATCAAGGATATTGAATGCTTCCTCCAAGTCTTTAAGGTGATCCTCAGCTTTCTTGGACTTAACCACCATGTCATCTATATAGACTTCCATAGTGTGTCCAATTTGTTCCTTGAACATCATATTGACTAGCCTTTGATAAGTAGCACCTGCATTCCTTAGTCCAAATGGCATAGCGATATAACAATATATACCAGTTGGGGTCATAAAGGCTGTATCCTCTTGATCAGATGGTTCCATCTGAATTTGTTGAAATCCAGATGAAGCATCCATAAAAGTCAACAACTCAAGACCCGCGGTAGCATCCACCATGGAGTCAATATGGGGTAATGGGAAAGGATCCTTGGGACATGCCTTGTTCAAATCAGTAAAATCGACACATACCCTCCACTTTCCATTTTTCTTTTGAACAACAACCACATTGGCTAACCACCTTGGATACTTAACCTCTCTTATCATACCTGCCCGAAGTAGTTTATCTACCTCCTCCTGGATAATAGCATTCCTTTCAGGTGCAAACTTCCTTCTTTTTTGATGAATAGGCTTGAATGACCTGTCAATGCCAAGCTTATGAGTAATTATATCCTTAGATATACCTATCATATCCTCATGCTTCCAGGCAAAGGTAGATTTCCTTCTTTTAAGGAAGGATACTAAATCCTGTTCAATGTCGCTAAGGATCCCTGATCCTATGAAGATCTTGGATTCAGGGTCATGAGGATCCATGAGGATTTCTTTTACATCCTGCTCTCTTGCCTCCAAGACATCTCTTGAAGAATACTTTAATTGCTATTGCTCCCTAGGTCTTGAGGCTGGCTTCATTGATGAGGTATAGCAATTCTTAGCTTCTTGTTGATCACTCTCAATTTTCACCACTCCCCATGGACTAGGAAGCTTTACGCATTGATGATATGTGGATGGGACTTCCTTCATGTCATGTATCCATGGCCTGCCAAGGATAACATTACAACAAGATAAGCAATCTATAACACAAAACTTTTTATAAGAATGGAGTCCTTCAATATAGATGGGGAGTTTGATGTCCCCCAATGTATTTTTGGTTTCCCCGCTAAATCCCACAAGTACTGAGGATCTTGGGACAATGTCTGATTCAGGGATATTCATCTTCTTGAGGACATCAAGCTGGATGATGTTTACTGAGCTTCCTCCATCTATCAGGATCCTGCGAACAAAATGGTTAGAAATAAATAGAGTAATAACAAGACCATCATGATGAGGATCCTGAACATCAAGACGATCATCCTCATCAAAAGTTATGATCTTATCCTTGGTGACAGTTGAGGTCCGGATGGGTCTGTCTCCATTATCCATCTTGGTTTCCTTGGCATGTCTTTTGGCTGCTGAAAAGGAAGTACCACAAATGTCTGATCCACCGGATATGAAGTTTATAACTTGTGCATCTACTGGAGGAGCAGGAGCCCTCTCCGGGATCCTTTCAGGATACTGGATCCTTGACTTCTTTCGTCCCAAAAGCTCCTTCAAATGCCCCTTGCTTAACAAGTAACCAATTTCCTTTCTAAGTGCAATACACTCTTCAGTGAGATGCCCAAAATCCTCATGATATGCACACCACTTGGACTTATCCTTTGTAGCAGCTGGTTTATCACTTTTCCTTGGCCACCTAGCTTTCTCACCAAGATTCTGCATTGCAAGAATTAGTTCATTGTTATCAACAGAAAAACAGTATTCAGAAATTGGAGGATAATCCTCATCATCCTCTTCCTGTTCCACTGCATGCACGTTCTGGTTATCAGATTTGTTGTAGGGCTTTGATTTGTTGTTCCTGAAGTAGGATCCTTGCTTTTCCTATTTTGAGGATCCTGTCAGTCTTTCCTGGATCCTTTTATCATCCTCTAATCGGATGAATCTAAGGGCCCTGGTTCTTACTTCATCAAGATTCCTGCAAGGGGTCATGACAAGATCATCATAGAACAATGAATCCCTAAGCAAACCCATTTTTAAGGCTTCTACAGCCGTAGCTATATCCAGATTAGGGATATCTAAGGATTCTTTACTAAACTTAGTGATGTAATCTCTAAGTGATTCATTTTGACCTTGTGTTACCCTCTAAAGATCACTAGTTAATCGTTCAATTTTTCTACTACAAGAGAATTGGCTATTAAACAAATTAACTAGATTAGCAAATGAAGTAATAGAGTAAGGGGGAAGACTTAGCAGCCATTTAAGAGCAGATCCTGTGAGTGTGGATCCAAATCCCTTTCATAGACATGCTTCTTTTAACCTCTCAGGAATTGGATTGATCTCCATCCTCTCCCTGTACTGAGCTACATGCTCCTCTGGATCCGTTGAACCATCATACAGCTTCATGGATGGTATCTGGAATCTCTTGGGTATCTCAGCATCACAAATAGGTGGTGCAAAGCGAGATATCCTATGGCTACCATCTGCAATTTCAGGAATGGGTTTAACCACTCCTGGCACGCTGGATATCATATCCTTAAGCTTCTGTAACTCCCTAGCCATAACTTGATTGATACCTGTATCCTGCATAGAGCCATGGTTAGTGTTATATGAATTGTTAAATGTATTACCTCCCATGGGATTCATGTTTGGAATTCCAGATGTGAATCCATATTGACGGGGTTCCGGTATGACTGAAGGACCAGAGGAAGCAATGGTCTGCATTGGTATGAAGTCTCCTTGATGAACATCCGAACTTGGAGGCTGCATACTTCTTAAGAATCCTTGATCCTGAAAGATGTTGGATCCTTGAACCTGAGAGGATCCTGGAACCATAGAGGATCCTTGGACCTGGGAGGATCCTTGGACCGTGTGCATTCCCAAATATCCTCCTGAGCCGACGAAGGATCCTTGATGCTGAAAAGAGGATCCCGATGGCTGAGAACAGGATCCTTGAGGCTGGAAGTGGGAGCCAAATGCCAGAGTCATAGTTGTTGTTCCATAACGCCTTTCTGATGGACCACTTTGATATTGGATGCCCAGAACTGCCGATTGTAGGGTAGTTACAACTGGAGTGTCAAAATTTAATGACCTTGGCATCAGAGGAGAGTGATCCTCCACTGATTTCTTCTGTTTCTTGATATCACCAATCTCCTGGAGGATCCTTTCATTGGTTTTGTCCTGCTCTTGCATACGATCTCTCATCTGCAAAATCAGAGTAAAAAGATCATTAGTAGTGGGATTAGAGAAAACAGAAGAAGTTGGTGGTTTTGGGAAAATGGGGGTTTGTCTCTTCGCAGCATTTTCAGCATTCTTCTGGGATCCAGAAGGTGGTGGAGGCAAAGGTAGAACGCCTTGTGAAGAACTGATTGCCGGCATTGAACTTGAAGTGTTCTTCGCTGAGGAAGCCATCTGCTTGGTTGTAACGAACCGAAATGACTACAAAAATATGAATCTTCTTAGGAATGAAGCACCAATTGCCCCACGGTGGGCGCCAAACTGTTTTGGTCAAAAATCAAGCTAAGATAATGCAACCAAACTTTCCGTTGTGAGGTGTGATGCTTGAATCAATGAACAATATTAAGGATCACTCAGAAATGTAATGAATAAGTGACACAATGATTTATACGAGGAAAAAGCCCTTGATCAAGAGTTGATCTCCGGCATAAAAAACCTCGGGTGATGGAAACTACCGATCACCAACTCAGATTAAACAGAAAATGTGTTACAACTTTGGATGATAGCGAGCTAGTTACAAGGATCACTAGAGTGTAACGTGCAAAAGAGTGTGTAATCGCCAAGTAAACTGTCAAGAGCTGATGAGAGCAGTTACGAGTGTGTGTGTTTAGCCAAAAATAGCCAAGTGTTCTAATCTAGCTCGCTATCCCCTTTTAAATTTGGAAAATATCTAAGCTAACTAACTATCCGCATTTCGTGCAAGTCTTCCACGACCTCCATAACGTCCATATTAGTCAAGCACGTGCGGAATAAATAGGGAATATGCTCCAGGAATATCGCCAAGGCCAAGTCCAAGCACGTACTCCTGCAAAACAAACATCATATTCAAAGCAGGCAATCGTTAGTGCAAGGATCACTATGATGATCCATGATCCTGATCCTACAATACTTTCTGAGGATCACTAATTCAAACAGAACTGAGGATCCCTAAGCCCGGCAGTAATTGAGGATCACTGATCTTTGGAAAATCATCCCCTAACATTACCCCAGGCTATTAGGTGTGAATTTCCTGCCACTAATAATGAAGCAGAATATGAAGCTTTGATTGTAGGACTAGAGTTGGCCAGGAATATGAATATTAGAAGTTTGCAAGTATTTGTTGATTCCTTGTTAATTACTAATCATTTTAATGGATCCTATGCAGTTAAAGGAGAGAAGTTAATCGAGTATCTCGAAATTCTCAAAAAATTGGCAGGATATTTCGATGTTTTTACACTTGAACAGGTACCAAGAGAGGATAATGCTGAAGCAGATGCCTTGGAAAATCTAGGATCATCAGTCAGGATACCGGAGGGAACCCAAATACCAATACTACATATCCTATATCCTGCAGTGGATCTTCTCAAATCTTAGGATAAGGAAGTAGTAAGTATCAAGGATCCTGATGATGAATATCCTGAGGAGGATCCTAAGTCCTGGACGACTCTAATCATGAGATATCTCAAGGAAGGACACATCCCAAAGGATGAGAATCCTAAGGCCTTTAGAACGACGGTATCACGGTTCACTATTATAAATAATGTTTTGTATAAGAAATCTCTTGCAGGACCATACCTGAGGTGCTTGGATGATCCCGAAACTAAAGAAATGCTTCAGGATACACACGAAGGGGATTGTGGTAACCATACTGGGGGCAGATCGTTATTCTCAAAAGTGCTAAGAACAGGATACTATTGGCCGACAATGAGGAAAGATGCTACAGAATATGCTCAAAGATGTGATACATGCCAAAGGCACAGTAATATATTACATCAGCCTGCTGAACCACTATATCCTATTGCTTCCCCTTGGCCATTCATGAAGTGGGGGATGGACATAGTGGGAAAATTTCCAAAAGCTCCAGGAGGAAAAGTCTTTATGCTGGCAATGACCGATTATTTCTCTAAATGGGTTGAAGCTGAGGCATTTGTTCAAGTCAGAGACCAAGAAGTAGTATCCTTCATAAAAAAGAATATCCTGACTAGGTTTGGGGTACCAGCTGAGGTAATTTGTGACAATGGCTCTCAGTTTATCAGTAAGAGGACAACCGATTTTTGTAAGAGTTGGGGAATCAAAATGATTACATCCACACCAGTGCATCCTCAAGCGAACGGACAAGCAGAATCCTCGAACAAGATAATTGCCAACAATTTGAAGAAGAGACTAGGAGCTAAGAAAGGAAGATGGGCAAAAGAATTACCCTTTGTTTTATGGGCTGATAGGACAACAGTGAAAAGTGCAACTGGGCAAACCCCATTTTCCTTAGTATTTGGAGCAGAGGCAGTAATCCCGACAGAGATGGTAATACCTACAGCAAGATCCAACCTCCAGGATCCTGAGAAGAATCCTGAAGCCCTATGTCAAGAATTGGATACTATTGATGAGACAAGGGATGCAACAAAGTTGAGAATGGCAGCATATCAACAGAGGATATCCAGAGCATATAACAAGAATCTAAGGACTAGAAGGTTTCAAGTTGGAGATTGGGTATTAAGGAAGACTTTTCAGAATACTATTAATCCCGCTGATGGAAAGTTAGCTCCTAAGTGGGAAGGACCTTATGAGATTGAATCGGAATCCGGAAAAGGAGCATATCGGCTTAAGAATATGGAGGGGGATATACTACCAAGATCCTGGAATGCTATACACCTCAAAGCCTATTTCAAGTGAGTTTAAAATTTAATTTCTAACTCAAGATGGTATGAATTCTATCTCTTTTAAATATAATTCTTTTTTATTTGAACCCAATACTAACTTAAGCATCGGATGGGTGTTAGCCAGGCTAACACCCACCTTAGTTTAAGGTTCTTTTGCAGAATATGCTTCGGGATATACCTCCAAGATATACACTCAGGATAATTCGAAAGATTAGAGAATTGGCCCCCTCTCTCACGTTTAAGGGATCCTGATCCCTTCACAGGTTTAAAGATATTCACCTTTCTCTCGAATTGAGTTTAAACACCCCGCCTGGAGCGCAAGTTATCTAGGGATAGTTCAAGATAGCAGGACCAGTCCATGTAAAAGTGGCTGACAATTTCGTTATTGTTGGCTATATCCTGGATCCTAAAGGTATATGAGGATTGATCACCCTCTCTCGGGAAAGGGTATTTTCATACTCTCTAAGGTTCAAAGGTTTTCACCTTTCTAAGTCTTGGAGTTTATACACTCCCGCCTGTAGCGTACAAAAATTTGGGACTTTCCCCAGTATGCTTAGGGTTTATCCCCTGTGATACTAAAGTTATACATAAGTATGAAATCAGTTGTGATCACAAGAGTTCCTAAGTATTTAACAATGACATAAACAAGGGAAATTCCTACTAAGGCATTGTGAAAAGCTCAGAGGATCAAGCTTGGGCCTAGTTCACTAAGTGTCCCAGACTGGGGACATCTTCGGTGGAAAGGTTGCAAAAGGATTGAAGTTTAAGAATAGGGTTGCACTCTATCTCTGGTATGAACTTTCCTTTTTGTTCCTTTAAAAGCCTTGTCTAAATTTATGAAACCATGTTTAAGAAAAGCCTGATTATAACATTTATGAGTATCCTGATCAGGATATGTTCTCAGGATATATTCTAAAGATATATTCTCAGGATATATTTTAGGATATTTGGTTGGAATGTTTGAAGTATGATTAAAGATTGAAACTATACTTGAACCAAATATCAGTTATCAAACCAAGCTTTGTAAAAATAAGAATGAACAATAATGGATAAGGCCAAAAGAAAGTTATATTATTAACATATCAAAAGATTGTGCTTTTGGCTTCGTCTCAAACCGAGACCCATCCACCAAAAGCACGATTAGTTTTCTACCATATTTACTTAACAATCGAAGGCTTCGTCTTGGAACCCAAGATACCTCCACCTTCAATTGTTAAAAGTGTTCAAAATAAACTATACTAACTGATGACCAAGGGCTTCGTCCTGAAACTCAGGATCCCTCCACCTTTGGCTATCATATTGTCTACATGCAGGAAAGTAAATTGTTTAAAGGACAGAAAAAGAAATTGTTCAACAAACACAGACTACCAAATTTAAAAAATGGGCTCCGGCCTCAGCATCAACATCCATCATCGCCCATTTCGCTGCTTTCAAAGGGCAGCACCCTCCTCGACCATGGCTTTATCAGCACCAGCATCCGCTCCAGCGTCCTTAGCAGCATCACCACCAGCATCAGCCACCTTCTCAGCCACTTTGGCAGGCTCCTCAATAGCAGGCTTCGTGGGATACTCCACGGGATTGCCACCGAGATCCCTCAGCTTCGCCTCCCAAGCTTCAACATTCCACGAGGGGCATTCAAGGCCCATGGCCTTGGCCTCATAGGCCATTTTTAACCTGGCTTGGAGGAAAGAGATAACGACGGAGCCCTTAAGGCTTTCCTGGTAAGAGACCATGTCCTGTTCGTGTTGAACCTGAGCTGCATCATATTTAGCCTGGGCTTCTTAGGTAGTCTTCTTGAGGGCAGCTTGATGTTCCTGGATCATCGCCTTATATTTGTCCTCGTAATGCTGTGATACGGCGACGACGATTGCTCCTTGATCTGCGATGGTGGCCTCTGCCTTCCTCAACCTAGCCTCCAATATCTTGTTCAGACTGCATGAATCCTCATACAGGAACACCAACCGCTCAAGACCCTACAATCAGGTTAACAGGTATCAATATGTGTATTCAAAATATATAACCAGCATGTACGTGCATGATATAGGACAAGGATACCTACCTGATTAAGGAAGCCGGTCATGAACTTGCTGGACTCCGAGAATCCATGATTCTCGAACGGAAAGAAATCTGAGGAAGCAGGGGAGTCTGGATCCTTCCTCTTATGGGAACTGGAGCTGCGTGGCTTTGAAGCAGTGGAAGGCTTGGAAGCAACGGCGGCCTTTGAGCTGGAGGGTTTCGATGTGACTGCTGGTTTAGGGTTCACTTCCTGCTTGACTTGCACGGGATCGGAATAGCTATCCAACTCCTCGAGTTCGAATCCTTCAAGATTTATGACCGGCACTGCGTAAAGGGGAGAAATTCTCAGTCTTCATATATTTTCAGAATATAATTGATTTAATAAATGAAAATAACTTGTAAAATTGTGCTTACCAGTCATGTTGGAACTTGATCTTTGGCTTGAGCTTGTGAATAACAGGGTAAAGGTCCTTTCACTTTCCGGGAGCTTGTAAATTTCCTTTATCCTTCCTTCTGATTCAGCACTTGGGGGAACCAATTCCTTGAAGTTCACTACAAAGAGAATAAAGATGCCAGGATATCAGTTCAAGATACAGTCTCAGGATACGACTAGGGATATTCCTAAAACCCTAAATCCTACCCGAGGTCAACCACTCTACTGGCAGCTCAAAACCCTTGACGATGGAATCCCTTTTTATGAAAAAGAGCTTTCTTTGCCACTGATCTTCGTTCTTAGTGGCCTTGAGGATCAGGGGGTTCTTAGAAGTGGAGAAGAGGAGAAAAGGGCTATTACCATGGGACCTTAGACGACATGGTATAGGAAGATCTTCGATGCACAGGTCAGGCGTGTGACGTGTTTTAATTTGATCCAAGGTGACTAGCACACGCCAAACCATAGGCATGATTTGGGCATAACTAAGGCCGGTAAGATCAAAAAAGCGAGATATGAAGGCTGGGAATGGATATCGGAGCCATATTGAGAAAGGATAAGTAAAAAAGCATACCCACTCATCGGAACAAAAGTCCGATCGGACATCTCGGTCAAACAGACGAATGATTGCTCCGGCGGGGAAGGCACCGGAAGCTCATAAGGCTGCAATGTCAGCATTATCGAATGAACACACCTCTTTCGAAGGTTCTTTTAGCAAGTTCTGTTCATGAAAGGTAGGAACAGAATCTTCCGTTTAGGATCTTGTTCGGCTGGCCATGGAGTATTTTAGTAAAGAAAAAAACAGAAGAGATAGGGAAGAAAAATACCTGAAATTAGCTTGGATTGTTATGATCATAAAGCAAACGATTCGAGTAGATATAGGCTGGATATAGGGGGTGTTGAGTAAATATCACGTTGAAGGTTTCCATGCTTTCAAGCATATCATTTTCTTTTGTAAAAATCATCACAATCAATTTACAATCAACTCTAAACAACTAATACTTACCAATTTTGCCAAAATCATGCTTAATCTACCACTTCATGAACTTGAAAGTTTATGAAAATTTGTAGTAACTTAGTAGTGCGTTTAGTGAGTTTAGTTACTCTTTAAAGTGGGGTTGTTTATTTAAAAATATCATTCTTGAAAGACTTGGATGTTTACAACTTGTAATCATGTTTTACAAAAATGTTTCTTTATGAAATTTTCTTGTTACACAAGTGTTTCTACACTTGTTTAACCACCAAAAATAGTGTTTGTTCATGTAAGAACCAAGTTTATATGAAACTTATGTTTTTAACTTGGTTTCTTTGAAATACCATTTATAAATATTTAGATCCATATGATCAACAACTTACTTTAATCATGGTTTTTCAAGAAAACATTATTTTCCTTCAAGTTCATGCTTTAAGTGTGGATGATTCATCATCCTACAACAATTTCTACTTTCATATCTTGCTAAACTATGTTTTTAATCATGATTTAGCAAGACCTTATGATGATTAACATCATCTCTACAAACAATCAAAGATCAACAACATAACAACTTATATTCATCAAGATATCTTTACTAAACAAGCTTATGTTCATGTTCACTTCATATGATTCTTTGGTGTTCTTGATGTTTTTTATCATGATTTATTATTAACCACTTAAAATAGATGTAACATAGATGGATCAAGGTTCTTACCACTAGCACAAGGCTAGGGATGATATAAGTGGAGAAAGTGAGTGGATAAAAGCAATTAGAGAAGGTCCTTTAGCTTCCAAAGCCACCAAGCTCCTTTGTATACCTTCTTGCACACTTGTAAGTGTATGGATTGAATGAAGGAAGTTGAATGATGATGATGGTGGTATGGGTTGGGTTTGGCTGAGAGCAAGAGCAAGGGAGGGAGAGAGATCAAGTGTGTGTTAGTGTGTGAAAGATAATGAGCTCTAGTTCCATCATGTTCTTCTTATAACCAAGTTTAAGCATTAACCTTTGTGTAATGTGTTTAAGAAAGTACAAACAAATCCAATAAGATATTGAAATCAAATCCCCTTGTGGGACCCTTGTTGGAGCCAAAAATAGGTGGGGGGGGGGGGTGGTGTTAGCATAGGTTTTAACCATTTAGTTACTTACAAGTTCAAATCAAAGTGTTAGTTACTAGATATTTTGTATGGGGTGTTATGATGTTCGGGGATCATAACTAGCTTGGAAATGTTAAAACGGTGCTTCTAGTGTAGATTTGGTGTTTCAGGTAGTGTCAGGTTGTTCGGTTAGATACTGGTACGTTAAAGTGTTAAACTTGCAGTTTAGTGTTCTTTATGTACCCTTTTGTGACACTTTTAATTCCCGACACTTAGGAAAGCATTCAGGACCATTTTACCATATTTCTGCATTAAATTAGTGTGTTTAAATGCTGATTTATGCTGAATTTTGCTGAATTCAGCACTTTATGTGGGTTTTAGGCACTTTCCGGCACTTAAACTATCACCTAGAAAAGCAGTTTTGTGATCCTTACTTCCCTACACTCTATACTAGTGTAGTACTTAGTTTCTGGCCCACTCTGGGTCTCAAAACACTGTCTGTCTATGTACTGAACTCCGTCAGCATATTCCTGATTTATCAGATAACTGTGCTAACTGTACTTAATACATCATTTGAGGCAATATAGCTTTCATGCAATATTGATATGCCATTAAACAATGTATGATGCACATGTATGTGTATGGCAGTAATCAGAAAGTAGTTAATTTGTAATTCAGCACAGTCATTAAGCATTAATCAAGATTAATTAATTGTACGAATACCTGGATTTTTGACAGTTGTCACATTCTCCCCCTGTTAAGAAAATTTCGTCCCGAAATTTTAAGCTTTACTACTAGCTGCAGGGGTGTTAGGGAATAAATGCGGGTATTTAGCTTTCATGCGGTCCTCATGCTCCCAAGTAAACTCTGGGCCGTGACGTGTGTTCCATCGGACCTTGACCAGTTTAACACTACTCCTTCTAGTTTTGTTAACTTTCCAATCTGTAACCTCAACGGGTTCTTCTGTAAAATGGAGTTTGTCGTCAATGTGAACTCATCAGCAGGAATAACCACCGTTTCCTGTGTTGGACTCTTCTTCAGGTTGGATACATGAAATGTATCATGAACACCATTCAGTTCCGCAGGTAGATCCAACTTATAAGCTACAAGCCCAATCCTTTCCAGGATTTTGAACGGTCCAATATATCGCGGGTTTAACTTTCCACGCTTCCCAAAGCGTGCCACACCCTTCCAAGGTGAAACTTTTAACAGAACCATATCTCCCACTTCAAATTCCAAAGGTTTCCTTCTTTGGTCCGCATAGCTCTTTTGTCGATCACGAGCCGCCTTAATGCGCTCTAAGATCTATATGATCTTGTCTGTCGTTTCTTGAACCAATTCGGGACCAACTAACTGTCTATCGCCTGCATCTGCCCAGCATAACGGCGATCGACACTTGCGTCCGTAAAGAGCTTCAAATGGTGCAGCTTGAATGCTTGTATGGTAGCTGTTATTATAGGAGAACTCAACCAAAGGCAGGTGAGTGTCCCAACTGCCACCCAAGTCCATTACACAAGCTCGCAGCATGTCTTCAAGCGTCTGAATTATTCTCTCGCTCTGACCATCCGTCTGCGGATGAAAAGCAGTACCCAAATTCAGCTGAGAACCAAACGCTTCCTGGAAAGATTGCCAGACCCTTGACACAAATCTTCCATCTCTGTCAGAAATAATCGAGATAGGCACTCCATGACGTGCAACTATCTCCCTCAGGTACAGCTCAGCTAGCTTACCCGTGTTATCCTTTTCCCTGATCGGCAGAAAGTGCGCAGATTTTGTCAGACGGTCTATGATTACCCAAATCGTATCGTGACCTCTGGGTGTCCTTGGCAATTTTGTTATAAAATCCATCGAGATCTGCTCCCACTTCCACATGGGTATCTCGGGTTGCTGTAAAAGTCCTGATGGTTTCTGATACTCAACCTTTACCTTGGCACAAGTCAAGCACTTTCCAACATAAGTTGCAACATCACCTTTCAATCTCGGCCACTAGTAGAAATCTTTCAAATCCTGGTACATCTTATCCGATCCTGGGTGGATCGAGTATCTTGATTTATGAGCTTCATCGAAAATAACATCTCTAAGACCACCAAAGAGGGGAACCCAAATTCGTTTCATAAAACACAATGTTCCTTCCTCATTGGGTACCAACTGGTTCTCCATCCCACGAAGATATTCATCCTTAAGATTCTCCTTCTTAAGAGCTTCTCTCTGCGCAGCACAAATGCGCAACGAGAGGTATGTCTGTATAATCATCTCCAAAGTCCTAACCCTTATGGGCTTAATCCTCTCTTTTCGACTCAAGGCGTCTGCCACCACATTCGCCTTTCCTAGGTGATATTTGATTTCACAATCATAATCGTTTAACAGCTCCACCTATTGGCACTGTCTCATGTTAAGCTCTTTCTGATCGAATATGTGCTGTAAGCTCTTGTGATCAGTAAAGATCGTGCATTGGGTGCCATACAGATAATGTCGCCAAATCTTCAATGCAAACACCACTGCGCCTAACTCCAAGTCATGCGTGGGGTAGTTCTTCTCATGAACTTTCAACTGGTGCGAAGCATAAGCACACAACCCAATCCCTGACGCGAGGCATCACAGTACACCACGAAGTCATCAGTGCCTTCGGGTAGGGATAAAATAGGTGCATCGCAAAGCTTGTTTTTAAGAAGCTGAAAAGCTTCCTCCTTTTTATGACCGGTTGGCGTCTTTGGAGTTTCCCAATTCTTAATCGCCTCGATCTTGGTGGGATCCACATGGATTCCATCATCATTCACCACATGACCGAGGAACTGAACCTCACGCAACCAGAACTCACACTTTGAGAACTTTGCGTATAGTTTCTCCTTCTTGAGCAGCTCTAAAATGGCTCTAAGGTGTTGTTCATGCTCTTCCTTCGTCCTTGAATAAATCAAAATATCGTCGATAAACAAAATCATGAATTTATCGAGATATGGCTTGCAGACTCTATTCATCAAATCCATAAATACTACTGGCACGTTTGTCAACCCAAACGGCATTACCAGGAACTCGTAGTGTCCATAACGAGTCCTGAAGGCAGTCTTCGGTATACTGTCTTCTTGAATTCGCAGCTGGTGATAGCCTGATCGAAGATCGATCTTGGAGTAATAACTTGAACCTTGAATTTGATCGAAGAGATCATCAATCCTCGGCAAGGGATACCGATTCTTGATGGTTAACTTGTTTAGCTCGCGGTAGTCAATGCACATACGAAAACTACCGTCCTTCTTCTTGACAAATAGTACTGGAGCTCCCCAAGGCAAGAAGCTTGGTCTAATAAATCCCTTGTCCAGAAGCTCTTGAAGTTGCGTCGATAATTCTTGCATCTCGGAAGGCGCAAGTCGATAAGGTGCCTTAGCTACAGGCGCGGCGCGGCGCTTGGAACTAAGTCAATGTGAAATTCGACTTGTCTTTGCGGCGGCAATCCTGGCAAGTCTTCGGGAAAGACTTTAGGATATTCCCTCACAACTGGGATATCTTCCAGTTTTGGCTCATCGGCTTCTTTGTCCACGACGTGCACCAAGAAGGCAACACATCCTTTCTGCAAACATTTTCGGGCCTTCAAACAACTGATAATCCTTAGAGGCGTATCATGCTTCTCTCCACGCACTACAATTGTCTCTCCATTCGCCATCGGGACGCGAATGATCTTCTCATGGCATACGATCTCAGCTCGGTTACTCGACAACCAATCCATTCCAACTACCACATCAAAGCTTCCCAACTCGACTGGCAGCAGGTCAAGCGTAAACTCATGCTCTCCAAGCTCTATTACACAACCTCTAATTACTTCATTTGCTTCTACTAGCTTTCCATTAGCTAGTTCTATCGAGTACAGAATATCTAGCTTACTAGCTCCTAAGAATACACTTGGGTTAGGTCATAACAAGTAAGCATGTAATCATCATAATCATGGCATAAACAAGTAATTTAACATCGTATATAATGAGAACATTACGATTGAGCTTCCATTAATCATCAACCACAAATACAGTTACATGTTCTACAAATGTATTGTATCACATCAAAAAGGACTACAGGGTCACACCACCATTGTCCAAAATGTCTATCAGTCTACAATTATCATATAATCAAAAAGTGGTCTCCAAAAGGCTTTGCAAGCTAGGCTCAATAGCGATGCTCTCATCAAAAGCAAGCTACCTACATAAAACCAAAAACCGGCTATGCTGATGGTGGTGGAGGAGGAGGTGGAAGAATAAAAAGCAAGTTGTGCACATGTGCTAGCTCCTCCTCAAGATCATAAACGTGACACAACAGATAACTGATCTGCTGCTTCATGGTGAGAAATCGAACATCGAAATCTGGATAAGGCAAAAGAGGAGCAGGTGGAGTCGCAAAAGGTGACGGACATGAACAAGGTGGAGGACGTGGAGTCCTCTCAAGCTCCAAAACTCTACGACACAGGATCTCTTGCTGAAGCTGCAAGGACAGGAGTAACTCATCCCGTGTGTAACCAGTAAAGTGTGAAGGATGGTAGGGGTCAGAAACTGGCATGGTGTTCGACGGAAACCATATGAGTGGTTCGCCTGGCGGTGAAGAAGTAAAATGAGCAGTAGGTGTATATTGAGGCATGTGAGGAAAAGATGCTGTCACATGTAGGTCATGGCCAGGCTGCTGGCTAGAAGGGCCTTCCCCTGGACGGGGTGGAGGGATGTCCTGCAAGAATGTGATAGGCAGGTCAGTGCGATGGACATCGAACACAATCGGGTGAAAAGGGGAAACCTCAACAGGTGTAGGTGCATGTGGGGGAGTAACTGGCTCAACAAAAGGGGGTACATCATCATCATCATCTATCCACCCATTGCTGGTGAAAGCGTATCGGGGGTCTACCTGACCGGCAAAAGCAGCAGGGTCAGCGGGAGCAGGAATCAGGTCTGGTATAAGTGGTGCAATATCAGGTATGCCAAATGGGATGGGATCAAAATCAGGCAAAGGCTCAGGAGCGGGCATCGGCTCAGGATCAGCGGGTGCATCAATAGGCTGATCGACAGGAATAAAATCATGCTCAAGTCCAGGCTCAACGTCATGTGGGAGAATCGGTGCAGGCGACATGGCTGCGTCGTCATCAGTATCAGTGGCGTAACGTCGCTGTCCCACTGCATGCAAGGCGGTAGATGACACAGACTTGAAAGAATCTGGAATAGAATGATCAGAGGAAACCTCAATAATAGGAATCTCAACGAGTGGAGCAACAATGACATCCTCAGCTAGAACTCCATCTCCCTGGGCATCATCAGGGGGACCATCAATAAAAAGGTCGACATCATCATCAGACAAGTCATCAAAAGGCAAATCCTCGAAAGGAAAGGCCGCAAGAGGCAAATGGGTGAGGATCGGTGCCACGACGTGCTCACCGTCGGGATGTCCGAGGATGAGATGGTCCTGGTCAGGAATAGGAAAAAGAAAGGGATCCTCATCGGGGATACCATCAGCATGCGGTACGTCATCGCCAAAATCGGGCAGCGCAAAAGGCTGGAAATCATCGTCGTCATCTAACATCATCTCCGGGTCACTCTTAGTGTCGGAGGTAAGAATCTCTGGCTCTGGGACGATCTCATCATCCGAAACGATAGCCATGGGGTCGACAGTATCAGACAGTCCACTCTCAGACGAAGACATAGTGTCTGTAACAAAACAATCACAACATATGCTCATATATCAACAATCATCATTAAGCATGTAATTAATAACAATAAATTCACGTATCCGTCCTAGTCTTCCCAGACTATCCCACCCAGTCTCCCAGACTAAACCGCCTAGTCTCTCAGACTAAACCTCCCAGTTTCTCAAACTAAACTACCCAGTCTCTAAGACTGAACCACCCAGTCTCTCAGACTGAACCACCCAGTCCCTCAGACTGAACCACAAACATAAACTTTGAAATGTGTTTCGTGTCTTTTTGTTTGTAAAAATGTTTGTTTTCCTGGATCTGGGCGTTTCGTGTATGCAATGAAAATATGTTGTGAAAACATTTTCGTGAGAGCCCTAATGATTGTAGTCTAGACTCGAGAAAGAATCCTAGTTCGCTACAATCGAAGCTCTGATGCCAAGCTGTCACACCCTGAATTTTGCGGAAGCGTGATTATGGTGTGACTTTCTTAATATCATTGCATTCAATCATAACAATACTATAAGATAAAAACCATAGATTTGTCATCCATTAAATAAGTTTAAAACATAACAACATTTTTTTAAAAACGTAGACTTCGAATTCAAGTTTTACAAACCATACAAATTGTTTATGAGTTCACTAAGGACTCATCAAAAGATATTAAATAAAACCAAGATTTGGGGGAGACGTGTCTCGTCCAGGAATAAGACACCCAACACAAACCTCAACACCATGGATTACATCTTTATTCATAACGCAGCATGAAACTCCCAACGCCCGCCAGATCCACTTAATAATTACCTGAAATACATGTATTTTGAAAACATCAACAAAAGTTGAGCGAGTTCGTGTATTTGTTTGTGTGTATGAATAAACCTTTGAAATCATTGTAAGTATGTATGTAAGTTTGTAAATCCCGGTATAAAAGCAACAAGGAAAAACAGATCACCAATGGTTTGCAAGGCCATTGATATGTGTGACGTGATGCAGGAAAGCTCAAACCTAGCAGATTTGCACCGGGCTTCCAGCTGTAAGACATAGTCTACCCATGGGCCAAACCCTGGTCCAACATGGGCAGGGCTCGCTACACCCAAATAGATCTATCACTCATGTCTCTCGGTCCTACAACGAGGATTGATGGCCTTAAGCGTTGTACCCACCACTCACATGATCTAAGCGTACCCTTCCTTAGCTAACCATACCAAATAATAACGTTTATAAACAATTGTAACATGCACTTCACCCCCGAAGTTATAAAACTAAAAACAGTTAAAGTAAAAGGGGGAACACGAAACTCACAGTCTTGCGTCTTCAACAATCGTAACTCGTACTTCTCCGGTGAACACGACTACCTACAACGTACTAATGTCTATTAGACAAACGGGTCGTGCCTTGACTTAGTATTAATGTTTCTGAGTTACGTTTCTTTTGTGCCTTTGATATTATTCCAAGTTATATAATTATTTGTTAAAATAATTAATATTTTAACTTAAATTATACTTATTAAATTTTGGAATAATTGTTAAACAATATTTTTGTGATAATACTTCCCAAGTATTTATACTGGTATTTCCTTCCCAATGATGGGTGTATTTGTATTCGTAATCTTGTATTTGCATATTTTTGCCATGTATTGGTGTCGTATTCCGGTGAGTATCTATACGTGTGAGAACACGTATTTTATTGTATTCATTAAGTATTCATATACTTAAACTTATATTAAACTTTTCGAAATATTATTTCTAATAAAAGTCTATCAATATATATATTTCAAAATATATATTTAAGAAACATTATCTAGAAAAATTATTTATAATTTTTCTTTTGGCAAAAATATTTGTAGCTCCAAAATAATATATTTTCAAGTCTAACTTAGAAAATATTTATAAACTTATTTTTATCCAAAAATAATGTAGTTTAAGTTTACTCAAGAAAATATATATTTTTCCCAAAAATAATATATTTTCTAATAATTCCAAGGAAAATGTATATATTTATACTTGTCAAAAATGCTATATTTTTCCTTTGTCAAAATATGATATACTCTTGTAGTAATCATAAAAATCATACTTTCGTTTCCTTGTGTCCAAAATATTATTTACCAAAATATACTTGCGAATTAAGTTCCAGAATATTTTGTAAGTTACATTTCTTGTTCGGTTTCGCCAATATTTTATGTGTAACTTATATACTTATTCCTTGAGATTTTGGTAATATTTTGGATGGTAATCCTTGGTGTTTTGATGTGTCATATTATTTTAAGTCCTAAAATAACATAACTATTACACAAAGTATACAAATAATCACACATGTGTGTCTTTAATGTGTATATATATATATATATATATATATATATATTCTAAATATACATCTACCCACTTTTATTTATAAAAACCAACCCCCAACACTTATATTTTTGTAACAAAAATTATGGCAAGGTTTATGTGGAAAACTCATGGTTAAAATACACTTATAAATATTTGTTTAAAAATATTTTTCTAAGTGTTTATATTTTTAGAACATTTTGCCATAGTTTCCCCCAAAAGTGGAGGTTTTCATGCTTTCAAGCATATCATTTTCTTTTGTAAAAATCATCACAATCAATTTACAATCAACTCTAAACAACTTATACTTACCAATTTTGCCAAAATCATGCTTAATCTACCACTTCATGAACTTGAAAGTTTATGAAAATTTGTAGTAACTTAGTAGTGTGTTTAGTGAGTTTAGTTACCCTTTAAAGTGGGGTTGTTTATTTAAAAACATCATTCTTGAAAGACTTAGATGTTTACAACTTGTAATCATGTTTTACAAAAATGTTTCTTTATGAAATTTTCTTGTTACACAAGTGTTTCTACACTTGTTTAACCCCCAAAAATAGTGTTTGTTCATGTAAGAACCAAGTTTATATGAAACTTATGTTTTTAACTTGGTTTCTTTGAAATACCATTTATAAATATTTAGATCCATATGATCAACAACTTACTTTAATCATGGTTTTTCAAGAAAACATTATTTTCCTTCAAGTTCATGCTTTAAGTGTGGATGATCCATCATCCAACAACAATTTCTACTTTCACATCTTGCTAAACTATGTTTTTAATAATGATTTAGCAAGACCTTATTGTTGGTGCATCTAGTGTTTGTTAACTTCGTCTTAATCGAGTCTTATGTCTAGATAGGATAAACGAGCACACAACAGGGTTAAAATTAGGGTTTTACATGTTAATGTAAGTGATTCCGCTTGAAAGTGTAAAGGTGCAGTTCAAGCGAAATCATAACATGTGATTTCACTTGAAACCAACATGTTCATTTGGAGCGGAATCTCAACACTATATATATGTGTGTGTTGTGTTCATTTGGAGCGGAACCTGGTCATGTTCTCTGAGCCGAGGTGCTGTCTGTTTGTCATTTGAACATGTAAAAAGCTCAGGATTGATCAATAAAAGGATAATTAGAAAGGAACAACCTATGTTGACATCTTTTACATTGATTCTGCCTTTGTACTTTATGATGAACTACTCATACTAACTTTTTAGGGTCACCGAACGATCCAACAAGTGGTATCAGAGCTTAGGACGAGGAGTTCATACCAATTCAGCTTGATTTTACCGGATTCTCACACTTCTACTCATTCTTTTCTGATTTGATCGAAATTTTACGGTTGAAATGGCCTGAATTTGACATATATCAAGCGAAACATAGTGTTTTCACTAATCCTTGAGAATATTGAGCCTTAAATCGAACAAAATCTGATAAAATTTGATAATTTCGCTCGAAAATCTGATCGAATTGCTGATGTCATCTTGATTTCGCTTGAAGATATGGTTTGATTTCGCTTGAAAAACAGTTTTCGCTTGAAAGTTCAAGCGAAATAAGTGATTTCGCTTGAACTTGTGTTGTTATTTCGCTTGAACATATTTCTCTTGAAAAGCTAGCTTACTTAAAAGCTGATTTCGCTTGAAAAGCATATTTCGCTTCAACTATTTCCTCTTGAAATTGCTGTTTTTCAAAATCAAAAATTTTTCTAAGTGTTTGTTAACTGTTTTAGGTACTTGAAAGATGGATGATTTCAATCCATTTAGTGATATATTTGCATATACCGGTAGTTCGGGAGATGGCACTTCAGATAACACGAATGAAACTACACCAACACCAAGTGCGAAGAAAATTCTTCAGGATGCTATGAGCGTAGACAGTGCATACAGAACCTACAATAAGCCGCCCAAGTTGATGGCAATTGAAGATTACAACCGGTGGGCTACAAGATTTGAGGAATGGCTTAAGGCGTTTGCTTATCAGAGTTGGAGAAGTTTGAAAAATGGATTTGATATGGGAAGAGATGATTATGAGAACTTGGAGGAAAATCAGATTGAAAAATACGTGCTGAACAGAAGTGTATTGCTCTACTTCACCAATCTGTTCGTGATGACATTATTGCACTGATCGAATACAAAGATTCAAGAGACCTTTGGGAAAAATTAAAAATAAAATGTATTGGTAGTGCGGAAATAGTGAAGAACAAAAAGAAACTATTACGAAAAGAGTTTGATTTGTTTGGTTGTTTAAAGAACGAGTCTGTTTCCAAGATGATCGAAAGATTTGGGCATCTGAAAATGGAGCTTGCTAGACATGATATCATTTACAGCCAAGAAGAGCTGGTAGACAAGTTGTTTGTTGCTCGACCGAATGAAGAAGACTGACAGTATTTTGCATTGACGCCGAAGAATACGATAAAGCCTGCTGATTTGAAAGTTGATCTGCTTATAGAAAGACTGGAAAGTCATGAATTGGAGATCAAGAAATCCAGCAAAGTCAATAACACATCTTATCAACATAATGTGGAGTTGTACTACAGAGGAAATCTACCAAAGACTGGTTCTTCAAGAAAGCTCAAACACAAAGATTCAAGAAACTCCTAGCAGTGGCTACCATGGTGGTTCTTCGTCAAATACTCAAAGTCAATCTGCACCAAAGAATCTATTTCAATGCAACATTGCTGTTGATCAGAAGAATGGTCAGAATTTCAGTGAGGAATCTGCCAAACAACAAATGGTGTTCTTAGCGTCTGTGTTAGAATCGTATGAAAGTCTAGTGGCAGGCAAGATAGGCAACACCAACCTAACAAAAGAAGACTACGATCAAATCGATCCTGAGGAGTTGGAATTGATCGATATAAGGTGGTGTATGGCCAGTGCAGTGAGAAGAGCGCAACGTTTCATGGAGATTACTGGAAGACAGTCTATTGGTGGACCTTCTACCAAGTTAGGCTTTGACAAGTCAAAAGTGACGTGTTTCAAATGTAAACAGAAAGGTCACTTTAAGCGTGAGTGCAGAAATGCTTATACTGATGATACTGCTAATCCTTTTCGAGAGGATTATTACAAGAAAGCGATCTATCATCAGAATAAATCAGAACCTCATAGGATGAAGCAAATAGAGGAGGCACCCAAAGAGAAATCCAGGGCACTTGCAGTTTTTCATGACGATGAAGGTTATGATTGGAGTGATGTTTTGCCTGAGGAAGACGCAGTTGGTTATGCCTTCACAGCAGCAAAGATTGTTCCATTTAAGGATAAGATAACTGAAGAAGTAAAGTATGTGAACAGGAAGGATCAAGCTCGATTCATGAAAGCCAAAATCTATCGTATATACAAAGAAGCTAAACAGGCGAAAAGATGGGATCCTGATAGAGAATGTTATCTTGATCCTAATGGTAACATAACTGTGGATCCAGATACTGTTGATCTTGAAGTTCTCACAAAACAAATTGCTGATGAAGAGGAAGCCAGACAGAGAGAATGGTGGGGAGGAGGAGAAGCTGTTGAGAAAGAAAAAGAAAAAGAGACCGCAAAAGAACCGGAGCCAAAGAAGATTGATGACGGAGTTATTGATACGTCACAAGAACTCACCGCTGAAAACTTGAAGAATATGGCTGACAAAGTTCTAGCTGCAAAAGAACTAGAGGTAGTTTCTGGTTCTGGAACTGAGTCCAAAGATAAGGCCAGTACAAATGATACACATGTGTCAGGTAAGAATGGTAAATCTGAGAACAACTGCAAAAATTGCATGAAAGAGTGCAAAGTTTGTAGTACAAATGCTTACCTCAGTGGTAAGAAAGTTGAAGATCAGATCTTAAACCGTGATAAGTTGTTAAAAGCTTCAAATGACAAATTAAAAGAATTAACTGAGAAAATTGAAAACGATAAAATTGACGTAGAAAGAATTAGGAAAGAAAATGAAAAATTGATTCTTACAAATCGTCAAATCTCAGAAAATTTTGAGAAGCTAAAACGAACGGTTAAAGATTGTGATGAAAGAAATGGTAAGACAGACAAGGAAAATCTTCAACTGACCGGTGTTCTTAGAGTGAAAGAAGAGTTAATCAATCAGCAACTGGATGAAATTGCTAAGTTGAAGCTTCAATTTCAAGAAGCTAAAATTGAAAATGAACGCATCCAGTTGAAATTGAAAAGTTACAATTCTGCAAGTTTTGTTTTACAACACATTGTTCCCAAACCCATCGGGAAAAACAAAGCAGGCGAAGATGTATATGCTGATGGAACAGGGGTGGGGTATCATCAAGTTCCACCACTAGTTTTAAACAATTTTTCAAAGAAGAAATCTGGGTTGGTTAATGATGAAGATGTTCATGAAGTGAAACTTCCAGAGTCAATTGATGTTACATTCACTTCATCGTCCAATGAAGATAGTGTCCAATCTGAAATTGTTAAAAGTATGGCTGAAAATGTTTTAAAATCTGAAAGTGACACTACTGAGGATGATGAATGTTTCTTGGACAAATACATTCCGAAATCAAAATCCAAAACCAACTTAAATGAAGAACCTACTCTTGTCATGTACAAGATGTTGGGATCGGATAAGTTGTATTCGGATTCTGAGTTTCCACTGGAGAATGTGAATGTGAACAAATTGAAAAATGTTTTCAAATTGGTTGAAATTGATTTGTCTGAAGTAGAAGGTTTGAATCAGACAAAGAGGCAAATGAATTTTGAAAAGGATAAAGCTTACTACAAGAAACCTGTTGTTCCTCCGAGTTTTTATAACAACAATCAAAATAGATGGTCGGGTGGTTATCAGGGTGGTAAGAATTATCAAAGAAAAAATGTTCATAACAGAAGGTTTGCTGAGAAAAAGGTGTTTGTGAACGGTTCGAGTTCACTTTCTGATGAAGAATCTAAGATTTTTTCAAAATCAAACAAAGAGTTCTTTGAGAAGAAAGCATCGCAGTCTCAGTCTGAAGACACAAGTCGGGTTGTTGACACCCGAACATGCTTCAAATGCAATCAAGTTGGACATATTGCACAAAAGTGTACCAACTTGAAGCCTAAGACTGAAGTTGTGATGAATTCAAGAAAGAAAGTTGATGTGAAGGGAAAAGCTACATTGGTTGTTGGGAAAAAGGTTTTGAAAAATGACAACACTAAGATCAAAACTGAACCTGTTAAGAAGTTGGAAACTAAAACTAACAATTTTTACAAACGGGTTGCATCGTCTCAACAAACATGGAAGCCAAAAGTGGTTGAAAAGAAACCAAGTGTTTAAAAACAAAAGGCTTCAGAGTCAGAAAAACAATCGTCTTCTACCACATCGGTAAAGATGGATGTTCCTTTGGATTATTATGAACAATTGGAGAAACAATCTTTTACTCCACCAGAGAAGAAGAATGTTCAAAAGAAAGATCAACCAACGGGGTCAACCTAAGATAGATAAGTTTTTCTTATACAAAAAGGTTGAGGTTGGATCAGAGGAAAGCTTGAAGATGAATGACAAGAATTTTCCGCCACTTTACACTACAAAATCTCACATTAAAGTCCAGTTACCTGAGTCGAAAGAGGCTTGGGTAGCATCAAAATCTCACTAAATATTTCTGATATGTGCAGGAGCTTCCAAGATCCGTTTCACGGTGGATTATGGATAGTGGAGCTTCTCGGCACATGATAGGGAAAACAACCCTGCTGTACAATGTCAGAAATTTCAATGGTGGTTATGTAGGTTTTGCAGGCAATCAAGCTGGTAGAATAGTTGGTGAAGGAACGTTATCCAATGGGATTGTAACGTTTGAAAGAGTTAACTACATCGCCGAGCTTAAAAACAATATTCTGAGTATTTCTCAAATCTGTGATAGGATGTATACTACCCACTTCATAGACAAAGAATGTTTGATCATGAAACCAGGATTTGTTATCTCTGAAGAATGGATTATCATGAGAGCACCAAGAGTCAATGATCTGTACATGTTGGACATGAGCGTAGCTACTACAACCACGGGTCAGGCTCATTGTTTTATGTCTAGAGTAACAGAGAAAGAATCACAGTTGTGGCACCGGAAAATGGGTCATATACATTTGCGAAAAATGAATCATTTGGTGCATAATGATTTGGTTATTGGTGTTCATGTGAAAGGTTTTCATCTTGAAGGAGATGCATTAGCTGCATCAAAGGAAAGCAAAAGAAGAAATCACACCCTGGGAAGAAAGTCAATTCAGTCTCAAGACCTTTAGAGAGACTCCATATGGATCTGTTTGGTCCAGTAAACGTCAAAAGCATTACAGGGGATCTCTATTGTCTTGTTGTCACAGATGATTACTCAAGATTTTCATGGGTATTATTTCTAAAGTCAAAAAATGAGACGTTTGATTGTTTGATGACGCTTTTTAAGAAGTTGGAAAACTTGTACCAGACACGCATTAGAAGATTACGTTCTGACAATGGTACTGAGTTCAAGAATATCAAGATGGAAGAGTATTGCGATGAAAGAGGTATATTGCATGAATTTAGAGCTCCTTATTGTTTTGGTCAAAAATTACCGAAGCAATTAAGTGATCAAATTAGTTAAGTGAGGTAGTGTGCTAAAAAGTGTGTTGAAAATATGCTGGTTAAGTTGTTTGGAAAAACAGTATTCAGGATACGGCTCAGGATATTGAGCTGTATCTACGATCAAACAATGAGCAAAAAGTAAAGGGGATGACACGAGATATACGAGGAAAGCCCTTGATCAATCTAGATCGCCGGCATAAAACCTCGGGAGCTGACAATCGCAGCTGCCTTGTTCTTCTTATTGCTTTAAACGTCAGGATACAGTGCAGGATATTGACCAGATCGCTAAGTGTTACAACGCTTTTGTGCGAAAATGAAAATTGCTAGAGAACAAGTGTAAGAGTGTAGTGAGTGTTGATGTGATGTCCTATTCGATCTGATATACCCACCTATTTATAGTAACGAATTACAAACGAAAATTCCTATAAATATGGGAAGCTCCGAATATTCCATTGCTAACGTTGTAGACCGAGTAATGCGGCTTCAACGTCTTTATTTGAACGACTTGGACCGAGTCTCCCGCGGAATGAGTCCTTGTGAACGTTGCTAGCTTCAAACCCGCGTACCTACACATAATCCGTTAGTGATCCTGAGGATACCATTCAGGATGTTACCAATATCCTGAATCAGCATCCCGGACGTGAACAGATATCATATAACCAAGATATAACCCAAGATATTTCTCAGGATATGGGCTCAGAATTTCACCCATAACAATTGTCCTCAAAAATGTTACCGTTTAGTATCCTGCCACTAACGGTTACATTTTTCATGGAGATCGAGGCAATTAAGAGATAAGACCCATGATGTGACCGTTTGCAACTACTGAGCCTATATTTACTCATTGCACCCTATATCTTCTCATCCCCATCTCTTTTTTAATCACTACTGTTAGGGGTCATTTTCTTAACGTATATATCCTGACCAATATCCTGCCTATGTTTGTTCATTTGTGACCAGGATGCTGGAAGAGGATATTGCTAACATCTTGGGCGATATCCTGAGGCTTATTGAATTAACCACGTGCAGATTAAGGGCTGAGACTTGCTAACGGTCAAGAGGACTTCTTCTCCTCAAGACTCGGACGAATTTGTTGAGAGAGAGACGTTGAGCCCGAAAGACCAGGTCTACAACGTTCGAAGAAGGAATATTCGGTGGATCCCGCAAGTTTAGGATAGTTTGTTATTTTATCTTAACTATAAATAGATGGGGACGGATCAACTTAGAACACATAATTTTTCACTAACACTCTCATACACTTACACTCTCTAGCTCATTGCAAACACCACACTTGTATTCAAGTTTCGTTGTAACACTTAGTCGATCCGTACCACATCCTGCACTGTATCCTGATTTTTGAAGCAATTGAAGAACAAGGCAGCTGCGATTGTCAGCTCCCGAGGTTTTATGCCGGCGATCTAGATTGATCAAGGGCTTTCCTCGTACATCTCGTGTCGTTTACTTTATTTTTGCTCATTGTTTGATCATAGATACAGCTCTACATCTTGAGCCGTATCCTGAAACTGTTTTTACAAATCAACTTGATTAACATATTTTCGACACTCATTTCTAGCACACTACCTCACTTAACTAATTTGATCACTTAATTACGCCGGTAATTTTTGACCAAAACAATTTGGCGCCCACCGTGGGGTAAGTGGTGCTCTCTTTACTAAAAATTTTTGTCAAATCGCTAATCGGTTTTCTATTTTCAAAACTTTTTGCCACATTGTCCATAATGGCCTCAAGATCAAACATGAGTTCCTCTACTGTGTCTGCTATGACTTCTGCTACTACCGGTTCGGTGCTTCCACCACCTCCTCTAAGGATGCCAGCCTCTACACAATCTCAAGATGTTATCCCAACTCGGAGTGTCCAGGGATCTGCTCCCGTTTTAGCTTCTAATGATGAAATTTTAACCTTATTTGGAAGTGTGCAGGAACAAATGAGGCAACAACAGGAAACAAACCAAATGCTTTTGAGGGAAATACAACTCCTGAAGGCTGGCTCGAGCAGATCTGCGGAGGACAATGTCACTCCGTTACACCCCAGAGCGTTGAACTTTAGTTCAGCTGTATATACCGAGGATAATAGGGGGAACATTGTGCCTAGTCTTCCTCAGAATCATACTCCTGAAATACCCTCCTTGGTCAGGATGTCAACCATAAGGAGCTCAGGATATGCTTCAGGATATGGGCAAAATCCTCCAACTGGTAACGTGTCTAATAATAATAATACTCATGCTACTAACAGTGGTGGATCTTTGCAGGATACAGGTGTAACATCAGCACTTACCAGGGAACTTCAGAAGTTAAAGGACATGATATCTAGTGTACCTGGGGTGGTCCAGCCGATCCCGGAAGTATCTCAAGATAGCCACAAGATATCTCATTTTGCATATCCTATCTGTGATGCTGAGATCCCAAAGAGATTCCAAACTCCCAACATGAAGCTTTATGATGGGAGTACGGATCCTGAGGAGCATATTGCTCAGTATAGGGAAAGAATGGAGATTAACCCTATCCCTCCGGAGCTCAAGGAAGCGTGCTTATGCAAGGGATTTGGTTCTACTCTAACAGGATCGGCCTTAAAATGGCTATTAAACGTTCCTCCTCACTCAATTACTTCATTTGCTCATTTGGTTAATTTGTTTAACAGTCAATTTTCTTGTAGTTGGAGTTTTGAGAAACTAACCAGTGATCTTTACAGGATAACTCAAGGGCCTCAGGAATCCTTGAGGGATTATGTGAACAAATTTAGTCGAGAATCCTTGGATATCCCACATCTTGATGTTGCAACAGCTGTGCAAGCTTTTAAGATGGGATTACAAAAGGATTCTCAGTTTTATCAGGATATTGTAATGAATCCCTGCAGGAATCTCGATGAAGCTCGTAACAGGGCTTTGAGATATATCCGTCTGGAAGATGACAGGAAGATGCAAGAAAGGATGAACTCATCCAACACTTATGAATCGACCAATAGGAAGTCAGAATCCTCGTTCAAGTCATATCGGCCTAAGCCGTATAGTAGAAATGAAAACAAAAGAGTGAACGTTGTCGAAGACGAGGATCCTGAAGAGTATCCTGAGTTGTCCGAATATTGCTTTTCTGTTAATATTCCTGAATTGATGTATGCTATGCAGGGTCTAGGAGACAAAGCTAGGTGGCCTCGAAAGAATCAACAAAAGGCTGACTGGAAAGATAAGTCAAAATGGTGTGCTTTCCACGAAGATTTCGGACATATGACTGAGGATTGCATTGCTCTAAGGAAAGAAATAAGCTATCTTCTAAGCAAGGGATATCTGAAAGATCTCTTGGGAAAAAAAAGAATAAGGGTCAGGATACTGAGAAGGATCCTGAACGAGCAGCATCACCTCCCGCGGATGCCAACATAATCAACTTCATTTCGGGGGGATCCGACATTTGTGGAACTTCGTATTCGGCAGCAAAGAGACATGCAAAGGAAGCCAAGGCCGAAGGGGAGACAGACCTGTCAGGATGACTACCCTCACAACTGACAAAGTGATCACTTTTGATGCAGATGACAGGGATACTGTCCAGGATCCTCACCATGATGCTCTGGTAATAACGTTATATGTGGCTAACCATTTTGTGCGCAGGATACTGGTTGATAATGGCAGCTCCGTCAACATAATCCAACTAGAAACTCTGAAGAGAATAAATGTATCTCCAATGGATATCACTTCAAAGTCTACCGTGCTTGTTGGATTCAGCGGAGAGGCTAGAAACACAGTGGGAGAGATAAAGTTGCCAGTATACGTTGAAGGAGTCAATTCGATACAACGTTTCTGTGTGATGGATTCTCTATCCTGCTATAACATCATACTGGGAAGACCGTGGATTCACGATATGAAGGCCGTGCCATCAACATATCACCAATGCATCAAGATACCTACCCCCTGGGGAGTGCTCAAAGTTGATAGTGATCAGCAGGAGGCGAAAGAGTGCTACTCATCCTCGATGAAATCCTCAGCCAAACCTAGTGCAGCATAGCAATTAAAGACGCGGGCCCAGGATATCGTGGAGGATCCGGAGCAGGATGTGAAGAAAGTTATCCTGGACCAGGATAACCCCGATATTTCGGTGCTCGTAGGGACCAATATCCCTCAGGATATTGAAGAGCAGTTAATTAACTTTTTAAAATGCAGGATGTCAACGTTTGCATGGAAGCATGAGGATATGACAGGCATATCCAAAGATATTATCACTCAAAAGTTTGGAATTGATAAATCGTTTAATCCTGTGCAACAAAAAAGAAGGAAGTTTGCTCCTGAGCGGAACATGATTATCCAGGAGGAAGTTGAAAGATTATTAAAATCCAGAATGATAAGAGAAGTCAAGTTTCCAAGATGGCTAGCAAACGTAGTTGTGGTACAGAAGAAAAACGGGAAATGGAGAGTCTGTGTAGACTACACAGACTTGAACAAAGCTTGTCCTAAAGACCCATTCCTCTTCCCCACATTGATGCAATGGTAGATGCCACTGCCGGGCATGAAATGCTGACCTTCATGGACGCATCCTCAGGATTTCAACAGATCCAAATGGAGCCTTCTGACCAAGAGGATACCGCTTTCATGACACCAACAGGTATTTATTGTTATACAGCTATGCCTTTTGGTTTGAAAAATGCAGGTGCAACATACCAAAGATTGGTAAACATGATGTTCAAAGACAAACTGGGGGACACCATGGAGGTGTACATTGACGATATGGTGGTAAAATCAAAGAAAGCTCAGGATCACCTCCAGGATATTAAAGGAGCATTTGATATCCTGGATCAATACAACATGAAGCTGAATCCTGCTAAATGCCATTTCGGAGTGGGAGCAGGAAAGTTTCTTGGATATATGGTGACAAAAAGGGGGATAGAAGCGAGCCCAGAGCAGATCAAAGCTATCCTGGACATAAAATCACCCTCAAATATGAAGGACGTACAAAGATTGACCGGCCGAGTAGCAGCCCTAAACAGGTTTATCTCAAGATCCTCAGAGAAATGCAAAGACTTTTATGATATCCTGAAGAAGAACAAAAAATTCGAATGGGGGGAAAAGCATGAAGCAGCCCTGCAGGATTTGAAACGGTATCTCTCAACCGCACCTCTATTGATGAAGCCGGAAAATGGTGAACCACTATCCCTGTACCTTGCTGTATCAGGGAATGCTGTAAGTGCCGTTCTTATAAAAGACCATGAAGGTCAGTAATATCCTGTTTATTATGTTAGTAAGAGTTTGTTAGATGCTGAAACTAGGTATTCTCATTTAGAAAAATTGATACTAGCATTAATTATGGCATCAACGAAACTTAGGCATTATTTCGAGACACATAGGATACATGTTAAAACAAATTATCCTATCAAAAATGTGCTTAGGAAACCAGAAATGTCAGGCAGGATGGCCAAGTGGTCAGTAAAGTTGAGTGCTTATGATTTAGTATACGAACCTAGGAATGCCATAAAGTCTCAGGCTTTAGCTAACTTTGTGGCTGATTTTAGTAGTGACATTCAGGATGAGGTAGATCTAGAAGTTCAACAGCTAGGAGAATCCTCAGGATCGTGGACATTATATACTGATGGTGCATCTAATGTAAGAGGAGTAGGATTAGGAATACTACTAAAATCGCCACAGGGGACATATTACCCCAGGCTATTAGGTGTGAATTTCCTGCTACTAATAATGAAGCAGAGTATGAGGCTTTAATTGCAGGATTAGAGTTGGCTAAGAGCATGAGTATCAAAAATTTGCAAGTATATGTGGACTCTTTGTTAATTACTAACCATTTTAATGGATCCTATGCAGTTAAGGGAGAGAAATTAATCGAATATCTCGATATTCTCAAAAAATTAGCAGGATATTTCGATGTTTTTATACTTGAACAGGTACCAAGGGAAGATAATGCTGAAGCAGATGCCTTAGCAAATCTGGGATCATCGATCAGGATACCTGAAGGGACACAAATACCGATATTACATGTCTTATATCCTGCAACGAATCCTCAGGATAAAGAAGTAGCTGGTATTCAGGATCCTGGGGCAGAACATCCTGAAGAGGATGCTAAACCCTGGACGGCTCCAATCATGAAATATCTCAAAGAAGGACACATCCCTGGAAATGAAAATCCTAAGGCATTTAGGATGAAGGTATCACGATTCACTATTATAGATAACATTTTATACAAGAAATCTCTTGCAGGACCGTATTTGAGGTGCTTGGAAGATCCTGAAGCCAAGGAAGTACTTCAGGATATACATGAAGGGGATTGTGGTAACCATGCTGGGGGCAGGTCGTTATTCTCAAAAGTATTAAGAACAAGATATTATTGGCCAACAATGAGAAAAGGTGCCGCAGAATATGCTCGAAGATGTGACTCATGTCAAAGACATAGTAACATACTGCATCAACCTGCTGAACCATTGTATCCTATTGTTTCCCCTTGGCCATTTATGAAGTGGGGTATGGATATAGTGGGAAAGCTACCGAAAGCTCCGGGAGGAAAAGTCTTCATGCTAGCAATGACGGATTATTTCTCTAAGTGGGTTGAAGCTGAAGCATTTGTTCAAGTTAGAGACCAAGAAGTAGTATCCTTCATAAAGAGGAATATCCTGACCAGATTCGGAATACCAGCTGAGATAATCTGTGACAATGGTTCTCAGTTCATAAGTAAGAGGACTACTGACTTTTGCAAGAGTTGGGGAATCAAAATGATCACATCCACTCCGGTACATCCTCAAGCAAATGGACAAGCAGAATTCTCAAACAAGATAATTGTCAATAACTTAAAGAAAAGGCTTGGAGCCAAAAAAGGAAGATGGGCAGAAGAATTACCCTTTGTTTTATGGGCTGATAGGACAACGGTAAAGAATGCAACAGGCCAAACCCCGTTTTCCTTGGTGTTTGGAGCAGAAGCAATGATTCCAACGGAAATGACGATACCTACTACAAGATCTGTCTTAAGTGATCCTGAGAAGAATCCTGAAGCCTTGAGTCAGGATTTAGACACTATAGATGAAAAGAGAGATGCGGCAAGGCTAAGGATGGCAGCATATCAACAGAGAATATCCAGGGCATATAACAAGAATATTAGAACCAGAAGATTTAAGATTGGAGATTGGGTGTTAAGAAAGGCTTTCCAAAATACTACTAATCCTGCCGATGGCAAGTTAGCTCCAAAATGGGAAGGACCATATGAAGTTGAATCAGAAGCAGGGAAAGGAGCATATAGACTCAAGAATATGGAGGGGGATATGCTACCGAGATCTTGGAATGCTATACACCTTAAGCTCTATTTTAAGTGAGTCTAGAATTTAATTTCTAACTCAAGATGGTATGAATTCTACTTCTTTTAAATATGTTTGGTTTAATTTGTTCTTTGTAACCTGATACTGACTTAAGCATCGGAGGGGTGTTAGCCAAGCTAACACCCACCTTAGTTTACATTTGTTTTGCAAGATATGTTTCAGGATATAGCTCCAGGATATGCACTTAGGATAACTCAGAAGATTAGAGGATTGGCCCCCTCTCTCACGTTTAAGGGATACTGATCCCTTCACAGGTTTAAAGGTATTCACCTTTCTTCCGAATTGGGTTTAAACACCCCGCCTGGAGCGCAAGTTATTCAGGGATAGTTCAAGGTGGCGGGACCAGTCCATGTAAAAGTGGCTGACAATTTCGTTACCATTGGCTATATCCTGAATCCTAAAGGTATATGAGGATTGATCACCCTCTCTCGCGAAAGGGTATTTTCATACTCTCTAAGGTTTAAAGGTTTTCACCTTTCTAAGTCTTGGAGTTTGTACACTCCCGCCTGTAGCGCATGAAAAGTTGGGATTTTCCCCAGGATACAAAGGATTTATCTCCAGTACATCCTTGGGTTTTACCCTTGGGACGTAAAAAAATTGCTTATGCAACGGGAACTGACATTAAGTAGATTTCTAAGATACTTGAAGACATTGTGCACAGGGGACATCCCTGCCGAGGTGGTGGTGTAAAGCTAAAAGGATGAAGTTTGCGACTAATGCACTAAGTACCTTGCACTGGGGACATCTTCATTAGAAGAGTTGCAAAGGGATTGAAGTTTGGTAATAGGTTTATATCCTATTTCTGGTATGATCTTTCCTTTGTAAGCCTCATTTAAGTTTTTAGTGACATTATGTTAAGTATCCTGATATATATCCTCAAAGTCCTTTTAAGGATATTTGATTAGGATGTTTGAAACTAGTATTGGTTTGGAACTTTGATCATTTAAATATTATCAAAACTTGATTTTGAAAAGATAAACTATTTTTTTTACTTTCTAAAGAAATTTTTACAAAATTGAAGGAACATTTGGAAGATCTATCTAATACAAGGCTTTTGCAGTATGTTACTGAGCATACTGATCAGGATATTTTATAAGATACCAATACAAAATCTTTACAAAAATAAGACTCATACTAAGTAATGCTAAGTAGTGCAAGGTAACAGAAAATAAGTCAAAAGATAGTTATATTATTAACAAGTCAAAAGTTGTGCTTTTGGTTTCACCTAAAACCAAGGCCCATCCGCCAAAAGCACAATTAGTTTTTACCATACTTGTGTAACGGTTGCAGGATCTATCTCAAAACAGGACCCGTCCACCTACAACCATTACTACGTTCAAAACAAGTTATACTAATTGATGACCAAGGGCTTCGTCCTAAAACCTAGGACCCATCCACCTTTGGTCATCACATTGTTCTAGTGCAGGAAAAGTAAATTGTTCAAAGACAGGAAAAGTAAATTGTTTATGCAACCACAACCATGAATTTAAAAAAATGGGCTCCGGCCTTGGCACATATATCCATCATCGCCCATTTCGCCGCCTAAGATGCGGCACCTTCTTGATCAGCAACCTCCTTGCCAGCATTCGCCCCAGCATCACCCTCGGGATTCTTCTCAGCACCATCACCAGCATTGGCCACCTCCTCTGCCGCCTTAGAAGGCTCTTCACCAGTATGTTTTGCAGGATGAGCAACAGGATGACCTCCGAGGCCCTGTAGTTTCTCCTCCCAAGCCTTTACATTCCAGGAAGGGCATTCAAAACCCAGATCCATGGCCTCATAAGCCATCCTTATCCTGGCTTGGAGAAGAGAGACGACCACCGAAGCTTTTAGGCTATCCCGGTATGAGCTCATATTCTGCTGATATTGGAGAAGAGCGGCATCTAGCTTGGCTTGAGCATCCTCATTAGCTTTGTGGAGGGCGGCTTGATGTTCCTGAGTCATTGCCTTGTATTTGTCTTCATAGTGCTGGGATTTGGCAGCTGCAATGGTTCCTTGATCAGCTATGGTGGCTTGAGCTTTCTCCAGCTGAATCTGCAACATCTTGTTAAGACCGCAAGCATCTTCGTATAAATGCATGAGGCGATCCAGACCCTATCGATAAAGACACAGGTATTAACGTGAAAAATAAGCAGGATAAAGACTAACATACTTTTACAGGATATCGAAAAGAAGATTCTACCTGTTTGAGGAATGAGGTGGCGTCATTGAACCCATGATTCTCAAGGGAGAACGTTTCGAAAACAGCTGGGGAGTCAGTCTCCTTTCTCTTCCGAGAGCTGGATGCCCGGGTCCTGGATGCCGGAGGGCCTTTGGGAGCAGAAACAGTTTTCGAGGAGGTAGGCTTTGGTGTAGTAGACGACTTTGGTTTGGATTCTTGTTTGGCGGGTTCAAGGCTGGAATAGCAATCCAGTTCGTCAAGTTCGAAACCTTCAAGGTTGACGACTGGTACTACATAAAGGAAGATATTATTAAAACTCATCATATTTTTGAAAAATAATTAACATATGAAGATGTGCTTACCAGACATTTCTGAGCTTGATTTTTGATGAGAATCTGTGAGAGACAGGGAAAAAGTTCTTTCACTAGCAGGAAGACGGTAGATTTCCTTGATCTTGGATTCGGATTCTGCGCTAGGAGGCACTAAATCTCTGAAATTCGCTGCATAAAAACATCAGAATATAAGTCCGGGATACAGTTTGAAGATATAATTGGGGATATTCCTAAAACCCTAAATCCTACCCTTGGTTAACCATTTAACCGGTAGATCGAAACCCTTATCAATAGAGTCTCTTTTGACGAAAAAGAATTTTCGTCGCCATCGATCCTCATTCTTGGTGGCTTTAAGGACCAAAGGGTTCTTGATGGAGAACAGAAGATAACGGTGATTGCCATGAGATCTCAACCGGTATGCTACGGGAAGGTCCTCAACAAGTAGGTTAGGAAAATGACGAGATTTGATTTGATCCAACACTATCAAGATTCGCCAGACCATTGGCATAACTTGGGCATAACTAAGGCCGGTGAGGTCGAAAAAGCTAGAGATAAAGGGTGGAAATGGATACCGGAGTCCAATAGAGAAAGGATAAGCGAAAAAACAAACCCACTCGTCGGATAATGCGTCCGATCGGGCTTCCTGGTCGAAGGGGCGAAAAACCGTTCCGGTGGGAAAGGCACCGGAATCTTTAAGAGCAGCGATGTCGGCATTGTTCAAGCAGCAGATCTCCTTTGCTGGATCGGCGATGAAATTTTGACTCACGAGGGTTGAGGCTGATCGGTTTGATCGGGATTTCGTTCGTGGTGCCATGGAGAGTAATGAGTAAATTAAGAGAAATTCAAGAAAGGAGAATAGAGAGGAAAATACCTGTTATTCGCTTGCAGATAAGGATAACCGAGATATGGAGCCCCTCGGTTAATATAGGATGAATATAGGGGGGTAAAAAGTAAATAATGCCTTGGAAGTTGCACCGCTGTCATTTCAAAAGTCTAGTCATATTAATTGCCTTAAGTTATGAGGTGAAACTTTTGAAATATATCCGTTGGATTGGTATCCCAACCGATATATTTGGGGACAATTGTTAGGGGTCATTTTCTTAACGTATATATCCTGACCAATATCCTGCCTATGTTTGTTCATTTGTGACCAGGATGCTGGAAGAGGATATTGCTAACATCTTGGGCGATATCCTGAGGCTTATTGAATTAACCACGTGCAGATTAAGGGCTGAGACTTGCTAACGGTCAAGAGGACTTCTTCTCCTCAAGACTCGGACGAATTTGTTGAGAGAGAGACGTTGAGCCCGAAAGACCAGGTCTACAACGTTCGAAGAAGGAATATTCGGTGGATCCCGCAAGTTTAGGATAGTTTGTTATTTTATCTTAACTATAAATAGATGGGGACGGATCAACTTAGAACACATAATTTTTCACTAACACTCTCATACACTTACACTCTCTAGCTCATTGCAAACACCACACTTGTATTCAAGTTTCGTTGTAACACTTAGTCGATCCGTACCACATCCTGCACTGTATCCTGATTTTTGAAGCAATTGAAGAACAAGGCAGCTGCGATTGTCAGCTCCCGAGGTTTTATGCCGGCGATCTAGATTGATCAAGGGCTTTCCTCGTACATCTCGTGTCGTTTACTTTATTTTTGCTCATTGTTTGATCATAGATACAGCTCTACATCTTGAGCGGTATCCTGAAACTGTTTTTACAAATCAACTTGATTAACATATTTTCGACACTCATTTCTAGCACACTACCTCACTTAACTAATTTGATCACTTAATTACGCCGGTAATTTTTGACCAAAACAACTACCGATAAGGAAAAAGGTAAACATTCTCTCTCTAATCTTCATCTTCATCCTCCTTTTCCGGTCAAAAAATCAGGCGATCAAATGCCGAGACAGACAAGATCCAGTTCTGGTGATTCGGCTCCCACATTTATCCAGCAGAATCTTCTCCAAGAACCGGAGAAAGATATATGCTCTTTTGATAGTGCCCACTTGTCGGCTCTCAAATCCTCCGGTATCTTTCCGGAAGGAACGGTATTCCGGCCGTTCGACCGGGAAATCCGGTCGGATATGGTCTCCAATGAGTGGTTGTGCTTTAGTGCCTTTCCCTTCACCTTAGGGTTACAGTTCCCCTTTCCAGACTTTATCACCGAATTCTTCAACATTACAAAAATCTCTTTTAGCCAAACAATGCCGATGCTTTGGCGTGTTCTGTCCGTTCTTGACCAGATCAAGAAAAACCACATCCCTGATATTTCTGTTCATGATCTCCCCCTAGCTTACCGGCTTAGATGCCACGGATCATGTAGATTTTTGTTTTATTCCACCTCCGGCGACCCGCTGATACTTCGTGCCACCAGGAACGAGGATAATTGGCAATCTAAGTTCTTCTTTGTAAAAAGAGACTCAATCCCTGGTGGAACGGAATATCCGGTGAAATGGTTGAAAAAGGGTAGGATTTAGGGTTTAAGGATGAACCTGCCTCTTATCCTGTTCCATATCCTGAACTGATCAACTTTCTTTTTTCTGTTGTGCATGCAGCTGATTTTGGGAAGATTGCACCTCCCCTTGTTGATTCACAAAAAAGGATTGACGCCATCAGACTCCTTCCAGAGGCTGAAAGAAGTTTCAACCCGTCTCCACCATCTCCAAGTCCTCTTTCTAGTGCAAACATGTCTGGTAAGGATCCTACAAAATATCATGTACATACATGTCTTTATTTGATATACTTAGGAGAAATTTTACTCCCTGTATGCAGACTCCAGCAAGGTTCCAGTCTACCTAGACCTTGACGAACTTGACAGCTACCCTACTACAGTCACGGTCAAGAAAGAGACCCCTGCTGCCACCAGCTCGAAGCCGCTCCCGGCTCCTAAGGCTAATCCGAGGACTCGTGCTTCCACATCAAAAAAGAGGAAAGGTCCTGAAATCAGTGCTCCAGGTCCAGAAGGGTTCTCCTACGATGAACTCAGCTTTTCTGACTCCTTAGAGCCAATGACATCCTTCCTCAACAAGGTAATATCCTGCTACATATCCTGCACATATATCCTGATAGGATATCTTGACAGGATATCCTGGTTAATATATTCTGACTCATACCTGAATTTGATGTGCACGGCCTCCAGCATTTGCTCCACCTGTACAACGATGCCTGTGGTACTGCTGTACTCCATGAAGCCAGGATTAAACAGCTCGAAAGTACCGTTGCCGACCAAGGTGCCATTGCTGAAGCAAAGACCCGGCACTACGAGGGCATGCTGAAGAAGGTCACCCAAGATGCTGAGCTCAAACTTGCCACTGTCCAAATGGATCATGAACAGGCCATGGTTTCTTTCCGGGAAGGAATCAAAGCCTCTGCTATCGTCTCCCTGCTACAAGCTCGCATCAAGATGGCCTACGAGGCCAAGGAGACAGGCCTTGTATGCCCATCCTGGTCGGTTGAATCCTGGGTGGCCAACCTGAAGGAGCTTGGAGGCAAAGCTGTGCCACTTCCTGCTGAAGCCGGAGAATCCTCTAAGTCAGCAGAGGTGGTAGACAAGGTTGGAGATAAGAAGGATGCTGGAGAGGACGCTGGGACAGATGCTGGTGAGGATGCTGCTCAGGATTCTGAAGCTGAAAAGGCAGAGAAGGTTGGAGAAGATGCCGCTGTGTGAGGGCATTCAGGTGGGCAATGATGGATATATGTGCCAAGGCCGGAGCCCACCTTTTTTAAATTTGATTGTTGGCTTGTAACCTCAAACAATTTACTTTTCCTGCATTTTACTTTTCTGCACTTAAACAATGTGATGGCCATTGGTGGAGGGATCCTGAGTTTCAGGACGAAGCCCTTGGTCATCGTCGTTAGTACGTTTTGCTTTTGAACAATATAACAGTTGGAGGTGGATGGGTCTCAGTTTGAGACAAAACCTTCAACTGTTAAGTACATAGGGTAAGAAACTATTTGTGCTCTTGGTGGATGGACCTTGGTTTAAGGTGAAACCAAGAGCACATCTTTTGATATGTTAATATAACTTTTCTTTAGCTTTATTCTTGTTATTACACCTTTATTACATGAATTTTACTTATAAAAATAGTTTTGTTTGATCATATTTGGGAACCCATTGTAAGTGTATCCTGAAAGATATCCTGCTCAGGATACTGAAATACAATCTATAAATTATCCAAATAAAGAGGAGAGATCATACCAGAGATTCTTAAAGAATCAATTTCAATCTTCCATCATAAGTATGTCCCCAGTGCACACTTACAAACTTGGATCCATCCTTTGAATAGTATAATGTATGTCCCCTGTGTTCGACACAGAAATGCAAATGTATTCACACTTTGGCTTGAATAAATTCCGAACACCCCAAGGCAAAACCCTTGATATCCTGAAATGAATCCTTAGCATACTGGGGATAAACCCTTAATATCCTGGGGATAAACCCTGAGTTTCATGCGCTACAGGCGAGAGTGTATAAACTCCAAATCTTAGAAAGGTGAAAACCTTTAAACCTTAGAGAGTATGAAAATACCCTTTCGTGAGAGAGGGTGATCAATCCTCATATACCTTCAGGATCCAGGATATAGCCAACAGTAACGAAATTGTCAGCCAGTTTTACATGAACTGGTCCCGCTACCTTGAACTATACCTAGATAACTTGCGCTCCAGGCGAGGTGTTTAAACCCAATTCGAAAGAAAGGTGAATACCTTTAAACCTTTGAAGGGATCAGGATCCCTTAAACGTGAGAGAGGGGGCCAATCCTCTAATCTTTCGAGTTATCCTGAGTGCATATCCTGGAGCTATATCCTGAAACATATGCTGCAAAACAACTGTAAACTAAGGTGGGTGTTAGCTTGGCTAACACCCCTCCGATGCTTAAGTCAGTATTGGGTTCAAGATAATAAACAAATATATTTAAAAGAGATAGAATACATACCATTCTGAGATAGAAATTAAATTCTATTCTTACTTGAAATAGAGCTTTAAGTGTATTGCATTCCAGGATCTCGGTAGCATATCCCCTTCCATATTCTTGAGTCGATATGCTCCTTTCCCTGCTTCTGACTCAACTTCATATGGTCCTTCCCATTTTGGAGCTAGCTTGCCATCGGCAGGATTAGTGGTATTTTGAAAAGCCTTTCTTAGCACCCAATCACCAACTCGAAATCTCCTAGTCCTTATATTCTTGTTATATGCTCTGGATATTCTTTGTTGATATGCTGCCATCCTTAGCCTTGCTGCATCTATTTTTTCATCTATAGTATCCAAATCTCGACGTAAGGCTTCAGGATTCTGTTCAGGATCCTGTAGGATAGATCTTGCAGTAGGTATCGCCATTTCCGTTGGAATCACTGCTTTTGCTCCAAATACCAAGGAAAATGGGGTTTGTCCGGTTGCATTCTTTACCGTTGTCCTATCAGCCCACAAAACAAAGGGTAATTCTTCTGCCCATCTTCCTTTTTTGGCTCCAAGTCTCTTCTTTAAGTTATTGACAATTATCTTGTTTGAGGATTCAGCTTGTCCATTCGCTTGAGGATGTACCGGAGTAGACGTGATCATTTTGATTCCCCAACTCTTGCAAAAGTCAGTAGTCCTCTTGCTTATAAACTGAGACCCATTATCACAAATGATTTCAGCTGGTACCCCAAACCTGGTCAGGATATTCCTCTTTATGAAGGATACTACTTATTGGTCTCTAACTTGAACAAATGCTTCAGCTTCAACCCACTTAGAGAAATAATCCGTCATTGCTAGCATAAAGACTTTTCCTCCCGGAGCTTTTGGTAACTTCCCTACTATATCCATCCCCCATTTCATGAATGGCCAAGGGGAAGCTACAGGATATAGTGGTTCAGCTGGTTGATGTAGTATGTTACTATGCCTTTGACATGCATCACACCTTCGAGCATATTCTGCAGCATCTTTCCTCATCGTTGGCCAATAATATCCTGTCCTTAATACTTTCGAGAACAATGACCTGCCCCCAGTGTGGTTACCACAGTCCCCTTCATGTATATCCTGAAGTACTTCTTTGGCTTCAGGATCCTCCAAGCACCTCAAATACGGTCCTGCAAGAGATTTCTTATATAAAACATTATTTATAATAGTGAATCGTGATACCTTCATCCTAAAAGCCTTCGGATTTTCATCTCCGGGGAAGTGCCCTTCCTTGAGATATCTCATGATTGGAGCCGTCCAGGATTTAGGATCCTTTTCAGGATACTCTGCTCCAGGATCCTGAATACCCGTTACTTCTTTATCCTGAGGATTCGTTGCAGGATACAAGATATGTAATATTGGTATTTGGGTCCCTTCTGGTATCCTGATCGATGATCCCAGATTTGCTAAGGCATCTGCTTCAGCATTATCCTCCCTTGGTACCTGTTCAACTGTAAAAACATCGAAATATCCTGCTAATTTTTTGAGAATATCGAGGTATTCAATTAATTTCTCACCCTTAACTGCATAGGATCCATTAAAATGGTTAGTAATTAACAAGGAGTCAACATATACTTGCAAATTCTTGATACTCATATTCTTAGCCAACTCTAATCCTGCAATTAAAGCCTTATACTCTGCTTCATTATTAGTAGCAGGGAATTCACACCTAATAGCCTGGGGTAATATGTCCCCCTGTGGCGATTTTAGTAGTATTCCCAATCCTACTCCTCTTACATTAGATGCACCATCAGTATATAACGTCCAGGATCCTGAGGATTCTCCTAACTGTTGGACTTCTAGGTCTACCTCATCCTGAATGTCACTACTGAAGTTAGCCACAAAGTCAGCTAAAGCCTGAGACTTTATGGCATTTCTAGGTTCATATACTAAATCATAAGCACTCAACTTTACTAACCACTTGGCCATCCTGCCTGACATCTCTGGTTTCCTAAGCACATTTTTGACAGGATAATTTGTTTTAACATGAATCCTATGTGTCTCAAAGTAATGTCTAAGCTTCGTTGATGCCATAACTAACGCTAGTATCAATTTTTCTAAATGAGAATACCTAGTTTCAGCATTTAACAAACTTTTACTAACATAATAAACAGGATATTGCTGACCTTCATGATCCTTTATAAGGACGGCACTTACAGCATTCCCTGATACTGCGAGGTATAGGGATAGTGGTTCACCATTCTCAGGCTTCATCAGTAAAGGTGCAGTTGAAAGATATTGCTTCAAATCCTGCAGGGCTGCTTCATGCTTCTCACCCCATTCGAATTTCTTGGTCTTCTTCAGGATATCATAAAACTCTTTGCATTTCTCTGAGGATCTTGAAATAAATCTGTTTAATGCTGCCACTCGCCCTGTTAATCGTTGAACATCCTTCATATTTGAGGGTGATTTAATATCCAAGATGGCTTTAATCTGCTCCGGGCTCGCCTCTATTCCTCTTTTGGTCACCATATATCCTAGAAATTTTCCTGCCCCTACTCCGAAATGACACTTAGCAGGATTTAGCTTCATGTTATATTGATCCAGGATATCAAATGCTCCTTTAATATCTTGGAGGTGATCCTGAGCTTTCCTTGATTTTACCACCATATCGTCAATGTATACCTCCATGGTGTCCCCCAGCTTGTCTTTGAACATCATGTTTACCAATCTCTGGTATGTTGCACCTGCATTTTTCAAACCAAAAGGCATAGCCGTATAACAATAAATACCTGTTGGTGTCATGAAGGCAGTATCCTCCTGGTCAGAAGGCTCTATTTGAATCTGCTGAAATCCTGAGGATGCATCCATGAAGGTCAACATTTCATGCCCGGCAGTAGCATCCACCATTGCATCAATGTGAGGAAGAGGAAATGGGTCTTTAGGACAAGCCTTGTTCAAGTCTGTGTAGTTTACACAGACTCTTCATTTCCCATTTTTCTTCTGTACCACGACTACGTTTGCTAACCCCTTACAGATATCATCTGTGGTATACTCACCTGTAAGACTGAATATTGGGATTTGGATACAGGAGTATATTCAAGAGGTGGGATACATGAATGAGTTTAAGTCTCTAAAACACTAAATTCATATCCTGGACAGATTGAAATGTGTGTGAAAATTTAAGTGGATCAGTATATCGACAATCTAAGCGAATTGTTTAATTCTGAATATGTAATTAAAGCTTAATGGTACTTGTGACTTGTCGGATAGCTGATATGATTCCCTAACACTCTCATAAAAAATATGTTTGTAAATAGTTTACTTTTACTGCATTTTATTTCTGTATTTCATTTCTAGTTTAGAAACTTTATTCAAAATCCAAAAAGATTTTTCATTTCTGCTTTATTTTCCGACAAACCAAAGTGGAAAGCTGATCTTCAGATTCGATTTGAAGCAGATGCAGGAAGTTTCTGGACTGGATAATGAGTTTGGAGCTAATCATGATAAGTTTGTGAAAGTTGAAAAGTCAGAAGCAAGTTCATTAATTTGAAACTTGTAAATGTTTGAAAAAATTGAACTAAATGTCAGTGTGAATTATCTCTGATCAACCAGGGTCATTAAGTTGGACTTGGTAGATAAATTGAGTAATCAGGGTCATTAACTTGGACCTGAATACTTAAGTGGATTTCTAAATACTGATTAGAATATTGAATGAGTTTGAATGGTAAGGATGGATTGAAACTGTTATTGTCATATATCTTATATTTAGGTAGAGATTGTGCAGGTAACAGGAATCCCCATGGCACAGAAAATGTCAAAGTTTGAACCAGAAGTTGAGCCCTAGCTTATCGTGAGGGGGAGTCTGTGAAAGGGGGAGGCATAATTCTGGATCAACACTCAAAGGGGAGATTAAAGAATAAAGTTTGAAGATATAGATTGAAAGGAGCTTTACAATGTCAAGACATTTTGGATAGAAAGACAAAGACTAAAGACTCGACGCCGAAGACATCGTCAACATCCAAGGGGAAGTCTGTTGGTGCATCTAGTGTTTGTTAACTTCGTCTTAATCGAGTCTTATGTCTAGATAGGATAAACGAGCACACAACAGGGTTAAAATTAGGGTTTTACATGTTAATGTAAGTGATTCCGCTTGAAAGTGTAAAGGTGTGTTGGACCTGAGTTTGGTTTTGATTGTGTTTTTACGTTTGAATTAGATGAAGATGGATGAGTTGTGCAGCGAAATTAAAATGGAAACAAACTTTTCACACAATCAAACGAGAGAATTTCTTTGATCAAACATTTTTCACAAAGAACCGAATGATTGAATTTATTTCAGTTACGATTACAATGCAATGTTGAATACAAACTCCCCCTCAGCCAGAGCTCAGTGTTTGTTCGTGCAGGAAGAGAATTTTGCAAAGAGCTAATAGAACAGTACAGAGCACTGTTCTATTTATAGGAACGAGCAAACCACTGAAGCATCTAAGCTGACGTCACCATGAAAGTGACATCTAACCTCCTAACAAACTCTAACCTCTGATCTATACAAACCTCTGCTATGCTAAACTACTGCTATTACATTTCATTACATAAAGACAATTAAACTACTGCTGCATCCTTCCACTGATGTGAACCCAGCAGTACTTGTCCGGATCAGCAAAGCTTGACTCAAGGTAGTAGATTGAACAGCAGTGCTTTAGTCTTCATCAAGCTTTTACTTGATCAGCAGTTTGTAGGTCAACATTTTGTACAAACAGTAGATAGGAGGTCAGCAGATGTTGAAACCACTTTCAAGGGGAGAGACTTGTATGCAACATCTACTTATTCTGGATCCACTGCGCTGATCCAGTTTTGGCTTTAATTATCTATTCCTTTGATAGGGTTTGATCCCAACAATCTCCCCCTGGAACAGATAATGCCAAAACCCTTCATTATTGTGGAACTTTATTGCCTCATCAACAGTTCCCTTATCTGACCTTTAAGTTGTAGCTCAAAGTCTAGGGCATCTGTGTCATCTTCATCCCTACCAAGTGGAAGATCAAGGAGATCCTGCATATCTTCAAGACTTTGGCCAAGTGCTTGTTCCCTTATTATTTTCTTCACTTCTCCACTAGACCTGAACATAGTCAGTACATGGGTCTGTTTGTCGGTTTTCCACTTTAGTACTTTTGAGCCTGGTGGGTTTCTTGGGAGATTTTTATTGGATGAGGTGTTTGGAGATGCTGGCCTGTTGAGAACTGTCTGAGCAGTACTTGCAGGTTGATTCAGGTCAAGAGTTTCAGCTATCGTCTTTTTGATACCTTCCTTTACAAGCTCATCTCCTGCCATTAATTCAGCCATTGTTTCAGTAACCACCGGTTTTTATTGCTTTCTTTTGTAGATAGCAGCACCAGTTAGAGCAGTGGCTCTCCTGATTTGCAGTTTTGTTGGTCTCTTTGAAGCCTCTGCTTCAGGGTAGTCAGGTTTTTGTGGAACTGATGGATCTTTCTTTCTTAGCTCCTCCAACCTTTTGTAGGTGGCCCTAACTACATCTTCTTTCCATCTAGCCACTTGATGTTTAGACCCATAATTAGCAGCAACTGTCACGACCCCTGACCCGGTTTGACCCGTTTCAGAAGCCGCGGGACAGAAATACTGCGGTATTGATTTAATTGAGTTTAACAGCGGAAGTTTATTTAACAGGATCGTTTAAAGCTAAAATTTTTCCCCGATTATTTTATTTCACAATTCGGGATAAAACCCTGATAATTTACAATAGTATGATTTTTCTAGAAAATAGTTATGTTACAAAACTTATTTCTTTATTTTATAATGAGCCACTATTTTAAGCTTGAAATGCTCCTCAGCACTTTTTCCTGAATTACAGCAGATCACCTGAAACATGTTTGAAAAAGGTTTTGTCAGCGGGAAATACTGAGTGAATCATTCATTTTTACTAAAACGACTCGTTTGTTATAATTTTCAGTATTAAGAGAGATTACAATGTTTCTGATATCAAACCAACTACCCACAGTATTTGTCACTCGAATCTTTACGGTGACTGTGGTCATATCACCATTGGCTGCCCCAATGAATGACGAATATCACTAAATTTAGGTTCGCCCACCTAAAGTGATAAAAATGTAATACTGTGCACAATACCCCACATACCGGCTGTAATTTGGTGATTACATTAACTTAATCACTGTAATTATAACTTTGAAAATAACATGATTTTGTAAATAGATTTGATAAAAAGAGAGAATGACTCACATTGCTGATTTAATATGGTCAGAGTCTAATCTATGATTTAGCCTTGTTAACCTAATATAAATAACAATGCACACAAAACTGGGTTAGTAATCAATCCAGCAATTACGATAATTCACGAGATCAAATTCTCACAATGAATGACAAAATGCAATACTTCATCCATCGAATTAACGATGATCCGTTGAATTAACAACGAATGACAAAGTATAATACTTTACCCATCGAATTAACGATGATCCGTCAAATTAATGACGAACGATAAAGTATAACCCTAATGTGGGCGGCACTTAAACATTCATTGGATATATTGATCGTCGGATAAATGAATCGTAGCAGCGATTGTGCTAATACCCTGTTTTGTAGCAGAATTTCGAGACCCTGGGGTGTAATTTTGGAATAGCAGTTCGTAACTCAGTGTAATAGTGGGAATTATTTCGACGTAGAATGTCCAGAATGCAAGTCCCACTGCAACCTATTTATAGTTAGAAAATCACCCCCTCGCGCCACGCGAGGGGTTCCATTGTTTCTGTCGCGTGGCGCGACAGGACCTAGTCTACCCTAGGTTAGCTTCGTGTCACAGTAGCTTAGCTGAGTTGGTTTCGTAAAATTTTAAGTTTTTGACAGCAAACTGTTTGGATATTACCGAATGGGGTTTACCCCCCCTGAGTTTTAGGGGCCCTGATCCTGATTCTGATTGTTTTGAAAATTTTAGGGTTTTATCAGAATCACATGGGTTTCTCAATTAGGGTTTCCTTTTGGACTAATTAATTTAATAATTAGGACTTTTGATGAGAGTTGTTACATTCTCCCCACCTTAAGAAAATCTCGTCCTCGAGATTTACTGGAATAATTGAGGATACTTTTTCTTCATTTCTGATTCCAGTTCCCAAGTATATTCAGCTCCTCTCTTTGAATCCCATCTGACTTTGACTAAAACTAGTCGTTTGTGTTTGAGAAACTTGATCTTTCTATCTTCAATTTGAAGAGGTTTCTCAACAAATTTCAACTTTTCGTTTACTTCTATATCTCGAAGAGGTACTACCAGTGATTCATCTGATAAGCATTTCTTGAGATTGGATACATGAAATACATCATGTACTCCAGATAATTCTTCTGGTAGTCGTAAACGATAAGCTACTGGTCCTATACGTTGGATCACTGGAAATGGTCCTACGTATCTTGGACTTAGCTTTCCTTTCTTACCAAATCTAACAACTCCTTTCCAAGGAGAAACTTTCAATAATACCTTGTCTCCAACTTGGAATTCTAGCGGTTTGCTTCTATTGTCTGCATAACTCTTCTGACGATCTCGAGCCGTCTTCAGTCTTTCTTTGATTTGAGTAATCTTATCAGTTGTTTCTTGCACTATTTCAGGACCTGATAATTGACTTTCTCCTATTTCTGCCCAACAAACTGGAGTTCTACATTTTCTTCCATATAATGCTTCAAATGGAGCAGTATCAATGCTTGAATGATAACTATTGTTATAGGAGAATTCAATTAATGGTAAGTGATCATCCCAACTTCCACCAAAGTCTATTACACATGCTCGGAGCATGTCTTCTAGAGTTTGGATTGTCCTTTCACTTTGTCCATCTGTTTGTGGATGATATGCAGTGCTCAAATTTAATCGAGTTCCCATGGCTTGCTGGAAACTTTTCCAGAAATGGGAAGTAAAACGACTATTTCTATCCGAAACAATGGAGAGTGGAACTCCATGTAAGGATACAACTTCATCTACATACAATTTAGCCAGTCTTTCCATGCTAAAGGTTTCTTTCATTGGTAAAAAGTGAGCTGATTTGGTTAATCGATCCACAATTACCCAAATCGCATCATTACCTTTTCTGGTTTTGGGTAACTTAGTAACAAAATCCATTGTTATAAGTTCCCATTTCCACACTGGCATCTCTAACTGTTGTAGTAATCCTGAAGGTTTCTGATGTTCTGCCTTAACTTGTGAACAAGTAAGACATTTAGAAACATAGCTGGCTATGTCCCTTTTCATTCCTATCCACCAGAAGTTTTTCCTTAGATCTTGGTACATCTTATTGTTTCCTGGGTGTATGGTATACCTAGATTTATGAGCTTCTTCTAAAATCTTTGGTCTTAAGTCTCCCTGCTTAGGTACCCAAATTCTTCTTTTGTGGAATCTCCAAATTCCATCTGCTCCTTGTTCTAATTCTTTGATTCGTCCTTTCATTCCTTCAGCATCATCCTTGATTGCTGTAGCTTGAATATTCTTCAATTGTTCCATTAAATCTATTTGTAGATTTAATCTGAGAGCACGAACTCGTCTTTGTTTTTCATAATACTTACGACTTAAGGCATCTGCAACTACATTCGCCTTTCCTTCGTGATACTGAATATCACAGTCATAGTCACTTAGGATTTCCATCCATCTCCTTTGCCTCATATTTAACTCTTTTTGCCCAAAGATATATCTTAAACTCTTATGATCTGTATAGATAGTAAACTTACTTCCGTACAGATAATGTCTCCAAATCTTAAGGGCAAAAATTACGGCTCCTAATTCTAAATCATGAGTCGTATACTTTTCTTCGTGCTTTTTCAATTGCCTTGATGCGTACGCAATTACCTTCTTGCGTTGCATAAGTACACATCCAAATCCTAATTTTGAAGCATCACAATATACTTCAAAATCTTCAGTTCCTTCTGGTAAGGCTAAGATTGGTGCATGGGTTAATTTCTGTTTCAAAATTCTAAAGGCTTCTTCCTGTTTAGATCCCCATTCAAACTTAGTGGCTTTACAGGTTAACTTAGTTAATGGTACGGCTATTTTGGAAAAATCCTTAATAAACCGTCTATAATACCCAGCTAAACCTATAAAACTTCTAATTTCCATTGCTGTTTGTGGAACCTTCCATTTGGTAATTGCCTCGATCTTAGCAGGATCTACATGAATACCTTCATGATTTACCATGTGTCCTAAGAATTGCACTTCCTTTAGCCAGAATTCGCATTTCGAGAATTTGGCGTACAACTTTTCTTTTCTTAACAAAGTTAAGATTGCATGCAAGTGCTGACAATGTTCATCCTGACTTTTGGAATAAATAAGTATATCGTCTATGAAAACAATTACAAATTTATCCAAGTACGGTTTACAGATCCGATTCATCATGTCCATGAATGCTGCAGGTGCATTCGTTAACCCGAAGGGCATGACTGTAAACTCGTAATGACCATACCTAGTTCTGAAAGCAGTCTTAGGTATGTCTTCTTCTTGTACCTTCAATTGATGATATCCAGAGCGTAAATCTATCTTAGAAAAATATCTAGCCCCTTGAAGTTGATCAAAAAGATCATCAATCCTAGGTAATGGATATCGATTCTTAATTGTAACCTTATTCAATTCCCTATAATCGATACACATTCTCATTGAACCATCCTTTTTCTTCACAAACAACACTGGCGCTCCCCAAGGGGATGAGCTAGGTTGTATGAATCCTTTACTTAGTAATTCATCTAATTGCTTTTTCAATTCTAACATTTCTGTGGGTGCTAACCGATAAGGTGCCTTGGCTATCGGTGTAGTTCCTGGAATTAGATGAATCCTAAATTCTACTTCCCTGTCTGGAGGTAATCCCGGTAAATCTTCTGGAAATACATCAGGATATTCTGAGACTACTGGTATTTCCTTAAAATCTTTTCCCTTAGTGCTAATGATTACCGAAATCATATACACTATTCCTTGTTTTCGTTCATAATTAGCAACTTTCATTACTGATATGAACTTCATGGGCTTTCGTGGTTTATCTCCTGTAATCCTAATCACTTCTCCGGTGGTTGATTGAATTTCTATGGAATTCTGATTACAAAGGATTCTAGCATGGTTAGCTACTAACCAATCCATTCCTAATACAACATCAAATTCAGCTAAATTCATCGGCAATAGTCTTGCAGAGAATTTATGTCCTAAAAGTTCTATGTTTCCTTCTTGCAACACTTTATCTATTTTAACTGAATTTCCGTCTGCTGTTTCAACTGTAAAAATCTGCCTAGTATTGGTTAAAGGTAAACTAAGAGCTTGACAGAATGAAGTATTTATAAAACTTTGGTTTGCACCAGAGTCAAATAATACTTTTGCATATACGTTGTGAACTAAGAACGTACCCGCTATCACATCTGGAATAAGTTCTGCTTCTTGAGTAGTCAGCTGAAATGCCCTGGCATTTTTCTTAGTAGTTCCTTCGGTTGTCTTGGGTTTGTTATCTACTGGTTTGACCAATTTAGGACATTCTGTTTTATAATGCCCTGCTTCTCCACAATTAAAACAGATTACGGTTTTCTTTTTGCAGTTTTCTTCACGATGTCCTATACCCTTGCAAAAATTACAAGTGATATTGCATCTTCCATAATGTTTCTTTTTGCATTTTCTGCAGAATGGCAGACCTGAAGATTGCCCTGTTCCTTTTCTCTTGAAGCTGTTATTATTACCCACACGAAATCCTTGGGTAATTTTCTGAGCTAGTTCCTTTTTCCTATCTTCATCTCTTGTGCGCACCAGTTCATCAGTTAGAGTATTGGCTAATTCTACCGCATCATCAATAGTGCGAGGTCTCGCAGCTTTAACAATATTGCGGATTTCGCTAATTAGCCCCCAAATATAGCGAGAAATAAGTACCGGTTCTGGCGAAGCCAGTGTTGGTACCACTCTTGCATATTCAAAGAATGTCGAGGTATAACCGCGACAATCTACATTTATCATCCGATGATTTAGAAACTTATTCGCCATCTGTTCCTTCTCATACTCAGGACAGAATTTTCTTTCCACCAAACCCTTAAATTCTTCCCAAGTCATAGCATAAGCTATTACTCTTCCTTTTGATTGTAACACATTATTCCACCACTCGAGTGCTCCTTCTTTGAACAGATTAGATGAATACATGACCTGGTCCTCTTTACCACATTTACTTATTGCAATGACTGCTTCGGTTTTCTCTAACCAACGCAGTGATGCAGTTGCTCCTTCATTGCCTGCAAATTCCGTGGGTTTACAAGCAAGGAATTCTTTGAAAGTGCAACCAGGCGTTGCAGTTTTCATTTTCTTGGGTAATGGAGCTTGATGTGGTTCCTTATTATGGTTATTGCCTCCATTTATACTATTACTGAAGTTATCTTCAGTAATTTGTTTACTAGGAACAATTTGTTGCGGTTCGATCGGATTCTTTATAGCAGCAACAAATGCTGGAATAGCATTAGCTATCCCTTGAGCAACAATGTTTTCGATATCTTGCCGAGTCATATATTGATCTCTTGAATGTTGTTCGGAATGATTAACTTCATTTATAGGTTCATTACCACTGTTTGCCATCTGATAATGTATACATATAAATTTTATTAGTAACTGATAAATAATAATTATATACAAATAATCAGAAAATTATATAATACAGATATAGTCAAAACAATCGATTTCTCGATTTCATTTATATATCTATCATAGTATGCATCATTACTCACAGATATCATACAGAGTTTTATTGGTTATTTACAGATTAACTTTACTAGTACTATTATACAACTACCATTTTATCATCGTTCTATCTCTCGTTACTGTCTGTTCTAAAAACGCATTTCCCTCTCATCGTACTTCCAAGCAATCTGTCCCCCTATTTCCCTGATTCTAGTTCCAGCATCAAACAACTCTTCGCCAAAGTGGCGAAGTTCAGACATGTTTTCATTGCTCATGGGTGGATTAGGTAATGGTTCTGGATCGAATTGTGGAAGAAAAGAGTAAGGATCGTTGACAATATTTTGAAATTGCCAATCGTTCGTCCACCATTCGTCCATTCCTATGGGTTGGGAGTGGACTATTGGATCTGGAATTGCTGGTTCCCAATTCATAGGGAGTTGGTTTCCAAGAGAATAATTAAAAATATTATTATTATTATTATTATTATTATTATTATTATTATTATTATTATTATTATTATTATTATTATTATTATTATTATTATTGACAGGCTGAATGGTTTCACAGCTTGCCAATAGGAAATCTATCTCATCTTGAAAAGTTCTCTCCTGGGTTGGATTGGAGCTCTCTCCGATTTCTCTCTGAGCTGGTATAGACCCTTGCCCAACTTCTATTACTACTTCTTTAGTAATTTCCTCCATCTGTATTTCTATCTTCTTATCCTCTTTCTTGTCTCCAGTTTCCATTTCCTGTTGTTTAGAATTCTCTCCGTTTATAATTCCTTTTCCCTTTTTCAAAGGATTGTTTATTTTGGGCAGTTTTCTAGCTGGCTTCTTCTTACGTATTTTCCTCCATCCTACATAAGTTCTTTTCTTTTGTTTTGGCTTGCTCAAAGGTGGAACCTTGAATTCTACTGGTTGTTCAACATCGGGATAGTAGCTAGTATATTCTTTGGAAGCTTCGATAGTTACGGGGTAAAGATTAAGGTTCTGAAAAGCTTCGGATATCCCACTCATGCTGATGTAGCATATATGCAAAATGCATAAAATAATAAGTTAAAATTTACAAATAACTTTGTAATTTATTACACACTGTGTACTAGTTGATTACAAAGATAACTGAAAACACACTTAGGTTTTAAATTTTATTTATCACACAGAGTTTCTAGATTGTGAGGGTAGGATGCTAAACTTTAAAAATTTATATTTTCTGCTACTGTGGCTAGCATATATAAATTTGCCCATTTCTCATCTAGTTTATCTTCCCAAGGTGATTTATTAATTAATTCCTGAGTTTCCCGTTTAATCCTCTTTTCTCGTATTTTCTCTTTACTTTTCTTAATAATCATTTCCCTCCTTTGAGGAGAAAGTGATTCCTCGGATTGTGCCTTTCGCACGAATATTCCTTCTTCAGGAATTTCAGCCTGATTCGAGGATTTGGTTCGGGATGAACTTCCCTTTTCACTGGATGATCTATCTAATTTAAGATAGATACTTGACAGCTTTTTCTTACCCATACTGTAACTAACAAATAATCAAATAATCAGTTAATAATACAATTAATCACATAATAGTAATCAGGAAAAATTAAGTATTTCTAAATACTTAATTAGCTTAACCCAGTGGATCTGATACCACCTTTTTCTGTCACGACCCCTGACCCGGTTTGACCCGTTTCAGAAGCCGCGGGACAGAAATACTGCGGTATTGATTTAATTGAGTTTAACAGCGGAAGTTTATTTAACAGGATCGTTTAAAGCTAAAATTTTTCCCCGATTATTTTATTTCACAATTCGGGATAAAACCCTGATAATTTACAATAGTATGATTTTTCTAGAAAATAGTTATGTTACAAAACTTATTTCTTTATTTTATAATGAGCCACTATTTTAAGCTTGAAATGCTCCTCAGCACTTTTTCCTGAATTACAGCAGATCACCTGAAACATGTTTGAAAAAGGTTTTGTCAGCGGGAAATACTGAGTGAATCATTCATTTTTACTAAAACGACTCGTTTGTTATAATTTTCAGTATTAAGAGAGATTACAATGTTTCTGATATCAAACCAACTACCCACAGTATTTGTCACTCGAATCTTTACGGTGACTGTGGTCATATCACCATTGGCTGCCCCAATGAATGACGAATATCACTAAATTTAGGTTCGCCCACCTAAAGTGATAAAAATGTAATACTGTGCACAATACCCCACATACCGGCTGTAATTTGGTGATTACATTAACTTAATCACTGTAATTATAACTTTGAAAATAACATGATTTTGTAAATAGATTTGATAAAAAGAGAGAATGACTCACATTGCTGATTTAATATGGTCAGAGTCTAATCTATGATTTAGCCTTGTTAACCTAATATAAATAACAATGCACACAAAACTGGGTTAGTAATCAATCCAGCAATTACGATAATTCACGAGATCAAATTCTCACAATGAATGACAAAATGCAATACTTCATCCATCGAATTAACGATGATCCGTTGAATTAACAACGAATGACAAAGTATAATACTTTACCCATCGAATTAACGATGATCCGTCAAATTAATGACGAACGATAAAGTATAACCCTAATGTGGGCGGCACTTAAACATTCATTGGATATATTGATCGTCGGATAAATGAATCGTAGCAGCGATTGTGCTAATACCCTGTTTTGTAGCAGAATTTCGAGACCCTGGGGTGTAATTTTGGAATAGCAGTTCGTAACTCAGTGTAATAGTGGGAATTATTTCGACGTAGAATGTCCAGAATGCAAGTCCCACTGCAACCTATTTATAGCTAGAAAATCACCCCCTCGCGCCACGCCAGGGGTTCCATTGTTTCTGTCGCGTGGCGCGACAGGACCTAGTCTACCCTAGGTTAGCTTCGTGTCACAGTAGCTTAGCTGAGTTGGTTTCGTAAAATTTTAAGTTTTTGACAGCAAACTGTTTGGATATTACCGAATGGGGTTTACCCCCCTGAGTTTTAGGGGCCCTGATCCTGATTCTGATTGTTTTGAAAATTTTAGGGTTTTATCAGAATCACTTGGGTTTCTCAATTAGGGTTTCCTTTTGGACTAATTAATTTAATAATTAGGACTTTTGATGAGAGTTGTTACAGCAACTAATTCCTCTTTCATTCTCTTTAGCTCAAGTGATTTATCAGGCACATTCTTTCTGTACTTTGACTATTCTGGAGGAGTGTGTTTGACCTTATTCTTTATCATTTCTTGAATCCTGGTTGATTCTTGTTCAAGCTCAGGAATGGTCCACTCCTTGTACATGTGCTTTTCTCCCTTGTACTTCTTGGTTGACATAATGCTTTCAATGTAATCTTTTCTCAGAGTTTCATCTGCTCTTTCTGAAATTTGTTGACATACATTTTTTGCAAATTGTTCCAGGGATCTGACTTGTGTGAGCAAGTATTGATAGTTCTGCTGTATTTCCCTATCAGATTTCCCTTGTGTATTTCTTTTTGAGATATCCTCTGCTTGCTGAGCCTTGATTTTCAAGTATTCTTCGATATTGTTAGGCTTGGGATATCCTTTAACTGATGGCAATCTTCTTTTAGCAGGGTCATCCTCATAATAAAAGGACTTGATTTCTTCTCTGACTGCTATGAGCTCAAAAGGAAACTGAACACATGCAGGAGCTAAGGGTTGTTGGATTTGAGTTGATGAGAGAGGAACATGCTTGGGTATTGAAACAAGTGACAAAGATTTTGAAGATGTTAGCGGTGGTGAAGTGTCATCATCTTTCAGAACTAGCCTTCTCCTTTTTGGTTGAGGAGGGGCAGATGATGCTTTGGGTGGAACGGTGGTGGTAGTTTGAGTGACAGTGGTTTGTGATTGACTAACAGCTGTTGAAACAACTGATGCTTCAACCACTGTAGTCATTACAGCAGATGTTGTAACATCTGCTGTCTTCTGCTTTTTGGCAGGAGGCGATGGTGGTGATGTTGTTTTTGGTGGTGATTGTGGTGATGGTAAGGCAGTGATGGTTGTGTGTGTTGAAGTGGTGTGTGTTGAAGTGATAACACATGTTGAAACCTCTGAAATACCAGTAGTAGTTGATACAGCAGGAGTTACAACAACTGTTTGGATGGAGGTTTGATGCTGGGGCTTTTGGATGGTGGTTTTGGAGTATGCTTTGTGAGACTGGATGGTATGGACTTGGGTTCCCTCACTTTTGTAGTGGGATTTCTTTTTGGCACAGGATTTTGAACATCCTTCAGCCCAGAACAACCCTGCGCATTCAGCTCCATGTAAGCTCTTTTCTCCTCATTCCACCTTGATATATCCTTTGTCGCTCTGTCCCTTTTTACACTTGCTACTCCTTCATCAAGTGCTTCTTGGGTAGCTTCAACCTTTTTGCTACCATCTGGCACAGGAATTTTTCTGGTCATAGAATCCCTTTCTGGTTCAATGTAGAGACCGTCATCTATTCCCTTCCTTTTCCACTCCTGAATTTTCTCCCCCTTTTTGGCATTATCTGGGGGAAGTTGATCAATAAAGAGAACAGTTGGAGGAGCAGTGCCAGTGGTTTCTAATAAATGGGCCTTGATTGCCTTAATGTCTGCTTGTGTGTTCTTGAACCTAGACTCCATGGTGTTTCTCAGCTCTTGAACATGTTTTGCATGTTGCTGATCAGCCATTTGTTTTTTTTGTTGGAGAAAAGGTTGAAATAGATTCCAGAGCTCATTTATAGCAGGTGCTTGTGGTGAAGCAGGTGCTTGAGGTGGATCAACAGTGGATTGCATCTTTTGTATTGTCAACAACTGTTGTAGCATGTCTTTGATATCTGCAACAGCTGTATCCAATTTGTCAACTCGTTCCGTCAAATCCTGATATTTTAAACCATCACCCAATTTAATGGGATCATCTGATTTCCCACTAGCAGTGGTTTTATCAGTGGTTGAGGTAGGGAGTGTACTCCAAACATTAACCACTGATGCCCCTTTTTCTTGGTACTGGGGTCTTCTTCCTTCAACACTTGACAACCTTTTGATGTTGCCAGTGGTGAAACCGAATCCACTGGTGGATGTCAGAGGTGCTATGGAAGGAATTGCCTCCAAGGAAGTCTTATTGATGTAACCACTATCCAAATGTAAACCAGTGGGTTCAACATTTGTAGTGGCTGCTTCACTTGGATTACCACCAAGAGTTACTTGTAACTCAAGGGGTGTAACCTCCTCAGGTTGTGTTGGTGGGTTAGCAAAGATTGATACATCAGACCCAGTCAGTTGTTGAGGCATGTTCTCATTGATAGGTGATTGAGAAGGACTGGTTTGTGCCTGGTTCAAATCAATTGCATCCAACAAAATTCTAGTTGGTGGAGGAATTGTGGATGTGAGGTTTGGTGTGAGAAGAGAATTTGCCCCGGGCATTGGGCTGTGGATGATGGAAGCGAGTGATTCCAGAGCATCATATTATGGAGTCCCTATGTGTACAACCTGTTCTTTTTGAGAAGAAACAGGAGGAGTTTCGGTTATCGGTTGAGATATTTGTACCAACTGCTGTGAGGAAGAAGCAGCAGTGGTTTCTTGTGACTTTTGTTTTGTCACAGGCAGTTGCTCTGGTATCTCATCCTCCAGAGTTGCCTTTTTGATAGGTTTGGGGGGTTTTTGAGTTTTCTTTTTCTGTGGCTTTTTGATGATTTTAGGTGTGGGTTTCAAAGTAGTTGTGTTGCTACTTTGATCACCTTGAGCAGTGGGCTCAGCAGTAGATACCTGAGGAGCAGTGGTAGCTGCTAAATTCTGCTCAGGCACCTCTGCTTGTGTTTTGCAAGGTGTTGACATTCTTGTAAAAGTTTCAGCAGTTAAGCTGTGCATTTGAAGAGATTCACCTTGTTTTATTGCAGAAGGATCATTCTTACCAAGTTTCTTTTCAAAATAATAACTTAAAAATCTTGGAAACAGTAAGAATGCCTTTGTTTCAACATTTTTAACCAAATCATTAAAGATTACCTGGTAATAGTTGAAATCTTCTGTTTGAAGAATAGCATACCCCAGGTTTTGAATCTTTAAAGGTATTTCATTAAAAGCAGTGGTTTTGTTTGAAACACACATAAGGAGGGTATGGAATAAAAATCTTGTTGCAGAAGGAAAGAAACTTTTTTGTAAGGTATCCTTCTTCATCATTGTATCTGCATACCCTCTTTCAATGAAATCAATTTTTAACTCGTTTTTAGGAAAAGAAGTTATACATTTCTGATCGTCGAGTTGAAAGACCTCCGAGATGGATTGTGGTGTTATCTTGACAGCTTTACCCTTTAGAGAAGAGTTAATGGCTATTACAGTTTCTCCTTGTTTTTCAAGGGTTACATTCTTCCATAACTCTCTTTGGGTCGCCAAGTAAATTGGTGCATCTGCTGTTAACAAAGTTTTATACTTTGATGCAGACATGATATCAATAATGGAGTCAAACATATCAGTGGTGCCGGGTTTTGTGAGAAGACCCAGAAGGTTGTGTGACGGTTTGTGTGGAATTTCAGTGGGTTTTGCCTTTTGAGAGGCTTCTTTTGATGATGATTTGGAAGTGGGTTTTGCAGATGACTTCGATTTTGTCATTTTGGTGATGATGATCGAAGAAGGTTGTGAAGGAATTTGAAGAAAAACTGCTTTGAGAAGAGAATTTTTAAGAATTCAATTTGACAGTAAAACCCTGTTTTGGGTTTTGAATGGGGGTTTTAAAGGGAAAAAGTGAATGTTGACGTGGCAGCGGTTACAATAGGTCTGACCACTATGTACTGCCCACATGCCAACCCCTGGTGAAATGAAGGACAGTACTTTTATGAAAGATACTGATGAGGGCAGTGGTTACAACGGTAACAAATGGAAGCAGTGGATGATTTTCACTATCAGTGGATAAGACACTGCTTTGAACAACAGTGTTTATCAAGAAAATGAGAGAACAGGGGTTGACTTTCAGCAGTGGACAGACTTTGAAGTAGAGCAGACTTTTGAACAAGCAGTGGTTATGGCAGACTTTTAAGGATTTTAATGAAAACTTCATTTTGAGCTATTTTTAAGGCTGGATTTTTGATTTTCTGAAAACATTTTAATGCTTTTATTCATAGAAAAACAAGATGTTGCTTGTTATTCCATGTTTAGCATGCCAATCCTAGAGACCAAACTTTCAAAAGTGGTTGTATCTAATGCTTTTGTGAGCACATATGCCAGCTGGTCTTTAGTTGGAACATGATGCAGAGAAATCAAACCTTTTTCATAGCAATCCCTCACAAAGTGATGTCTGATGTCGATGTGTTTGGTGGTTGAATGGGAAACTGGATTTTTGATGATATTTTCTGCTGCCTGGCTATCCAACATGAGTGGTGTCTTTAAGGCAGTGATACCAAAATCCAGCAACTGATTTTGAAGCCACGGGAGTTGGGCTGTACAGCTTGCAACAGCAATGTATTCAGCTTCAGCAGTGGATGTTGAAACAGCTTCTTGCTTTTTTTGCTTTGCCAAGAAACCAAGCAATCGCCTAGAAACTGGCACCCTCCTGAAGTGGACTTCCTTGTGGTGTTACATCCAGCAAAGTCGCTGTCTGAAAAGCCTGAAAGCTTGATATTCCCATTAGCTGGATACCAGATACCAAGAGTGGGAGCACCTTTTATGTATCTGAAGATCCTTTTTACAGCAATGAGGTTTGATTTTCTGGGAGCTGATTGACTTCTTGCACAGACACATGTTGCAAACATGATATCTGGTCTAGATGCAGTTAGGTACAGTAAAGACCCAATCATGCTTCTATAAAGTGTTTGGTCAATCAGCTCATCCTTTTCATCAGACATGACAAGCTTATATGTTGCCATGGGTGTGCTGCATGGTTTACAATCATTCATATCAAATTTATTCAAAAGTTCTTTAGCATATTTGCTTTGATGAATGAAAGTTCCATTTTGCATTTGCTGAACTTGGAGACCAAGAAAGCATTGCAGCTCACCCATTGCACTCATTTCAAACTCAGCTGTTATGAGTTCCCTAAACTCTTCACACATTTTATTACATGTGCTTCCAAAAATAATGTCATCCACATAAATTTGGACAATCATTAAATCCTTTCCTCTCCATTTTAGAAACAGTGTTTTATCAATGGTACCTCTTTTGAAACCATTTGAGAGTAGAAAGGTGGAAAGAGTTTCATACCAGGCCCTAGGTGCTTGTTTCAGGCCATACAAGGCTTTGTTTAGCCTGTAGACATGATCTGGATAAAATGGATCCTCAAAACCTGGAGGTTGACACACATATACCTCTTCTTGAATTGTACCATAGAGGAAAGCACTTTTGATATCCATTTGGAACACCTTCATGTTGTGGTTGACAGCAAAGGCTAGGAACAGTCTTATAGCTTCCAATCTTGCTACAGGGGCAAATGTTTCATCATAATCAATCCCCTCTTCCTGTCTGTAACCTTGAACCACAAGCCTGGCTTTATTCTTGACAATAATGCCCCTTTCATCAGTTTTGTTTTTTGAAGACCCACTTTGTGCCGATGGGACTTACATCTTTTGGCAGTGGTACAAGCTCCCATACTTGTTGTCTTTTAAACTGTTGGAGCTCCTCTTGCATGGCTTCTACCCAACTATTGTCTTTTAGTGCCTCTTGGTACTTGACTGGCTGATGGAGTGATAGAAAACCATCAAAAAGACAAATGTTTTGGGTTTGGCTTCTTGTGAGCACCCCTTTATTGATGTTGCCAATGATTTGATCAGGTGGATGAGATCTCAAGAAGATTAAATCTCCTTGGTATGGTATGATGGCATTTGTTGGTGAGGGTTGCAGATGTGTATCATCTGAGCTAACCACTGCTAGTGACTTTGATGATTCAGCAATGGCTTCAAAAGGTGGTGGAATAGGAGGTAATGATGTGGACACATGCTGACTTATATCCACTATTTGGGGACTTTTGTCAGCAGTGTTTGTTGATGTGGAAGCAGTGGTTGATGGGTTACTTTGGTCAACAACAGTTGACGTAGCAGTGGTTGAGCTTTGACAGTTGTTTTGAACATCTGTTGCTCTTCCCATTTTGACAGACTTTTTAGGGATGATGATTTCATACCCATAGTCTGGTATTGAATCCTCTGATGGACCTGCACTGTTAGTCTTGACAGCAGTATTTTCAAAAGTGAATTTATCAAGATCAAACAAATCTGTAGGATTTGCTGGGATTTTCATTGATGAAAGTTCATTGAACTTTACATTCAAGGTCTCCGCCACTGCCTTGGTCCATGTATTAAGCACTTTGTAGGCCTTGGTAGTGGTTGAGTATCCCAGATGATAACCACAATCAATTTTGGCTGCAAATTTTGAAATGAAATCTTTTAAGTTCAAAATAAAGCATGGTCAGCCAAATACCTTGAAGTATGAGATCAGTGGTTTGATTTTATACAGAATTTCATAAGCAGTCTTTTTGTGCCTGGGGTTTATTAAAACTCTGTTTTGGACATAGCAAGCAGTGTTTACTGCCTCTGCCCAAAAAGTTAGTGGCAAACCTGAATCAGCAAGCATGGTTTTGGCAGCCTCAATCAAAGTTTTGTTCTTTCTTTCAACTACCCCATTTTGCTCTGGTGTTCTAGGGATGCTGTACTGCCTTACAATCCCTTTCTCCACACAGAAGGCATCTAACTCCCTATTTTTGAATTCTGTGCATTGTCACTCCTGAAGACTTTTACTGGAAGGTCAAAATGCTTTTCAACCTGTGTCACAAAGTCTTGCAAAATGCCTGCAGTCTCATCTTTTGAGTGTAAAAAGAAAGTCCATGTAAACCTAGAGAAGTCATCAATAATAACCAAACAATATCTTTTCTTCTTGAGTCTCATGACTTGAACTGGGCCAAACAAGTCCATGTGCAGCATTTGCAAACACTGGGTTGTTTTGGACTCTTCAATGGACTTAAAAGAGCTTTTATGCTGTTTTCCTTTTAAACAAGAAACACAATGCTCAGGAGATGAAAACAATTTTTGTGGCAAGCCTCTTACAAGGCCATTTTTTGAAATTTCAGTGATTGCCTTGAGATTTGTGTGCCCCAGTCTCCTGTGCCAAAGTTATGTCTCTTTGTTAGAGGCAGCTGAGAACAGATATGCATCAGCTCTGGGACACTCTTTTGACATATCAACAACATAAACATTGCCACTTCTTTGAGCAACAAGTTTTGTTTTTCCAGTTTTTATTATTGCTTCAATCTTTTCAACCATTTCTGGTCCAAAAATCCTACAACACTCCTTTGTGAAGAATGACCCATACCCCTTATCACTCATTTGTGACACACTCAGAAGGTTGAATTTCAGATTGTCTATCAGATTGACATTTTCAAATTTTACATTTCCAGACTGTACTATACCAGACCCTAGGACTTTCCCTTTACTATTATTCCCAAAGGATATATCACCCCCTCCATGGATTTTGAAATCTTTGAGTAGGGCTTTACATCCTGTCATGTGCCTGGAGCCTCCACTATCTACATACCAAAGACTATCTAAGCATACAGAAGCTCCCTGCACATGAAGTAAAAGGATTAGTTCATTAGGGTTTCCAAAGCCAATAAGGCTTTGGATAGGGTCTCAACAGTGTCTGGGAAGGATGCAGATTGATGGACAGTGGTTAAGTCAGGGGTTTGAACAGTTTTAGTACTGTTTCTTTCTAACCACTGTTGTGGGTTTTGACCAATCACCTGTTGATACCCAAAAGGATGCCTGTTCACTTTAGGTTTAGAGGGCCTTTTGTAGGTCTCATAAACATGTGGAATCCTTTGGTAAGATGATTGTCCCTTGCCTTTTCTGAATTGGTTGGCAGGGGGTGCATCAGTCACTTGAACATCTCTTTGGACAGATGTTTGATTCAGCTGTTTTGTAACAGCTGTTTGGACTGGCACAAACAGTGGTTAGTTTTTGGTGAATTTGACAGATGATGTTGATGGACTCAAGGATGTTTTAGCAATGTACTCATTCTTTTTCACATCAAAGTTTTTGAGATACACACATGATTGAGTTTTGTGGTTTGTTTTACCACAGATGGTGCAGCTTTCAGCAGGAACAATGACACTTGTTTTATTCAAATCATATGCTTTTAAATGGAAACAATCTTTTGTTAGATGATTCCTTTTCTCACAAAATTCACAAAACAAGTTATTGATCTTTTCTCTCTTCTTTCTCTTTTCAGACTCCTTTGCAACAGAGTTTTTAACCTCTGCTGGGATGTCCTTGAGAGGAATGACTTTTGCTTTTGGAGCTTTAACACCATCAGTGGTTGTGAAATCCATTGGTTTAAAATTTTCAAGAATGTCACACTCACCAGACCATGTGGGTTTAAATTGGTGTTTCTCAATTTCCTCAAAAGTAGAGGATCCCACTGGTCTCTCAAGTGTGATTTTGTTACCAAGTTTATCAGTGATCTTCACTTCTTGGCCATTCTTGTTTGTTGGTTTGATTTCAGATGAACCAGTTTGTTTTCCAGCAGTGTTTACAAGATCATCATATTTTCTATATCCTACACCAAACTTGACATTGCTTTCAAGCTTTTTATCAAGCATAACCTCATACCCTTTGCAAGATTCCACCCATCTTTCACAGGTAATTTGGGTGGACTCCAACTCCTTTTTGCAAACTTGGTATTTTTCTACCATAGTTTGGAGTTGAGTTTTGGTTATGTTCTGCTCTTCTTTAAGACTGTTGATCTCTTCCTCTTTTTCAGCCAATTTGTTTTTAAGTTCTTTTAAAGACCTTTCAAATTTGACTTCATCAGTTAAGATTTTATCCCTAAGGTTTTCATTTACCTCTTTGATGTTAGCAAAAGCAATAATGCAATTGTCTGAACAAAGTTTTTCAAGAACTTGAGGTGATACCTTGGCAGCAGCCATCATGGCACAATCACATTGATGATTTTCTTCATCATCAGCTCTTACTTCTTTCTCACCTGCTCTCTTCTCTTCCTCTTCTTCTTTGTCCTCTTTGGACCAGGGGCCTGTCAGTGGTTCAATCAGGGTTTCTGAATTTTCTCCCAGCAGCAGTTCACCAGCAACTGCAGTAACCACTGCTTCAGTCACCTCATCCACTGTTTCAGCACTTAGCTCTTCACCTTCAGTTTCTACCCCCTCTGGTATTGACTCTAATGCCATCAAACAAAATTTATCGTTAGAGGATTCATTAAAAGCATAGAGTGCAAAATTTTCATCACCAAGCTCATCAAGCATGCTGCTCCAGTCAACAAAGCCTTGAGTGAAGAACTTTTGCTGATCTGGTTGTACCACTGCTGGAGCAGCTGTTTGAGGTGCAACAGGTTGCCCTTGTGCCTAAGGGACAGGGGTTTGAACATACTGAATTTATGGAACAGTGGTTTGGACATAATGCACAGGCACAGGGGTTGCAGCATAGTGAGCAGTGTTAACATGGGCTGCAGGGGTATATTGGGTATAGTGAACAATGCTTTGATTTTGTGGTCTAGGGTTTGAGCTGGGATGAGTGATTATAGGACCAGTGGTTTGACTCCTACATTCCCTAGCAAAATGACCTAGCCTATTGCACTTGTAACACTTGATTTTTGATTTATCCAACCCCACCCTTAGATTCCCATGTAACCCTGGGAATTTTCTCCCTGTTCTTTTGTAGAATTTGCTTGTTCTTACGCTAAGCAAAGCCAATTGATGCAAAATGTCCATCTCTTCTAAGTCGGTGGGATCAAAGTGTTGCAAATCATTGAGTTCAAAGCACAAATTATCTGACATCTGGTTTTCACAATTAGTAGTAAAAGCATAATTTGCAGAGTGAGGATCAGGGTTGCTAAAATTTCCACCAGCAGTTATATCAATAAAGTGATCATAACCCTGATCCTTACAACTGCTACCAGATTCTTCCTGACCAAAAAGAGCTGTGCTACCGAATGAATAATCATCAGCAACTTTGCCAGACTCTTGCAACTTCTTTTTCTGGTTCAACTCCCTTTCATAGGTCAGGAGTCTACCATGAAGTTGTGTCAGGGTCAGATCTTTAAACTCAGCAGAGTTTCTAGTGACAAAAGCTATGGTATCCCATTTTTCTGGTAGTGACCTAAGGAACCTGCTATTTTGAGTTGAATTTGGAAATGTTACTTTAACAAGCCTTAGTTCACTAATGAGACAACTAAAACCCTCAAATTGTTGAGTCAGTGATTCACCCTTGATGTGACAAAATGTTTCATACTGCTGATTCAGAATTTCCCTATTGTTTTCAATGACTTCTTCTGTTCCCCCAAACTGTTCCTTCAGCGCATCCCATAGCTCTTTGGCACTGTTACAGTGTAACAGTCCAACATAGATCTCATTGGGTAATGCAGATGCTATGATGCTAAATGCTTTGGCATCGAGTTCGAACTTTTGAAAATTAGTTTCAGTATAGTTTTCAGGTTTTTTAGGTTCGAACTTCTTTGAATCCTCAACACTTGGCACCATAGGAACATAGGGACCAAAAACAACAGACCTCCAACATCCAGTGTTCTGTTGAGCAAGGATGTGACCCATCCTTCTTTCCCAGATGTTGTATTCATTACGTTTAAGCATGGGTGGTTTAAAAAGCGAGCCAATGTTATTCTTATCATCTTGTGATTGTGACGTCATCCTGGTTGTTTTACAGATACTGATTAATCAACTTTGATGGTGATTAAACCTTGCTCTGTTTTTCAACACAAACGAACAAACTATCAGTATCAACTTTTTATGAGCTGAACTATTTACGTCAAAATGATTGTTAAATCAAATTTGACTGTCCTAGCTCTGATACCAATTGTTGGATCTGAGTTTGGTTTTGATTGTGTTTTTACGTTTGAATTAGATGAAGATGGATGAGTTGTGCAACGGAATTAAGATGGAAACAAACTTTGCACACAATCAAACGAGAGAATTGCTTTGATTAAACATTTTTCACAAAGAACCGAATGATTGAATTTATTTCAATTACGATTACAATGCAATGTTGAATACAAACTCCCCCTCAGCCAGAGCTCAGTGTTTGTTCGTGCAGGAAGAGAATTTTGCAAAGAGCTAATAGAACAGTACAGAGCACTGTTCTATTTATAGGCACGAGCAAACCACTGAAGCATCTAAGCTGACGTCACCATGAAAGTGACATCTAACCTCCTAACAAACTCTAACCACTGATCTATACAAACCTTTGCTATGCTAAACTACTGCTATTACATTTCATTACATAAAGACAATTAAACTACTGCTGCATCCTTCCACTGATGTGAACCCAGCAGTACTTGTCCGGATCAGCAGAGCTTGACTCAAGGCAGTAGATTGAACAGCAGTGCTTTAGTCTTCATCAAGCTTTTACTTGATCAGGAATTTGTAGGTCAGCAGTTTGTACAAACAGTAGATAGGAGGTCAGCAGATGTTGAAACCACTTTCAAGGGGAGAGACTTGTATGCAACATCTGCTTATTCTGGATCCACTGCGCTGATCCAGTTTTGGCTTTAATTATCTGTTCCTTTGATAGGGTTTGATCCCAACAAGGTGCAGTTTAAGCGAAATCATAACATGTGATTTCGCTTGAAACCAACATGTTCATTTGGAGCGGAATCTCAACACTATATATATGTGTGTGTTGTGTTCATTTGGAGCGGAATCTGGTCATGTTCTCTGAGCTGAGGTGCTGTCCGTTTGTCATTTGAACATGTAAAAAGCTCAGGATTGATCAATAAAAGGATAATTAGAAAGGAACAAGCTGTGTTGACATCTTTTACATTGATTCCGCCTTTGTACTTGATGATGAACTACTCATACTGACTTTTTAGGGTCACCAAATGATCCAACACTTATGATGATTAACATCATCTCTACAAACAATCAAAGATCAACAACATAACAACTTATATTATCAAGATATCTTTACTAAACAAGCTTATGTTCATGTTCACTTCATATGATTCTTTGGTGTTCTTGATGTTTTTGATCATGATTCATTATTAACCACTTAAAATAGATGTAACATAGATGGATCAAGTTTCTTACCACTAGCACAAGGATAGGGATGATACAAGTGGAGAAAGTGAGTGGATAAAAGCTATTAGAGAAGGTCCTTTAGCTTCCAAAGCCACCAAGCTCCTTTGTATACCTTCTTGCACCCTTGTAAGTGTATGGATTGAATGAAGGAAGTTGAATGATGATGATGGTGGTGTGGGTTGGGTTCGGCCGAGAGCAAGAGCAAGGGAGGGAGAGAGATCAAGTGTGTGTTAGTGTGTGAAAGATAATGAGCTCTAGTTCCATCATGTTCTTCTTATAACCAAGTTTAAGCATTAACCTTTGTGTAATGTGTTTAAGAAAGTACTAACAAATCCAATAAGATATTGAAATCAAATCCCCTTGTGGGACCCTTGTTGGAGCCGAAAATAGGTGTGGGGGGGGGGTCTTAGCATAGGTTTTAACCATTTAGTTACTTACAAGTTCAAATCCAAGTGTTATTTATATGTGTTAGTTACTAGATATTTTGTATGGGATGTTATGATGTTCGGGGATCATAACTAGCTTGGAAATGTTAAAACAGTGCTTCTAGTGTAGATTTGGTGTTTCGGGTAGTGTCCGGTTGTTCGGTTAGATACTGGTACGTTAAAGTATTAAACTTGCAGTTTAGTGTTCTTTATGTACCATTTTATGACACTTTTAATTCCCGACACTTAGGAAAGCATTCAGGACCATTTTACCATATTTCTGCATTAAATTAGTGTGTTTAAATGCTGATTTATGCTGAATTCAGCAATTTATGTGGGTTTTAGGCACTTTCCGGCACTTAAACTATCATCTAGAAAAGCAGTTTTGTGATCATTACTTCCCTACACTCTATACTAGTGTAGTACTTAGTTTCTGGCCCACTCTGGGTCTCAAAACACTGTCTGTCTATGTACTGAACTCCGTTAGCATATTCCTGATTTATCAGATAACTGTGCTAACTGTACTTAATACATCATTTGAGGCAATATAGCTTTCATGCAATATTGATATGACATTAAACAATGTATGATGCACATGTATGTGTATGGCAGTAATCAGAAAGTAGTTAATTTGTAATTCAGCACAGTCATTAAGCATTAATCAAGATTAAATAAGCAAAAAGACAAGTAAATCACATGTTGATGATTAAACAAAGAATTATGAAAAAGAGACCCTATGGCATAAGCCATAACGGGTCAAATAGGTTAAAATTGTGTTGAACCACATTATGGTGATAAACAGTATATGGATTGGCTTAGATGCCAAAAGGGCAAACCAAGAATGATTAAAAGAATAAACGAGTCATATGGGTCAAACAGTGTTGTTATCACCATTTGAAGTCGATATTTAATATCTTGTCTTGTTAAGTGCCATACTTTCAGGCAAGCATAATGTATGGGCATGCATTGCCATGAATTAGTGAATAGAGTCGTAAGGTATTGATAACGGGTCATCGCCTTAACCCGCGCCAGGTATGTGTAAAGAATTATACCTTGGGTAAGGGCTTATGGTCCAACTAAAGAATGGTTTGGGAACTAACAAGTTCGTATCCAAACATGTCAGTGCACAGTTTAGCATAGTGCACAGTGCAAAATTTTGTATAGTGCACATGTCAATGCACAGTGCACTGTTTATTATAGTGCACATTTAGTGCATAGTTTAGCATAGTGCACATGTTAGTGCATAATTTAGCATAGTGTGCCACACCCTGACTTTTGCGGAAGCGTATGATGTGTGACTGGTTTAATATCATTGCATTCAATCATAATAAACAACTACATGATTTAAAACGATGTTCATCCATTCATAAAATTTGAGTATTACAAGCACTTGTTATTTAAGTTTTAAAACATAACCTTCGACTAGGTTACAAACCAACAAAAGTGGATGACATCTAAACTTGAAGTCTACTTCTAGTTATGACACCCGCGCCCAAGATCCATCCTGTCACCTGAAATACATGTAATTTTGGAAAACATCCGCAAAAGTTAAGCGAGTTCATGTGTTTTGTTTGTGAGTACTATAATCTTGTAAATCTTTGAGAGACTCCTTTGTAAACAGGTATGAAAAGCATGTATGAACATAAATGTTTTACAAGGACTTTAAGGCATGTGAGGACATAGGGAGCACTCATAATGAGTGGGCATATACCCTTGTCGATTTCCCTCGACTGTGTCGATTAACCTCGACTGTGTCAATTTACCTTGACTATGTCGATTACCCTCGACTGTGTCGATTAACCTCGACTGGGACTCCGAAGCACTACTTGGTACTAGTTGTGACCATGAATGGGGTTCGGCCGTACCCGTTAGATCTAACCCTCGTCCCTAATTAAGTATTAATGGCATTTCAGTATCTAGTCTATGCTCACATGATCTAGTATTTCATTTCATAGGCATTTCATACCGTTTAAGCATTCATACATGTATCCCACCCCCGAGAGTTATAAAACCAAAAACAGTTAAGAGAAAAAGGGGGAGCATGAACTCACTGTTTTGCGTCTTCAGTACTCGTAACTCAAATCTCGTCAGCAAACACGACTACCTACAATGTGCTAGGGTCTATTAGACGAGCGGGCCGTGCCTTGCCTTAGTATTCATGTTTTGAGTTACGTTTCTTTTATGTCTCAATATTATTCCAAGGTTTTGTGACAATACTTCTCAAGTATTTATTTTCGTATTTCCTTCCCAAGGATGGGAGTATTTCATACATGTATTCTCGTATTCTTGTATTTGTAGTTTCGAAATAATATATTTTCAAGTCTTACTTTAGAAAATATATTTAAACTTGTGTTGTCAAAAATAATGTATTCCAAGAAAATATATATTTTTCTCAAAAATCATATATTTTCTAAATACGCTAAGAAAGTATATTTTAACCACCACAAATTATATATTTTCCCCTTGTCGAAAATATGATATACTTTGTAATAATAAAAATCATACTTTCATTTCTTTTGTATCCAAAATAATATTTACCAAAAATATATTTGTAACGGTATTCTCCGGAATATTTCATAAGTTACGTTTTATCGTTCGGTTTCACAATATTAAGTGTGTAACTTATATTTCATTCCTTGTGATTTTTGGTATTATTTTGGAGTTGTAAATTCTTGGTATTTGTAAGTTATATCATTTTACCCTAAAATAATATAACTATTCCACAAAATATACAAATATTCACACAAGTGTCTTAATACAAAATATATATTCTAAATATATATTTATCCATTTTTATTTACAAAAACCAACCTCCAATACTTGTATCTTTGTTACAAAAATTTATGGCAAAGTTCATATTGAAAATCATAGTTTAAAACATACTTGTAAACGCTTGTCTAGAAAATATTTTCTAAGTGTTTGAATTTTTAGAAAATTTTGCCATAGTTTCCTTTGAAAATGGAGGTGTCCATGCTATTAAAGCATATCATTTTCTTTTCAAAAATCATCACACAATAATCAACAACAAATCACTAATCATCTTACACTTACCAAGTGCAAAGACTATACAACTTACATAATAACATGAACTTGATTTTTCACAAAAATGCGTAGTAACTTGGTAAAGTGTTTAGTAGGCTTAGTTACCCTCCAAAATATATTTATTTCTTGATAAATTTCATTCTTGGAGGTTTTAGATGTTTACAACTTGTATAAATATTTTACAAAAATATTTATTTACTAAACCTTCTTGTTATACTAGTATCTCTACACTTGTTTTTCCACTAAATATAGTGTAGGTTTAAGTAAAAACTATGATTTTCCAAAAATCATATTTTAAGCTTGGTTTTCTTGGAAAATCTTCCATAAATCTTGGATCTACAAGTTTACTAACTCACTTTGTTTATTATTTTACAAGAAATCCCTTCATTTATCAAGTTCATGTCCATACATGAAGATGATTATCTATTGTTACATAATCATCTTCCCACTTGCTAGATTATGTGTTTAATCACCATCTAGCAAGCTTCATGTGATGATTAACATCATCATCCCAATAAATCAACAAACAAATATCATTCATGCACTAAACAACATCATATCAACAAGATTTCATCATATTTCATGCTTTATTGTTAGGACCGGTTTGACTCCGAACGATTGCGAACCGACTCGTACGACGTGCGGAATCCGTGTACGAGCAAGACCGAAGCACACGAGACGTACAATAAACGTGATTCTATTCAAAGATCTGAAAACGTTACAGGAACCGTGAATCACCTAGACACTTTCTCTCTCTAGAACTAGAGCTCTCAAATGTAGCAAATGAGCAAAAGTGTCAAAAGTCTTCCAAAAGTTAACCCTAACTCACCTATTTATAGGCCAAGGCTTATAAGGAGAGTTCCCCTTATTTACATAAATGCCACCTTGCCTTTTTCTAGATATTTCTAACTATTACAATATAAAGCCTAGAATTTAACAGTTTCTGCTACGGATTGAGATGACGGAGGCGATAGACATAAATGCACTAACAGACTCCCCCTTGGATATTGCCGCAGTCAATCTCAAACATTCAGACTCGTAGCTTCTTTTCTTTCTCTCTCTTTAGCTCGAACAAAATCCTCGTGGATCTGTCTTCAGCTCCAACTCCCCCTTTCGGTAGACTCTTCAGGCTCCCCCTTTCGTCAAGCTTCCGTGCTTTTGGGATCGACACCTGGCTTTCCGGTTACAAGCTCTTCTGGGAAAAGTATCCTGGCGCCTATGCACGCTTCCCCTTTCGTTGAGCTCGTCTTCAGACTCCCCCTTAGACTCGGCTATCGGGATCGTAGTCTGGAATCTGGAATCTGCAATCCACAAACATTTATAAGTAACAATATTTTGATTGACCAATTGTCCAGGAATCGTATCCTGGCGCTATCAAACTTTCTAAATCAAGATCCTGGGATTAAGATATAATAATATGAATATATCCAGGAATACTTGATACTCTCCCCCTATCAACAATCTTCAAAGATTTGGCAGAATTTAAGAATTCAACTTTGAAAACTGGCTCTATTACAAATTTTAACAATATAAGCATCCAACTCCCTCACAGTTAATCATCCAAGTCCAACTTTATGACCTTGGAGATATCACAAACTGTTTTTGATTTTTGATTATAAAACTTCAAGTTTCAAATTAATGAACTTGTTTTATTTTTCAGAAACACAATCAGCATACTTAGATTTTAAAACTCAGCTTCAGACATCGGTTGTCGAAAATAAAGCAGAATAAAAAATCTTTTTGTATTTTCTGAAAACATAAAGTAGTAAAAAAAATATGTACAAACATATTTACAGACAATATTTTTGATTGAGTTTGCGTCAGAGGATCATATCAGTTTATGACAAATCACAAGTACCGTTGAGCTTATTTACACTTTAAGAATTAAACAATTCACTTAGATTGTCGATATACTGATCCACTTTAAATTTTTATACAAAGTTCAACTGATTCAGGATACGAATTAGGTGAATTAAGAACTTAAACTCATTCATGTGTCCCACCTCTTGAATATACTCCCGTATCCAGAATCCCAATAATCAGTCTTACATGTAATTATAACACAAATGATATCTGTAAGGGGTTAATAAATTATGAAGAATCATGAGAGCTCAGGTCAGAACTACCGTTCAGCAGAGAGATCATGACTCAACTTGTGGGTGTGTCCCCTTTAGAGGATCTTTTTTACAACAGCATTGTTAAGCAATTTTATTGTCTTATCATTGATGCTGAGGGTGATGCTGTGTTTCAAGCATTGCGGAAAGTATTATTCGGGGACTAGGTCAGAACTTCCATTCAGCAGAAGTCCCGGAATAATACCCCAGATATCACTGAGTATAAAAACCTAGTATATCAGATTATGAGACCTTTCAAACGAGATTTCAGGGGTTACCTATATATCCAAGTAGTGTTCCCCACGAAATAAGCAAGTGTGGATTTATGTTTATATCCCGAAAAAGTTTACTAAATGTATAAAAATCTACCGACACATCCACGGTGAGATCATTTAACACATTTAAACTTTTCAATTCTTTAGCATACTGTGACAGTCTACTGATGTACTATCATTTCCTCTTTTTACACAAACACTCAATTTTTGAATTTTATCATGTTTTTGGCTTTTTCAAATTTTCTAATGTTTTTGGATTTTCTGACAATATTACTCCCCCTAAAATTCAAAATTATTTAAAGAAAATTTGACAACCAACACTGATAGCTTTGTCTCGCCATCCATTTTCTGCTTCACATGCACTGATTTGCAGAAAAATATAACGTACCCCCATGATTTACAACCCATTGATTTTCGACAGTTTGAAAACCGTTTTTTTTTTAATCTTGTGAAAGTAATCATGTTTGTTCAGCCGTGAGGGTTTCGGCGTATTCAATCAAAACTCCCCCTTACAACAAACTATTTTCCCATAATGATTTCAAAACACTCAAGTTTGTTTTAATCAGAATGGTTTTTCTGGAAAAATTAGTTTGTTTACCCATCACTTGTGGGTTCGGGGTCATCTCATCATCTTGATCTCTTTTAACCATTTTGAAATTTTAACATTATTAGGTCAAACACCACTATCACTTGTAGAAAATCAAGTACAACTTAATGTCCTTGATTAACCACTTGTAAGACGAAATATCACAGTTACCATCCTGTGAATTTCTCAAGAATGATGCCGATACCTGCTTCACACTTAGCAACCTGGAAGCTCCGGCAAGTCAGAAATTCAACCAACAGATTTATGTACCCAAGCCTGACCAGTCTTGGGTGTGTTTTGAACATTTCTCTTTTCTTCATAAAATTCTTTTGCCCCTTTTACCTTTCTATCAGCCATCTTGCTAAAAATATGTTTAACATTGCTATTAAACATTTTTTCAGCATCAACACCTTTTGATTTTAGGTTTGCGGCTCGTAATGGTGGAAAGTTCTCATCATTCATTAATGGAACTGTCTCTTCCTTTTTTACCTCAACTTGTGGCTCATCCGATTTTATGGAATCAGATTCATTGCCCGAACTTAGCTTGTCTGACTTGGATGAGCCAGATTCATCGCCAATAACTTTCTTCTTTTTCTTCTTTTCTGTCCTCAGATTTGTATCTGAAGAATTCGATTTGCTTGACTTTGCCGTCGAGTGAATCGATTCATCAGTACTCTTATTCGAACCAACCGGTGAACCTGAAGACAAAATCTTCTCCAAATACTCTCTTGCCTTCTTCCTCTTTTTCCTCAGTCTGTCTCTCTGCCCCTGTGAAAGCGTTACTTTCTTATCTTCCACTTTCTGTTCTTTGGGCTTGACAGTGACTGGTTTCTTTATCATTCTCTGAGATTCAACCCTTGATCTTCCATTTGATCTCCTTGGGCAATCTCTGGCAATATGTCCTTTAATATTGCAATTATAGCATCTTCGTGTTTCAAAATTCCAATTCTGGCAGTTAACAGCAATGTGTCCTCTAACACCACATGTATAGCACACTCTGTTATCGTACCATCCACTTCTGTCAGTCCAAACCTTTAGATCATAACATTGTTTGGCTTGGTGATAATCATTTCTTCTCTTCAATGCTGGATTTGTCTTTTGAGCACTGTGGTCAAACCTGCACCACTTATTACCATCATTTTGTGAATTTTCATTTACAAATTTTTGTGATTTTTTATAATGATTGGATGACTGAACTGATGAGCTTTTATTTTCATTTTTAACATTTTTCGAATTTTTTACTTTTTGTTTCTGTTCTACATTCTTCTTAACAAGTTTTTGCTTAGAACATTCACATGTTTCAGTAGATTGCAAAACAGTATTTTTAAATTTTTCTTGTAAATCTAAAAATAATTTTCTTTTCTTTTCCTTTTCTTTTTCATTATCAACTTTGTCATCACAATCTTCAATTTTGACTTTGTCAAAATTTGTGACATTGTCACTTATTGGAATAGAATTGATCGGTTTTGGACAAACATGTGAAGTAGAATTCACAAAACCTTTCAATTTCACTTCAAGCTCTTTGATTTTAATCCGAGCTTTTTCAGCTTCTTTTTCAAGCTGAATGATTTTAGCAAGATGAGAATTGATTTCAATTTGTTTTTCAAGATTATCTTTACCAAAAATATCTCTCTCATCTTCTAAAATCTTGATTTGATTTTGAAAATCTTTTTCTTTTTCTTTCAAAACTTTGTTTTCCAATGTCAAACTGTCCACATCACTCAACAGTTTGACATTTTCAGTTTTCAGTTTTTCACATTTCAATCGCAACTCCAAAATATGTTCATCATCAGCTTTCTTCCCGTCTTTCAAAGCTTTGTTTTCCAATGTCAAATTCTCCGCATCACTCAAGAATTTGGCATTGTCTGCTCCAAGTTTATCACATTTTGAGCATTTTTCATTCATCTTTTCAACATTAACTTCTGTCTTTATAATTACTTCTTCAAACACCTGTTGTTTTTCAGTCATCATAACTTCACATTTTGTTTGACTTGAAATCTTCTCCTCCTCAGAATCTGAATCGCCATGATCAAATATTGGCATGTTTTTAGCTTCTTGATCATCATTTACTGCCAACTGATTACCAGTAGCAACTTCATCATCATGATCACCAGCATTACTAGGATCTGCTTCAGGCATCTGATCCCCATCATCTCCAGTGAATTTCCTAGGCTTCAGGCACTGACAACTCCTGTCCTGTACACTCCCTGCTCCACAGTCGCAAAAAACCTACTTGATCGAGAGTAGACAACACGATGTCCTTGATGACAGACATCTGCACAAACAGAACAACAACCTTTTGAATCAGTCAGATCACATGTATAACAGAAATACCAGTGCTGTTCCATAAAATTACTCCCACTGATCGTAAACGTACAAACTTTAGAAGCGAGGGCTTTTTCACTGCTACTATCATGATCAACCTTACTGCTTGACATCTTCAAACAACTTTGAGACAAACAAACAAATCAAACACAGTGAGTTTAATCAATATCAAACAAATGAATAGGACGGATATCCAATCAAGTGAGTCAACACAAGTCAACTTATTTTTTTGATCGTGTAGTATTTAAAATATAGCATTACTCGACAAATTTTCTGTTCGACCTAGTATCAATTAAAAATATATCACTAATAACAAATTGTTTGTAATGATTAAACTCTCATGCAACCTTGATTTACTCAATTGAACTTGAACGACAAACAGATTACTTCACATGCAAACAATCAGTGTATCACATGCAATATTAATGATCAGATACAAATCTTAAATTCTTATGAAAATCAGTAGCCGACAATCTTGATGTTATCTAAATTCTCATTGGGCCGCAAATCAAATGGGTCGGTGCCTTTCAATGTTTCACATGGGCTACTTACACTTGAGACATGAAATCACGTGAAATACTTATTAATTGCACCGATTGTATTTAATGTTTCACATGTAGTGCAAAGATGTTGAGTAAATGAGATGAACAGGTGTAAAGCTATGATATGGATTATTGACGTGCAATGTAATTAGTGCAGACAAGTGTCCCTCCGGATGGTCAAATAATCAGTCAACCCGGATTGTAATACGCGCGGATGAGGATCCGGAAGATGTTATACGCACGGGTGGTGATACGCACGGGTGGGGATCCGGGAGATGTTGTACGCACGGGTGGTGATACGCACGGGTGGGGATGTTATCCACGCGGACAAGTTGTCCGTGCGTGTGGCAAGTCAACAAGTCAACACGTATGGCTGAAAATAATCCGTGCGGGTGGGAATGATGCTATACGCACGGGTGGGCTATCCGTGAGTATGAAATTAACCTTTTGACCACAATTAATAACCGACAATCTCACTTACAACCTGTTATCTATCACATGCACTCACTATGATCACGTGCAAACAACAACTTCACATGCAAATCTCTTGTATCTATAAACGGTGCTGACAATCCGGATATTAATCTCGTGAAAACTGAATTTCAATTAAAGCTTGTCGACTAGATCACGTGATATGATTATTAAATGAAGCAACACTTGATGACACCTTTACCTAGTTTCACATGCTCACTGAATATGTTGACTGACAGGCTGAATATGTTGACCAAGTGACTTGTTTATCCATGCGGTATTGTGACACGTATTACTATCCGTGCGTATTTTTTTTTACTTAACCAACCGTCCGCATAGGTCAACAAAGGTCAACCCGGATAAGTTGTCCGTGCGGGCGACTTATCCGCACGTATAGGTCAACAATCAGTCAACGCGGATGGTAATACGTGCGTATGACTTATCCGCACGGATAGGTCATGCGTGCGTGTGACATCAAGAACAACAGCAACAGTTTACAACTTTTTCCGAACCACAAAATTCTCGAATTCTCCCAAACGGCTTTGAATTAGGATATGAAACTTTGTAGGCTTGTAGATCAGGTACTTTCGCTCAACATATCCAAAATTCAGCAATTTTCGTCCGTAAAAACCTGTTCAAATTGACAAAAATCAGATAAAAACATGAAGAACAAGAAAATATGAGAAATTTGACAAATCTGGATGATTTAGGCTCTGAATCTGATCAAATCTTGAACAAAATCGTGCGTTTGATCCTCGCAACCGAGCTCCTGCTCTGATACCACTTGTTAGGACCGGTTTGACTCCGAACGATTGCGAACCGACTCGTACGACGTGCGGAATCCGTGCACGAGCAAGACCGAACACACGAACAGTAATATAACTGTGATTCTATTCAAAGATCTGAAATCGTTACAGGAACCGTGAATCGCCTAGACACTTTCTCTCTCTAGTTTCTCTCTCTAGAACTAGAGCTCTCCAAAGTGCCAAATGACCAAATGTGTCAAAAGTCTTCCAAAAGTTAACCCTAACTCACCTATTTATAGGCCAAGGCTTATAAGGAGAGTTCCCCTTATTTACATAAATGCCACCTTGCCTTTTTCTAGATATTTCTAACTATTACAATATAAAGCCTAGAATTTAACAGTTTCTGCTACGGATTGAGATGACGGAGGCGATAGACATAAATGCACTAACATTTATGTTTCAAGATTCAAGTGTATGTTCTTTAGTGTTCTTGTTATTTTCATCATACTACATCTTTTATCCATTAAAAATAGAAGTAACAAGAGTTAAAAAGAATCTTACTACTAGCTTCAAGCTAGGGAAGATCACAAGTGAAAATGGAGTGGATAATAGCGCACAAGAGAGGTCCTTCAAGTTCTTCAAGCACCAAACCTTCTAATCTTGCACCTTACACCTTGTGTGAAGCTTGGATTGCATGAACTAAAAATGAAAGTGGTGGTGGTGTATGGATGGGCTCACGGCCGAGAGAAGGAGAGGAAGGGAGAATGGGTGTGGTGTGTTGAAATGTTGAAGATGAATGCTACTTATAAAGTCCTAATTCTCCTTTGTCCAATGGTTTATATGCTTCTCAAAGTACAAACAAGATTTAATCAAATCCAACAAAGATCAAGTGGAGATTTAGAGAAATCTTATGAAGATTATGGTGGGGCCCTAATGGTGGCCGTAAATATCCAAGGGGGAAGGGGGTTAAGTGTAAATTTGATGGTAAGTAGGTAATTAGTGGAGGTTAAGTGTAAAAGTCTAGTGTTTTATGTATATCTTGCATTACATAATGGTTAGAGTGTTCGGGAACCATAACTAGCTCAGAAAAAGTAAAACAATTCTTCTAGCAATATTTTAGTGTTCCGAGTAATGTCCGGTTGTTCGGTTTGATACCGGTTCGTTAAAGTGCTAAATTATACCGTAAAGTGTCCTTTATATAACTTTTTGTGACACTTTTAATTCTCAACACTTAGGAAAGCATACAGGACCATTTTGCCATATTTTTGCATGTTACTTGCATGTTAAAATGCTGATTTTTGCTAATTAATGCAGAATTCTGCACTTTGAGTGGGTTTTAGGCACTTTCCGGCACTTAAACTATCACCTAGTGACGCAGTTTTATGGTCCTCACTTCCCTACACACTATACTAGTGTAATACGTAGTCTCTGTCTCATACTGGGCCTCAGAACACTATATGTCTATGTACTGAACTTCGTCAGCATTTTTAGTTTGTCTGGTAATGGTGCCAATCTTGTTCTGTGTATCATTAGAACTATCTCGTGTTGCATGTAGCAACGATAAAAGTCTTGCAACCTGAAATGCCATTGTAAGTATATAACAGTAATCAAAAATTCATTTGTCTCGTAACTTAGATCATGCACAGTTATTAAATCACAGATTACTGTTCAATTAGTGTACGGAATGTAAGGAAAAGTGACAGTTGTCACATAGTGTAGATGTCAGGGCATAGTTTAGCATAGTGCACAATGCACAATTTTGCATAGTGCACATGTCAATGCATAATGCACTGTTTATTATAGTGCACATTTCAGTGCATAGTTTAGCATAGTGCGCATGTTAGTGCACAATTTAGCATAGTGCACAGGGTGAGGCACTGAGCGAAACAGATTGTCCAGGAGAAATCCATAACAACTAAATTACCAGATATTTAACGTTATGTCCCATACCATAACATATCAAAATAAAGCAGTTATTACAGACAAAGTATCTCAAAGACAAATAAAGTTGTTCCGACAACTCATAAATTAATTGTTTTGTTTCTAGACTCTTCCTAACTTGATTCCACAAAAGCTAGCGAAGCACAGCATCCTAAACACCTGCCACATACGTTAAAATAGAGGTTAATACACATAGTGTAAAGGTGAGCATACAAGTTTAATAGTATAATAGATAGCAAAAATCGGTTTACACATAACCAGCATGTAACATGTTGAAAAATGAAGCTAGCAGGTTATCGACAATGAAATATGCACAGACATGACTGCGAGTTGTAGAATGCGCAACACATATCACCGCTGTGATACGTGAAGTAAAACCCTTAACAACCCTTGTCCATGACAGGTGCTGAATCCAAACTATAGTACTATCGTTGCTAAGGTGTCAGGCAATAATCACTGTGTAAACATAACATACAAGCATTCATCGAGTAACACGTATCACATGCAATAATGGTCAGCGTATAAAAATGTTTGTGTTGTGTGTCGATTGTGATTTGAATAAGTAACGTATGTAACACCCAAAAGTACGTAAAGCAAAAAGGGTTCGAGTATACTCACAGATAGCGTTTAATAAATAAACACCGTCTTGGATTGAAGGGAGCGCTGGAAAGTTAGCCTGATTACAGAACGATAGCATGAGTGATGAATAGTGCGTAAAACAGCGTGTCGGTGGGTTAAGTGACGAAGGGTCATTCGATCGGATGATAATCTGGACGGATTGTCATCCGGTCGGATGGCCATTCGGTCGGATTGTCATTCGTTTGGGATGGATGTGTTTGCGTATGATGTGACTTTGAAGTTCTCGTTGTAGCATTTTAAAAACAGAGAAGTATCTCTACCTTTCAGCTCGTCCGGTCAAACGGTCGTCCGGTTGGATGGTCGTTCGCTCGGATGGCGATCCGTTCAGCGAGACATTTCAAAGATCCAAGTTCATAGTAGGATGGTCATTCGATCGAATGGTCGTCCGATCGGATGACCATTCGTTTGGATACTGACATGTATTGAAAATTTGTAAAATGTTTAAGTATTTGAGACCACAAGTCATCCGATCGGATGGCGATCCGATCGGACGGCAGTCCGTTCAGCGACCTGATCGTTTGAAACTTGCAAAATTTTGTTAAGTATGGAAAGTTTGCGGTTTGACCAAGACTTGTGCGCTTCAGTCAACAATATCTCCCGAAAGGTTATTGCGACTCGGAATCCAGATGCGGTCTAGATGGTAGTAGATACCGTTCGATTTGGTGACAAATTGCGATTCAGCACCACACTTCTTCATTTCCTCTCTCAAGGTATTCTCAATGAAGCAGGCGTGCAGAGCGTCACGAATCAAGGCTTCGAGGTCGTGCTGGGCGTGAGTATTACGAACGCTATGCAAATAGCTTCGTTGACTTAGAGCATCGGCAACGACATTTGTGACACCTGTGACTCTGCGACCACCAAACAAATACCAAATCAATGAAATATTGTGATTCATATTTTGGATTTGTAAAAATATGTGTATCGCTTGCACATATCAGTTCATGTTCGATTTCGAGCTTTAAATCGCTTTCTGGAAGGTTATACGCGATCTGATGCGTAAATATAACCAGTTTAATGCAACAAACACTCCGGAACAGTATCATAGGCTTAACATACCTTAAATAACCTTTACATAACTTAGAAATAAGTTTTGGAAGGTTTGGTGTGGCGAAATCAAGTTCATTCGCTTACAGGGACTAATTTCAACAAACTGCGAAAGTATGCCAATTCGTACTGCAACGAGCATTCCGGAACTTGATCATAAGTTAAATATGCCCTAAATATCCTTTACATATCTTAGAAATAGGCTTTGAGGTGTTTGGCGCGCAAAAATAAACTTTCTTGATCAATAGGATTAAAAGCGTCAAAAAGTGCATAAGTTTGCATTTTCGCGCATATCTTACGTTCTGAATATATCCGGACACCCAAAAATTTATATAATCATTAAAATATTTTATTTTAATGACTGGCATGATAAAATTCCATTCGTCGCGTAATTTGGATCGTTTTTCGCGTCCATTCGTGTTTCGTCGTAATTAACCGAACAACGCAACCGTACGACCAAACGAACAGACATCCGAGATATTTTTGAGCATATTTTAAGTTCCCTATACTTTAACTTCATTTTAGAGCCTTGAAATGGGGTTAACAGGGCTTAAACGTGTAAAAAAAATGCATCGAAAACCAAGTTTTAGGCCTGCAGGGGCTAAAATTGTAATTCTGCCAAACTTGCTAGGCCCGGGGCGTAAGCCCAGGCCTATTCTTACGCGGCCCGCGAGAGCCCATCAGACAGAAACATTGAATTTGGATTTCCAGCCTGTTTTTGATGGTTTTAACCTAAGGTTTTGCATACTTTGGGCTAGATTTGATGGTTTTTAGTTTGCCCCTTGTATTACAATACCATGTGCCCACATGGAGGGTCAACATCGAAGCACGTTTTGCGAGGAACGATCCTAACGGTTGTGGGTTTTCTATAAATACCCATCTCCTTCATCCTCATTCCTCACAAAATCTGGTTGAATTACTCTAAGTTGGAGTTCAAGAACTTCATACCTGAGTAGTTTGATCAAGATTTCCTTGCTTGGACCCTTTGTAAGTATTCTTTCATGCTTTTATACGTTTTTAAGCGTAAAAGTCAAACAGTGTTTGACTTTCTGCTTTGACCAATCTTAGGTCAACACGAAGTTCGTTTAAACTTCGTAACGTGAGCGTAACACGATGGTTATAGTCTCTTGTGACTATACCTACTGATTACCACGTTATTTAGGCGTAGTGACGAGTCATAGTTTCGGTCAAAATACGTTTTATTGCGTATTTTGCAACCAAACTATTCTTGGGTATCATGACCCTTTGTATTGATATCAAACCTGTTTTCAAACCTTGTTAAACATGTTTTAACATGTTTAACTCGTCACTTTTAGATTAGTGCTTTTATAGGGTCGTAAGATAAGTGGTCTAAACAACCGCTTAGACTTTCGAACCCGACCCGTTTGGTCAATCTTTAGGATCCAACCAAGCATGTTTAGTGACCATAGTTGTATAGGGAATAACCTTCCGAGGTTATACCTTATGGTCACTTCTTTTAGTTAGTTGTATGATAGGTAATTTATATGCCTTAGGAAAATGACCAAAATGCCCTTTTTACACATAATTTCATTTTAAGCATATGTAACCTAAATTTTTACATCTAAACTGATTAGGCAACTAATAGACATGTTAAGGCATATGATACTTGTCATAGGACTAGTTAGACGGTCCGAACGCGTTTTACGCGAGCGACGCGTTAAAGTAGCGTATGCTACCTAAACGGGTCGTAATGGGTCGTAAGCACTTAGGTTAGGTTTCGTTTTAGAATGTAGGCTTTGTTAAACCATATTACATGAGTCCCTACACTCATTTGGTTTACGAAACCTCATCCTATCCGATCTTCCGATTTAGGTCCGTTTATTAACATAGTTACCTCTATTAGGTGCCGTTTGATTTCCATGATCCCTCTAGCTTTGCTTAGTTGTTAGTCAAGACTTCTAAACATCCTCAAGTGAGTACATAGTCCCCTCTTTTACCGTTTTCAAATGTTTTGGGGTGATACACATGTGCCTACTTGTTACTTTCGTGTTTTTCATGTTTTTATATCATATGCTTGTTATGTTCATTAGTACGTATATAGTACATGATTTCATTATGTTTTGCTATGTATGTTCTCTTAGCATGCTAGCACATTGATTTTTATATATTACATTTTGTAGCATATGTTCTTCCAGCATATGGACACATTGTTTTACATTTTGAATTGTTTGAACCGTTGAAATTGTTTGGTCTATGTGAGCCGTTCGAAATTGTTGATTTATGTGAACCGTTTGAGTATGATTGATTATGTGAACCATTTGAATCTGATTGATTGTGTCAACCATTTGAATCTGATTGATTATGTGAACTGTTTGAAAAACCGTTTGAACCGTTGGGTTAGGTAAGTGATTAGGTAACGGGGCGGGTGTAATGTGTTAAAAGCATGGTGGATACGCCGCTGGTACTTCCTATATATAAATGCTTTTAACACATTATATATCGTTGCGTTATCTAGATCACTTGGGCAAGGTTATCAAAACAAAGTTATATTACATGTTTTTTTCTAATAATATAAACCATACGAGTTTTATTAACGAGATGTTTTACAATTTGATTTAATAAAATAAATGTTTTGGGTTAAGAATCATGGCTACAAGATTTTAAAAAGTATAACCAACTTGATTTGAGTTGGTTAATTATGTCGCAATATTATACTTTTCAAAACAACGTTTTTAATTAGGTATTGCAACATGTAAACTAGCCATGGATCAGACACTCACATAAAACCTATGTACTCACCGACATTTTTATACTGACGTATTTTCGCATGTGTTTCAGGTACCATAGTTGGTGATATTTGATGATGATATTGATGCATGCTCACATAGGAATGGACGAGGCCTTAGTGACTTAATAACAATGAAAGTCTATTTGTTCATGTTTTGTTTCTAATTTCAATGTAAAGTAAAACATTTAATTCAATAAAACAGAACTTCAATCCATGTGTTATGAAACAATGATTCTGTTACAACACTCCCCGACGTTTCTGCCATGATTTGTTGTTTTTCGTGGTCGGGGTGTGACAGAAAAGTTGGTATCAGAGCTCATGGTTATAGGGAATTAGGTTATTAGTAATGCTTTGGCCTAGTCTATAACCTTCCTAGGACCCTAACTGCGAGTTTACTTGCGTTTAGTCATAAAACAACACCGTCACTTATCCTTAGGTGACAACCACAACAAGAACATAAATTTCGAATCTGCATTGAAAACTAATCATCTGTTCTAGGATGATTTATTATAAGGTTTTGAACCTTCAAAGTTTTCAAGATCCCGTCAAAGTTTGGGTCTTATAATGTAAACACGTGCAATCTGGAAGGGTGGACGCCTGTACTCTGAGTTTTCTGTCTAAGGCTAGAGTATTCGTACAAATCCACATAATCAGACCAGTCATTCTTACCTGGGAACTCTTGGAGTGAGTGTCCACTTATAGGCTAAAGCATGTCTTCGACATACATTAATGGGACCCGCTTACTTTGATTAGTCACCGTCTCATTTGTTTGCCTTTGGTAACAAACAAATGGTCACAATTTTCATGCGTTGTCATTCTCTTTTGATTATCTTTCGCTTGTTTCCTCCTATGCCTTCCATTATCTTCAAGATGCCTCCGAACCAGGTGCTGCAATTACTCATCGAATAGGCATCATACTCCAGAGGACCGTTGATTTAGCTATCACCATGACTCGCCTCAGGGATGAAGCCGTGCAAGGGAACCGCTTTTTGATACAGTCAATGTAACCGTCATCATCCGAATCAAATACCTTGTTTCAAATGTACCCACAGTGGACGATGGGGACATTTGGTTAAAATGTGCTGCTTTGCTATCCAAAGCAAAGTTGTTGCAAATCCTGTTGCTGCTCAACCTCCAAATTCTATTTCATATGTCGCCATGGCATATCTAGCACCTCAACCCCATGAACTTTCTACCTTGTGTATCGACTTAAGAATGCCTAGTGCAAGGTGTCGAAACACCTCTCGTTACACAAATTCCAAAATCCATATAGGATCTTTCTATTCTCATAATTGAGATCCTTGTGGATGGATATCGTTCATCGGAGCCCTTAATTGAATTCTTTGTATGATGCAATACGTACATTACGATTCAATAAGGACAAAGCCGAATTCCTATTAAGATCTTCGTATCTTCATGGTTAGATTCTTGAAGATGATTAAAGTGCCAAGTGAAATCCACGGATTGGATTCTTGGTGTGCTTTAAATATCCGTGTCCAAAGATAACAAATTAAAGGTCAAGATAAATAATTATGTGATTAGGTGTTTTCTTTATGTTTTTGTGTGATCTGAATTTTCGTATCCAAATCCTCGTAGAATCTTCCATATCTTCGTAAAAGGGATTCATAGTAGGATATCCAAAGGTACTAACTTAAATCCTTAATGGCCTTCTACGTAATAGTTAAGACCCTTGGATTATAAAGTACTATTCCAGAATTAGACCCCTTGAATGGTCTAGTTAAACAGATTGATCCAAAAATCTGGTTAGGAATGTCATGTGATGATATAGCTGAAAAGACTCCTTGGTGTCTACTTAAAGAGATCATTTTTCGATCTAATTAAAAGGACCCTATGGTAGTCTAGTCACACTCATCACAGGTTTGATTTTCCTCCCCTACACATTATGAAATGCACTGTGCGGACTGTGGAAGGAATTACGTAATTATGGATGCATACATAATTATGGAATTTAGTGCACAGAAACCACAACAAGTTTTGTCATGTGTCTAGAGTTAACTCTATTCATTTCCATTTCTGATGAAGCACCTATTGAAAATGACTCCGTTCGTTCATTTTCGTTTCTGAAGAATGTCCGTTGAGGGAAACGAATATCCTTTTGAGTTAATTCTATTCATTTCCATTTCTGATGAAGCACCCGTCGAAAATGACTCCGTCCGTTCATTTTCGTTTCTGAAGAATGTCCGTTGAGGGAAATGAATATCCTTTTGTTTATTCGTTCATTTTCCATTTCTGAAGAATATCAGTTGAAAATGACTCCGTCTGTTCATTTTCATTTCTGAAGAATGTCCGTTGAGGGAAATGAATATCTTTTTGTTTATTCGTTCATTTTCCGTTTCTGATGAAGCATCTGTTGAAAATGACTTTGTGTGTTCATTTTCGTTTCTGAAGAATGTCCATTGAGGGAAATGAATATCCTTTTGTTTTTTCGTTCATTTTCCACTTCTGAAGAATATCTGTTGAAAATGACTCCGTGTGTTCATTTTCGTTTCTGAAGAATGTTCGTTGAGGGAAATGAATATCCTTTTGTTTATTCGTTCATTTTCCACTTCTGAAGAATATCTATTGAAAATGACTCCGTCTGTTCATTTTCATTTCTGAAGAATGTCCGTTGAGGGAAATGAATATCCTTTTGTTTATTCGTTCATTTTCCATTTCTGAAGAATATCTGTTGAAGATGACTCCGTCTGTTCATTTTCGTTTCTGAAGAATGTCCGTTGAGGAAAAATGAATATCCTTTTGTTAATTCCTTCATTTTCCATTTCTGAAGAATACCTGTTGAAAATGACTCCGTCCGTTCATTTTCGTTTCTGAAGAATGTCCGTTGAGGGAAATGACAGGATTTTGCCTTGCATATCTTTGATGGGTTATTCTACGCAAATAGATGACGCCCTAGATTCCATGCAAGACAGTTATTTAACACATGATCATAGACAGATTTCCTACGAATAAATTTCGGGACGAAATTTCCTAAAGTAGGGGAGACTGTGACACATGTGCCTCTGCGACCATCAAACAAATACCAAATCAATGAAATATTGTGTTTCATATTTTGGATTTGTAAAAATATGTGTATCGTTTGCACATATCAGTTCATGTTTGATTTCGAGCTTTAAATCGTTTTCTGGAAGGTTATACGCGATCTGATGCGTAAATATAACCAGTTTAATGCAACAAACACTCCGGAACAGTAACATAGGCTTAACATACCATAAATAACCTTTACATAACTTAGAAATAAGTTTTGGAAGGCTTGGTGTGGCGAAATCAAGTTTATTCGCTTACGGGGACTAATTTCGACAAACTGCGAAAGTATGCTGATTCGTACTACAACAAGCATTCCGAAACTTGATCATAAGTTAAATATGCCCTAAATATCCTTTACATAGCTTAGAAATAGGCTTTGAGGTGTTTGGCGCGCAAAAATAAACTTTCTTGATCAATAGGGACTAAAAGCGTCAAAAAGTGCATAAGTTTGCATTTTCGCGCATATCTTACGTTCTGAATATATCCGGACACCCAAAAATTTATGTAATCATTAAAATATTTTATTTTAGTGAGTTTCATGATAAAATTCCATTCGTCGCGTAATTTGGATCGTTTTTCGCGTCCGTTCGTGTTTCGTCGTAATTAACCGAACAACACGACCGTACGACCAAACGAACCGACATCCGATATATTTTTAAGCATATTTTAAGTTCCCTATACTTTAACTTCATTTTAGAGCCTTGAAATGGGGTTAACGGGGCTTAAACGTGTAAAAAATGCATCGAAAACCAAGTTTTGGGCCTGCAAGGGCTAAAATTGTAATTCTGCAAAACTTGCTAGGCCTGGGGCGTAAGCCCAGGCCTATTCTTACATGGCCCGTGAGAGCCCATCAGACAGAAACATTGAATTTGGACTTCCAGCCTGTTTTTGATGGTTTTAACCCAAGGTTTTGCATACTTTGGGCTAGATTTGATGGTTTTTAGTATGCCCCTTGTATTACAATACCATGTGCCCACATGGAGGGTCAACATCGAAGCACGTTTTGCGAGGAACGATCCTAACGGTTGTGGGTTTTCTATAAATACCCATCACCTTCATCCTCATTCCTCACAAAATCTGGTTGAATTACTCTAAGTTGGAGTTCAAGAACTTCATCCCTGAGTAGTTTGATCAAGATTTCCTTGCTTGGACCCTTTGTAAGTATTCTTTCATGCTTTTATGCGTTTTTAAGCGTAAAAGTCAAACAGTGTTTGACTTTTTACTTTGACCTATCTTTGGTCAACACGAAGTTCGTTTAAACTTCGTAACGTGAGCGTAATCACGATGGTTATAGTCTCTTGTGACTATACCTACTGATTACCACGTTATTTAGGCGTAGTGACGAGTCGTAATTTCGGTCAAAATACGTTTTCTTGCGTATTTTGCAACCAAACTATTCTTGGGTATCAAGACCCGTTGTCTTGATATCAAACCTGTTTTCAAACCTTGTTAAACATGTTTTAACATGTTTAACTCGTCACTTTTAGATTAGTGCTTTTATAGGGTCGTAAGATAAGCTGTCTAAACAACCACTTAGACTTTTGAACCCGACCCGTTTGGGCGATCTTTAGGATCCGACCAAGCATGTTTAGTGACCATAGTTGTATAGGGAATAACCTTTCAAGGTTATACCTTATGGTCACTTCGTTTAGTTAGTTGTATGATAGGTAATTTATATGCCTTAGGAAAATGACCAAAATGCCCTTTTTACACATAATTTCATTTTAAGCATATGTAACCTAAATTTTTACATCTAAACTGATTAGGCAACATTATTAGACATGTTAAGACATATGATACTTATCATAGGACTAGTTAGACAGTCTGAACGTGTTTTACGCGAACGACGCGTTAAAGTAGCGTAAGCTACCTAAACGGGTCGTAATGGGTCGTAAGCACTTAGGTTAGGTTTCGTTTTAGAATGTAGGCTTTGTTAAATCATATTACATGAGTCCCTACACTCATTTGGTTTACGAAACCTCATCCTATCCGATCTTCCGATTTAGGTCCGTTTATTAACATAGTTACCTATATTAGGTGTCGTTTGATTTCCGTGATCGCTCTAGCTTTGCTTGGTTGTTAGTCAAGACTTCTAAGCATCCTCAAGTGAGTACATAGTCCCCTCTTTTACTGTTTTCAAATGTTTTGGGGTGATACACACGTGCCTACTTGTTACTTTCGTGCTTTTCATGTTTTTATATCATATGCTTGTTATGTTCATTAGTACGTATATAGTACATGATTTCATTATGTTTTGCTATGTATGTTATCTTAGCATGCTAGCACATTGATTTTTATATATTACATTTTATTGCATATGTTCTTCCAGCATATGGACACATTGTTTTACATTTTAAAAAACTGTTTGAACCGTTGGGTTAGGGAAGTGATTAGGTAACGGGGCGGGTATAATGTGTTAAAAGCATGGTGGATACGCCGCTGGTACTTCCTATATATAAATGCTTTTAACACATTATATATCGTTGCATTATCTAGATCACTTGGGCAAGGTTATCAAAACAAAGTTATATTACAAGGTTTTTCCAATAATATAAACCTTACGAGTTTTATTAACGAGTTTTTACGAGATGTTTTACAATTTGATTTAATAAAATAAATGTTTTGGGTTAAGAATCATGGCTACGAGATTTTATAAAGTATAACCAACTTGATTTGAGTTGGTTAATTATGTCGCAATATTATACTTTTCAAAACAACGTTTTTAATTAGGTATTGCAACATGTAAACTAGCCATGGATCAGACACTCACATAAAACCTATGTACCCGTCGGCATTTTTATGCTGGCGTATTTTCTCATGTGTTTCAGGTACCATAGTTGGTGATATTTGATGATGATATTGATGCATGCTCACATAGAAACGGACGAGGCCTTAGTGACTTAATAACAATGAAAGTCTATTTGTTCATGTTTTGTTTCTAATTTCAATGTAAAGTAAAACATTTAATTCAATAAAACAGAACTTCGATCCATGTGTTATGAAACAATGATTCTGTTACAACACTCCCTGACGTTTCCGCCATGATTTGTTGTTTTTCGTGGTCGGGGTGTGACAACATTAGCTTTTCTAGGGTGGTAACGAATCTCACGGTCGTAATCGTTGAGAAGTTCAACCCATCAGCGTTGGCGCATATTCAGTTCCTTTTGGTTGAGGATATGTTGTAGGCTCTTATGGTCGGTGAAGACCGTACACTTGGTACCATAAAGGTAGTGTCGCCAATTCTTCAACGCAACAACTACTGCACCAAGATCGAGATCGTGGGTTGTATAGTTCTTCTCGTGGATCTTGAGCTGACGAGAGGCGCACGTGATAACCTTGTCCCGTCGCATGAGAACACAACCGAGACCAAGGTTTGAGGCATCATAATAGACTACGAAGTCATCATTTCCGTCGGGTAGAGCGAGAATAGGAGCATTGCAGAGCATATGCTTCAGGGTCTGAAAGGCTTGCTCTTGTTCGGTTCCCCAAACAAAAGGCTTATCTTTATGTGTCAGAGAAGTAAGAGCAACGGTGATTTTAGAAAAGTCAGCAATGAATCGTCGGTAATAGCCTGCCAATCCGAGGAATGAACGAACATCGGATGGTGATTTTGGTGTAACCCAACTCTTAACAGCTTCGATCTTCGTGGGGTCGACGTGTATACCTTGACTATTGACAATGTGACCGAGGAATTGAACCTCCTCCAACCAAAATTCACACTTGGAGAACTTGGCATAGAGTCGATTCCCTTGGAGTAATTCGAGAACCAAATGTAGATGTTGCGCGTGTTCGGCTTTCGACTTCGAATAGATCAGGATATCATCGATAGATACGATGACGAAACGGTCAAGAAATGGTTTCCACACGCGATTCATCAAATCCATGAAAACTGCGGGTGCATTGGTTAAACCAAAGGGCATTACGACGAATTCATAATGGCCGTATCAGGTTTGGAAAGCGGTTTTCGGTATATCTTCCTCCTGGATTCGTAATTGGTGATAGCCTGAGCGTAAATAAATCTTCAATAAACACGTAGCACCTTGTAATTGGTCAAACAAATCATCGATTCGGGGCAGGGGATAGCGATTCTTGATAGTCAGCTTATTCAACTCCTTATAGTCGATGCACATCCGGAACGATCCATCCTTCTTTTTGACGAAAAGGACAGGCGCGCCCCAAGGAGAGGTGCTAGGGAGAATGAAGCCTTTGGCAAGCAATTCCTGGAGCTGACTCGAGAGTTCGCGCATTTCAGACAGAGCGAGGCGGTAAGGAGATTTAGCCACAGGGTTTGCTCCAGGAATGAGGTCGATTCGGAAATCGATATCACGTCTCGAGGGTAGACCAGGTAAATCATCAGGAAAGACGTTAGGAAAATCACGAACCACAGGCACCTTATCCATTGCCTTCCTTTCCTTTTCTTCCGCTACTACGATGTGTGCCAAGAAAGCTTTGTATTCCTTGAGGAGATACTTGCTTGCTTGGATACACGACATAAGTTTGAGGTTCTTCGACGCGAATTCACCATAGATACAAAGTTGGTCACCATTAGTGAGCGAGAAACGAATCATTTTATCAAAGCAAACGACTTCGGCACGGTTTTCATGAAGAAAATCCATGCCTACTATAATATCAAAACTACCGAGCAGCATCGGAATAAGGTCGATAGGGAAGATGTGATTGTTGAGTTCAAGCGTACAATCACGGAGAACATAACGAACAGTGACGGTTCTTCCAGTGGCAACTTCAACGTCGAACGTCGTAGGGAGATGGGTGCGCTTACGATTTAGGAGCTTTTCGAATTCTAACGACACAAAATAGTTATCGGCTCCAGTATCAAATAAACACGAAGCATATATACTATTCACAAGAAACGTACCATTAACCAAGTTGTTGTCTGGCGGGCGTTGATGTTAAAAGCACGTCCGCGGGCTGCTGCTGCTGCTGAGGCTGCTGCTGTTGATGTTGTTGCGGCTGCTGTTGTGGCTCTTGCTTCACCACTCTATTGGGGCAGACATTTACAAAGTGGTTGGGATCACCACATGCAAAGCAGGCTCTTGCGTGGGCAGCGGGTGCAGGAGCTGCTTGTTGACCCTGCGGAGCAGGAAGGAGAGTTGGTGGTGCAGGAGCTTTATAATGGTCCACGTACCTTCAACATGGAAAGGAACTTTATAATGGTACGCACCAACGTCCGTTGTCGTTACGCGTGAAATGGCACAATGCTTAGACGAAGTAGGAATAAAGAGAGTTCCTAACAATAGTAGTTGGAGGGGCACCTTCAAGATGAGTACCTCATCTTCCTTGTCTGGACAAGAGTGTCGTCAATCATGTTTCGTAAAAGCCATAGGGACCTCGTCTCACTGATAAGGTTGTTGTCCAAGGTTACCCCCTCCGCCTCGCCGTTACTGCCGTAGTCAGGCACCTTCACATTCGAGAGGGAAGAACAGCCATCTTCTACGGAATCAAGCTCAGGGTCTCGTTTGGTAACTACATCGGCCATAAGCTCCGCAATAAACGCGAGGTCGATAGTCTCATTGTTCGAGTCAAGAATAATAATAGGATTCGAAGTCGAAGGGATCTCGTTCCCGTCAATAATTATTCCGTACACGTATACGCATATATATCAATGAATAATAATGTTACTTAGTATATACAAGCAAATAAATGCAACATATCACATATAACTCTCGTTTGTTGTTTCGGGTACCGTTTCGTCTTTGGCAAGTCTATCTCACGTAGACTATACCTCACGTGGAACTTTAGTTGGGGTATTCCCCTCCCTACTAATGTCCTTGCTTTTGTCTTTCCTTTGAAAATGTTTGATTCATGGATCTTGGCACTTTCGTAAATGCAATGAAAAATCTTTTTGTTTGCTGTAAAAAGGTTTTCGTGAGAGAATCCTAGTGATTGTAGACTAGACTCGAGAAGGAATCCTAGTTCACTACAATCGAGGCTCTGATACCAAACTGTCACACCCTGACTTTTACTGAAATGTATGATGTGTGACTTGTTCAATATCATTGCATTCAATTATATTATAATAAACAACTATATGATCAAAATGATGTCATCCATTCATAAAGTTTAAAATGTTACAAACACCAGTCATTTAAGTTTCAAACGACACAACCTCTGATTAAGTTACAAACCAACACAAAAGTGAATGACATCTAGACTTGTTATTCATATCCTGAAACAACACCAGCACCCAAGATCCAACTTGTTTCCTGAAATACATGTAATTTTAAAAACATCAACAACAGTTAAGCGATTTCATGCGTTTTGTATAAATACTGATAAACTTGTAAACGTTTAAGAGACTCCTTTGAAAACAGGTATGAAAGCATCTATGAACAGATCAAATTAATGTTTTGCAAGGACATTAATATATGTGAAGACATAGGGAGTAACCAACCCGAGTGGGCTATTATTAGTGTTGAATCCCCTCGACTGTATCAAATCACCTTGACTGTGTCAAATCCCCTTGACCGTTGTCGAATCACCTCGACTGGGACACAAAAGAACTCTAAGTAGTCACTAATGGACCATGAGTGGGGCTCGGCCGTACCCGTTAGATCTAACCTTTGTCCATGATTCTTATAAGAGTTAATGGCATTCAGTTCAGCCAATGGTCACATGATCTAATAGATCGTTCCTTAGCTAAATCATACCCAAGTTGACATGTATTTCACCCCCGAAAGTTATAAATCTGAAAACACTTAAGAGAAAAGAGGGACATGAACTCACTGGTTTGCGTTCCTGGGAGAGAGATATTCAATCAACGAGTTCCGTAAATGCGAGTCAACCTACAAGGGTTCTAACTCATTAGACACATCGGTCCTTCCTAGACCTTGTACTCATTGTTCATCTTGAACGTTTATTATTTTCCTTTCGTTTTTGGAACACTTGTGTAATTTAATAATATGTTGGCAATTGTTTCGGGTATACTTTGATTCGAGCTTTTATATTTGTTACACAAATATAATATCATATATCTTTTCTGGATTCAAGTGTTAGAAATACTTATTTTTAACATCGTCAATACGTTGTCGTACGTGTGCGACATTCTTGCGAGAGTACACTTCAACAAGTGTAAGTGAGTACATCATCATGTGCGTGAGTCTTTTATACGTATATGTATCTCGTATTTATGCACGTATTTGTGCGTTCTATTCGTGTATGTATACCGTATTTATACGTGTAGGTATACCATATTATACATGAAGGTATACCGTATTTATACGTGTAGGTATACCATATTTATACGTGTAGTTATACCGTATTTATAATGTACTCGTACAATATATATTTATAAAAATATACATGTATTTTACTTTGGGCTTAGCCCACAATTTAGTGTTTTGGGCTTAATCCATATTTTATGGCATTTGGTCCTAGCCCAAGTTCTATAAGGTATTGGGCCTAGCCCATGTTAGTGTTGTGAGTGGGCTTTTATAAGTATTTTAGGAAATGGGCCTTTGTCCATGTATTTAAGGTATTGGGCTTAGCCAATATTTATGTTATTCTAAGCCCAAAATCAATTTTAATGGCCTAAAGTTATATAATTTAGTCCAACTTTCCGATCTTTCGCTTTCGTTAACATATATTTCAAGTGTCTAAAATATGTTGTGTTTACACTCGTCGTCGTGATTTGTTAGCATAGCTTTTGTGTCGAAGTTGTTCGTTTCACCGACAAAGCATAAAACGTCCTCCGATGTTCGCGCCTTGAGTTATGGTATTACATAAGTGTGTTTCGAGTGCTCGCGAAGGTTCACGACTATCGTCATGCTTGCGAATGTTTGTGAGGTTTCGGTTATTTGTAAGTGTATATTGTTCATGTGTATTATTTTTTTAACATTTTTGTATGTATTCCTAAGGCTAATACATACACATAATATACACACATTATGCATGTAACACAGACCAAATAGGGTAGTTTACATGTATATATATATAATGGGAAAGGATCAAATAGGAAGTTTATTTTGGCTAGAAAGTATAGGAAGCAATAGGATTAGGACATGTGGCAAAATTTAAAATAAAGAGCAAGGGTATTTTAGTCAATCTTATTCTTTTCTTCTTCCTTCTTCTTCCCAGTAACATCAAAACCCACCATTTTCAAAACTCACCATCTTCAACCATTTCTTCACTTTCTATCTCAATAATCACTACATTATAGTGCGATTTTCGTCACCAATCAATGATTCAAACACCCGATCAACGTGTTCTTCAGCTTTTTTGAAGAAAACCCAGTTTAATTTCATATAAAATCTAGTTTTTTTCCGATGATTTTGAAGATAATCACTCGATCCGTTCGATTCGATCGCTGATAAGTGTTTCAATCATTAAAAATCGTCAATCGTTGAAGAAACCGACTTCGATCCATGTAAGAAATTCTTTAATTTCATTTTCACGATCTGGGTTTTTGATTTAGTCATTGCGTTTTATGATCTTGGCGGGGGTCCGGGGGCGGCAGCCCCTGGTAGAAGGGTCCCAGGGGCGGCAGCCCCTGGCGGGGTCCAAGGGGCAGAGCCCTTGGCTGGGGTTGAGCTGTTTTTCGATTAAATTGCTTTAATAAAAATGCATCAGAAAATTTAAATTTTCCAGAAATTGGCTCATTTCGAAGACAGTAATTCGTAGACAATTCAGATAATTTTCCAGAAATTGGTCCATTGTGTTTTAGAAATAAGAGAGTTTTATGTGTTTTCTAGCCATTGCGTTTTAGAAAAAAAACACATTTTTTAACTGTTTTTAGTCATTGCGTTTTAGGTAAAACACATTTTTGAAGTGTTTTTAGTCATTGTGTTTTACAGAGAACGCTTTCTTTTGTTTTTTTAGGCAATTGCGTTTTAGAATGAGACATTTTTAAGTGTTTTCTAGCCATTGCGTTTTATAAATAAGACATTTCTTTGTGTTTTTTGTGCATTGCGTTTTAGGTATAACATTTTTTTTATGTGTTTTCAGTCCATTGCGTTTTAGGAAACAGACATTTTAAGTGTTTTGTGGCCATTGTGTTTTATAAATAAGACATTTGTTTGTGTTTTTCGTGCATTGCGTTTTAAGTAAAACACATTTTTTATGTGTTTTCAGTCCATTGCGTTTTAGAAAACATATATTTTAAGTGTTTTCTGTCCATTGCGTTTTAGAAATAAGACATGTGTTTGTGTTTTTGGGGCATTGCGTTTTAGGTTAAACACATTTTTATGTGTTTTCAGTCCATTGCGTTTTAGAAACTACACTTTCTTTTGAGTTTTTAGGGTATTGCGTTTTAGAATTAAGACAGTTCTTTGTGTTTTCTGGCCATTGTGTTTTACAAATAAGACATTTCTTTGTGTTTTTTGTGCATTGCCTTTTAGAAAAATATCATTTTTATGTTTTTTTTTTCATTGCGTTTTACGCAACTGGGTTTTTTCCATTGTGTTTTACGCAACTGGGTTTTCAAATAAAAAATTCGAAAATATAGCAATAGTATACTCTTTTTAAAGATAAAAAAACGCTCGTTTTTTTGGTGCAATTTTTATAAAAAAAAAATAATATCGTATGAAAGAGTTATTAACGTTTAAAAAATGGGGGGGAATTGGAGGAGAGAGAAACTATTGCCTTCGATTGACTAGAATGCCCCTAAACAAACTCACACGCCTCTTTCTTCCCTTCAATTTCCATCATTTAATCTTAGCCCTTGATTAACCAAATGGATGGTCAAGATCACTTCCTAGCCTTCTTAGCCAAATAAACTTCCTATTGTATCTCCACCCTATATATAATTTTCCAAAATTTATATTTATTGTTTTATTTAAAAACTTTACCCATTTTTATGTTATAAAAGTATCTTTTTGAGTTTATATAAACTCTTTGATGGTTAGGACCTAATCATCGTCATTAGGGTTTGTCTAATCATGATTAGGGTCGTTAATCACAATTAAGTTTACTAATCATGATTAACCATGTTAATCACCCCGTTAATCTCTTTTTAATCGCGTGTTAGATTTTTATAAAATTTCGCCAAAATTTCCCTAAACTATGGCGTTTTTTCCACGTATTCAAAACGTGTTTAAAATCATTTTCAATTTACCATCAACATTAACCAACTCATCTCAATAATTTACAACATCAAGTAGACAAATTCTACCACTTACTTCCTTAAATCATGAGCACTTATATATATTAAATTTTCTTAAAAATTCCAAGGCTTTTATGTCTTGAAATCCAAGACTTTTTAAGTGTGGTTTTCATAACCATTTATTAAATCACTTGTTAATTTTAAAAATCACATTTATTAGTTCTTAATCACCATGTTTAGTTCATGAACTCCTTTATCTTTTAAGTTTAAACACACACACATATATATATATATATATATATATATATATATATAAAGCTCATGGATTCAAGGGTGATGATCTTTCTTGATTTAAACTTATAAGTGTTTAAATCACATTTTTAAGACTAATACCACAAGATCATCACTAATCTAGTTTACTACACTAATCATACAACATGATTATCATAAATCCTAGGTTAAACAACCTATTTTAACCAAGATTAACAAGATCATACAACTCATACAACCCTAAAGCACATAATAAACACATAACACTTCATGATTAGTAAGTTGTTAAGTTTTGGTTTAGGGTTTTAAGTGAAATTTTTCTTTGATTTCAAGATGATCAACAAATACTTTAGTAATCTACACAAGATAACAAGCTTAAAAATGATAAGTAAAAAAGGCTTACAATTTGCAAGTGTCTTAAGGTGATGATTTAGAAGAGATAAAGCTCCAATCAAAGCCCTAAGTGTGCTCCATGTATTAGTGATGCTTAGATGGTTATAAGAAGGTGTGATTATAGTGAAAATTTGGTATTTAATCAAAGAAAATGGTGGTGGTTCTTGGCCTTGTTTGAGCCGTGAATGAAAGGGAGGGAAATGGGTATTTTGGTTGCAAGTTTAATGATAAGTGGAAAGAATGTGATAAGATTAATAACTTGCAAGTTCACAAAAAAAATCTACAAGACCATACTTTGTTATCCATAAATCATGAGGTAGGTTGATATCTTGTGGGGTCCACCATGACCGAATTGAGAGGGGGTAAGGTTTATATATATATATATTTTATAAAAGTTAACATAATATAAGTTGTAAATTTATAAAAGTGTTTAGAGATTTTAAGAGGTTTGATGAACTCTTGCACCGTTAATATTCTGGAAATCTTTTTGACACTAAAATGTGCTTAACTAGTTCACTAGGATGTTCATTTTGTTGTTTGGGTGGCGAAAAAGTGGTTAACTAGTTCGTCGGCTCGAAAACGACGAAGTTGTCACACCCTGACTTTTGCGGAAGCGTGGTTTATTTGGTGTGACTTCTTAATACCATAGCATTCAATCATAACAACGCTATATCATAAAAAACATGAGATGTTCATCCATTAATTAAGTTTAGAAAATACCACAATACCATTGTCTGAAAACATCAACACCAAATTAAGTTACAAACCATGACATGTTTAAATGAGTTCACAAGGACTCAACAAAAGAACTTAAACAAACCCGAGGATAGGAACATGTATCCCGACCAGGAGTAGGATACATCCCCTAAACTCTACAACCATGGATGACATCTTTTATTCAAACGCAGCTTGAAGACACATGCATACCCTGCCAGATCCACTAGTTCCCTGAAATACATGTAGTTTGAAAAACATCAACAAAAGTTGAGCGAGTTCATGTGCTTGTATAAGTATGTGTAAACCTTTGTAAACAATGTATGTATGTATGTATGTCCCGGTATGATTGCAAACAAGGAAAAGATCACCAATGGTTTGCAAGGCCACTGATATGTGTGGCGGTGTAGGAAGACTCAAACCTAGCAAAGTTGTACCGGGCTTCCGGCTGGAAGACATAGTCACCACTATGGGCCACCCTGGCCTCATGGGTGTGAGCTCGCTACACCCAAATAGATCTATCACTCATGCCCCTCGGTCCTTATACGAGGATTAATGGTCCCAAGTATCCGCCTACCCATTCACATGATCTATGGTTCTTTCCTAGGCTAATCATACCAATAGTATTCGTATTTAATCCTTTGTAACATGTATTTCACCCCCGAAGTAAATAAACAAAACAGTTTAAAGAAAAGGGGGGGCATGAACTCACAGTATTGCGTCTTCAGCACTAGCAACTTAAGTCTCTGCAGCAAACACGACTACCTACAGTGTACTAACGTCTATTAGACGAACGGGTCGTGCCTTGGCTTAGAGCTTAACGTTTTTTAGTTGCGTTTCTTATGTTATTCCAAGTTATAATTATTTGTTAAAATAAATTATTTTAACTTTAAATTATATTTCGTTTTGGAATAATTGTTTAATCAATATTTTTTTTGTATTAATACTTCTCAAGTATTTATTTCCGTATTTCCTTCCCAAAGATGGGGGTATTTCATACATGTATATTTGTAGTCTTGGATAATATATTTTTAAGTCTCACTTAGAAAATATTTTTATAACTTACTTGTCAAAAATAATGTATTCCAAAAAAATATATATTTTTCCCAAAAAACATATATCTTCTAAATATACTAGGAAAATATATTTTTATCTCCTAAAAATAATATATTTTCTCCTTGTTAAAAATATGATATAACTTAGTAATATTTACAAAAATCATATTTTCACTTCTTTTGTTTCCAAAATAATATTTACCAAAAATATATTTGTAAGAGTATTTTCCGGAATATTTCATAAGTTACGTTTTTGCGTTCGGTTTCACAATATCAAGTGTGTAACTTAAATATTTATTCCTTGTGATTTTTGGTATTATTTTGGAGTTGTAAATTCTTGGTATTTGATAAGTTATATTATTTTACCTTAAAATAATATAACTATTCCACAAGGTATACAAATATTCACACAAGTGTCTTAATATAAAATATATATTCTAAATATATATTTATCCATTTTTATTTACAAAAACCAACCTCCAATACTTGTATTTTTGTTACAAAAATTTATGGCAAAGTTTATATTGAAAAACATAGGTTAAAACATACTTGTAAACACTTGTTTAGAAAATATTTTCTAAGTGTTTGAATTTTTAGAAAATTTTGCCATAGTTCCCTTTGAAAATGGAGGTGTCCATGCTATTTAGCATATCATTTTCTTTTCAAAAATCATCACACCATAATCAACAATCAACTCTAACAATATTATACTTACCAAGTGCAAAAACTATACACTTTACATAATAACATGAACTTGATCTTTCACAAAAACGCGTAGTAACTTGGTAAAGTGTTTAGTGGGTTTAGTTATCCTCCAAAATATATTTACTTCTTGGTAAACTTCATTCTTGGAAGTTTTAGATGTTTACAACTTGTAAACATATTTTACAAAAATGTTTATTTATGACCTCTTCTTGTTTCTCTAGTATTTCTACACTTGTTTTATCCCTAAAAATAGTGTAAGTTTAGTAAAAACCATGATCTTCCAAAAATCATATTTTGAACTTGGTTTTCTTGGAAAATCATTCATAAATCTTGGATCTATAAGTTTACTAGCTCACTTTGTTTATTACTTTTCAAGAAATCGTTTTGTTTTCAAGTTCATGTCTATGTATGAGGATGATCTTCTTGTGTTAACACATAATCATCCTCTAACTTGCTAGATCATGTGTTTAATCACAATCTAGCTAGCTCCATGTAGTGATCAACATCAATATCTCTAGTAATCAACAAGCAATCATCATACATATACTAAATAACACCATTTCAACAAGATTTCATCATATGAAAGCTTGATGTTTAAGATTCAAGTTCAAGTCTTTTAGTGATCTTATGATTTACAACACAATATGACTTTTAACCAATCAAAAATAGAAGTAACAAGAGTTAAAAAGGATCTTACTACTAGCTTCAAGCTAGGGAAGAACAATGGTGAAAATGGAGCGGATAAAAGTAAACAAAGGAGGTCCTTGATGATCCAAGAGTTCCACACCTTCTAGTCTTGCTTCTTACACCTCAAAATGGTCTTGGATTGGCTAGATGATGGATGAACAATGGTGGTGGTGGTGGTGTTACCTTCGGCCGAGAGAGGGAGAGGGAAGAAGAGAGTGGTTGTGGTGATGAAGATGAAGTAATGGCCCATTATATAAACTCTAGTCCCTTTTGTCCAAAGGTTCATGTGTCCCTTGTAGTACTAGCATAATCTCATCAAATCTTAGGAAGATTTAAGGTAAATCTTGGAAGATTATTGTGATCTTGGGTGGTGGGGTCCTCTTGGGCCGAAAATTATGAGTGGGAGGGGGGTTAATTGTAACTTGTAAAGATAAGTAGGTAATTAGTTGGAAGATAAGTATAAAGTCTAGTGTTTTATGTGCATCTTGCATTAGGTAGTATGTTAGGGTGTTCGGGAACCATAACTAGCTCAGAAAAAGTAAAACAATGCTTCTAGCAATATTTTGGTGTTCCGGGTAATGTCCGGTTGTTCGGTTAGATATTGGTTCGTTAAAGTGTCAAGTTATTCCGTTTAGTGTTCATTAAGTACCCTTTTGTGTCACTTTTAATTCCCGACACTTAGGAAAGCATACAGGACCATTTTGTCATATTTTTGCATGTTACTAGCATGTTAAAATGCTGATTTTTGCTGATTAATGCAGAATTCTGCATTTTGAATGGGTTTTAGGCACTTTCCGGCACTTAAACTATCACCTAGTGACGCAGTTTTATGGTCCTTACTTCCCTACACTCCACACTAGTGTAGTACCTTGTCTCTGGCCCTTACGGGGTCTCAAAACATTGTCTGTCTATGTACTGACATTGTCAGCATATTTCTGAGTTATCCGCTAACTGTGCTAACTGTGCTTTGTGCATCATTTATGTCACTAAAGTTTGTATGTAATAAATGGTGTGACAGTATGAAATGTGATGCACATGTATGCATGATACAGAATTCATAAAGCAGTTTATATCATCAGTTGTAATCAAGCACAGTCATTAAGCATTAAACAATATTAATTAATTGTACGGATACCTGTAATTATGAGGGTTGTCACATTCTCCCCCTGTTAAGAAAATTTCGTCCCGAAATTTTAGTTCTGCTACTAGATGCAGGGGTCTTGGGGAACAAATGTGGGTATTTTTCTTTCATACAATCTTCACGCTCCCAAGTAAATTCAGGGCCGTGACGTGTATTCCATCGAACCTTGACGAGTTTGACACTACTCTTGCGCGTCTTGTTAACCTTCCAATCAGTAACCTCAACAGGTTCTTCAGTAAAGTGGAGTGTGTCGTCAATATGAACTTCGTCGGCAAGAATGACCACTGTTTCTTGAGTTGGACTCTTTTTCAGATTTGATACATGGAATGTATCATGAACGCCATTTAGTTCTGCGGGTAGGTCCAACTTGTAAGCTACAAGACCAATCCTCTCCAGGATTTTGAATGGTCCAATGTATCTTGGGTTCAACTTCCCACGCTTCCCAAAGCGTGCTACACCCTTCCAGGGTGAAACTTTCAACAAAACCATATCTCCTACCTCAAACTCCAACGGTTTCCTTCTTCGGTCCGCATAACTCTTTTGACGATCACGAGCCGCTTTGATGCGCCCTCGGATCTGTGTAATCTTATCAGTCGTCTCTTGAACCAATTTCGGGCCAACAAGTTGTCTATCACCCGCGTCTGCCCAGCATAACGGTGATCGACACTTGCGTCCATAAAGAGCTTCGAAAGGTGCGGCTTGAATGCTTGCATGATAACTGTTGTTGTATGAGAATTCAACCAAAGGTAAGTGAATGTCCCAACTTCCACCAAAATCCATTACGCAAGCTCGCAACATGTCTTCCAACGTTTGAATCGTTCGTTCGCTCTGTCCGTCTGTTTGCGGATGAAAGGCAGTACTCATATTCAACTGAGAACCAAAGGCTTCTTGAAAGGATTGCTAAATCCTTGACACGAATCTTCCATCTCTATCAGAAATAATTGAGAGAGGCACTCCATGTCGTGCAACAATCTCTCTTAGGTATAGCTTAGCTAGCTTGCTAGTGTTGTCTTTCTCCTTGATTGCCAAAAAGTGTGCTGATTTCGTCAGACGGTCTACAATTACCCAGATCGTATCATGACCCCTGGGCGTCCTTGGCAACTTTGTTACAAAGTCCATAGAAATCTGTTCCCATTTCCACTTGAGTATTTCTGGTTGTTGCAGGAGGCCTGAAGGCTTCTGGTATTCGGCCTTTACCTTGGCGCAAGTTAAACATTTGCCAACATACGTTGCAACATCGCCTTTTAATCTCGGCCACCAATAGAAATCCTTTAAATCTTGGTACATTTTGTCCGATCCTGGATGGATCGAGTACCGTGACTTGTGAGCTTCATCAAAAATAACATTTCTCAAACCACCAAACAAGGGAACCTAAATCCGTTTCATGAAGTACAACGTTCCTTCCTCATTTGGTACCAACTGTTTCTCCATCCCACGGAGATATTCATTCTCAATATTCCTTTCCTTAAGAGCTTTTCTCTGCGCGGCACGAATGCGCAATGAGAGGTCCGTCTGAATGATCATTTCCAAAGCCCTAACCCTTATGGGCTTGATTCTTTCCTTCCGAATCAGGGCATCGGCGACCACATTCGCCTTCCCTAGGTGATACTTGATCTGACAATCATAATCGTTCAATAGTTCTACCCAACGTCTCTGTCTCATGTTAAGCTCTTTCTGATTGAATATATGCTGCAGACTCTTGTGATCAGTAAAGATTATGCATCGCGTGCCATACAAATAATGTCGCCAGATTTTCAACGCAAACACCACCGCGCCCAATTCCAAATCATGCGTGGTGTAATTTTTCTCGTGGACCTTTAACTGGCGATAAGCATATGCTATAACCTCCTGTCGCTGCATCAACACGCAGCCTAAACCTTGACGCGAGGCGTCGCAATATACCACGAAGTCGTCAGTGCCTTCGGGTAGAGATAAGATCAGTGCATCACCAAGCTTGTTCTTCAACAACTGAAATGCTTCTTCTTGCTTGTCTCCCCACTCATACTTCTTGTCTTTTTTAGTGAGGGAGGTCAATGGTTGAGCGATTTTCGAGAAATCCTCAATAAACCTGCGATAGTATCCTGCCAATCCTAGGAACTGTCGAATCTCGGTTGGCGTCTTCGGAGTCTCCCAATTCTTGATCGCCTCGATCTTTGTGGGATCCACATGAATTCCATTTCCATTAACCACATGACCAAGAAACTGAACTTCACGCAGCCAGAATTCGCACTTTGAGAACTTTGCATATAACTTCTCTTTCTTAAGCAGCTCTAGAATAGCTCTTAGATGTTGTTCATGTTCTTCTTTCGTATTTGAATAAATCAAGATGTCATCAATAAACACGATCACAAACTTATCGAGATAGGGCTTGCAAACTTTGTTCATCAAATCCATAAACACGGCTGGGGCGTTCATCAAACCAAACGGCATGACCAGGAACTCGTAATGTCCATATCGAGTCCTAAAGGCCGTTTTTGGAATACTTTCCTCTTGAATCCTCAACTGGTGATAACCTGATCGAAGATCGATCTTGGAGTAAAAACTTGAACCTTGTAGTTGATCGAACAGGTCGTCAATCCTTTGCAAAGGATATCTGTCACGGCCCCCGACCCGGTTTGACCCGTTTCAGGAGCCGTGGGACAGAAAATCCCGTGGTATTTATTTAATTGAGATTAACAACGGAAGATTTCATCAGGATCTTTTTAAAACTGAAATTTCCCGATTATTTTATTTCACAACTCGGGATAAAACCCCGGTAATTTACAATCATATGATTTCACGGAGAAATCTTTATTTTACAAAACATGTTTCTTTATTTTATTTTGAGCCATTTCCTTAAGCTTATAGTGCTTCACGGCACTTTTCCTGGATCACAACAGATCACCTAAAACATGTTTGAAAAAGGTTTTGTCAGCGGGAAATACTGGTGAATCATTCTTTTTAATAAAATGACACGTTTGTTATAATTTACAGTATTAAGAGCGATTACAATGTTTTCTGATATCAACCAACTACCCACAGTATTTGTCACTCGAACATCCATCGGTAGCCTCTGAGCCCGATGGTGTCTGTGACTATGGTCATATCACCCCTTGGCTAACTCGTTGTCCAATGGTGAAGTTTATCAAGTAATGTATACAAAACCCCACATACCGGCTGTAATTTGGTGATTACAAAGACTTAATCCCTGTAATTATAACTTTGAAAATAAACATGCTTTTGAAATCAAATTTGATAAAAAGAGAATGACTCACATTGCAGATTTATTTGAGCAGAGCCTAGCCTACTGATTAGCCTTTTTAACCTAAATTTAATAACACGCACACGAACTCGGTTAGTAACTAATACAGCATTTACGATAACTCACGAGATTAAACCTTCACAATGAATGACAAAGTGCGATACTTAAACATCCACCGAATTACGACGAATGACAAAGAATAAACCCTAATGTGGGCAGCACTTAAACATCCATTGGATAGTTTAATCGATCGGACATTGAATCATAGCAGCGATCGAGTTAATACCCGGTATCGGAGCAGCGCCTCACTAATATTATTGATATTTTCGACTTCAGAGTACTATCAATTCGTTTTTACGAAAAGATTTTGACACCAGTGGATTGTGCAAGTGACGGGCTATTTATAGCTGAAATTAGGACTTTACGCAGCCCGCCTAGCCGCCCAGTCTACGTATAGGTTTGCATGGTCATGGCATAGGTTTGACAGGTGGTTATACGTAGCCCGGATACTTATCCAGTCAAACTCAGAGTTGACGCGGCCCGCCTGAAACCTATAAGTTTTGTTTTTCTTGATTTTTGATGTAGGGTAAGGTTTCAGGGGTCTAGGTTTTTACTTACGGGTATTTTTAGGAAAATTTTGAGAGTCCTTGCAATATCTATTCTTGATAGTCAACTTATTCAGCTCGCGGTAGTCGATACACATACGGAAACTACCATATTTCTTCTTGACAAACAGGACTGGAGCTCCCCAAGGCGAGAAGCTTGGTCTGATAAATCCATTGTCCAATAACTCCTGGAGTTGTGTTGACAGCTCTTGCATTTCTGATGGTGCAAGTCGATAGGGTGCCTTAGCGACAGGCGCGGCGCCTGGAACTAAGTCAATGTGAAACTTGACTTGTCTTTGCAGCGGCAATCCTGGCAAGTCTTCTGGAAAGACTTCAGGATACTCCTTCACGACTAGAATATCTTCTAGTTTTGGTTCAGCGGCTTCTTTATCCACAATGTGTGCCAGGAAGGCAACACATCCTTTCTTCAAACACTTTCGAGCCTTCAAACAACTGATGATCCTTAAGGGCGTATCGCGCTTCTCTCTGTGTACCACAATCGTTTCTCCATCCGCCATTGGAATGCGAATGGTCTTCTCGTGACATACAATCTCGGCTCTGTTGCTTGACAACCAATCCATCCCTACTACCACGTCGAAGCTTCCCAACTCGACTGGCAGTAGATCCAGTGTAAACTCGTGCTCTCCCAGTTCTATCACGCAACCTCTGATGACTTCATTCGTCTCAACTAGCTTTCCATTGGCTAGTTCTATTGAATACGGTATATCTAGCTTACTAGCTACCAACCCAAGATATTCTTAAATTCTAGCGATACAAAACTATAATTGGCACCAGTGTCAAAAAGTACAAATGCAAAGCGTTGATTGATAGGGAACGTACCAGTAACCACATTTGGATCTTGGCGAGCTTCCCTCGCACCGATGTTGAAAACCCTTCCTTGAGCTTGATTAAGCTTTGGGCATTCCCTCTTGAACTAAGTACAATCAACCTTAGTATCAATGAATTTTGAGCTGAACTGTTATGTCAAATTGATTGTTAGATCTAATTTGACTGTCCAAGCTCTGATACCAATTGTTAGGATCGGAGGCTCTCATGATTGTGATTGTTTGTTATAATTTGAATAGATATTAATCAATGTAAGGTGCAGCGGAAATGAACACAAACTTTGTAAACACAATCAAAGAGAGAAATAGTTTTGATAGACACATGCTTTTCATTAAGTTGAATGATTACAATACAAATCAAAAGATTATAAAGCATGCTTACAGACTAAACTCCCCCTCAGCCTGATACTCCATGGTTGATTGCACAAGATGAAAGGATTGGACTAGAGGAGAAGAACTCGCACAGTCAATCAAATGTAACAGTACAGAGTACTGCTCCATTTATAGGCAAACCAAACCACTGAAGCATCTCAGCTGACGTCACCATGAAAGCGACATCTAACAACCTAACACCCTGTAACCACTGTTCCTATACAAACACTGCTAATCTTAACCACTGACTTTATACAAAACAAGTGACACGCTAAACTACTGTTTTCTCCTTTTATCAGTGCTTTCCTCAAGGTTGATCAGTCCTTGAGTGGGCAGTCCTTTAGCATCAGTAGATTGAACCAGCAGTGTTTACTTCTTAGCAGTCTTCAGGGCTTCATCAGCAGTTTGAAGGACAGCAGCTGTTGTATACGGACAGTGGATAGAGGACCATCAGATGTTATAATCACTTTCAAGGGGAAAGTCTAATGTAAACAGCTGCTTATTATGAATCCACTGTTTTGATCCGGTTTTGGCTCTTATTATCTGTTCCTCTGATAGGGTTCAATCCCAACATAGGTTTTGTTGCAAAATCAAGTATTAATGTTCCAATTTGTCACAATGTTGAGTACTAAGGTCAAACCTTGTTAACTCTTTTTGTTAAATTTTACTAAAATGACTAAAAGGTCCTTTAATAACTAGAGGGACTATTTTTTAATAATTTATATTTGACTAATATAAATGAAAGTGATTTTTCTGTTTTATTTATATTTTTTATAAAATTAAATGGATTTGAAGTTTATTATTTATAAGCTTTGAGTTTATTATTTAGATTAAGTTAAAAAGTTTTTTTTACTAGCAATAATAAACTTCAAATCCATTTAATTTTATAAAAAATATAAATAAAACAGAAAAAATTACTTTAAATTATTATAGTCTAATATAATTAATTAAAAAATAGACCCTCTAATTATTCAAGGACCTTTTAGTTATTTTAGTAAGATTTAACAAAAAAAAAAAAGTTAAAAAGGTTTGGCGTTAGTACTCAAAATTGTGACAAAGTTTGGCTTTAGTACTTAACATTGTGACAAATTAGACCAAGCGGTATGGGGGCCGGCTTAGGCCCGGCGTAGCCCGGCGCCGGTCCCCCACACCGCCCCTCGTGAAAACCGGCTCCCACAAGACGGAGAGGACGGGCCTCTCTCCTCTCTCCTCTCACATATACCTATAGATACATATATATATATAAAGAGGTTCATCCCCCACCCCCTAGGTCCATCACCCTCAAGCCTTTCCTACGTGGCGGTGACGTGACGGCCCATCCTCTTGAGGATGGGGCTCTCCATACCCTCTAGTCTTAGAACGTTAATACCTGATTTTTCAACAAAAAATCATTAGTACCCGACATTGAAATTTTGAAGAAAACACAAGGACCAACGACGTAATTTTTTTCTTTATAATATTATTTATTTGAATTAATTATCACTTTTATATTTATCTATTTACTTCAAATTCAAACTTGGTTATCTAATTTGATCTTAACTATATATTTGAACATTTTGTTTAGTTTGGTATCAAATAGATTTTACGAAACTTAAAATAAAATTAACTAATATTATTTATCATTTATACATTTACGGAGTTTTAAATAAAGGGCTAAATTTATTAAGACTTCGTTAACAAATTTTACTACAACAGAATAATCTATTTATATCAATCTAAATCTTTATGTATACTATACTATATAATAAAACATTAATGTGTGACACCTGTCGTTCATTGTAGGCATTTATTTTTTTATTTTCTCGCCTCGCTTCCAAACTTATCTTATATTAATTAAATAAATAAATGAATAATGAGCTAATATATAATTTTATCATATTTAAATTTCGAATACCATTCTTCTATTTTTCTAATAAAATATTATCATAAATTTTAAATTGTTACTTTAAAATATTTTTAAATAAAACAAATTATTTATCACGAAAACCAAACTTTGTATTAATGTATTAAATATTTTTATTTTCACTATACAAAATTATATTTACTTGACCTGTTTAATACATGATGTTTTTTAAGATGTAACTTTTTATTGTTTGATGTATAAAATTAGATTTATTCAATTCGTACAGAGGTTTTTTAAGGATATATATTTGTTATTATTTAGTATAGAAAATTACGTTTATTCAAACCGTGTAATATGCATATTTTAAAGATGTAACTTTTTTATTATTTGGTATATAAAATTACATTTATTCAACCTGTTTAATAAATGAGGTTTTTTAAAGATGTATTATTTTATTATTTGGTAAACAATATTACATTTATTCAACCCGTACAATATGGTTCTTGTAGATATAACTTTTTATTAATTAATATATAAAATTATATTTATTCAATCCATGCAATAAATGAGGTTTTTAAAGATATATTGTTTTACTATTTAGTATATAAAAATTTATTTATTAAACTCGTGTAATACACGGGGTTATAACCTAGTTACATATTATAAAACTAAAAGACACGCATGCATACATATTCCAATTTAGAGCTCCGAGGCAACAAAGGGGTAGAATTTATTTCATTTCAATAGTTACTTCATATAACAAAATCTTGAAATAATATTTCAAGATGTATTTGGAAAACATAAAACACATTACCAATCATGTAATTTGGTCCATCCTACAGGAAACGGGGTAAGGTCATCCCCTAAATAAAAACCGTCTTCTCGAACTAACCAAACACATTTTCTTGGCCGAAAAATTTTAAATGGTGTGCAATATCTATCACTTGAATCATTATCGAAAACATCAAAAAAAGCAGTCTTTGAATTCCAATAGAAATGTGCATAATAAAGCGTCTTGAGCGTGATAGCCTCGCAAAAGCTCCAATTTTCATTATCCTTCAATGCTAGTGTACGATTTCCAAGATCATCATCACCTGATTGTACATGAACGCTAATAGGATCACTAATATCGTTATAGATAAAAACGGTCCAATAACCATACATACAAATCTTGGTTTTTGTGTTAAATAGAGAAGATGCTATTGAAGTGTTTGTAATTGAGGAAGTATTTGTTGTGATAACAAGGCAAAAGAAGAAGAAAACCAAGCTCTTCATGGGTGCGTTGATATATGAGCATATAAAAAACACCTACACTATATGTGTATATATATAGACACAAAAAGGTTGGTAAATAATATTATTTAAATTAAAAAATATTTATTTAGATGCATAATATATACTTAATTGTGGATGATTATTATATCATTAGTTAAATGAATTGAATATGAAATTAATGTTTTATGGATAATTACTATATCATCACACTAATTTTTCTTTATCATTTTTGAAAAACAAATTTGTAATATGGATAGTTATTGTGATCTTATTGTTTTATATTTTAATTAAATTCACTATTTTAGGCAACTAGATTAGTTAAATGAATTGAATATGAAATTAATGCTTTATGAATAATTACTATGTCATCACACTAATTTTACTTTATCATTTTTGAAAAACAAATTTGTATTATGGATAGTTATTATCATCGTAGGGGAAGGTTCATTTGAGAAGAAATTTAATGTGAGAAGAAAAAAAAGAAATGGCATATTAGTAAAATACTATTTCATTTATAACTCATATCATTAATTTTTAACTATTTAATTAATTAGTCAACTGATCATTAATTATCCTACATATAATCTACAAAACCTACACATATCAAAATTTCCCTACATATACCCTACACATTATAGAATTTTATCCTACACAGTCGAAATTTATCCTACACACGTTGAAATATATCCTACACAACTCGTAATTTATCCTACACAACTAGTAATTCATTCTACACTTTAAATTAAGTTGTTGTTTTTTTTAATTTGAAAAAAGTATATATTTTGAAAAGGAGTTACAAATTCTATTTAGTTAGTTATTAAATGGGAAGAATAAAATTAATGATTTTTGTAAGTTTACCAATATACCCTTATAGTAAAATTAAATGCAAATATTAAATGAAGTAAAAAGAAGTATTCTTATTGGTTGAAACTTCCTCTTTTTTCTTTTTACAAAAAAAATTCTTCTCATTTGAACCCTCCACTATCATCGTATTGTTTTTATATTTTAATCAACTTCACTATTTTAGGCAACTAGATTTATTAAACATTTCAATATTTATCTAGATGTTTTTGGATTTAAATTTGTTTTTTTATCAATTAAAATGTTCAATCATATTTTTATGAATTCTACAAACTGAAAAGGATTTTATAGCCATTTAGAATTCCATTTAAAAAAAATCAATTATATATTTGCATATTTAAAGATCTAATATTTTTATGATTTGATTGAGTTTCGTGGTATATTTTTTCATATTATTATAGTTGAAAATATTCAAGTAATTATTTTCTTTTATTTTATTTGGATTTATATCATGACTTATTTTAGCTCATTGCATGTGTTTGTTTATATATGTTTTGTGGATATGACTACTTCAACCTATATTCTTATGAGCGGGTCGATTTGAGTTATGTTTTCTCTATAGCATATGAAATGGTTAAAATTTAAATCAAAATAGTCTAAAATGAGAAGTCAGGCCGGTTAAAAGTCGATCTAAGTTTCATTTTAATACATGTTTTATCTCTAGCAAATGAAATGGTTAAAAGTTAAATAAAAGTAGCCTAAATTGAGAAGGCAGGTCGGTTAAAAAGTCGCCCTAAGTTTCATTTTAATACAAACTACTTTTTTTACGCCGCGCGTTGCACTGAAACCGAACAAATTATAATGTAAAACAAACGTGATTTGAAAATAAAGCATGTTGTTTAGAAAGTCAAACAATTAGAACGGTTTAGTTTATAATTGTACCATTTTATGATACAAATTAAATACTTTATTTTGAGTACAACTTCGTTTTTAACAAAACTTATAACAGAATGTCGAGGGAAAAAATCAAACAAAACTACGTACTTAAGTTTTTAGAAACAAGTTATAAACGTAAATTATTAAAAATATATCAAATTATTTGATAAATTAATATATGTTCTAGAAAAAAAAAAGGCATGGGGTGGTGTGCAGACATGGTGGAGTCTTTCACGTCACCAACGCTCACCACTCCGTGTGTTCTTATGATATGGATGATGAGTTGGATGAGAGAAAGAATAGAAAGAAAATAGTAAAGTTCTTGGCTAAATATATGCATATAGAGAGACAATTAAGTTTGTAATTAATGAATTTTTAAATAAAGAAAGAGAAGAGTGAGATAATGTGACAATTTATTTTTAAGAATTATATAATTATATAATATTGTTGAGGAAAGACGATTAATAGTAACTTTATTTTTATAATAATATATAGTTTTTTTCTTTTATTTAATATATTATAATAATTTATTATTATATTTACTTTTAATAACATATTTTTAATTTTTTTCCTTTTTAAAAATCATATATCTCCTATACCATTTTTTTAATAATTCTTTTTATCCTTTTTTAAAACATATATTAATTTATCGATTAATTTGATACTTTTTTTTGATAATTTACGTTTATAATTTTTTTTTTTTTGAAAATTTAAGTACGTAGTTGTGCTTGATTCTTCCCCGACAGTCTGTTATAAGTTTTGTTAAAAAGAAAGTTGTACTCTAAATAAAATATTTATTTGGTATCTTTTGACGAAGGACGATGAATAGTAACTTTATTTTTATAACAATATATATGTTTTTGTTTTTCTTGTATTTAATATATTTAATAGTTTATTATTATATTTACTTTTAATAACATATTTTTAATTTTTTTTCCTTTTTTAAAACCATATATTTCCTATACCATTTTTTAATAATTCTTTTTTTTCTTTTTTTAGAACATATATTAATTTATATATAAATTTGATACTTCTTTAATAATTTACGTTTATAACTTTTTTTTCTAAAAACTTAAGTACGTAGTTGTGTTTGATTTTTTCCCCAACATTCTGTTATAAGTTTTGTTAAAAATGAAATTATACTCTAAATAAAGTATTTATTTGGTATCATAAAACGGTATGATAATAAACTAAACCGTTCTAATGATTTGGCTTTCTAAACAACATGCTTTATTTTCAAATCACGTTTGTTTTACATTACCATTTGCTCGATTTCGTCACAACGCAACGCAACGCACAACCTAAAAAAATAGTTTTAAATTAGAGATGGTCTTAGCTCCTTGTTAGAGGTTTTTGTTGTGGAATAAAAGTGGGGCTCCTTTTATGCTAAAATGTAAAAATTAAAAATTGCATTTTTATTTTTTATTTTAAAACAAATCAGAATAAGTTAATAAGATGCCAACTTGGATTAATTACTGCAATTAATTTCTTTAACTCAACAACATTTAATGTAAAGTCAAAATCAAATTAAGTTGGTAAGCGTTTCTAATCCTTATTAAATATAGGATTTATTTTCTTTTTTTAACGGCAAATTAGGATCACTGACGGGCCACTGGAGTATCATCGTGCCATCAGTAGAACCACCCGATCATATCCATCTCCATTAGGCTATAATGTCTATACACCAATTCAGGAGGAAACCGAATAAATCTGGGATAAACCCCCCTTTGTGAGGAAACCCAATAAATCTGGGATAAAAATCAATACATTGCGTATAAAAATATTGCATTTGTTTTCTTTAATTTTTCAATGTCTAATATAAATATAAATATAAATATGAATTATAATATGTTAGTATAAAAATAGCTATATTTTTTAAAATAAAATTTATCTAAATCTTATTTATATTAACTTTGTAAATGGTGCTAAATTTAATGGCATTTATTATCTCTGTTTTAACAATACTTTATTATAAAGTAATTCATAATATGTTATTTTTACCAATCAACTAATAAGGAAAAAATATTAAGACATAAATTAAGGATAGCATAAGAAAGTAATCAAATTTAGATGTTGTAGAATCTTGTTATATAATTTTACAAAAAAAAAAAAATATACTCACAATAATATATAACTTCATTTAATTAACATTTTAGTATCGTAATATTTACTAATAATATGGTTTCCTTGCAAATTCAATAGAAATACTAAAAAGATGTAAATGCTCTTGTACTCCTACCATTTTTGGGCTAATATTTATTTTAAATAAATATACTAAACACCTTTTTGGTGTCTATATAATAGATTTATTTTCTTACATGCTCATACGCTGATTACCTCATTACTATGAAAAGTTTATTTTTCTTGTTGTTTTACCTTGTTATCATCACAAATGCATCTCAAATCACAAACACTCAAACCGTGTCTCTCATATCTAACACAACGAACAAGGTATGTTTTTTCGATTACTGGACCGTTTTTATCTACAACGGAATTCAGGATCCTATCACTGTGCATGTACAATCAGGTGACGATGATCTCGGAAATCGTACACTTGCATTAAATAATAATGAAAACTGGAGCTTTTGTCAGACGCTCACCACTCTATTTTATGCTCATTTCTATTGGAACTCAAAGATTGCTTTTTTTGATGTTTTCGATATTAATACAAGTCAGAAATATTGCACTAGATGGAAATATCGCAAAGAACGAAGATGTTTTTGGATGGTTAAAGAAGATGGATTTTATTTGGCAGATCATCTTTATACCTTTCCAGGTGGATGGACCAAATTACATGATTGGTAATGTATTTTCTATTTTATAATCAAGAAGATTAAATGAAATGAGTTCTAAGCATATGTTGCCCTTTTTTTTTTTTTTTTTTTTTTTTTTTTTTGAAAATGTGATCTTAACTGTTAGGATCGGAGGCTCTCATGATAGTGTTTGTTTGTTTAAAATGAACAATCAATGAATATGAAAACATGTTAGGTGCAGCGGAAGTGAAAACAAACTTTGTAAACACAATCAAATGGAGAAAATAGTTTGATAAACAATTGCTTCTCATAGAGTCAAAAGATTTACAAATCAAAGCAAAAGGTTACAATGCAAGCTTACAGACTAAACTCCCCCTCAGCCTGATACTCCAGAGTTGGTTGCACAAGATGAAAGGATTGAATTGAGGAGAAGGACTCACTCAAAACGAATCAAATATAACAGTACAGAGTACTGTCATATTTATAGGCAAACCAAACTACTGATGTACCTCAGCTGACGTCACCATGAAAGTGACATCTAACAAACTAACAACCTATAAGCACTGATCTATAACTACTGATCATACAGACACTAATTTCATACTAACTACTGATGTATAACCACTGATTCTTCATTCTGCTGATGTAGTCAACCACTGATGTCTAAGCATCAGTGCTTTCTTCAAAGGGTGATCAGACCTTGAATGGGCAGTGTTTTAACTCTTCAGCAGTGCTTGAATTCCGTCAGTAGATTAAGCTTCAGCCTTTAATCTTCATCAGTACTTTAGTGTGGTCAGCAGTTGCAAGGCGGCAGTTGTACAGGACAGTGGTTTGGCCATCAGATGTTCTTCAAATCACTTCCAAGGGGAAAGTCTAATGTAAACAGCTGCTTATTATGGATCCACTGCCCTGATCCGGTTTTGGCTTTACATCATCTGTTCCTCTGGTAGGGTTCAATCCCAACAATCTCCCCCTGGAACAGATGATGCCAAAACCCTTCATTATTCTGGATCTTTATTACCTCATCAGAAGTTCCTTAGCTAGTCTTTTAAATTTTGCTTCAAAGTCCTTGGAACTTAAGTCTTCCTCATCCCTGCAAAGTGTAAGCTCAAGGAGATCTTGCAGATCTTCAACACCCAGGCCCAGTGCTTGTTCCCTTGATATGTGCTTCACTACACCATTAGATCTGAGCAGAGTCAATACATGGGTCTTTTGATCAGACTTCCACTTTAGTATTTTTGAACCTAATGGGTTTCTTGGGAGAGGTTTATTAGCTGATGAGTTTGGAGAATGAAGGCCTGGTAAAGACTGCATGGGCAGAGTCTGCAGCCTTTGATGACACAGGATTTTCAGCCAGCATTTGTTGAAGAACCATTTTTATAATGTAATCTTCTGCTGCTTTATCTTGTGTTGTCTCTTCATCCATCTGTTTTTGAATCTTCTTTTGTCTGAAGATAACAGCAGTTGGAACAGTGGATTGAATAGCAGTGTTTGAGGAAATAGGTGTTGCCATTACAACACATGTTGTAACATCTGTTGTCTTCCGCTTTTTGGCAGGGGATGATGGTAGTGATGAGGTGGTTTTTGGTGGTGATGGTATATTTGGTGGTGTAAGTGATTTTGTGGAAACAGAAGTTGTGGTTGAAGTAGTAACCGGCTTAGTTTTAGAAGTTGTGGTGGTTGATTGCCTTGTTTTTCTAACAGGACTCTTCTTTAATGAAGTACCAACCTCTTCTTTTTCCTTTTTGCAGAACTAACTTTTTATCAACCAAAGCTCTGCTCTCATCCCTTACCCTTTTAATATCAGCAGTGGTTTTGAGACCAGCTGAATTGTCATGACTTTGAACGATCCTCATTTGTGTATCTTCATCATCTGCTTGAATTTTCAGGGTTTCATCACCTCCCTTTTCCTTTTCTTTGACAGATGTTTCAGTAGAAGTTACTGAGAGATTTTCCTCAGAGTCATTTTTCTCCCCCTTTTTGGCATCATCAACTCTTTCGAAGATAGTGCAGGGGTTGAAACAAATTCCACAGCTCATCTGGAGTAGGAGCAGATGATGGAGTAGCTGTTGGAGGTGGTGCAGCAGTGGATGGTACCGTTTGTGCTTTCAACAACTGTTGCAGCATGTCTTGATTTCTGCAACAGATGTATCCAGTTCATCAATTCTAGCCGTCAATTCTTGGTACATTAAACCATCACCCAACTTAATGGGGTCATCTGATTTCCCACCAGCAGTGGTTGTAACAGTGGTTGATTGAGGAAGTGTATCCCAACAATCATCCACTGTTGCCCCTTTGTCTTGGTACTGGGGACTTCTTTCTTCATAATGAGAAACACTTTTTAGTGAACCAGTGAAGACTGGATACACAAGAGTTCCCAGTGAAGAAATTGCCTTCAAGGAAGTCTTATTGATGAAACTACTGTCCAAGTGCAAACCGGTGGGTTCATCACTTGTAGTAGCTGCTTCTCTTGAACTACCACCAAGAGTTACTTGTAACTCAAGGGGTGTAACCTCCTCAGTTGTTGCTGGGATAGCAGAGGTATAAGCATCAGACTCAGTCACTTGTTGGAGTGTACTCTCAGTGATAGGTGGTTGAGAGGAACTGATTTATGTCTGAGTTATATCCAAAGCATGCAACAAAGTCATTATTGATGGTGATATTTTTGAAGTGATGATGGGAGTTGAAAGTGAATTTGTCCCGGGCAGTGGACTGTGGATGATGGAATCAAGTGATTCTAGAGCATCATAATTTGGTGTCCCTGTTTTTACAACCTGTTCTTTTTTTAGAAGAAGCAGGAGGAGTTTGAGGCAAGGGTTGAGACCTTTCTACCATCTGCTGTGAGGAAGTAGCAGCAGTGGTTTCTAGTGACTTTTGTGTTGTCACTGGCAGTTGCTCTGGGATCTCATCTTCCAGAGTTGCCTTAATTATAGGTTTGGGGGGCTTTTGAATTTTCTTATGTTTTGGTCTTTTGGTGGATTAAGGTGTGGGTTTCACAGCAGTTGTTTTACTGCTGTGATCACCTTGAGCAGTGGGCTCAGCAGCAAGTGCCTGAGGAGCAGTGGTAGCTGCTAAAGTCTGCTCAGGAACCTCTGCTTTTGTTTTGGAAATTTTTGATAGCCTTGTAAATGTTTCATATGTAAGGCCATTTATTTGAAAAAGTGATCATGGCAACTGATGCACACAACTGTTGAATAACATCTGTCCACGTGTAACCTCTGTTATAAATCAGTGTTTTGCACAAGCAGAGGATACACTTTGGCAGTGGATAGATTTTACTATTTAACAGAGTTTTAATGCCATCAGTGCTTTGAACAGACTTTGAGGATTTATTGAAAAATTCAATTTTAAACTATTTTTAAGGTTATTTTTGATTTTTCTAAAAACATTTTAATGCCATTTACACATGGAACACAAGAAAGCTTGCTTTAATCCATGTTTAGCACTCCAATCATAGAGATCAAGTTTTTAACAGTAGATGAATCCAATTCTTAAGTTTGTACATCTACCAACTGATCTTTAAGATGGACATGTTAAAGACGAAATCAAACCTTTTTATAGCAATCCCCCACAAGGTGGTGTCTGATGTCATGTGATGATGGAGTGAGATATTGAATTTTTGATGATATATTTTAGCTACTTGACTGCCCTGCTAAAAACAATCTTTTGAGCATTTTATATCAAAATCCAATAACATATTGTGAGATGATGGATATTTGGGCTGTTCTGCATGTTGTATTTTCATAGTAATCTTCAGAGCAGTGATTCTGCAACAATTGCCTGCTTATGCCCTGTTTGAGTATCACACATCTTGACAACAATGCTCCAACATATGCAATGTTTTTGAACTGTTGAAGCTCATATTCCTTGTCAATTACCCAACTTTCTGTCTTTAAGTGCCTCAAAGGTACATGACATGTTGATGGAATGGTAGGTAGTCAAGAAGAAGACAAAGGTTTTGGGATAAACTTTTTATAAGAATCCCTTTCAATTGATGTTGTCAAGTGAATGGAAACATGGATGAGGTTTAAGATGGAACTTATGTTCAAAAGGTGAGGCTACAGATGTGAATCATCTGAGCTAACAACTGTTGGTGACTTTAATGATCCAACAGCTGTTTGAAGGTGAAAATGGAGGAATAAAGGAATTGGTGATAACCAGTGTTGATTTTTATCCACTGTTAGTAGATTTTTTATCAACAGTGGTTGTGGACTTGGAAATAGAGGTGAATGGCTACTTTGATCAAGCAATTGTTGAGGTAGCAGTCAAGTGATTTATATCCATTTTTGATGGACTTCTATCAGCAACTGCTGGTGGATCAGTGGGTGAGCTTTACCAGCTGTTTTGTACATCTGCTGCTCAGATGAAGGAAATGATTTTGTCCTGTGATAACACAATATCATGTCCAACATCTTTTGATGGTGATAATGAGATATCTGCAAAGTAACATCCTTGACAAAACACATTTTAGATGCATATTATCAAGATTAGCATATTAGCAGATTTTTACAGGGATTTGTATTCAAGGTTTTACTACTTATCTATTTCCTGTTTTAAACATTTGATAAATTTTGACAGTAGTTGAGTATCCCAGATGATGGCAACCTTTTCACTTTGACTACACATTTTGTGTTCTAATCCTTAGAGTAAAACATGAGTAGTCAAGAATTTTAAGGTCTGTTAGCAATCAATCTTTGATCTGTGATGAAAACTTGAGTTTGAAATGACCTTAACTTATTTCACCATCTCCTTTTGATCTATTTTCAAGGACAATATCACCCTAAAAAAATATAAGGGATCTACATCCTGACAAGAATTGAAACTTTTACTATCTAAAACAAGTAAGAGTTCAAAATATATTATTCTTAAGAAAAATAAAGAACAACATATCCTGTTTTATTGAGAAAAGACCTTTAAAAAAATCAAAGGTTATTCTGAAAATGACATCAAAAAGGATCTGGTATATTCTTTAATAAAACTCATAGTCATATCAATCTCAAGTCTTATGAAAATGGTCAATGATTTGAATAACCACTATTTGAGACCATTTCCTTGTTTATTGATTGCTAAAATGAGGAGACATGTACACATAAGTTTTGAAAGTCTTGTTATAGACTTTGTTACCATGTGATGACATTGAAAATTTTTGTCTAGTCCTCTTTGTAAGTTTAATCACTGGTGATACTTTTGTTACCTGAACTTCCCTGAATCAATGAATGCACACAGTTGCTTGATGACCATTGTTCACCCAATTTTGGACTCTTAAGTGTTTTATGTTTATACTCTTTTCTTCTGACTTCAAAAGTTTTGAGATAAACACACTTCTGAGTTTTTGTAATTTTTCTTCTTTCCCTTTTTGCCCTTTCCATAGAAGAGTATTGAAACTTTTACTGGAAGGTTTTCAAGGAAAGAATACTTAATCCAGAAACATTTTCAGCAATGTTTTGAGAGATTTGGACATTTTTGCACAAGCTTATGCCAAATTTCGCATTACCCGTGATCTGGACATATTTACTGCTGATTTTCTTAATGTATTCTTAACACAATTGATTTTGGTCCTTTTGAAGGAACCTCAACCTGTTTTTCAATACAAAAGATCTAAATTACTAAAGTTCTAATTTCCCTCTTTTTATGTAAACAAAAACACTAATGTTTTTATGAGCATAGGTTTTTGATGACCTGAGGTTCACACCTTATCATTTTATGAAAACATCACAAATATCAAAACAACAGTTGAAATTAACTTTGAAAAGACAAAATAATTCTTATAGTTTAGCAGATATGTCTGCAGATCTGACAACTATAAGTGACTTGTGCATAATATCACTTGTTGTGTGAGATTTGTGTGTCATATGACATCTTGGTTGATTTACAGAGTTTTTGATTAACCACTTTGAACATGATTTATTCGATACTCTGTTTTTCAACAAAATACAACCAACCTTAGTATCAACGAATTTTGATCCGAACTATTATGTCAATTTGACTGTTAAATCGAAATTGACTGTTCAGGCTCTGATACCAATTGTTAGGATCGGAGGCTCTCATGATAGTGTTTGTTTGTTTAAAATGAACAATCAATGAATATGAAAACATGTTAGGTGCAGCGGAAGTGAAAACAAACTTTGTAAACACAATCAAATGGAGAAAATAGTTTGATAAACAATTGCTTCTCATAGAGTCAAAAGATTTACAAATCAAAGCAAAAGGTTACAATGCAAGCTTACAGACTAAACTCCCCCTCAGCCTGATACTCCAGAGTTGGTTGCACAAGATGAAAGGATTGAATTGAGGAGAAGGACTCACTCAAAACGAATCAAATATAACAGTACAGAGTACTGTCATATTTATAGGCAAACCAAACTACTGATGTACCTCAGCTGACGTCACCATGAAAGTGACATCTAACAAACTAACAACCTATAAGCACTGATCTATAACTACTGATCATACAGACACTAATTTCATACTAACTACTGATGTATAACCACTGATTCTTCATTCTGCTGATGTAGTCAACCACTGATGTCTAAGCATCAGTGCTTTCTTCAAAGGGTGATCAGACCTTGAATGGGCAGTGTTTTAACTCTTCAGCAGTGCTTGAATTCCGTCAGTAGATTAAGCTTCAGCCTTTAATCTTCATCAGTACTTTAGTGTGGTCAGCAGTTGCAAGGCGGCAGTTGTACAGGACAGTGGTTTGGCCATCAGATGTTCTTCAAATCACTTCCAAGGGGAAAGTCTAATGTAAACAGCTGCTTATTATGGATCCACTGCCCTGATCCGGTTTTGGCTTTACATCATCTGTTCCTCTGGTAGGGTTCAATCCCAACATTAACTCAAACTAATTAAAGTACAAACCACATTATAATAAAACATCTACACCATATGTAAGTTTCAAACAAGATTAAAGTTAGCATTCAAAGATTTTAGACTAAAAAATTCAATTCATACATGACGAACCGGTTGAAACATCGTTGAATTGAGTTCAGTCAATATCCATCTGAATTGTTTCCTTTTTTTTTTTTTGAACAACAAATTTGGATCACTGACGGATCATTGGAGTATCATCGTGCCACCAGCGAAACCACCCGTTCATATCCATCTCCACAAGGCATAATGCCTATACACCAATTCAGGGGGAAACCCAATAAATATTGGAAAAACCCCCTTTTGTAGGAATCGAACTCAAGACCTTTTGGTCTCAAAGCTTTATCTCACCCCCAAAATGTCACTAGTCTATAAAGCCATGGCCAATCGTTTCCTTTCAGATTCCCAACATATTTGGACTTCCTCAATACACCCACCCCTAGTAACATATACTTAGTATTATATCATTATATATGATTATATGGTAATATTTTTTTTGAAAGGAAAACTTCATTAGAAAACACCCAAGCCTGAAGACCGAACCAGGAAACAAAAAACAACTACATAATTACAAATTTACACCAATCCGACCACGAAGTAGGATTGCTCTTAATTCTATGTTTATACCACAAAAAACCCAAAGATTTAACTTCACTAAAAATAGAGTCCACCTTAACCTCCACTCCCGAAAAAATCGCCTTGTTCCGAGCCAACCAAAGACACCAACAAACGATACGAATGATGCCTTGAAACACAACCTTCTCCCCAGCTTTAAAGTTCCCAGTTCTGTTAAGATCCAACAGATCTTTAAACGAAAAAGCGAAAACAAGAGGGGTATGACACCACCGACTAATTTTCTGCCATATCACCGAAGCCACGACATAGGAGATGAACAAATGGTCCACGGTTTCCTCCTCGGGTCTGCAAAAAGGACAAAGGCCATCTCCGACGACTATACCCCTTTTACGAAGCGAGTCCGTAGTGGGAATTCTGCCCATTTCCGCTCTCCAGGCAAAAACATTGCACTTGATCGGAATCCAATTACACCAGTCCAAGATGTAGCTGCTGCCATTCGCCACGCTACTCTCCAAAACACTCCCTGCATAACTAACGGAGAAGAAACCCGAACTATCACCCAGCCACTTCCAAGTATCGATATCGTTGCTCCAAGAAACCAAGCTAAGATCCGTTGTTAAAGCGTTTAACTCCCTAAATTCGTCTTCAAGATCCGGGTTATGCTTCCACAGCCACTCTCCAATCAGACGATCTCGAACCGAGCACGTCTTGACCATTTCCAACGCAAACAAGTTAGGAAACACCTCTTTGAGCGGAACATCTTTCAGCCACGGGTCCAACCAGAACAACACACTATCACCTCTTCCAACCGAACCCCTAAAACAATTACGGAGCCGGATGTTACCCGACATAGGCTTGTTGATAGCGGAAACAATATTCTGCCAAACACCTCCAAGGGAACTCATAACCGGAAGAAAAGACCAGCCCGAGCCACCCGAATGAATAGCATCGATCACCTTAACCCAAAGATTATCCTTTTCAAACTTATATCTCCAACCCCACTTACTTAAAAGAGCGAAACTAATGCTATAGAGCTTACTAATTCCCAATCCCCCATTTTTCTTTGGAGAAGCCACTTTATCCCAAGACACCTAATGAGTCCTTTTAATTTCAGTCGATCCTCCCCAGAGGAATTTTTTTAATTAAGCCTTTGATGTGCGGTCACAACCTGCTTTTCGTTTGAAAGACTTTAATGTTGTATGAATCGTGTTGTTCAAAAGCCTTGGTGTGTAAAAAGCTTGATGTGAGGTTGTTTATTCAGATGCTTAAAAGTTGGACATGCTTTGGCCTAATAGGTGTCGGTACTCTCATTGGGATTGTCCCCAGGTAGGCAACGGGTCCTTATAATTGGATTTGTACGAATGCCAGCCTAGACAGGAGTTCCCAATTTAACGGTACTTAACCCTTCCAGTTACTACATGTCCGAGCATATGATATTTCGTTTTATTTTCAAAACAAGTTTTAAATGGAATTGCTACTAAACCACACACAATCGGCAAGTGCACCGGTCGCGGTGTAGTGTAGATGGCAAGACCGGATATCAATCCGTGGACACTATATACAAACTTTAGATAATAAACCTCTATCGACTATAGAGTTAAATTTGGAAGTTTGATTTAAATTGATTTTTGATTTTTAAATAATAACTTACGAGAATGAAGAAAGCAAAACAAGAAAAGTAAAACAAATAAACAAATACAGTGAAACAATTAAACAAGCAACATATAACAATTACTGAAACAAAGTATAACAAATATATATAATAACTGGACTACCTGGGTTTTAGAATCCCTAGAATCATGCAATGCTAATTTGACAATAATAACAGTTAAATATCTTTTTCCTTTGGTTAACCCCCCGTTAGAGATGCCATTTAAACAAAAGATAAAGACGAGATGTGAAGTGCTAGAACGAACCGGCTCGAGCTATCGATACCAAATCCTACGTGAATCCAACCGTTGGAACCTCAGAGACTAAGTTGTGAGACGATCTTTTAAACCCGCAAAGCGAACAAATCTTTGAAAATTAAAATCCTAAGAAACCTTAATCACGATGTAATAAAAGAGCTCGAGTTATCGATTACCCAAATTACCCACCATTGACTAGCTAATAACCTAGCTCACCCTAATCTTATTTCTAGTCATAAGGTGAGGATGCAAGTTTTAGTATTTTGATTTGAATTATCATTAGACTTGGTCAATTTCTCAACACAATATTTAACCCGAAAATCAAAAGATAAACGAATCAAATTAAATTCTAAGTTTAAGGAGAACGTCTTCATGTTTAAACCTTTGAATTTATCGACAAATAACTAAATCAAAATTATAACAACATGCAATATCAAGATTAACTTCAAAGATAATATTCTATAAATCACATGAAATAGCTGAAATTACGTCAAATATGCATTACAATCTTTTAGTTCATCATAACCCAGGTAGTTTATAAGTTTAAGCACACATATTATACAAATACAGAAAGTAAACACAATTACAAACACAAGGTAACATAGTAAAAAGTAAAAGATACGAGAACTTAACGATTTTCGGACTTTTGTCGGAACCGGGGCGCTTTTAACTCGAACCGAGAGCTTCCGAGACCTCCAAAGACCTCCAATATCAACTACATTGTTCTAAACCCGAAGGTTTTGTGTTGGAGAGGTGTGTTTTTCGAGTTACAAGTGAAGCCCTTTTATAGTTGAAATTTTGAGCTTCTGCGCACCCCTTGCGCACCGTAACAATTTTGGTGTTGCGGTGCGCAAGAACTTTTGACCTAACTTCTCCACTCAAATGAAAAAGTTTCTGCCGACAGGTCCTTGCGCACCGTAACAATTTTAACCTTACGGTGCGCAAGGGGTTTTCAAAAACAAACTTTATTTTTGGATTCCTCTCGTCGAGCTACCCCAAAAGCATATATTATGGCTCCCGTAACTCATTTCCTAGCTCCGGATATGTCCAGATGAAGTTCTGACTGTTTCTGGCGCGTATTTATGTTCTTTTCTTCAGTTCTTCTTCATTCGGACTCCGTTTTATTCGCTACTTTTGCCCCCTTTACACCAGGACGGTCCGTAAGGCCTTTTGTTCAGCCAATTTATTATTATTATTATTTTCTTGTTTTCCGACACGTCTTTTCCGTGCTTTCTTCGCTGTAATTATTCCCTTCGTTTTCCTTGCTAAATCCACATGTTATTCACAGTTTCCTGTAAATATAACATATAATCAAATAAGTACCAATATCGCGAGAAAATCATATTCAAACAGAATAAAATGTAAGGAATTTGATGTATAAAATGTGTATGATTTAAGACACATCAAATATCCCCACACTTAACCTTTTGTTTGTCCCTAAGCAAAACTCCAAACAACTGTACATACTGAAATTTAAAATGATTATTTTACAAAGAAAAATTAAACACACATAAAATTAATGTATATAAATGATTTAAAATTAGCTAATAATGATAGAGATGAGAAAACTAAATGTGATTTTTTTCAAAAATAGAGTTTTATCATTAATTACTCACTTACTTGCATCTTTTACTCTCCTCGGCTCACTTGGGTAAACTAGTGAATAGTGCACTAGTAATTTTCTGTGATCACTCAAAAGCCGGGCCATATAGCAACATTGTCATAAGCTTGTATTGAAATCTTATCTCTACCAATTAACAAATAAAAATCATATAAATCAAGAGGACTTTTATTGTGGGTTGTAACTTGGCTAGGGTTTAAAGGTAGGAAAATGTGGATATTTACTGGGTGAAGTGTTTCAATCCGGTCTAGCAAATTATCCTAACAAACCTCACACAACAATATTTTTTTTTTCACACACTCACAAACCAAGTGACTCTTTTAAGGTCAGATCGTCAAGACCGGTTTTATCCTTGATGTAGATGAAATCTTCCCGTATCCTGTAGTGAACATTACTTTCAACTCTAATGGATCATTCAGCATCAAGCCTAATAGCACCCATCCTGATTAGAAGCGTGTATTCATATTGGGATTCAGTTTGACTTTTTCGACATCTTCCTGTGTGAGACCAGTTTCCACATCCAATGCATTTATCATATCGTTTTGCTCTTCTTTTCATATCACTTTTGGATGTCCCATAAACTTGGTTTCGCGAATTGTAAACAACAAAGTAAATTTAAATCGAATGAATGCATGTCCAGTTCTTTACGGTCTGCCAGTAAAAGACCAAACTAACTTCCTATGAAAGGAAAATTATACTATACCGGAATTCACACATGGGTTGAAAAGGTAAAACAAAAAGGCTTATATGGTTTAATATGGTGGGTTTATAACAAACGAAAAATGAAAAAGGCTCAACTTGGTTTTCTATTGGATAATATTTTTGGTTTTTTAAGTTTTAACAAATGGGTAAACACATGGGTGTATCCTAATGCCTCTGTCATTTTTATACAATTTTATAGTTAATGATTTCAACAAGTATATTCAAGACAAGTTCTGAAATGTATACTATTATGCGGCACACTCAATCAAATGAAGTCTTAAGCATATGATGAATGCTTTAGAAAGGCTCAAAACTCACTGAAATTGGGTGTGTATTTAAGATGCAAATTTATGAATAATTAGAAAACAAAATTTCTATTTATGAAAAACAATTAAAATTTTCTCATATGTATAATTATTAGATAAAAATAAGTCAAATATGCACAAAAATTAAAACAAAAATTATACTCTTTTTTTATAAATTTTATGACTTTAACGATAATTTCCCATCCCCACACTTAAATTCTACATTGCCCTCAATGTAGGATGGAAACCGACTTAAAAACACTTAAGATAATTAAGAAATAAAATACTAAAGACAAATTTGGAAAGGACTTAGCTGGTTATGATGATAATCTGTGCCAGCTATGCATGTTCCTAATCCAAACTTGAATATGACCGTATAGCATTTCCTTCGCGGTCTCTTTTTACACCTTGGTTGCTTTTTCACAAGATTGCAGTTCCGAGATTTCCACCCGAATGGAGATTGAGTACGGGCGGATTAAGCAAACCTATACATGACATAACAAACAAACCTAGGCATAAAACTGACACAAAGACAAAAACTAACTCAAACCACACAAAAGATCAAGATAAAATAAACACTACGAAAAATCACACCAACTACATAACTATGTGTCATCCCAAAACCTCAATCAGGAGGCTTCTCCTTTATCCAACCCCAGTCTAGCTTATTCAATTTCACCCGCTTCTTGTTATTTTTAAATTTGGAACTTTTAAACCTTTTAACATTTTCAAATAGGTCACGCCACCAATAGGGATGGCAATCGAACCCGAACCCGATGGGTAAACCCGAAACCCGAAACATTTGGGATGGGTTTGGGTCTATTAATCGGGTTTGGGACCGGGTATGGGATTAGTTTTATTTTTTTTCGCGGGTTTGGGACGGGTTTGGTATTTAATGATATACCCGTTTACCCGACCCGATTACCCGATAAAGTATACCCGTTTACCCGACCCGTTTACCCGTAAAGTATACCCGTTTACCCCATATTCTTTCTATTTTTTATATATAAATATATATACATATTCTTTTTTATAATTAGTTTTTTTTTTGTTGTTCGAAAAGATGTAGTTAGTTATAATATTACCGTTTTTCAGTTGTTATACGCTAACTTTTTCTTGGGTCTTTCTTTGGCTGATTGTTTATGGACTTTTGAGTTATGTGCTTTGCCTATGGTTCGTTCTTTATAATGTTCGAAAAGACGACAATACTTGCTTTTCAAGATATTATATGTATTAGTTCCACATGAATTTAATAGATGCATTATAGTTACTATGTGATAAGACTTAAATTAACTAAAAAGAAGACTTAAATTAAAACAATGCCATTATAGTTACTGTGCGAATATTTTTGACATTTATGAATTTGAATTTTTTTTGTTTACTTTGAGGTATTTTATTTTATTTACTTTGCCATTATTTGATATATTTTCATAATGATAATGCTTTAGTAGTTACCCGATAGGTACCCGTCGGGTTTGGGTCGTGTATACCCAACGGGTAATTTTTTTAGATTAATGGGTTTACCCGAAACCCGTGGGTTTACCCGATACCCGACGGGTGTTTACCCGATAGAAACCCGACGGGTTTTGGGACGGGTTTGGGATAGGTTTATTTAATCGGGTTTGGGTTTGGGATTACCTAAACCCGTCCCAAACCCGACCCATTGCCATCCCTAGCCACCAATACTTAAATTTACCTGGACCAAACCTGATTCGTGTCATATAAGGAGGATGATGGTTGTCTCTGCATTTGAGCTTCCGTTTGCACCATCTTTGCATCCTCAAGATATGTTGATCCAAGTTTCTTCGTGTCTTCTCCCGTGTTTTTAATTGTGGTGGTGATCCAGCTTCTAGCTTTCCCACGGGCCAACTTTCAAACTCCTCAGCCACTTTCTCTTCTTCTTCGTTTGGTATTTGTTTGATTTCCATAATCGGTTCACCTTCAAGTAATTTCTCTAAATAGGCAAGATCACCGATTGGGTCAAACTCTCCATTTTCAATAGTTGGCAAACCTACCAACTCATCACCAAACTCTTCTTCCCAAGATGGTTCATGGTCTTTCTCATCTTCCATCTTGTCAAGTGGCTTTTCTTCAACTTCTTCAATTAGAGCTGTTGAGTATCGAGGCACCTCCAATTCAATCTCTTCTACTACCCCCTCATCGTCATCACTCCAAAAGTCATCATCGATATTCCATGGTGTAGGACACCAAAGGTTGGAATTAACTACTTGCTGAACCGGAGGTGGGATTTCAGTGTCCATTTTTGTCTCCGGTTCTCTATCTGATATCTCTGGATGATCGGGTAGCTCCTCTTCAATCTCTTCTTTAATTAATCTCCTATATTCAGCCAGCTTCGCATCTATCTCCGCTTCATCACAGGAAAAATCAATTATTAGTTTAACATTTTTCTCTTCCTGCTGTGCCTTATTATCTTCACCAATACCCTCAGCATCCTTCAATGTTGTCTCCATATTGGTAAGCTCTGTGGCATCTACCGACTCGTCATTCATGTCTTGATTTAAAGTCCAATCATCCTTGTCGGCCCAATATATCCCCTTTGTAACCGAAGGCATTGCCCATCGAAAAGAGTTCGGACAATCTTCAGACTTGTGCGGTCCAGCGCAGTTCCCACAAAATGGATTTGTGATTTGATCGTTATTTTTCATCTTTTCTAACATTTGCTCTAGTGCTTCGCAGTTTTGCTTCAGTAATGATGCTGTCTGAGCGAAGACTTGACATGATTCCACAAATGTTGGAAAATAAGGAGGGTACTTGCTTTCGTTGCATGGTTGATATGGTGAAGAATAATAGTTTTGATATGGTTGTGGTTGTGAATATAAGTTAGAAGAGTAATATGTGGAATACTCTGATGAATTCGGACAATATTCGATAAAATGAGGCCCTCCACAGATCAAACACATTATAAAAATACACAAAACAAACAAACAAACAAATAAACTTTAATCTATGAAAACAAGTAAAAATAACTAAATAGACGACTCGGGTCGTTCTCCAAAGTTTGCCAGTGTCCCCGGCAACGGCGCCAAAAACTTGATGTGCGGTCACAACCTGCTTTTCGTTTGAAAGACTTTAATGTTGTATGAATCGTGTTGTTCAAAAGCCTTGGTGTGTAAAAAGCTTGATGTGAGGTTGTTTATTCAGATGCTTAAAAGTTGGACATGCTTTGGCCTAATAGGTGTCGGTACTCTCATTGGGATTGTCCCCAGGTAGGCAACGGGTCCTTATAATTGGATTTGTACGAATGCCAGCCTAGACAGGAGTTCCCAATTTAACGGTACTTAACCCTTCCAGTTACTACATGTCCGAGCATATGATATTTCGTTTTATTTTCAAAACAAGTTTTAAATGGAATTGCTACTAAACCACACACAATCGGCAAGTGCACCGGTCGCGGTGTAGTGTAGATGGCAAGACCGGATATCAATCCGTGGACACTATATACAAACTTTAGATAATAAACCTCTATCGACTATAGAGTTAAATTTGGAAGTTTGATTTAAATTGATTTTTGATTTTTAAATAATAACTTACGAGAATGAAGAAAGCAAAACAAGAAAAGTAAAACAAATAAACAAATACAGTGAAACAATTAAACAAGCAACATATAACAATTACTGAAACAAAGTATAACAAATATATATAATAACTGGACTACCTGGGTTTTAGAATCCCTAGAATCATGCAATGCTAATTTGACAATAATAACAGTTAAATATCTTTTTCCTTTGGTTAACCCCCCGTTAGAGATGCCATTTAAACAAAAGATAAAGACGAGATGTGAAGTGCTAGAACGAACCGGCTCGAGCTATCGATACCAAATCCTACGTGAATCCAACCGTTGGAACCTCAGAGACTAAGTTGTGAGACGATCTTTTAAACCCGCAAAGCGAACAAATCTTTGAAAATTAAAATCCTAAGAAACCTTAATCACGATGTAATAAAAGAGCTCGAGTTATCGATTACCCAAATTACCCACCATTGACTAGCTAATAACCTAGCTCACCCTAATCTTATTTCTAGTCATAAGGTGAGGATGCAAGTTTTAGTATTTTGATTTGAATTATCATTAGACTTGGTCAATTTCTCAACACAATATTTAACCCGAAAATCAAAAGATAAACGAATCAAATTAAATTCTAAGTTTAAGGAGAACGTCTTCATGTTTAAACCTTTGAATTTATCGACAAATAACTAAATCAAAATTATAACAACATGCAATATCAAGATTAACTTCAAAGATAATATTCTATAAATCACATGAAATAACTGAAATTACGTCAAATATGCATTACAATCTTTTAGTTCATCATAACCCAGGTAGTTTATAAGTTTAAGCACACATATTATACAAATACAGAAAGTAAACACAATTACAAACACAAGGTAACATAGTAAAAAGTAAAAGATACGAGAACTTAACGATTGTCGGACTTTTGTCGGAACCGGGGCGCTTTTAACTCGAACCGAGAGCTTCCGAGACCTCCAAAGACCTCCAATATCAACTACATTGTTCTAAACCCGAAGGTTTTGTGTTGGAGAGGTGTGTTTTTCGAGTTACAAGTGAAGCCCTTTTATAGTTGAAATTTTGAGCTTCTGCGCACCCCTTGCGCACCGTAACAATTTTGGTGTTGCGGTGCGCAAGAACTTTTGACCTAACTTCTCCACTCAAATGAAAAAGTTTCTGCCGACAGGTCCTTGCGCACCGTAACAATTTTAACCTTACGGTGCCAAAGGGGTTTTCAAAAACAAACTTTATTTTTGGATTCCTCTCGTCGAGCTACCCCAAAAGCATATATTATGGCTCCCGTAACTCATTTCCTAGCTCCGGATATGTCCAGATGAAGTTCTGACTGTTTCTGGCGCGTATTTATGTTCTTTTCTTCAGTTCTTCTTCATTCGGACTCCGTTTTATTCGCTGCTTTTGCCCCCTTTACACCAGGACGGTCCGTAAGGCCTTTTGTTCAGCCAATTTATTATTATTATTATTTTCTTGTTTTCCGACACGTCTTTTCCGTGCTTTCTTCGCTGTAATTATTCCCTTCGTTTTCCTTGCTAAATCCACATGTTATTCACAGTTTCCTGTAAATATAACATATAATCAAATAAGTACCAATATCGCGAGAAAATCATATTCAAACAGAATAAAATGTAAGGAATTTGATGTATAAAATGTGTATGATTTAAGACACATCAAATATCCCCACACTTAACCTTTTGTTTGTCCCTAAGCAAAACTCCAAACAACTGTACATACTAAAATTTAAAATGATTATTTTACAAAGAAAAATTAAACACACATAAAATTAATGTATATAAATGATTTAAAATTAGCTAATAATGATAGAGATGAGAAAACTAAATGTGATTTTTTCAAAAATAGAGTTTTATCATTAATTACTCACTTACTTGCATCTTTTACTCTCCTCGGCTCACTTGGGTAAACTAGTGAATAGTGCACTAGTAATTTTCTGTGATCACTCAAAAGCCGGGCCATATAGCAACATTCATATTAGCCCCCACTCTTAAACCCAGATACTTAAAGGGAAGAGCATCTGGGTTACAACCCACCATTTCCGCCATCACCCCAACTTCCACATTAGACACCCCTATCCCAATTAAATTAGATTTCCCAAGATTTATTTTCAAACTAGAACAAGCGTGGAAGCATCTTAAAATTCTGACAATATTCAAAGCATTATTTTCCTCCCAATCTCCAATGATGAGAGTGTCATCGGCAAAGAACAAATGAGTCAACCTCGGCCCGTCATTGGGAAGAAGAATCCCCGTAAACACTCCAACCTCCGCAGCCTTTTCAATTAAACAAGACAGAGCCTCCATAACTGCCACGAACAAAAACGGAGAGATGGGGTCGCCTTGCCTCATTCCTTTACCACACTTGAATTCAAAGGTCGGAGACCCATTGACCAAGACCGGAGCCCGAGCAGAGGAAAGGATACACCGTAACCAACTACACCACTTGGAACCAAAGCCCATTTGACGGAAAACATCCACCACAAAACCCAATTGATATTATCATAGGCTTTTTCAAAATCAATTTTGAAGAGAAAGGCCTTTCTTCTACGTTTCTTTAACCAAGAACAAACCTCGTTAATAACCAGGGGCCCATCAAGAATAGACCTACCACTCAAGAAAGCCGATTGAGAATCGGAGATGATCGGCCCAAGCACCTTCTTAAGCCTATTAGTGAGGATCTTAGAAACAAATTTATTAATAACCCCCACAAGACTTATAGGACGACAATCGTTAAGGCCAATCGGGTCCTTTTTTTGGAACAAGAGCGATAAAAGATGAGCCACAACCCGGGTTGACCATGCTCGTATCGAAGAAAGCCGACATAAGACTAACGAAATCTGCCTCAAAAAGCCTCCAAAAATATTTAAAGAACCAGAAATTAAACCCATCTGGGCCGGGAGCCCGATCGTCCCCACATTCAAAAACAACAGTTTTAATCTCCTCAACACTGAACTGAGAATCCACCCAGGACGCATCGGAAGCCGAAATCTTTCTCATGTTAGGGCAGGAAAACATCGGACGATTAACACACTCCTCCATGAATTTAGATCAAAAAAAATTAAACACCTCTTTCTTAACCAAGGAAGGTTTAGAAACCCACTCGCCCCCGATTTACAGCCCATGAATCACATTACTAGCCTTCCTGCAGTTAATCAAGGTGTAAAAAAACTTCGAGTTTTCGTCCCCCTCTTTGGCCCATCTAACCCGAGACCTTTGTTTAAGGTCCATCACTTTAGCTAGCTCAGCCTCAGCTATGACTCTCTTATTTTCTGCAAGAACCCATTCCTCTTCTTCAGATAAGTCCCGAGTATCCAAAATCATCTCAAGAGCCGCCAACTCCTCCTTTGCAAGGTCAAGCCCCTCTCCAACCTATTGCAACATAATATCTCTCCAGTCTTTAATCTTACTTCGGATAAACCCCAACTTCTTGATCAGAAAAAGATCGGGAGGGCATCCGGGAGCAGAAAAACTACTAGACACTTCCTCCACCACCTCTTTGAACCCCTTTTTACCCAACCAGGAATTAAAGACACGAAATGGGCGGGCTCCAAAATTAACAGACTTAGTAGACAAGATAATGGGACAATGGTCAGACCATAACCTTGGCAAAGCCTGAACACGAGCCTCGGGTCACTCATTAAAAAACTCTAAGTTCACTAGAAACCTGTCAAGCTTTCTGATTTTTTTCCCCTTTTCAGACTGCCACGTGAACTGCCTACCTCTCATATCGTACTCAATTAACCAGGCGTCAAAAATGAAAGAATTGAAGTTACTAGCACAAGCATGCTTAAAGGAGCAGTTTCTTTTTTCATCTCGAAAACAAACTGCATTAAAGTCGCCCCCAATAATCCAATACCCATCATAGCTATCGATAAGAGAAGCCAACAAATCCCAAACCTCTTTCTTAGTCGAGACTCCCAAGGGAGCGTAAACATTTAGGACGTTGATTGAAGTATTACTCCCGATCAGCCTTCCCCTTATATGAAGAAAGTTCCTATTTTTATTAGAGACCTCCAAAGAAAACAATGACTCATCCCACATACTGACGAGCCCACCCGACTGACCGGAGGAATCAACTGTCTCCGAGCCAAAACTCCCAGGACCCCAAAAATTAGACTACACAGCACGAGAAATACCACTATGCTTAGATTCCTGGATGACCACAAAATTGATGCCATGATCCCTCCTAATAGACCTGACCCAATCAGACTTAAGGGCACCCCCAATCCCTCTTAAATTAACAAATAAAAAATTCATTTAGACTCCTTATTAATACCTGTGGACATAATTGCCTTTCTGATCAGCTCTCTGAATGACTAAGCAGCTCAACTCCTAATTGATCCCCAACAGACATAGTATTGTTGAACTCCTTCTCCAAATGATTCCCATGATCTCCTCCCGAACCTCCCTGAGCCTCTACAGTGTCAAACGAACGATTGGGATCCTCCATCCTTCCGGAGTTGGAAACATCCGGCGAAGCCCTGACGTTTAGATCAATCTCCTCTTCGACAACATCAGCCAACGAACACCTCCTCTCGTTCTCTTCTAGAGCCTTAGACGTAAACCCTATAAACCCAAAACCCGGTTCATGAATATCCGAAGAAGGTCTTGATCTCTTTTTAGGCCTGTAGTCCACTAGAGAGAAATCTTTACAAGGTTGAGACCAGGCTTTCCTCGAATTAGAGCCCACTGAAAACCTGTGATGAGCCCTTTTACTTTTATCTCCAAGGCCCACATTAAAAAAATTCAAAGGTGGCACATCCACAAAATTAGCAACATTGGGACCCACCGAGTGGACCTCAGGCAGCTGACCTTCCATATTCCTATGAGACCCCGAATCTTCCAAAGAAATACTTGCGCCGCCTTTTTCTCTCTCCTCATGCATGTTACCAAGATCCGCATGGGAGGGAACTTCTTCTAACCCTGGCGACTCCTCCACACCACCTTTCCCGTCGAACCGTTGAGACCCCTCAACTTCTACGTTACCGACCGGAGAAGACAACAACGGAGATCCAGACTCAGCCACCGGTGAAGCACCGAGATCGCAACCCAAACAATCTGGAACCCATGCATACTGCTCCTCCTTCACCCAAATTCTAAAACTCGTTCCCTTCCAATTTAACGTCACCACCTCTCTAATCCTACAGGCTTCCCCGGCTAACACCCCCACCGTAACCAACGAAAGATCTTGATCGTCATCTAAAGACTTAGGAAAGTGGAGAACCTTCCCAAACACCTCCCCGACTTGCATGAGGACCACCTCGTCCAACAAGTGTAAGGGGATCCCATGCAACTTCAGCCACGCCACCCTTTCCAGAGGGAGGGACTGACCCCTCCACGCCTCTAACTTGGTGAACCAAGGATCCCAGGTCACACGCGACTCCAGGAACCTATTCGCCGAGGTTACATCACAGAAAGATATAAGAATAGACAACCCTCCTAGATATTGGTTCCTAGTTTATGAAACCTTGGCAATCCGAAGAAGCTTATCTAAGTCCACCAAAGTCTCCAAGTCCATCGTTCTACCCACCACCGCTACCCCGAAAAGCTCCTTGAAAGCCATCGTTCTGTCCGGCACAATGATCACCTTGCCGATATCAAAATTATTAACCACATTAGTACCCTTGTTTACCAAGTTGGCCTCCTTAGCGATCTTACACTTACCCAAGACGTCACTATAGGATCTCACATCCCTAAGATTGAACAGTCTACTCCTGTCTTCCTGGCTCGGGGAATTGTGGTTACTCCTCTTACCCTCTTGCTGAACTGAGAAACCAGAATTCTCCATTGCAAACTTAGCAATATTGATCTTCAACTTAGCATTACCCAGCTTAGCCCCCCTTAATGACTTCTCCAATTCAACTCTGTCCTTGACATCAACAAAACTAACAAACCCAAACCTATTTCCAAATTTATCCCATTTCTTTGCTACATAAATTCCAGATATAACCCCGAACCCCTCAAGCCCCTGTCTTAAATCCCATGGAGAACATCCTTCAGGTAAGTTGGCAACGAAAAACTTCATCACCTCCTGGTATACACCACCTATACCAACCGAGAGGACAAAAGGAACCTCACCAAACCACAGAAACAACTCTATGAGAGGTTAATAGGATTCGAACCAGTCAGGCTTAACTGTGCACGACAGCCGTGACCGATATCAGAACTACTAAGCAATCGAGAAGAAGTTCCGGAGAGGGAGCGATAACCAGCGAAACGAAAAACCACAGAGAAGAATCCGAGCCCCAATAAGCGAATGGAAGGATCGATAGAAAGAACTAGGGATATAGGTCAAGCCAACAGAAATGACGACCTAACACACTAATCCAAACTACTACCCTTCGTTGAGCCACCGGCGGCCGGAAAAAAGAGAGAGAGAAAAAAAACTCAATTATTAATAACACTGGTATGTGTTGTTTATTAATATGATTTAGAAAGTGAATTTTATTATAAATTTATGATGAGGGGTCATCAATTCAAAAGAGGTGCATACAAGTAACTGAACTTTCTTTTCAAAGCTTTCTTTACCTCATGTCCCACGTTAATTCACTTCTGAAGGGAGGAACCGACCATAAATAAACCCCCACAAACAAAAATGAATGGTTGCTTTCGACATCTTGGGCCTTAGCCGATGCTCTGAATTGCGTCTGGAATTTTTGTTCTGATAACCAAAAAAGCAGCCAACGGGCTTTTTGTAGGACCCTCTTTCTCGTATCAGCGTATTATATTATGGCAAAATCACTGAGATAGCCAAGTTGACACCGTCATTTCAAGAATAGCCATTTGACACCTCTCAACGAGCCGTTTTCGTTTACTAAAACGGCACAAAAAAACCCTTCAATGCCAGCCAATCAGAAGATGACCGTGTCCGACAAACCCTGAAACGGCTCCGAGTCGTTTCATGCGAATGAAAGATCTCAGCCGAACCATTTCCCGTGGCTCCTGGACCCAAGCCGACTGAGGACCCCAGCCGAGTACCTTCAACGAGCCGAGCCGTTTCAGCAGGTTAGAGCCAGCTTGTCAACTGCGCTGTTTACGTACACACGGGACCCATCACTGCAGTCAAGCCATTTCAGTGTACTGTTCGAGCCGTCTTAGCCTACTGTTCGAGCCTTTCCAGCTGTTTCCAAGCCGTATCAACAGTTTCGAGCGGTCTCAGCCAACAATTCGAGCCGTTTCAGCTGTTCCCAAGCCGTTTCAACAGTTGCGAGCGGTCTCAACCAACAGTTCGAGCCGTTTCAGCTGTTTCCAAGCCAGTTCAGCTGTTTCCAAGCCGTTTCAACAGTTTCGAGCGGTCTCAGCCAACAGTTCGAGTCGTTTCAGCTGTTCCCAAGCCGTTCCATGCTGCTGTTCTAGCCGTTTGCATGTGGTTATATATATCACCATATTTTTTGTGAGTTTGTGCAACAGATCCATCTACCACACTTAAATCTCTTAGTAAAATGTTATCCACTTTGCATTATTTGTTTCTCATAGATGTTTTCATGTATCACAAACAAGAAAAATTTATGAAAGCAAACATATTTATTAGAGTAAACGACGTGTTTCTGAGCTTTAACTCACAACGTTCCTTTTGGTATCGTTTCTCGTATTGGAGTGTGCTTCTCTTCCGAAGTGTCCCGTCTACTTACTCATTCTTTCAAAAAAATTCAACAGTGAGTGTAGATGGAACTTACCAGTTCAAGACACATCTTTATCATTGCTAGGTGTTTTGAAGCAAATTCCGAAAGCAGAAATAGATTCACTCAAACTTTACTATTTTTGTCCCGATCTCCCACTTAGTCGGAACTAGCGGTTTGGCGTATTCTAGTTTAGATGTTTGTGTTTGTCTTTTTACGTGTTATGTTTTTTGTGTATTTTGTATTAAATAATAAAGTTTACTGATTTACATTGGATATGTTGTTGAAGTTTACTGATTTACATTGGATATGTTATTAACAACTACAAAAAATTTCCATGCAAAAAAAATAACATAATAAAGCAGCCAACAGCCATTTCAGTTGGTGTTAAACACCTATTTAATATTTAAATAGTAAATTTTGTTTTAACCAAAATGTAATTATTTTTAACCCACTATATATACACCTAACCCTACCCACGCCGTTCACATAACATTTCTACCCTCAAACCCACCGATTATTAAACACGCTGTTCACAGAACCATTTTACTCTCAAACCCACCGATCATCAAACACGCCGTTCACAGAACCATTTTACTCTCAAACCCGCCGATCATCAAACACGCCGTTCACATAACCTTTTTACTATCAAACACCCGAAATGGCAACCTCTTCATCTCCGTGGACCAAAGTAGAAGACATAGCCTTATGCGTGACATGGGAGGAGGCGGTTACCGATCCTCCGCGTCGAGGGCAGGGGGTTGTGGGTCCGTGTGCAACGTTATTTTACGCAACTACGGGGTGCGGACCACAACCGCTCCGCCGACGCTTGATCTTCAAAAATTCGCGCTATCCGCAAGGACTGTGAGAGGTTCGAGCTTATCTACAAAGTTGTGGAGTCTCAAGCCCAGGACCTTAAAGAGGAGGACACGAAGCAAGTCGCTCTCATCAACTACCTCCACGAAGTTGGACGTGATTTCAAGCACGTGTCGAAGTGGAAATCTCTTAAGATCTGGTTTTAGGTTTTATTTTTTTTCATTGTTTCTGGTTTATTTTATTATCTAATGTTTAATATTTATGTTTTTTATATTAATATAAAAGGTTTTGTTTAATTTTAATCTATAAACCTAAAAAAGTAGATTAACCGTTTTGGCTGGTTTTACGTTTCACCCTTTCGACTGTTGGGAAAATCCCGAGAATAGCCATATTTGGCCGTTTCACCGTTTGGGATGTTTAGGACCAACAGCCATATTGAGCCGTTTCACCGTTTGGGCTGTTTGGGACCAAAACCCATATTGGGTCGTTTGGGCCAAGAAAACAGATTGGGCTAAATAAGTTTACCTTTTTAATAAGTTTAAAATCAAATAATTTAATAAACAATTTTATAAAATTTGGACGTTATAATAAGTTTAAAATTTAAAATCTATGTTAATAAATTTAAACCTCAGTATAAATAATGTAGTTAAAGTCCAACAAAGGTAACATGTTAAAACATGTCAACGTTATATTATAATAATATAGTGTTTTAAACCATCTCTACCATTAAACATTACATTAAAAATTTAAGTTAAACGTTGTAACATAACTTAAATATATTACAACCTAAAGACGTGAGTTAAATATAAATTTTGAAAGTTTCAGACACGGAAAGGTGTTGAAAGTCCTCCTCGTAAAGCTTTGCGTAGTCGAGCAGGGCCTCTTGAATGACCTCTTCTTCATTCTGGTTGTTCTCCTGGTTTTTAACGTTTTGGTACCTTCCTAGAAAACGGGAACATTTGAAGCGCAGAAAAGCACAACGAGTCCTCACGACATCTAAAGTACGGGTCGTCTCTTGTAGGTGAATGCAAAAAAAGTTGAATACCTGCCCCCATAACGCAGGATCGGTAGTTGAATATGTGCCTAGATCACGAGCGGCGGCGCAGGAGACGGCAACAACAATATCTTCTTCGTCGGTCCAAGAATCCATTTTTTCCTAGCGAGGTGTTTAAATGGCAACAGCAATGTCTCTATTTATAGTGTTGATCAACATTCCCCAATTTAGTCAAGTTATTATATAACATTAAAAACAATAATTATTTAAGTGCTGATCAACATTCCCCAATATAGTCAAGTTATTATATAACATTAAAAAGAATACCTATTTAACAGCATTTGGGCGTGGAAAACACCGTCAAAAATACAATTTATCGGCCATGAATCATCTATATGACAAACTGTTATGAATTATTACCTATTTATTATATGAGTATCCATATACTTAACTCTCATCCCTCCATATACTTAACCCCCATCTTGTAAGCCTACATGGGAGGCTTTGATGGTGTGCGGGGAGGACCTCCGCACAAGGCCTGCGATTTCGAGGGGCATGCGATTTAAAAAAAAAAACCGATACGTATATGTTATTTTTTTAAACAGTAAACACATATCACTTCCAATATAGGCCCATTTACAAATATTTTTTATGGTTTAGAATTTAGCCCACTTGAAATTAGGTTTATTGAGCCCAATGCTAATTTGATTTTTTTTAAATAATATCAAAACATAACGGAAGGGCACATTTTTTCAATCTCGAACAGGGTACGTGAATTTTCAGAGACGCCTCTGTAAGCCTATAAATAGAGGCATATGTGATTCATCTTAAACATCAATAAAATATACATTCCCCAATCTCTCTTTCTTATCTCTATAATGTTAGTAGGCTAGTTGTTTAAAACACGTTATCAGCACGACTTGTTTTTGGAGTTGGATCAAATTATCACAAGGTAAATTAAATTTTTTTCATTGTTCTTCATGCTTTTAAACATATATTTTAATTCATACAAAATTGTTCTCGTAAATTTGTTTTCTTCTCCCTTAAATCTCACATAATAATCTATAGTTTACTTATTTATATTTATAGTTTATTAAAATTCACAATAAAATGATATTGATTCATGTTTATTATTAGCTAAGTTGACCAAAGGTTCTACAAAACATATAGTGATATTTATGATTTCTCAAAATTCAAGATTATATTTAGATCAGAATCAAACACAATCAAAAGTATCCACACGTTGTAAGAAAAATAAATTTATATTATTGAATGAGTTTCCAATATTATTTTAGCATGTAGGTGCGGAGTTCATCACAATGAAGCACTGTTAATTCTTAAATAAAGAACATATAATTTTTACTCTTAAATTTAACTAAAAAGGTTTTAATAAAAGGTTTTTTTATTCTTTCAACTATATTTTCTATAAAAATAAATTACACTCTATCACTAAAGGTTCTACAAAACTACAAAATTTATTGATATTTTTCCATAATTGATTGATCCATTAACATTGTTGTTAATTAAAGTTGAGTTATATATTAATTTATTCGAATAATATGCTTTTGTTGGATAGTAACTGATATAGATTGATGGTTTATCATCTATTCAACCAATCTTAAGGTGATATGATAATGTTGTGTTGATCAGTTCTGTTTTAGGCATAATGGAAAACATGAAAACATACCTTTGATGGCATCAGTACAGGCCAGCAGAGAATCCAGATGGAGATGCAGCAACAGTGTTTGACATAGTTGTCAGTTTTGGTCTGGTTCCTTTTTAGGGTGCAATCTAATGATGGTGGTAAGAGAAACCGAATAAGGGAGTTCGGCTAGGAGAGAGGGGCGATTTCATGAGTGATGTTATTGTGATTAGAGTCTAACCCTTTAATCCTCTAATTATCTCCTTATATATATGCACCCAAGAGGAAACCCTAATTAGTTAATAAGGGTAATTTGGCCCATCAACAATTACCAACTAATTATTTAATAGGATTGTTATATATTTTGATCCATATAATGTAAATGATTATAATGGCTACTAGATTAAATATAAAATAATATATATTTAATCTTACATTCTCCCACTTAGCCGAGTAATCATTTACTATTAGTATTAGATAAGCCTGATCAGGAGTTAACACTCATTTTAGCCTTAAACAAGTACTATAGCAGAGAAATACAGCCGTTGAATCATTATGCGACTCAGGACCCCCATTAGTCATACTATAGCCTTAATTTAAAACCTAATCGTCATGATCAAAATACGCATAAGCCCTTTGTTTGATTTGTAACTTTATTTGTCTATATACCATTATGTCGACTTGACATATTCTTAGAGACATACAAAATCAAACTGATGAGGAAAATTAACTAATACTTAGTCATTCATAGTACGATATGCAATTGCCCACGGCCATTAATTAATACCCGTCTATGAGCTCTCTTAATAAGACTTATGGGTAATAGCCATTCAGTCATAGGATCCTTAAGCATATCATGAATGTATTCGATATAAAACTTAGTTTCCTCAATTCGTTCATAAACGAATAATTAATTGCGTATCGAAATTTAATGCAGCACCTCTTGAACTGTTACTGTTCAAGGAGTCATGGTAGCTGACTTTATCACACTAAGTCTTCAAAACATTAATTATATGGAGTTAATAAACTTATGAGTCCACTGATATATTTCCAACAACATTTAGTGACTATATTATGTCGTTATAACTTAGGTTGTTATTATCAGTTTATTATGACTCCTCCATAAGATAGGTTTTGTCCGCTGACATAAGGATATACCCGAAATTACATTTTGTCATCTTTGAATATCACAAAATTAGAGTAATAAACCGGTTTGATTTCTCACTTCTTCTTCAAATCATAGCCTCTCGTTTCTTTTAAAGATATTGTAATACTCTATTAAATGCTTCACATTAATCTAGACATATCTAGTGTGTTGCAATGTGAGTAATATCTAAACGAGTATAGACTTGAACTTACATAAGGCTTCTAATTAATGAAGCGTAAGGAAATAATCTCATTTATCCTATTATCCTCTAAAGGAAGAGCAGTATAGTTTGTTACATATGTAAGGACCCATTTAATGTTAAACTTATGGAACGGAACTAATGTCCCATTGGATCTATCTCGGCTTGTTATGATATCTATTACGTAAGAGATATCTCTGAGATCTATTATATCAAAGTTTGTGTTAACAATGCTTTGACTTATGTAACATACACCTGTCAAAAGAATATCATCTATATAGACAAGTTTAATTTAGTTGCTCCCACTCATTTTGAGGTAGGTACATTAATCCACTTGGTTGTTGATGAAAATAATTACGTTAAGATTTCATCACATTATAATGTTTGCATTAACCCGTACATGGATTTTATTGGCTTACAAATAAAGTGTTCTTTAACCTTCAGTTTGGAACTTTCAGGTTGTTTTATGAACATGTAAATATGTCAGCCATTTATTAGGGAAAATTGTTTTTAATGTTCATCTAATGTAGCTTTAAATTGTTATAAGCTACTAGAACATTGATGATCCTCAAAGAAATCTTTAATAATTTATCTCTTCCTAAGTATAACATTTGACAATCAATCATGCCTCTTTGTGTCTTAACGCTTGTATCAGGATTTGGTTTAGTTATGAACACTCTTAGGTAATTCAATCAAATCCCAAACGTTATACGAACACATAAAATCAGTTTTACTAGAAAACTGTTTTATTCCATTCAGAGGATTAATTGACACTAATGGCTTACTTTTGAAGAGATAGGATCAGTAAACATTTCCAAAATCCATTTCAACTTCAGTTAGGGAGGTTATGTAATCATCAAAGCTAGTAGGCTTTTAAACCTAGATGACCCCCTGAGTTGATTATTGGGTTTGTTAGAAGTTTCAGTTTTATGGATTAGCTCTTGGTTAGGTTCCTATCATTTTCAGGATTCTAAGTTTGTAAGAGTTGGTGCAGTATGGTGTACAAGAGGTGTAATCGGAGTTAAATTTGGAGTGAAATTTAATGACACTCTTCCCCCCGCCTCTTGTATTCCTTGTAAGTCATAATAAGGACTTTGACTGCTCCCACTGACCTTAGAAATCTTTAGGAACTCGGCATGCTTAGGGTCAATATTTAACGACCAACAGATTCTAATAGAGAAAACAAATTAATGACGTTAGTCGTTGTGATTTCTCTTGTTGAGGATTATATTAGTTTATGTAAGAAATCTAAGTGTGCCCACAATTAAGCAACAATGAAACTTTTTGTAAGAGTAGCATTAGATTTAAGGAGACAAGTTTTGATAGAACAGTGTTGTGATGGAGCAGTGTCTTGTACAAGAGGTGCAAATTGAGGTAATGTAAAATTTTCACTTCCCCACCTCTTGCAACTATTGCAAGTTATTATTAAGACACTGAATGCTCCCACTGATCTTTAATATCTCTAGAATGCTACAAGAGAAGTTTCAATGAGCTACGTGACGTGGGAACCTATCATATATATGTTAGACTTTATTTGATTTCTTTAATGTCCAGATATCATAAGAAACTTTAGGGACATATCTAATAGAAATCTTATTAAGTACATATATGAATAGATTTCTTCTAAGACCATGGGCCATATGCGACAAAATTTAGATACAAGTAGATAGTCTTTAAATGATAAATGAATTATGTCTGAATATTCCATTTGGAATAAGTTCCACGAATGTCAATGAATGACTTATGATGGACCCATACTTATTCCTTAAGCCAAGTAATATTTAGGGCTATAACGTCATGATTTAAAATCACTTAGAATGAGATTAGATAAAAAAATCATCCTCATTAACCATGTTATGATTTCTCATGAATTTTGGTTATAATGGATGAAATTTGTAAGTCTCATTTTCCTTTTGTCAAATTCTCATTTACATGATGACAAAAGTTGTGAAAGTGTAAGGTATCATCTAGTTTTATCTTAGTAATGTTTCAATCCAGATATTTAGAACAAATAAAATGAGAGTTTAAGGTAAGTGTGACTTTATGTTGACTATGCAAACCTCACAACATTCATAACATTGCTTAATATGGTTCTTATAACCTTAACATTTAATTTTGTCACTAACTCTCATGTTTAGTTATTTGTCGAGTTCTGGTAAGGAAACGTATGGAACTAGAGTCAACTAATCATGTGTTAATTTGAATATTAAAATTATCAGACTTAAATATCATTAAGAAATGACTACCTAATTAACTTATCCAACTGTTCTTTAGAATAATAGATAGTCTCGTTGCTTATGTCTAGTCTAATGACATAATTATGCAGTGAGATTTTCCCTTGAAGAACCTTAGAGTTGGGATTTTGTACTTGTATTTTGTTTATGGACCTTAGAACAATCCTCTTTTAAAGTTTAAGTGATTGTAAGGTGAGTAACAACTTATTTTCCAGCTTCAAACATTTATTTCTTTGTACATATATTGCTTCTCAACACACTCATTATACTTTGGTACTTTTGAGTGTTATAGTTGATTTATAAGGCATCAAATTGTACAAGTGAAAATCTTTATGTAATGTACTGAAAATATGTACTTATTTCCATGCGTAAGCCCTTAACTTTATGGGTCATGGTATTGTACATTATTATGTATTCACATATACCACTTAGCTTTATAGTTTAGAATTTTAAATGAAGGCATGCATCTTAGGAGTTCTTGTGATTATTCCACAATAATAGATTAGTCATAGGAAAGACTTAATCTGGAATAACTTTAGTAATAGCATTTATGTTGAGAGAGATCTTGATTATCATAAGAGACATCATGTTCGATTTGTCCTATTCATCATGCTCTACTTTTCTTCTGTAGTACCTTTATCAGAAGAGAGCAGTAGGAGTATCATGTCTTAAGAGATAATCAAGGATTTCATTTAAGAGCTAATCTTATAGAAACTTTAAATAAAGCAAAACATTTTAGGTTTAAAAATTAGAGTGGATGAGATATAGATTTATAGAAGAAAATTATAGTGAGTAAAAAATATGGGTACTAAGAATAAGGCAGACGAAATGATCATAAAAATTAATTAAGGATCATTAATATAAGGATCGTTATGTGAAGAGGTTGTGATATGTCTATTACTAACATCAAAATAATAGACTATTTAAAGTTCTACTTAAACGAAGACAAATCAGCTTTGGCCAGAAGTGTAATCATTTAAGCATGTGTGCAAAGTGGTTGTAACAAATCAGCTTTGGCCAGAAATTGTGACAATCACTTTAGTTATGCACTTGTTAAGTATGCCATCTATGAAGGAATTAAATCAGCTTTGGCCAGATATTAAGACATTCATGTTTATGATTCACACTTAACATAGCTTTCGTAATACTTGGATGATAAGTAGATGTATCAAATCAGCTTTGGCCAGAAATGATACATCAGAAGCTCATTCAAGTTAAGCCATTTTGGTTTTGTAAAAACATTATTTGATCCTTATTAATTAACTAAGTATTTACAAAACCAATCATTTAATAGCAAACCACCTGTTAGCGCGGATTGAACTCCGCGGTGAGTTCGTTGGGGTTTGAAGGGGAACAGCGTACCCCCGCACGAGGTTCGGGGCGGAACCCCGAGCTAAGTCTTAGTTCACATTAAACAGCCTAAAATAATGAGGTTTCGAGTGAGATCTCGACTCAGTTATGAGGTCTCGAGTGAGATCTCGAGTCAAGTCTCGACTCAACTTGTAAAATTATGAGGTCTCGACTTATCAAGGTCTCGAGTCGCAACCTCAGTCTCGAGTCGTAATCATGGTCTCGACTACTGTGTTTTATGAGATCTCGAGTCGCAACCATGGTCTCGAGTGATGAAGATTGAAGCCCTTGGTCGAAACCTCAGTAGTCTCGAGTCGAGACCCTGTGGTCTCGAGTCGAAATCGTTGTCTTGAGTTGTGAAGATTTGAGAACACTTATGATTTCAAGTCGAGACCTTATGGTCTCGAGTCGAGATCTTGGTCTCGGCTCGTTAAAGGGACCTCGAAACTTCCTGTTAATATGATAATAACTGAAAACTCGAAATTTAAAGGATTGTGTGATAGTGTTTCCTGTTTTATTGTTGATCTAAATTTATCAAGGATTTCAAAAATTATAACTGTATATCTTTTTAACAGTTTTCGAATAAACTTAAAAGATAAAATTGGATCAAACAGGAAAAAACACTCATCAATCCTAATTACATTCCAAAACATAAAGGAATTTTCGAATTTTTCTAACAACATGATGAACCCTAAAAAATAAAACATAAATTCTGGAACCCGAAATCTGAAAATTAAGGCTTCTAAAACAGATTTCGGATTTGTTGATTTTAACCATTATGATTTCGAGTCATTTATATAACATTCTTTTTCCGAAAAAGTGATTTCGGCACATCAGACTCGAAACCGGCTGATTGTGATTATGAAGTTGTTCAAAATTTCTGTTATCATGATTTTCGAAACACTGACTCGAAACAGTAACTCGAGAACAGAGTTTCAAATTTTATTAAACTTTCAAAATTTATGTTTTCCAGATTTCAATCCCAGAATAATGTATAGAATCAGAACTGATTAATCAACATATGCTCTGATACCACATGTTGATCAGTTCTATTTTAGGCATAATGGAAAACATGAAAACATACCTTTGATTGCATCAGTACAGGCCAGCAGAGAATCCAGATGGAGATGCAGCAACAGTGTTTGACATAGTTGTCAGTTTTGGTCTGGTTCCTCCTTAGGGTGCAATCTAATGATGGTGGTAAGAGAAACCGAATAAGGGAGTTCGGCTAGGAGAGAGAGGCGATTTCATGAGTGATGTTAGAGTCTAACCCTTTAATCCTCTAATTATCTCCTTATATATATGCATCCAATAGGAAACCCTAATTAGTTAATAAGGGTAATTTGGCCCATCAACAATTACCAACTAATTATTTAATAGGATTGTTATTTATTTTGATCCATATAATGTAAATGATTATAATGGCTACTAGATTAAATATAAAATAATATATATTTAATCTTACATGTTGGAGTTATGATCTCGTTCATTGGATAATTTGTTTCTTATGGTTATATCGTCTTATGGTTTCCCAATTAATAAAACTTGTTTTATGTTGTCATTTAAAATAATTAATAATTTCGGTATAGTATGTACCTTGTGGATGGATAAAATCAAGAAACAAAACAATGTTTGATAGTTCACATGTTAAATACACTAATGTTAAATATGAAAAAGTAATGCAATATTGCTCACTGTTGTATCTATTATTAAAGAATATAATTCCATTTTTTTCGGTTTTCTTTTAATATGTTTTATTAAATGACAATGAATTTGACAAATATGGGCTTTAACCCCTTTGGTTTTCTTATCTCCATTAAACATTACTTTTATACCAATCATGATGAGATAAAATTAGGATATGATAAATAACAGTTTATAATCTAGTTTATAATCTGATGATATTTGTTAGGCTTTTAGCACTAATTATGTTAAGTCATGTGTTTTATATATTTAGTTGTCTAGACTTATAATAAGTTGGTAAACTTTGTTTTGTCATTTTTATATAAATAAAGGTTTTTTTTCTTTTATTGTAATACAATATCAATAAACTATACAAATAGCCTAAAATACATAATTATCTTATTAATCTTGTTTTATTTATAGTGAGTAATTGTTATTACAAATTATATTGTTATTGGTTTATAATTTGAATAACATACATTAATCCACGTGTATTTCTTTAATATAGTTAATCATGTCGAATCTTGCAAAGCTTGAGTTTATGGCTTTAGACATCACTAGAAAAAATTATTTGTCATGGGCTTTGGATGCTGAAATCCATCTAAATGCCAATAACCTTGGGGATACAATTAAAGAAGGAAATAAAACGAGTACCCAAGATAAAGCAAAGGCAATGATTTTCTTACGCCACCATATTCATGAGTCATTGAAAAATGAATATCTCACTATCAAAGATCCACTCGTCCTATGGACCAATTTAAAAGAAAGGTATGACCATCAGAAAACAGTAATATTACCAAGAGCTCGTTATGAATGGATTAATTTAAGGTTGCAAGACTTTAAGTCTATAAGTGAGTATAACTCAGCAATGTTTAGAATCACGTCACAATTAATTCTATGTGGTGAAAATATTACTGATAAGGAGATGTTGGAAAAAACATTCTCCACCTTTCACGCCTCAAACATTGTCTTGCAACAACAATATCGTGAAAGGGGCTTCACCAAATCGAGTGACTTAGTATCATGTTTGCTTGTGGCTGAGCAAAATAATGAGCTACTAATGAAAAACCATGAAACTCATCTGGTTGGTACAACTCCATTCCCAGAAGTGAATGTGGCAACATATAATGACCAAAGTGGAAGTCACGGACGTGGTCGTGGCTATCAACGTGGGCGTGGTCATGGTCGTAGTCGTGGTCATGGACGTGGTCATGGACATACATATGGTCAGGGGAATTATCGTGGTGTTCAATTCAAAAACAAAAGAACCCACCAGAAGTTGCATGATAATGAAAAGAAATCCAATGATGAAAGAGGTAAAAAGAAAAGTGGAACCTCATCGAATGCATGTTATCGATGTGGTGGTAACAACCACTGGACCGGTACATGTCGTACAGCCAGACACTTGGTAGAGCTTTACCAACAATCTATAAAAGACAAACAAAAAGGAATAGAGACAAATTTCACATATGAAGATGGAAATGTTGATGTCCCAAGTGGTGAAAAGGACCATACTAATGCAACTAATCTGGATTATGATGATTTCCTTATCGAGCAAGCTAATTTGGATTCTGGTGATATCGTGGCTGATACAAACCAGTTGGATGCTTGCAATTTTCCCTACGCGTGAATGATTATACTTAAAATTATGTTATTTCTTTGATGTTTTATTAAGACATTTTGTTTGGGATTTTGTTATGTTTTGTTTTTGAAGTGTTTTGGGGCACTTTATGGAATTGTTTTGTTTGAACCATATTATACTTTTATTTATGAAGCTTTGTTTTGTTTTGAAGCATATGGAGTATTCAACTAAACTTCATATTAATGGTGAAGATGTATGTCTAATAGACAGTGCTACTACACATACAATCCTAAAGAAAAGGGATTATTTCTCTAGTTTAACAATGAAAGAGGCAAGCGTTGGTACTATATCTGGTAAAACAAAATTAATTGAAGGCTTTGGAGAAGCATATGTAGTTCTACAAAGTGGAACTTTGCTCAAAATTAACAATGCCTTATTTTCCCCACTGTCTCAAAGAAATCTGATAAGCTTTAAAGATATTCGTCTAAATGGATATCATCTTGAGACTACATGTGAAGGACATGATGAGTACCTTCAAATCAAAAATATTATTTCGGGAAAAAAACACATATTAGAGAAGTTACACGCATTTTCCTCTGGTTTGTATTGTACCAAAATTTGTGCAGTTGAATCAAATGCAATCATAAACCAAAAGTTTATGGACCGAGAAAATTGTATCATTTGGCATGACCGGTTAGGCCATCCCAGATCAATAATGATGCAAAAAGTTATAGAAAATTCATGTGGTCACTCTTTGAAGAACCAGAAGATTCTTCAATCTAAGGATATTACATGTGTTGCATGCTCACAAGGGAAGTTAATCACTCGCCCATCACCAGTTAAGGTAGGGACATAATCCTTAAGTTTTTTAGAAAGAATACATGGGGATATATGTGGACCTATACACCCTCCTAGTGGACCATTTAGATACTTTATGGTCTTAATTGATGCATCAACTAGGTGGTCACATGTGAGTTTACTATCAAGTCGTAATATGGCATTTGCACGACTACTTGCTCAATTAATAAGGTTAAGAGCACATTTTCCAGATTATCCCATAAAGAAAATTCGGTTGGACAATGCTGGGGAATTTGCATCCCAAACCTTCAAATGATTACTGCATGTCTATTGGCATAAGTGTAGAGTATCCAGTACCTCATATACATACGCAAAATGGACTTGCTAAATCGCTTATCAAGCGACTTCAAATGGTTGAAAGACCAATGATTATGAAATCAAAACTACCAGCATCTGCCTAGGGGCATGCAATTTTACATGCAGCAACACTAATTCGCATCAGGCCAACGAGTTATCACACTTCCTCCCCATTAAAGTTGGTTTTTGGTCAGGAACCAAATATTTCCCATCTAAGGATTTTTGGTTGTGCTGTATATGTTCCTATTGCTCCACCACAACGCACAAAGATGGGACCTCAAAGGAGGTTAGGAATATATGTTGGGTATGAATCACCATCGATCATTAAGTATTTAGAGCCATCAACTGGTGATTGATTTACAACTCGATTTGGTGATTGTCATTTTGTTGAAACAACATTCCCAACATTAGGGGGAGACGAAAAGCAGCTGAAAAATAATAATATAATTTGGAATGAATTATCACTATCTCATCTTGATCCTCGAACTAAAGAGTGTGAACAAGAAGTTCAAAGAATAATTCATTTACAAACATTAGCAAATCAAGTACCAGACGCATTCACTGACCCAAAGAGAGTGACTAAGTCACACATACCAGCTGCTAATGCTCCAGTAAAAATAAGTGTCATAGAAGGACAACAACGTGTTGGAAATGAGTCTAATGCACGCCTCAAATGTGGTAGACCAATCGGTTCTAAAGATAAAAATCCTCAAAAATCCTTGAAAGAAAAAAGGAGCAAATAATGGAGATGGTCCAGTCGAGGTAATGATAATGCCAAGAAAAGAGTCTCCTGAAGAGACACTAGACATGATGGTTCCAGAAAAACCTCAGGTACCTGAAAACGAAGAGATCTCAATAAATTATATCATGTCTAGAAAGGTATTGAACCGAAATGAAATCGACGTCGATGACAGTTTTTCATATAACATAGCGCTAGAAGTAATGGAAAATAATGAGGATCAAGAACCAAAATCTGTTGAGGAATATACACAAAGAGATGATTGGCTAAATTGGAAAGACGCAATTAAGGCAGAATTAGATTCCCTCAATAAACGAGAAGTTTTTGGACAAGTAGTCCCTATACCTAAAGGTGTAAAGCCTGTCGGATATAAGTGGGTCTTTGTGCGAAAACGCAATGAGAAAAATGAAATCGTACGATACAAGCCACGATTAGTAGCACAAGGATTTTCGCAAAGACCTGGGATTGATTATGAGAAGACATATTCTCCGGTGATGGATACGACAACTTTTCATCATCTTGTTAGTCTGGTAATACAAGAAGGGATTGATCTGCGCCTAATGGATGTTGTGACAGCCTACCTTTATGGCTCACTTGATACTGATATTTACATTAAACTCCCTGAAGGATTCAAATTACCAAACACATGTACATCTAGTTCTCGAGAACATCTTTCAATTAAATTAAACAAATCATTATATGGGCTAAAACAATCTGGGCGTATGTGGTATAATCGCCTTAGTGAATATTTGTTGAAATAAGGTTACAAAAATGATTCAATATGCCCGTGTATCTTCATAAAAATGTCAGAATCTGAATATGTTATAATTGTTGTATACGTTGATGACTTGAATATAATTGGAACGCCAAGTGAGCTCCAAAAGGCGGTTGAATGCTTGAAAAGAGAATTTGAAATGAAAGACCTTGGAAAGACAAAATTTTGTCTTGGGTTACAAATCGAACACCTCCAGGGTGGAATCCTTGTACATCAACAAAACTACATAGAAAAGTTACTTAAAAGGTTTTATATGGAAAAATCACATCCATTGAGTACCCCAATGGTTGTTAGATCTCTTGATGTCGAGAAAGACCCATTCCGACCTCCGAACGATGGAAAGGAAATTCTTGGTCCAGAAGTACCATATTTAAGTGCAATTAGTGCACTAATGTTTCTTGCTAGTCATACACGACCAGATATATCATTTTCTGTAAATTTATTGGCAAGATATTGTTCATGCCCTACGAAGAGGCATTGGAATGGGGTAAAACAAATATTTCGATACCTTCGAGGTACAAAAGATATGGGGTTGTATTTTACTAACCAATCGACAACAAGTTTGGTCGGTTTTGCAGATGCAGGGTATTTGTCTGATCCTCACACTGGACGATCTCAAACTGGATATTTATTCACAAGTGGAGGCACAGCTATCTCATGGAGTTCTGTAAAGCAAACCATCACAGCCACATCATCTAACCATGCAGAAATATTGGAAATTCATGAAGCTAGTCGAGAATGTGTTTGGTTAAGAAGTATAATACAACACATTCGTGGGTCTTGTGGTATTTCTACGAGAGATGAGGGACCGAAAATTTTACATGAAGACAACGCAGCGTGCATTGCTCAACTTAAGGAAGGATACATCAAAGGTGACAGAACGAAGCACATTTTACCAAAGTTTTGTTTCACACATGATTGGCAAAAGAATGGAGATATCACTGTCCAACAAGTTCGTTTTAGCGACGATTTGGCAGACTTGTTTACTAAAGCACTTCCGACCTCTACATTCAAGAAACTGGTTCATGGGATCGGGATGCGTCGACTCAAGGAGCTTAAATCATCAGGGGAGAATAATACGCGCTGCACTCTTTTTCCCTTAATTGTGGTTTTATCCCACTGGGTTTTCTTGGCAAGGTTTTTAACGAGGCAGCATCACCAAGCGTATTATAAGAATAATATATTATTTTGTCACGTGGATAGTCAAGGGGGAGTGTTATGAATTATTACCTATTTATTATATGACTATCCATATACTTAACTCTCATCCCTCCATATACTTAACCCCCATCTTGTAAGCCTATAAATAGAGGCATATGTGATTCATCTTAAACATCAATAAAATATCCATTCCCCAATCTCTCTTTCTTATCTCTATAATGTTAGTAGGCTAGTTGTTTAAAACACAAACATATTTTTTTCACGTCTCCGGTAATGTTAATTGGTTTGTCCGTAACGAGATGCTCCATAAGCATACACAGATAGACAGCTTCATTGCCTGCGATTGACCTGTTAGAAATCACGTAGTTATCATTTAGCTCATGAGTTATGCAACATTCGGGTTTGCCTGTCTTTTCCCAATACCGCAAATGCACCAGCAAACCTCCTTAATACACCTTGATCTTGGGGTATTGTTTATCTAGGCGTGTTTCTAAGTCCACCTAAATCTCGTTTCTTCACTTAGCATCGTCTCGTCTATCAACCTGCAACATGTATTAAAATATGATCAACAAAAAGTTGGCGAGTATACAAGTTTGATACATAGCATAATATAGGATAAAAATGTTTAACGAACTCATATCCAACATGAATAACAATATGCAAGTTACTAATATGTTGAAATGGTGTAACTATATGTTCAATCCCGAGTATACAACGCAAATTTGCCTTTCCCAAGAGACTAGCGGGAGGTTAACATGTTTAACTTAACAATACCCCAAGACTAATGGGCGGTGCGTTAATCCTATAGCGCTATAATTGTTAAGGTAGGGCTAGCAAAGTTAATGAGCATATATTGACACAAAAGTTTACATAGCATACGAGATTAACAAGTATCATATAGTTTCATGTTTTAAACGTGGATAGAGTGTGATTAAAATAAGTTTCAAATGTTGCGTGTTTTTGTATAACATACATGTTGCACCCAAAGTGTTAAAAAGTAAAATGGGATCGAGTATACTCACGGTTTTGCAAGCTTCCACTTGGTAAATCCGCAAGGGTTGATTGGTTGATTAGGATGGAGCACCAAGTCCTTCTACACGAAGAAACATAGGTGTATGAGTATTGGATGTTAACAGAGGATTAAGGATTTGGATTTTAAAGTACATGAAAAAGTAGATATATGAGAAAATAATCTAGTACATAATACTTGTTTTGACATTATGAAACCCAAAAGGGTTATAATGTTTTCATGGGTTAAAATACTCATTAGAATCATAACAAGTTATTAAGGTCTTAGATGATGTAACTTAACATTTTGACAAATGGCCACTAGGTCATCATCAAAGGTTTGGTTACTTGGATATTATATATATTATATAGCATATATTATAAGTTTAAGTCCAATAATAAAACAAGAACATCATATAAGTCATCCATGAGGTAGGAAGATAAATCTTTCATTTAGGAACCTCTTTTGTATTCACCGAGACACAAGTTGTCATAAGACAACAAGGATGGTCATGAATATACATTAAGGAAATGAAATACATACTAGCTAACTAAGAAAACATCAAGTGATGTGTGGATTTGAAGGTAGGATAGCCCAAGCTAACCATATAATCACACAACTTCAAGGCTAAGACTTGTTTATCACTTGTGGGTTAAAACCCTATTAAACCATAAAGTTTTTGAGGATTAAACCTCTGGATTTACATGTCACAACTTTGTTTTTAAGCTCACATAATCATGGTCTTGATTAGTGGCATAAGGACATAGGAATGTGTTGAGAAATCTCAAGTTCAAGTAAGTTTAACAAGTGTTTAATCAAAACAGGAAGTTTCCTTGCACTTTTCACCTTATTTGGTTGATGTCCCAGCTTTGGTTTTCCATGAAAAACCTTTGGAAACACACCTAAGGTTGTTCCAAGTGCAAAGGAGAAAGAATGAGTGAAAAAGGTGAAGTAGAAGTGAAGCTAGGCTCACTTTTGTAACTTGGTATACTTTTTTCTTTGTTACTGAATTCCAGCTGAATTTGGAGTGTTTAGAGAGTGTTTAAGTGAGTTTGCAAAGTGAAAATGTGTGGAGGAGGCTTGGGTTTTATAGGGGATGAATTAGGGTTGAGGTTGGTGATCATTTAATGAAGAAAACACAAACAAAACACCAAACATTGCCCAATCCCACAGCTGTTAGGGGGATTCTACAGATTGGACTTCGTCGCGGGGCGCGACCGAGAAGGAGGGTGGGGTCGCGGGCCGCGAGCCCTTGTCTGATCGATTTTTGTTTGATTTTTGACATATTCAGCCCTTATACTTTCTTATCTCAATGTTTTAAGATGGTTCAAGGTGTTTTATACATAAAGAACATATTTAAGGGTATGTAATGTAATTAAATCAAAAAACACATACAAAACGAGTATAAACAAGTATGTTTGTCGAGATTAAGTATCGTATTCGCATAAATTGAGCATATAAGTCACGTGTTTGTAAGTTTAGCGTATTTTGCATGAATTATGATTAAAGTATCACATGTTTATTTAATTTGAACGTATGAACAAGTATGAAATGTGTATAACATGAATGTAAGGAAATACGAATTTTATTATGATCCAAGTCTCGTATTTTACAACGATTACAACGAAAAGACGATTACAAGAATGCAAGACTTCCAAAAATAGAAGTACAAACAACGCTTTCTAATTATGGGAAGTACAAAGAAGCAGGGCGTTACATTATAGATCGATATTTGTGTGAGTAGTCTCCCAAAGTGATCGTTCAAGAACTGCAAATACATGTGTGACTTAGCAGCTCAAAATTTCCAGATGAAATATATATAGTATATTATCATTTCTGGAAAGACCCCCGAGAATTTTTAGCCCTGTACCCCAAGATATCTGAACTTACCTAGCATACATATTGCATTTAAAAAACAAAATGATAAAAAGAAAATAAGTATCGAATTCGATTAATGGCATGTTTGGCTAAGCTTTTTGAAACAACTTATTGACTTATTAGCTTTTTGAAAAGTCATAAGCTGCAAAATGATGTTTGGCAATGAGGGTGTATGTGAGGGGGAAAAGCCAATAAGTCAATAAGTCACTCCATCCTGACTTTTCCAAAAAACCAATAAGTCAATAAGTTGTTTCAAAAAGCTTAGCCAAACATTCCCTAAGTGTTTAAGTTGCTCATATAAATGGTTATCAATAATTATATACCTTTTCGTGGTCACAATTACTTCAAAAGGTTCATTTTAGCTTTTAGTTTTATTAATTACCAGGGCTATTTATCGTTATTTATTTGACCCAAACCAAAAATTCAAACGTTGAGTTAACAAATATTCAAGCACCAAAAATTCAGATGTTGAGTTAACATATATTCCAGTGAGAACATTTTTTTAGGTCTGTCACTGTAAGTACTGATCTTATTTGTTGTTCAATACCAGATGATAATTATCAAAATAACTTGGTTCTACCTGTTTATACGACATCAGACTCCATGTCAAGCATTCAAATTAAGGATTTGTTGTATGCACTAAGACCAACATGCGTGTTCCGATATTGTTGATAAGAAACATCCGAATCCGAATCCGTTTAACAAAAATAAGAAACAACATTGTCATTTCCACAAATGTAAATTTTGATTCGTGATTCGAATACTTACTTGGGTAGGTGTTGTTCTGACTGGCAAGTAGATAGGCACTCAACCACACAATCATGACCGAACAGAATCTACTCATACGAAACACGAATATAGATTAGTATGTATAAATTCTTACTTTAAAGATGGAGTTTTTTGTATTATTTTGTAAAAAAGGCAATGGGTTCATAATATAATCTAGATATCAAGTCATGCCTAATATCTGTCTTCCCCGTTGCCCAAGAACACTCTTTGCAATGTTTGTAAAACCGTAAATTTGTTTCCTCCACCATATCAGTGGTGAAATGTCATGTAGTGTTTGATTAATTGCTCTACGCGAAGACCAAATGCATTACTGAGGAATATGTCAAAAGTATTTTAAAACTTTGGTAGTGATCTTGATTGGCAACAAATTGTTCTACGCGAGACCAAGAGCATCACCCATGGTTCTCTCCTGATATGATAACTACATCATATACTAAGAAATATGTCAAAAAGTATTTTAAAACTTCTATAGTGATCTTGATTGGCAAAGAAACTCCTCTTTCTCCAACTGTCATGAACACAAACCAAACCAAACATTCAAATTTAATTGATTTGACAGGTCATCAATGGATTGTAATTGGCTTATCCTATGTACAAATTCTTCAATGGTATAGGAAGATTACGATTAACGCTTTAATTTCTTTATCGTCATAGTTTCATTCCGATGCAATAGAAATTGCAACACTGCCAGTTTGTACTTAATCTTTTACTCTTACACATGTTTAATTAATTAAGAAATAATTAAGAAATAACATTTGCAGGTGCTATTGAAAGAATATACCTACAATATCTTAGGCCAATTTTACCAACTTTCAAACCCGTTCAAATACGGTTTACAATCTACACATATAGACAAAAAAATCGTCTTCATCTTCCATATTTCTACTCTCACACATTTGCAATCGTCTCACCTTTAAATCACAACCAAAACTATGAATCCACAAGTAACGAAATCGGTATACCAATGAGCCGGTGTATAAAGGGAATTCGTAATGAGACAATTGAAGAATTCAGTACCTTTGTATTACAAGCTATCGACAATATATACAAGAGAGTTAGCAAGAATTAGGGAGAGAATATCTCCCTTTTTAATACAGTAAATTACATTGATTGACTATACTATAATTGAGGAGATATGAATCCTTGATTGAATTGATTTAGCCTAATACCCCCCGTCAATGCAAGCTGGAGTAGGTCCAAGGCGCAGCATTGATCGAAATTTTTCGAACAGTGGTTTTGGTAGACTCTTTGTGAAGATATCCGCCACTTGTTGATCGGTTGAGATGAATTTGGTGTGAAGACGACCTGCTGCAACCAGTTCGCGAACGAAGTGATAATCAATGTCGATGTGTTTTGCCCGTTTATGTGAGATGGGATTTTGACTGATGAACAAAGCACTCTTGTTATCACATAATAGCGTGGGTGGTCCTGAGGTAAAGCATGAAGTTCTCGTAGGAGATGTGTTATCCAAATGATCTCCGCAGCCGTATTTGCCATAGCTCTATATTCCGACTCACAGCTCGATCTAGAAACTGTGGGTTTCTTCTTAGCACTCCAAGAGACGAGGTTTCCACCTAAGTAAATGCAGTATCCGTAGGTGGATCTTCTAGTATCAATGCATCGTGCCCAATCTGCATCGGAAAAACCTAGTAACACAGGATTAGTTCGTCTATCAAAAGTTAATCCATAAGATAATGTGCCTTTGACATAGCGAAGGATCCTTTTTACGAGTTGAAAGTGAGTTGTTGTGGGATTTTGAAGAAATTGGCTGGCTTGGTTTACGGCATATGAGAGATCGGGTCGGGTTATGGTAAGGTATTGAAGGGCTCCGACTAAGGATCGATATAAAGTGGGATCATGAAAGGGTTGGCCGGCGGAGTTAAAAGTATCTTTGGAGGTGAGAGGAGTGGTGACCGGTTTAGAGTCTAAGAGGCCGGCTTTAGTAAGAATGTCATAGGCATACTTAGCTTGAGTTAAGAAAAGACCGGTTTTAGTGTGAGTGACTTCTAAGCCGAGGAAGAAGTTTAGAGAACCAAGATCTTTAATTTTGAACTCCTTGTGAAGATTTTTTGTAAAATTATTGATGAAATTTTCATTGTGTCCTGTGAGAATAATATCATCAACTTAAATAAGGAGGTAAACTAAGATCCCATTTTGGTGATAAACGAACAAAGATGGGTCGGCCCTGCTACATTCAAAACCGAGAGTAACGAGGAACGAACTTAATCGTTGAAACCAAGCACGTGGTGCTTGTTTTAGACCGTATAGGGCACGATTGAGTTTGCACACATGAGTTGGATGGTCTTGATTTTCAAAACCCGGTGGTTGTTCCATGAACACGGTTTCAACGAGATGACCGTTTAAGAAGGCATTGTTTACATCGAGTTGCCTTAGATTCCAATGTTGAATGGTGGCAAGGCTAAGGACAACTCGAATGGTTGATGATTTGACTACCGGGCTGAAAGTGTGAGAGAAATCGATGCCCGGAACTTGAGTGAAACCTTGAAGCCACGAGACAAGCCTTGTATCGATCAATGGATCCATCGGATTTGTATTTGACACGATAAATCCATTTTGAACCAATAACATTGGTGTTGGGTGGGCGTGGAACAAGATTCCATGTGTTGTTGTTGCGCAAAGCTTTCAGTTCATCATGCATAGCATTAATCCATTTGGGATCTTTAAGAGCGGTTTTGATCCCTTTGGGAAGATTAGTGGAATGAAGAGAGTGTTGAAGTTTGTTTGTGGATACGTGGGAAAGATTTGCATAGTGTTTGGGTTTAAAGATTCCAGATTTAGATCTGGTGGTCATGGGATGAGAAGATTGGTTTTGAGGAGGAGCGGGTGGTGGATTTGGATGAGGATGGTCGTTGGAGTTTGAGGAGGTGGAGGAAGGGTGAAGTGGGCTGTTTTGAGGGGATTGGCTAGAGGTGGATGGGCTCGGTTTTGGGCTGAGCGGAGGAGTTGGGCTGGGCGGAGGAGTTGGGTGGTGGTTGTGTGAAGGACTAGAGTGTAATGGGCTGGGAATTTGGCTGTTGGATGGGCTGTTTGTAGGAGAAGATGGGTCGATAGGTGTTGTTGGTTGTGGAATATGGTGAGGGCAGGAGGTACATGGATGGGGTGATGGTTGTGAAGGATTTGTAGTGTTGGATGGGGAGGGTAGGTGGTCTTCAAAATTTGTCATTTGAAGATTGTTGGTGTTGGAGGATGAGGAGTTTTCTTTAAAGGGTAGGATCTCTTCATCAAATTTTGCATGGCGGGTTGTGTAGATGCGCCCGGTGGTTGGATCTAGGCACCTGAAGCCTTTATATTTGGGGCTATATCCAAGAAAAATACACGGCGCACTACGCGGAAGAAGTTTGTTCTTGATGTAGTCCCGAAGATATGGAAAAACTCGACATCCAAAAATTCTTAGATTTGAGTAGGAAAGTGGTTGGTGGAATAAAATTTCAAAAGGTGATTTATTTTCAAGAAGGGGTGTGGGTAGACGATTTATTATGTAAGTCGTGGAAGTGAAAGCATCAACCCAAAATTTTGGAGGAGCATTGGCGTTGAACATCATCGCCAAACCTGTTTCAGTTAGATGCCGATGTTTTCGTTCGGCTCTACCATTTTGTTGTGGGGTGTGCGGACAAGATAAACGATAATGTATGCCATGTTGTTGAAAACATTGTTGAACTCGATTGTTGGTGAATTCGGTTCCACCATCGCTTTGAAATACTTAAACTTTGCAAGAAAATTGATTTTGTACAAAGTTTAAGAAAGCGATTAGGGTGTTAAAAATCCGATTTTGCTTTGAGAGGGTAGAACCACGTGAATCGAGAGTAGTCATCAACAAATATAGCATAATATAAGTAACCATCCGTTGAGACAACGGGTGCGGGTCCCCACAAATCACAATGAATGAGATCTAAAACATGTTGAGCACGTTTTGTGTTTTCATTAAAAGGTAAATGCTTAGCTTTTGACAATTCACAAGAAGTGCACAATCCCGGTTTGGGTAATAATGATGTAACAAAAACATGACCACGTTTATTTAAGATGGCAAAGGTGTCGAAGGAAACATGTCCTAAACGACTATGCCATTTATTGAATGAAGCACGAAGATGCGAAGCGGAAAGAGTGGCAACAAGAGACTTGTGACTTTGGGTGAGGACGTAGAAGCCATTTTCGCAGATGCCTCTAGCAAGAACTTGACTCGTTTTTCGATCCTGAATATGAAAATAATTATTAGAAAACAAAACATCAACAGGTGAGTCATTTGTAAGTCTACTAATAGAAAGTAGATTTTTTGTGAGATTTGGAACAACAAGAACGTTTTGTAAAGAAATGTTGTCATTTAAGTTAGCGTTACCGATGTGGGTAATGGGTAATGATTCACCATTACCAAACGTCACACGCATATTACCAGATTGGGGTTCAGAATTATTTAGACCGTGGTCATTTGGGAGCATATGAGTTGTGGCACCTGAATCCGCAGTCCAATCCGGGGTGTCCGCAACAACGTTACATTGAGCATGGAAGGCATGTGCAAGATTTGCATCTAGAGGAACAGCCTTTTGAGCATATGAAGCAAGATTTGGACAAGTACTTGCGTAATGTCCTTCCTTGCGGCATAGTTGGCAGTGAGGGGCTCGTTTGTTGTAGTTGCCACCCATGCCACGAGAAGAAGTGAATCTGCCTCGGCCTTGAGTTGGGTTGGTGGAACGAGAGTTGGTTTGTTTAGGATGGTTAGCATAAAAGGCTGCCTCAGGGGTGTGATTTCCATGAAGTTTTTGCAAAAATATTTCCTGATTTTCGGCATTAGCAAGAAGGTCACGAAAAGAGGGAGCGGGATGAATGGTTCTTTGAGAAGTTGAGAAATTTTCGAAAGAGACGCCTAGGCCACAGAGAAACCAGTGGCGTTTATCCTCATCGCTAACGGGTTGACCGATAGAGCTAGTTGATCGGTGAGGGCCTTAAATTTCCGATCAAACTCGGATACGGTGGAGGTACCTTTTTGAAGTGTTCGAAGCGCATCTTTAAGATTATGAATGCGTTCAACGGAACAATGACTATAAGCATTTGCAAGGGCTTTCCAAACCGAAAGAGCAGTGGTGTGGCCAATGGTTTCAGCCATGGCCTCTTCTGTAACACCCCGAAAAATATAAAACTTTATATTAGAATTATAAAGTATAAATAAACGAGAAATTACTAACTAGAAATTTTTAACCTAGTTAGTTAATAGATTAGAAATAGCTTATGATGGGGTTAAAAGCTACTAAACAATAAGTAGAACAAAGTTGAGGGGCCTAAGTTGTCAAAATTGGAACTTAATTTGTTAAAACAAAAGAAAATAAACCAAACACCCCCAAAAGAAGGGTGTGGTCGATCAGAAGAAAGACCAGGTCGACCCCCCCCCCCCAAGCTTCAAACCCTAAATTCACTAAAACTCTCAAATTGGATGTGCAAATCTGGTCCAAAACGAAATCCGAGCCTAGAATCGTGATCCTCATCGCAAGAGGATTAAAAGGTATGTAAAATCTGATGAAATCTCTAAACTTGGAAATCTCATGATTTTGGAAAAGCTGAAATTAGATGTTGCATGTGAGTTATGTGGTTAGATTAGGGATGATACAGTGTCTAGGAGTGAAACCTAGACAACTACAAGTGAAATCATGCTCAAATTCAGGAAAATTCCATGAACACCTTGAAGGTGGATTGTGGGTTTTACAAGATAATGATGAACATTAGGGTTTAGAATGATTATCCTAGTGTAATTTGATTATAGAAAGTGATTTCAGAAAGGTATGACGATTAAAATGCTATATGAGGGCTTTATTGATGTCAAGTTAGCTAATTAGCAAACTATGAACTTGAATACAAAGGATATAAAAATTATGCCTTTATAGTGTTTGTTGAAATGCCTCAAAGAAGGCTTGAAAGTGAATTGTTAAGTTAAAAAACGCATAACTATGATGTATGACAAAGTGTGCGTTATGTATGTGAAACCAAGAGTTCTAAACATGTCTTGAATTGAACTCTATAGGAAAGGATACCGGAACGTCGAGTGGACAAGCCGGTGGTGATTTGCGGTTGAAGGGCGTACACTAAGGTATGTAACTTGACCCGTTACATTAAGTAAATTTTGATAATTGTAATATGCATAGTTGAAATTTAGAATAAAGGTTGCTATGAATTAAAGTGGTGTTGTCACTATATTGAATAATTGGTCAAAAGTTGGTTAGAACTCGTTGGTAGTCGTCATAAGGAAGGAATTCCGTAGACGAGCCAAACGGGTCGAAAAATCAAGTAAGGCATGGTTAATGCTCCGGATTATGATGGATTGATCTTTGATATTGAATAATATATAACATATTAAAGGTACGACATTTCAATGTATTGGTATCCTAGAAAACTGAAATCCGTGAGTTGGGTGTTAGTGTAATAAACAAATCAAACAAAAACATAAATCTCCAGGAACTACCGTAAATTACGGTAGTACCGTAATTTACGGTAGATGTCAAGAAGTTACGGTGGTTCGCCCCTGTCTTACGGTGGATCAAATGTTTCCAGGACTCACCGTAACTTACGGTGACACCGTAAGTTACGGTGTAATCAGAAAAACTTTAAATTTTTTTTAAAATTTAAAATTGATGTTGAATAATATGTTTATGTCTTATATACCAAAGTCAAAACTAATGTTTTAATGGTTTTGACCCTAGGTGTCAAGGTGGACCTTATGGTGGTCAAGCAATGTCGAAGAACCGAACACGACTTTTGAAGCTTCCGCTATGTTTTTTTTTAATCTTACTTAAACTTTGTTCATGGGTTATAAACAATTTCTTAATCAATTTTTGAATGTTCCAACTTAGTCATTAGTTGACTAAGGTTTATGATACTTGTGTACTTGACGTATGAAACTTACTGCAATGAATATCTTTTGTATAAAAATGTATAAAATTAGTCTTAAATTCAAGTAATTTTGAGGTTGTTACAAGTTGGTAATCAGAGCTCAAGGTTGTCAATAAGTGTTCGGTTCAAGCTTGATCGATCGTCCAGTAAGAATTAAATTATTTTGTTAATAAATTATGTATTATGTAAAGAATGAGAAACGAACAAATATGCATGAAAAGAGTGTGTAAGCTCACTCAAATACAAGAAATGCATGAAACAAGAACGATTAAATCAAGTTATGAACTTGATCGAATCAAAACAAGAACGATTAAATCAAGTTATGAACTTGATCGAATCAAAACAAGAACGATTAAATCAAGTTATGAACTTGATTAAATCAAAATGAGAATGATTGAATCAAGATATGAACTTGATTGAATCAAAACAAGTAAAGCATGTGTTATAAATGGAATGTTTAACAACCTTTGTAAACATTTCAGAAATAGAGATGGCAGATGGAGGTAATGATAATGCGGTGCCAAGAGTCACCGAACAAATGAGGGAAGTGATTGCCGAAGAGGTTGGAAAGGCGATCGAAAACAGTTTGTCAGGCTTTATTGATAAAATTCAAAACACAGTTTTATCAATAGTAGAAGAGAGAATCAAGAAATTGGAAGATGATTCAAAATTAGCAAAGGAAAAGCAGGGAGGACGAAAGCCTTGTTCATTCAAGGAATTCATGGCCTGTAAACCACCAATATATAATGGGGAGGTTGATCCAATAGTGTGCCAACGATGGCTAAGTGATATCGAAGGGGTATTCGAGAGGACCCATTGTGATGAAGATGACTACGTAGCCTATGGTACAGGTCAACTAAGGAGTCAAGCGAAAGATTGGTGGGATAACAAAAAGAGAGAGATCAGTATTGAAGCTGCTAAGGTCATGACTTGGGAAGAATTCAAGACGCCATTTCTTAAGCATCATAGCCCCAAGGCGGTTATGAATAAAATCAAGGAGGAGTTCATGCAACTTAGGCACAAGAGTGAAACCATAGACAAGATTACGGCAACGTTTATGGATAAGATGAAGTTTTGCGATGATTTAGTGACGAATGAAGAACAAAAGATATACTACTACCATAACATGTTGAGTGCTAAATATAGAGAATTTATCACCCCTTCCAAATACGAGACCCTTACCGAGATCATAAATGCTGCTTGGGAAAGGGAGATCGAACTGAAAAAGAGCATTGAAAGGGGTGAACGGAAAGCACAAGATGTAAACCCAAGCCCTGCTAAGAAGGAACGAACAAACGAAACTGCAAAGAAATCAGATACGAAAGGTGGGTCGCCAAGTTGCAGAATCTGCGGAAAGGGTCATAAAGGCGAATGCCGTTACAAGGATAAGCCTTGTCCCATATGCAAAAAAACGGGACATATGGCTATATCGTGCCCGGAGAAAGTGACGGTTTGTTACAATTGTTATCGAACGGGTCACAAAAAGTCGGAATGCCCGGAACTGGTCAGAAAGAAGGATGGGCAGGACCCGAAAGGTGAAGCCCCAAAAGCAAAGGCAAGATCTTTTCAACTAACCACCGCAGAAGCAAAGGTTGAACCTGACGTGGTCTCAGGTATATTTGCTGTAAATTCGATTCCTGCACGCGTGTTATTTGATACGGGTGCGAATAAATCCTTTGTTTCATATGGATTTATTCGACATCCTTCATTTGTTCTAACAAAATTACCTGTGCCCTTAGAAGTAGAGATAGGTAATAACAAGAGCTTTATGGTTTGTGATGTATGTAAAAACTGTAAACTGAGCATTGATGACGAAGAATATTTGATAAACCTAATTCCGATGTCAATGGGAGAATTTCAAGTAGTCGTTGGGATGGATTGGCTATCTCAACACCATGCAAAGGTTGTGTGTTTTCGTAAAGAGATAAAACTAACATCTCCGAGCGGGAAACACGTCACCATTTATGGCGAAAAAGGAGGCAACCCCATAGTATGCTCAATGTTGAAAGCTCACAAGCTTATGAGGCGAGGATGCAAGGCATTCATGATATACGCTAACGAGCCCGAAAAAGAATCACGAAAGATTGGAGATGTACCGGTAGTACGAGATTATGAAGATGTGTTTCCGGAAGATTTACCGGAGATACCGCCCGAACGGGAAATAGAGTTCGGGATCGAATTGATTCCGGGCGCGAAACCCGTAGCAAAAGCCCCGTACCGACTTGCCCCGTCGGAATTACAATAGTTGATGTCCCAAATCCAAGACCTGCTTGACAAGGGATTCATAAGGCCGAGTGTGTCTCCTTGGGGCGCACCGGTGTTGTTCGTAAGAAAGAAAGACAGGAGTATGCGCATGTGTATCGATTACCGGGAGTTAAACAAACTCACGGTAAAGAACCGATACCCGCTCCCGAGGATAGATGATTTATTCGACCAACTACAAGGTGCGAACTGGTTTTCAAAAATTGACCTTAGATCGGGGTATCACCAACTAAAGGTCAAAGAAGAAGATGTGCCGAAGACGGCTTTCCGCACGAGATACGGACATTACGAATTCCTCGTGATGTCATTTGGGCTAACAAACGCACCCGCGGCTTTCATGGACCTCATGAACCGGGTTTGCAAGCCAATGTTGGATAAGTCGGTCATAGTGTTTATCGATGATATCTTGGTGTATTCGAAAAGTGAAGCTGAACACACACACCACTTACAAGAAGTGTTAGAGACACTTAGACGAGAGAAGTTATATGCAAAATTCTCTAAATGTGCCTTTTGGTTACGAAAGGTACAATTTCTTGGCCATGTCATAAGTGCCGACGGAGTTTTGGTGGATCCGTCAAAGATAGAGGCTGTGTCAAAATGGAATCCCCCGAAGAACCCTTCAGAAATTAGAAGCTTTTTGGGACTCACGGGATATTATAGGAGATTCATTCAAGATTTCTCCAAGATTGCGTCACCGCTGACAAAGCTAACCCGGAAGAAGGAAAAGTTCATTTGGGGTGTAGATCAAGAAAGGGCGTTTCAAACACTAAAAGAGAAGTTAACTCAAGCTCCGGTACTGACATTGCCGGACGGAGTCGAAGACATGGTGGTATATTCGGATGCTTCACTATCAGGGCTCGGATGTGTTTTGATGCAACGTGGCAAAGTTATAGCTTATGCCTCGAGGCAATTGAAGATCCACGAGAAGAAATACCCCACGCACGATCTCGAGTTGGCTGCGGTGGTATTTGCGTTAAAAATATGGAGGCATTACTTATATGGGGTAAAGTGCACCATATTCACCGACCACAAGAGCTTGAAATACTTCTTCGATCAGAAGGAGTTAAATATGCGACAAAGGCGATGGCTAGAAACGGTGAAAGATTTCGACTGTGAAATACATTACCACCCCGGAAAGGCAAATGTGGTAGCGGATGCGCTGAGCAGAAAAGCGGACTATGTCCCAATACGAGTAAGGTCGATGCAACTCGTGGTAACCTCGGGTATACTCGAACGTATTCGGGGGGCGCAGTTCGAAGCAGTAAAAGAAGAGAATTGGAAGAAAGAAAGAATAATCGGTCAATTGAAAGATTTGTCCGATGGGAATCACGGGTTGAAGACTCGATCCGGAAGGATATGGGTCCCACATACTTGTGGAGTGAAGGCGCTTCTACTTAATGAAGCTCATAAATCCCGTTATTCAATTCATCCGGGTGCGACCAAGATGTACAATGATTTGAAACAAAATTATTGGTGGCCCAGAATGAAGAGGGATGTGGCGAAGTATGTGGAAAAATGCTTGACATGTTTACAAGTCAAGGCGGAGCACCAGCAACCATATGGCAAACTCCAACCGTTAGAAATTCCGGTTTGGAAATGGGAACATATTACAATGGACCTATTAACCAAGTTGCCTAAGACGAGTCGTGGTTTCGATGCCATTTGGGTAGTGGTGGATAGATTGACGAAAAGTGCTCACTTCATTCCGATTCGTGAGACTTATACGTCAGAAAATATGTCAGAAGTTTACACTAATGAAATAATAGCACGTCATGGGGTGCCGGTATCCATCGTGTCTGATAGGGATACCCGGTTTACTTCAAATTTCTGGCGAGATTTCCAAGAGCAAATGGGAACCAAATTGTTCATTAGCACTGCGTACCATCCTCAAACGGATGGACAGAGTGAAAGAACGATACAAACATTGGGGGATATGCTACGGGCATGTATAATCGACTTTGGAGGAAGTTGGGATGTTCACCTACCGTTAGTCGAGTTTTCATATAATAACAGCTACCAATCTAGTATTAAGATGGCACCGTACGAAATGCTTTATGGTAGGAAGTGTCGAACCCCGGTATGTTGGGGTGAAGTGGGTCCGCGTGAACTCGCTCATCAAGATATAGTACGAGCCACGAACGAAAAGATCGATATAGTTCGGGCACACTTGAAAGCAGCTCAAGACAGGCAAAAGGCGTATGCTGATAAGACGAATAGGCCAATCGAATTCCAGGTTGGTGACATGGTCATGCTAAAAGTTTCCCCATGGAAGGGCGTTATTAGATTCAGAAAAAGGGGGAAACTAAGCCCGAGGTTTATTGGACCATTTAAAATTATCGGAAGAGTTGGCAAGGTAGCTTACCGCCTTGAGCTACCGGAGGAACTAAGTGGGATTCATGGCACGTTTCACGTGTCACAATTAAGAAAATGCCTAGCAGACGAAACGGCCTATATCCATTACGATGATATCGAAGTGGATAATAGTCTGAATTATGCGGTGAGACCGGTGGAGATTTTAGACCGAAAGGTCAAGCATTTACGAAATAAACAAATTGATCAAGTCAAAGTCAAATGGGAGCATAGGAAAGGTTCGGACACCACGTGGGAGTCCGAAGAGGAGATGCGACGTCTTCACCCTACATTATTTGGTACGTACTTCGGTTTCGGGGACGAAACCCTTTTTAAGGGGGGTGGACTTGTAACACCCCGAAAAATATAAAACTTTATATTAGAATTATAAAGTATAAATAAACGAGAAATTACTAACTAGAAATTTTTAACCTAGTTAGTTAATAGATTAGAAATAGCTTATGATGGGGTTAAAAGCTACTAAACAATAAGTAGAACAAAGTTGAGGGGCCTAAGTTGTCAAAATTGGAACTTAATTTGTTAAAACAAAAGAAAATAAACAAAACACCCCCAAAAGAAGGGTGTGGTCGATCAGAAGAAAGACCAGGTCGACCCCCCCCCCCCCAAGCTTCAAACCCTAAATTCACTAAAACTCTCAAATTGGATGTGCAAATCTGGTCCAAAACGAAATCCGAGCCTAGAATCGTGATCCTCATCGCAAGAGGATTAAAAGGTATGTAAAATCTGATGAAATCTCTAAACTTGAAAATCTCATGATTTTGGAAAAGCTGAAATTAGATGTTGCATGTGAGTTATGTGGTTAGATTAGGGATGATACAGTGTCTAGGAGTGAAACCTAGACAACTACAAGTGAAATCATGCTCAAATTCAGGAAAATTCCATGAACACCTTGAAGGTGGATTGTGGGTTTTACAAGATAATGATGAACATTAGGGTTTAGAATGATTATCCTAGTGTAATTTGATTATAGAAAGTGATTTCAGAAAGGTATGACGATTAAAATGCTATATGAGGGCTTTATTGATGTCAAGTTAGCTAATTAGCAAACTATGAACTTGAATACAAAGGATATAAAAATTCTGCCTTTATAGTGTTTGTTGAAATGCCTCAAAGAAGGCTTGAAACCGAATTGTTAAGTTAAAAAACGCATAACTATGATGTATGACAAAGTGTGCGTTATGTATGTGAAACCAAGAGTTCTAAACATGTCTTGAATTGAACTCTATAGGAAAGGATACCGGAACGTCGAGTGGACAAGCCGGTGGTGATTTGCGGTTGAAGGGCGTACACTAAGGTATGTAACTTGACCCGTTACATTAAGTAAATTTTGATAATTGTAATATGCATAGTTGAAATTTAGAATAAAGGTTGCTATGAATTAAAGTGGTGTTGTCGCTATATTGAATAATTGGTCAAAAGTTGGTTAGAACTCGTTGGTAGTCGTCATAAGGAAGGAATTCCGTAGACGAGCCAAACGGGTCGAAAAATCAAGTAAGGCATGGTTAATGCTCCGGATTATGATGGATTGATCTTTGATATTGAATAATATATAACATATTAAAGGTACGACATTTCAATGTATTGGTATCCTAGAAAACTGAAATCCGTGAGTTGGGTGTTAGTGTAATGAACAAATCAAACAAAAACATAAATCTCCAGGAACTACCGTAAATTATGGTAGTACCGTAATTTACGGTAGATGTCAAGAAGTTACGGTGGTTCGCCCCTGTCTTACGGTGGACCAAATGTTTCCAGGACTCACCGTAACTTACGGTGACACCGTAAGTTACGGTGTAATCAGAAAAACTTTAAAAAAAATTTAAATTTAAAATTGATGTTGAATAATATGTTTATGTCTTATATACCAAAGTCAAAACTAATGTTTTAATGGTTTTGACCCTAGGTGTCAAGGTGGACCTTACGGATGGTGGTCAAGCAATGTCGAAGAACCGAACACGACTTTTGAAGCTTCCGCTATGTTTTTTTTTTTTTTAATCTTACTTAAACTTTGTTCATGGGTTATAAACAATTTCTTAATCAATTTTTGAATGTTCCAACTTAGTCATTAGTTGACTAAGGTTTATGATACTTGTGTACTTGACATATGAAACTTACTGTAATGAATATCTTTTGTATAAAAATGTATAAAATTAGTCTTAAATTCAAGTAATTTTGAGGTTGTTACATCTTCTGTAAGAGTAGAATTTATCAGCAAAAGTACCTTTTGATCAGCTGCCTTCCAAGCCGTGAACTCGGGATTAACAGTGGGTTTGTCATTTTTGGTTATGGTTTCGGCTGGAATGGTAGAGGTGCTATCAATATGGCTAATTAGGTTGAGGTAAGTAAGGACAGGTATAATTTGCTTTTCCCAGGGTAAGTAATTTTGAGAGGTGAGTTTGATGTTTATAAGGTGACTCAAAGAGTGAAGAGGAATGGCTGACAAATCTGCCATGGATGGCGATGAAGGGGACAGGAAAAGAAAAAACGAACAGGAAGGAAGAAGAAAAAAAGAGAGAAAAAGGATCTCAGGCTGATACCATGAGACAATTGAAGAATTCAGTACCTTTGTATTACAAGCTATCGACAATATATACAAGAGAGTTAGCAAGAATTAGGGAGAGAATATCTCCCTTTTTAATACAGTAAATTACATTGATTGACTATACTATAATTGAGGAGATATGAATCCTTGATTGAATTGATTTAGCCTAATACGTAAGCTTTGCGGTGGGCATCAATTATCCAAACGGCGTTTGGATCTCCAGAGAAGAGAAGAGAAAAGAAAGTGTGCAAAAGAACCAGAGTTTAATTGGGGGAGAAGGTTTGGCTCAATGAATATGTTGCAGTTATATTAATTAGTCTCGGTTATTGTTTTAAAAAGTTTAATTAAGTTAATTATTTTTTTCTTTTCTTTATTGTTTATAAATCAGAAAAGGGATGATATCATGGATTGAAAAATTGACATCATCATTTTGAAATTCCTGTCTTAGATTGGGTGAATTTGTCTATATGACATCAGCCTTAATCCTCGTTTATTAGATAAAATGATAGTTAAGCAAATATGTGTGCGATCATCAATTTAAAAGAGGTGTATTACCTTGGCCAACTACAAGAAAAGCGGATGTTGGTGCTCTGAACTGTGTTCGGAAATTCCATCAAACGAGCAACTAGTGGATTTCTTGTAGGACCCTATCTCTCGTGTTATCATATTACATTATTTTAATATTTTTAATGCGTGTTTAACTTCTTGTGGGGCCTAGGGCTGGCAAATCGTGTTTTAGCGGGTTTAATAGGTTTCTGACGACACGAACAACACAAGTTCTAAACATGAATACGACTTGTTTAACGACTTTATATCCAATGTCTATAACACATTTGTATGTTTTATGTAACAAGATGGAGAAATAATGGATCCTAACATTCTAATTTTAATTATTTGGTGTACTTTTCAATAAACAAGTATAATCGTGTCTTATACAGTTTACCTATTGCCAGCCATATCTCTTACGTATTAATATTATATTATTTTAATATTTTTAGTGCTTAACTAAAATTTTGTAGTGTTAAGAGAAAAATTAGTGTTTTGCAAAGAATGTTGGAATATGATGTAGCAGCTTGTGGGGGTTTAAAAACCCGTTGTGTTGGAGGTGCGCTTAGTCTAGTGTTTGTTAGCGAGTTTGTTTGAGGTTTATCTAAACTGAGCTCAAGCTGACAACTTTCGCTTGTTAATATTTTTGTCCTGGGCCGGGTTGAGTTATTTATATCTAAGCTCAAACTTGAGTTAATGTTGGCTCGGCTCGGCTCTTTCAATAAACAACTCTAAATAGAATCCCGAAGGATACAATTATTTATCATGTTATTGATAAAGATGCCATAATGACCTAAAAAACAAATCATGTTATTCATAAGATAAACTGCCAAAATGATCCCCGAGGTTTGCTCACTTTTGGCACTTTAGTCCAAAATTCAAACCTTTTGAATCTGAATCCCTGTGGTTTCAATTTTGTTGTCATTTTCATCCAAAAACAAATTTAGTCAGATTTTTGAGTTATTATCCAGCTTTTTTGTCCTTTTCTGCCCTTTTAATGAATGGCAAAATGGTCAGATTTTTTTAATTTGTTAGAATAAAACGTTAAAATACCATTTTGTCCTTTATTAAAGGACAAAAAAAGTTGGATGTTAACTGAAAAATGTTAACAGATTTTGATTTTGGATGAAATTGCAACAGAATTGAAACCACAAGGACCTAGATTTAAAAGGTTTTAGTTTTAGACTAAAGTAGCAAACGTGACTAAACCTGAGAGACCATTTTGACAGTTTACTCTATTGATAAAGATGCCATAATGACCTAAAAAAACAACCGTTTACTATTTTGGAGATTCGACCAAAAGCCCCGAAGGCAACTCCGAGATGCATCTATTGTGATAACAAGTTAAAAAAACAAGAAAATCAAGATTTTCATGATGTGTCGATTCAGAAATTAAGATTCTATCAACATATAGAAAAAATCATTATAGATATCACAAGTATCATCGGTATTCTTTTAAGCATATCACTAATTTTATTAGGCTTTTACTTTTGATTGTTATACATACCAAGTGCATCTATCCTAACGAAGAAAACCAACACCAAAAGAATTCTCGTCACGTAGCGCGCGGGAATACGACTAATTTATTATCCATTTATATGTTTTACTAGGTAATGATATGTATAGTGTATGGTCGTGTTTAGATTGATACCTGAAACTCATTAACGCCTCACGCCCTAAACGACCAACCTAACATGATCGATGCTACAATAGATATTCTCCTAACTTTTAAGAATAATTATTATTTGTGATAAAATATTTTATAGAAATTTGTCATGCATAATAAAAACTAGTTTTTCTTGACGTCGCACGTCGCGGCGAAACCGAACAAATAATAATGTAAAACAAACATGATTTGAAAAAAAAGCATGTTGTTTAGAAAGCCAAACTATTATAACGGTTTAATTTATCATCGTACCATTTTATAATACCAAATAAATACTTTATTTTGAGTACAACTTCGTTTTTAACAAAACTTATAACGGAATTTCAGGGGGAAATCAAGCACAACTACGTACTTAAGTTTTTAAAAAAAAATTATAAAGGTAAATTATTAAATAATTATCGAATTAATCGATAAATTAAAATATGTTCTAAGCAAAGAAAATAGAATTATTAAAAAATGGCAAATGAAATATATGGTTTTAAAAAGGTAAAAAGTATGAAAAATATGTTATTAAAAGTAAAAATATGTTATTAAAAGTAATTATAATAATAAATATTATAATATATTTAAAAAAATAATAAAAAGCTATATATTATTATAAAAATAAAGTTACTATTCATTATTATTCTTCTTTATATATATAGGGGATCGCTAAAATGAGAACCACCTCCAGTTATGAGAACCATGAGAACCACTTTATAGCCTTTAGATCAACTTGATGGATAGATGAGATTAAAAGTAACAAAAACTAATATTAAATAAAATTTGTCTTATTATGTCTTTTATATTTTAATCAAAAAGGGTATATTGGTAAAATAACTCTTTTTTGTCTTTTTCACTTTATTATTTTTTAATTACTTTTTGTTTTATTATATTACTTTTTAGTTTTATTATATTACTTTTTATTTTTTTAAAAGATTTTTTTATTAAAAACATTTTTAAATTCAGATTTTTTTAACAAAAGACAATTTTTTTTGCACGCCGGATTTTGCACGCCGTTTTTACGTCCCGTTTTTTGCCGCACCGTTTTTAGCGTCACGTTTTTTTACAAGCCGTCCCGTTTTTTGCCGTCCCGTTTTAGCCGTCCCGTTTTTTGCCGTCCCGTTTTTTGCCGTCCCGTTTTAGCCGTCCCGTTTTTTGCCGTCCCGTTTTAGCCGTCCCGTTTTTTGCCGTCCCGTTTTAGCCGTCCCGTTTTTTGCCGTCCCGTTTTTTGCCGTCCCGTTTTAGCCGTCCCGTTTTTTGCCGTCCCGTTTTAGCCGTCCCGTTTTTTGTCGTCCCTTTTTTGCCGTCCCGTTTTAACGCGGCGTTTTTTAAGTCCCGTTTTATTTACGTTTTACGTTTTACGAAAAACTTTTTACGTTTTACGTTTTACGAAAAACTTACTTACGTTTTACGAAAAACTTACTTACGTTTTACGAAAACTTTTTACGTTTTACGTTTTACGAAAAACTTTTTACGTTTTACGTAAAACTTTTTACGTTTTACATAAAAACACCGACCTTTTTACGGCCAACTTTTTTAACGCGCCGCTTTTACGGCCGACTTTTTACGTTAAAAAGTTTACGTTTTTTGTTAAAAAATTTACGTTTTACGTTAAAAAGGTTTACGTTTTACGTTAAAAAATTTACGTTTTACGTTAAAAAGTTTACGTTTTACGTTAAAAAGTTTACGTTTTACGTTAAAAAGTTTACGTTTTATGTTTTTACGTTTTACGTTAAAATATTTACGTTTTACTTTGAAAACTTTACATTATTACATTAAAAAGTTTACGTTTTACGTTAAAAGTTTACGTTTGACGTTAAAAAATGTATGTTTTACGTATTACGTTAATTTTTTTAATCTTTTTACGTTTTACGTTAAACTTTATTACGTTTTACGTTTTAAACTTTTTACGTAAAACTTTTTACGTTTTACGTTTATACGTAAAACTTTTTACGTTTTACGTTTTACGAAAATCTTTTTACGTTTTACGTTTTTACGTTAAACTTTTTACGAAAATCTTTTTACGTTTACGTTTCCGTTTTACGAAAATCTTTTTACGTTTTACGTTTTTACGTAAAACTTTTTACGTTTACGTTTTACGAAAATCTTTTTACGTTTTACTTTAAAACTTTTTACGTTTTACGTGAAAACTTTTTACGTTTTACGTTTTTTACGTATTACGTTAAAAAGTTTACGGGTTAACTTTTTTTTTTTACAAAAACTTCTTTACGCAAAAACGAACGCACCCAGAAATCGCATACTCGGGAGATGTCTCAGATATATCGTTATCATCATCGACTAGGGGGGGGGGAATTAAAAACCAACAACATCAAAACAAAGTTTATCTCGAAAAAAAACGGGGTTTGGCTCAGATTAACGGATAATCAAAAGGCTGCAAAAAGAGGGGTTGCAGGTTTAAAAAATCTACCCTCCGCCGTCCTTGCCGCGCCATCGTCCGTTGTTTTTTTTTATCATCACCGCCGATTCCAAAAGGGACCAGATTCAACCGATTTAAACCATTCAAAGGGACCATGAACAACATTCAAACCCAGAAGAAACATGAACATCAATCAAACCCAGAAGGAACATGAACATCAATTAACCCAGAAGAAACATGAACATCAAACCCAGAAGAAACATGAACATCAAACCCAGAAGAAACATGAACATCAATTAAACATGAACATCATTCAAAAGGACCATGAACAACATTCAAAAGGACCCAGAAAGAAACATGAACATCAATTAAACATTCAAAAGGACCATGAACAACATTTTAAATATTTCTATGCCAAGAATCAACAGATGAAACAAAACCCACCAAAAAAAAATCTAAACTTTTCAACAACAAACAACAAACTGAAACATTGATAACAAGATTTTAACGAGAGAGATGAGTTTGAATTCAACAACAAACTGAAACATTGATAACAAGTTTTTTACCAGAGAGATGAGTTTGAATTTTCCGGCGAGGGGTGACCGGGTAGATGGTGGCCATCGAACCGGGAGAAATCAACAACACAGGAGGAGACCGGGACCTCCGCCGCACACGGCGGCGCTGCCGCCGGCCCACCACCCAGCCATCGAACCGCCACCACCGCTCACGGCGGCGCTGCACCACCGTCATCGAGCACCCACCACCTCCGATTCAACAGATCTGTCGGGTTGGAGTGTTGTGGCGGTTGCGGCGGAACAGGGGTGTCATCATCATCATCGGAGAACAGGGGTGTCATCATCGGAAACACCATCATCATCGGATTCAACAGATCTGCCGGAAAACACCATCATCATCGGAGAAAAGGGGTGTCATCGGCCAAAACCACCCATTTAACACAAGATCTTAAAGAAGCCATGCACCGAGAAATCTTAGTTATACCCGTTCAAAAAAAAACACAAGATCTTGAATGGAGATGAGAGAGGAGAGAGTAATGTGAGAGGAGAGAGTAAATGATAAATGTCAGGGACAATAAATAGAGAGAGAGTAGATTAGACATTTAAGAGTAAATGACCAAATTACCCTTTTTCTTGATTGGTTGAGAGTGGTTCTCATGGTTCTCATAACTGGAGGTGGTTCTCATTCTAGCGGCTCCCTATATATATATATATATAGGACAAAGATCCGTTAGGAACCACCCTTTATTGCGAGAACCGCGAGAACCAGTGTGAACACAAACAGTAATTCCTAAAAAAATCTAAAAAACACCAAAAGAAAAAAAAAATTTTATTTTTTTACTATTTTTTTTGAAAAATTCGCAATATTTTGTTAATAAAAAAAATAAAAAAAAATTTCAAAAAAAAAAAAAAAAATTCTGAGTAACAGTTATCCATGCACATGTGCATATGTATCGTTTCTTTGTCAAATTCCGTAATTCATTACAAATAATAGTCAATTGCACTTTCATTTACACTGCCACGTGTAATACACTACTTTTTACGTTAACAATGTTAGAAATGCACATGTGCATCTATATGTATCAACAGGAAATAAGGTGTTTTGGTACACTACTTTCTCTTTCATCTATCATTCCATCCATAATACACAAGCATGCACATGTGCATTTTTGTCATTTCTTTGACAAATTCCGTAATTCATTACATATATTAGACAATTGCACTTTCATTTACACTACCATATGTAATACACTACTTTTTACATTACCAATATTAGAAATGCACATGTGCATTTATATGTATCAACATGAAATAAGGTGTTTTGGTACACCACTTTGAATACACTTTCCCTTTCATCTATCATACCATCCATAATACACTACCATTACCTCCTACCATCCATAATACAATACCATTACCTCCTACCATCCATAATACAATAACATTAACAATATTTTCACTTTATTACATGTATGTAAACACCATTTATACCATCCAATCAACATATTACATAAAAAATTGACAGCTATAACCAAACCATCAACCACTAGATATAACTAACCAAAAAACATGTATATGGGTCTACTTCTCCATTTAAAATCACAAACTTTTTGTATCAAAACACGTTATATCATGGTTATACCTAATTATGCACATGTGCATTTTGAATATTGGTAATGTAAAAAGTAGTGTATTACTAATGGTATTGTAAATTAAAGTGCAATTGTCTATTCCTGATAACGTATTACCGAATTTGTTGAAGTAATGATACATATGCACATGTGCATGGATAACTGTTACTCGAAAAAAAAAAGTTTTTTTTTTTTTATGGTAACGAAATATAGCGATTTTTTATTAAAAAATATTAAAAAAAATAAAAAAAAAATTTGAGTGCTTTTTTTATTTTTTTTAGATTTTATTTTGTGTTCACATTGGTTCTCGCGGTTCTCGCAATAAGGGTGGTTCTCGCATGAACCTTACCCTATATATATATATATATATATATATATATATATATATATATATATATATAATTAATGTTGTTTCTTATTTCTGTACTTCAATGTAATAACATATATGTATATTGGAGTAAGACTATGGGGTATGGGGCGTGAGTTGGGTACAAACGCCTAAGTCATCACCCCTGGTGGGCTTGGGTTTCGGCGTGGCCCCTTTGGCTGGGGTTTCAGCCCTGGCGTTGGGCGTGCCTAGCGGGCTTCCGTGGCCGGCTCTGTATTTTAATAATAATTTTAGGTTTTTTTTAATTTTGTGTGTATTTTTTAATTTTAGGCTTTTTTTTAATTTTTATAAAACTAGCCAACCAACGCGGGCTAGCCACGCCCCGCCATACCGATCCAACACGTCACTCACCAGCGGGGGGCTTGAAGTCCACGTGTTAACCCATGCCCCAAACCCCCGCCCTACCATACCCCACGGTCTAATATGATACACTATTATGCTAACCATTGGAATACATGCTATAAATATATATCATTTTGGCCTCTGTGGACAGTGGCGGATCTAGAAAATCCGCATAGAGGTAATGTTTCAATAAAAAGGAGTAACAAAATCGAAAAACATCAAATTTTTCCAAAATTTACACCACCATCATCATCGGAGCGTCAAGGGGCAACGGAGGTTACCCCTTCTATCACTCTAGGTCCGCCCCTGCCTGTGGTTTAACTAGTTTAACCATTTCAGTCAAAAAAAAAATTCTTTTGACATACCCGACCTTGAGATTGCATTTTATAACGGTTTTGCCCCCTAACGCTAACTATGTTACTTTTTTTTTCCCAAATAACCCTCTGGGTATTTTGCTCCTTTTATAGCTTAGGGGCTGTTTATGTAAGTTATAAAGTTCTTTTAATATTTTTATTTGTGTAACTACTTAATTTTTTATTTCTTTATTTCTCGATTATTATTTAATAAAATACGGTTTAAATATACAAATAAATACACATTTCTTTAACAATTTGTTTTTATATATTTCATTTAAAAAAAACTGTTTTTTAACCTTTTTAATGCCGTCTATCATTTTTAAAATCATTTCTTTTTAAACTTTTATTTTTAAAATCGGTCTTCTTTAAGTCCTTCGTTTTTTTTAAATTAAACATTTCATTTTTTACCATTGTTTTTAAAACCATATGTTTTTTAACCAATTCATTTTTTAAAGTCGTTCGTTTTTAAAACCCGTTTATTTTTAAAGCGTTCTTTTTAAAACCATTTTGTAAAACGTTCCTATTATATTTAAAGCGTTATTCGAATCGTTTACCTTTTGTAAAATCTTCCATTTTTTGGACAGTTCGTTTGTTCGAATTCGTTCATTTTTAAAACCTTTTATTTATTAAAACCATACGCTTTTTAAAACCATATATTTTAACATAATTTTTAGTACCTTATGTTTTATTTTAAAAAACACCGTTTTTTAGATATACAAAAAAACCGTTCGTTAGTTTAAAATTGTTCATTTTTAAATTCCTTTGATTTTTAAAATCGTTCATTTTTTTAAGTTTATTTTTGTTATCGGCAATAAATAAATTATAGAGTACAAAGGCTAAAAAATTAGTGTTAAAAAAAGAAAGGTAAAAATGAACAATTTTAAACAAACAAACAGTTTTTTTTAATTAAAAAATAACATTTATAAAAAAACAAATGGTATTAAAAAAATATGTTAGAAATTTAAGATTTTAAAAGCAAATGACATTTGTAAACAAAAGGTTTAAAAATGAACGAATTCCAAACAAACAAACAAACAAACAAAGAGTCCAAAAAAAAGGATAAACGATTCAAATAAAGCTTTAAAAAATAGTAATGCTTTACAAAAAACGCTTCTGAAAGAAACTCTTTAAAAATAAATTATTTTAAAAATAAACGATTTTTAAAAATGAATTGTTTAAAAAAAGTTTAAATAGATATTTTTTTAAAAGAATGGTAAAAATGAACTGTTCAATTTTAAAAAAAGGAAGGACTTAAAAAGAACCATTTTAAAAACAAACAATTAAAAAAGAAACGATGTTAAAAAGTATAGACGGTTTTAAAAAGGTTAAAAATCAAATGTTAAAGAAACATGTATTTATCTGTATATTTAAAATGTATTTTGTGAAATAATATTCGTAAAATAAAGAAATAAAAAAAATTAAGCAATTACACAAATAAAAATATGAGTAAACTTCCATTTTACTCGTTGTGATTTGGTTATTTTAATGATTTTGCCCCAATAGTTTAAAAATAACCATTTTCCTCCTTGATTTTTCTAATTTATCGTCATTTTGCTCTCCGCCTCTAACTTCATTCAAAAAAATCCATTAACTAAAAGGGTATTTTGGTAATTTTATAGATAAAAGTAAGGGCATGTAAGTCTTTTCAACTAAATAAACCTATAACTTGTTTATTTACATGTATATAAGTAATTCTTTTCTGATCCCACATATTTCCAACCACTCTTTCTACCGGCCACCACCATCCACAACCATCCACCACCACCTGCCGACCACGACTACCGTGACTTTTAACTAAACGTTTTAATTGAGTTAGAGCCAGGGAGTAAACTACCGAAATATCCCTACTTTTAATTGAACGTTTTAACTGATTTAGAACTTGGGTACAAACTGCCGACAAACTCGAAAGATCAGGGAGGAAAATGGCTATTTTTTAACTATTGGAGCAAAACCGTTAAAATGACCAAATCACAGGGAGCAAAACGAAAGTTAACTCTAAAAATATTAAAAGAACTTTATAACTTACATAAGCAGCCCCTAAGCTATAAAAGGACCATAATACCCTTAGACTTAACTATAAAAAATAACATGATTAGTGTTAGGGGCCAAAATCATTATTTAAATGCAATCTTAGGGTCTGATATGTTAAAAGATTTCTTTTTAGACTGGAGGGGTTAAACTGTTAATACACAGGGGCCAAAATACTAATTTACTCTTTTATCAATAACTAAAGAAGAATGCAAAAAAATACGGTAAGACTTTATTGAATCCTATTTTTTAGGAATATTGTATTTTAATAATCTCAAATATTCGTCGTTAGTCGCCAACAGTCCCAATTTAAAAAATAATCACTGACAATCCTAACTATTAATATATTGGTCTCAAATTGACCCTGACTAACGAAACCCTAACACCATTAGTCTCCTGTTGGCGGAAAAACGTTTTTGGCCGGAAAACTCTTTTTTGGCTGGAAAACTCAACTTTGTCGTCCCAACCCTTTTTGTAACCTTATAACGGACCTTTAAGAACCTTATTCTAGTAAAAGTCTCAATTATTGACATCGTCAGAAAACTTCTTTTTGGCTGAAAAACTCAACTTTTTGTCGAAAAACTCAACATTTTCATCCCACACCTCTCTCGTAACATTAGATTTGACCTTTAGGAACATTTTTCTGGCCAAAAATGTTTTTCCGGTGACCGGAGACTAACGGTGTTAGGGTTTTGTTAGTCAGGGTCCACTGGAGGCCAATTTGTTAATAGTTGGAATTGTCAGTAGTTATTTTAAAAGTTGAGATTATTGGCGGTCAACGACGAATAGTGGGATTATTAAATTCCAGTATTCCTATTTTTTTTATCAATAGGATTAACCAAACCAACAAGTCAAAATATTTATTTTATTTACTGCTAAATTTTAGAATGTGGGGTATGGGGCGTGGGTGGGCTGAAAACGCCCAAGCCACCACCCCGGGTGGGCTTGGGTTGGGGCGTGGCCCAAGGGGCGGGAGTTTAAAGTCGGACGTGGGGCGGGCTAGCGATCCTATGTGGCCCGCTCCTACTCGCTGGTTGGCCATGTCATAGCGGGGCATTTAAAATCTAACCGTTTGGCCAAGCCAAGCGGTTCACCCCAACCCAACAGTCAACATCACTATAAATATAACCCCAACCCCACCGGCTACCCCAACCCAAACAAACTTGTTGGCTGTTCACCGCTACCCCAACCCAGTTGATCGATGGCCTCTTGGACACACGAAAAAGAGCTAGCTCTCGTCACGAGCGTCGTTGACGCAATGATGGGCCGACAACCCGGCGAAACGCGATATTGGCCGGAAGCTTTTGCAAGCTACCGACATAACGTCGGAAACGGCCGGCACAACTTGAACGCGTGCCAACATAAATGGCGCAAGCTACGGCCGAAACTTGATCGTTTCAAAGCCTACTACGAAGCCGTTCCGAGCGGTGAGTTAAGTCACGAGGACCGGGTGGCGGTGGCGAACATTGAGTTTCGGGGCAAGGAGCGAAAACCATTCGACAAGCTCGCGCTTTTTGAAATTTACCTAACGCTCTAGGTTTTTTTTTTAATTTTGTAATCGTTTTTAGGTTTTTTTTTTTTTGTAATTTTTAGGAATTATGTGAATTTTAAGAATTTAATAAAATTTTAGGCTTTTTTTAATGTTGTGTGTATTTTTTTAATTTTTTGTATTTTTTTTAAATAAACTGCCAAGCCACGTGGTTCACCCATGCCCCGCCATACCCCACGGACACGTCACTCACCGGTGGGGGGGGGGGGGGCTCGAACTCTACGTGTCAACTCATGCCCCCAACCCTCGCCCCACCATACCCCATGGTCATAGTGTCATGGTTGCTAAATAGGTGATGATTTATGTTCTTATTACCGTTGATTTTGCACCAAACCCTTGCCAATTCGCCTTTTGTGGCGTGTCGTACGGACATATGACACCTATCAAATCAACAATTGTCGTGGCACAATTTGCATTTGTTGCGCGGCATGTTAATTTTTGTTATTCGACCAATATCTTACTATCGTTTAATATAAAAACGCAATTACGTAAGTTGTCGTTCTGTAACCTAATACATACTTCATATAGTGACAGAGCTTGACCAAAAGTTTCGAAGATGTGTAAAGTGATGGGACCCAAAATAAAATTTTCTATCGTTATGTTTCGGGTCTTCATGGCTTCATTCACTGTAAACTAAGAAACTAAAATAACACTAGTTTTTTTTTTTTTAACATAGACCAACGAGAGTACGAGACCAATGATGTTACAGTGTGTGAATTATAATCATATTGATGTTATGGATCACAAGTCCATCTCCTCGGACATGATGGTGGGCTTGTGTTATGTTGGGGCTTGGGCTACTTACAGAAAAATAAAAAGAAAAAACGAAACGGGAATTACCTACATATACAAAAACCATGTTGGGGGAATAGTGCCAGGCAGCTGCCTGCCACTCCCCCATTGGACCAAACTTTTTTAAATTTAATGTTATTCTCAGTTTAAAATTACGCTTTCGTCCTTCGTTTAAAAATACGTTTTTGCCCCCAGCTCAAATTACCTACATATACAAAAACCATGTTGGGGGAATAGTGCCAGGCAGCTGCCTGGCACTCCCCCATTGGACCAAACTTTTTTAAATTTAATGTTATTCTCAGTTTAAAATTACGCTTTCGTCCTTCGTTTAAAAATACGTTTTTGCCCCCAGCTCAAAATAAAATTATAATTTTGCCCCTGGCTCAAAATTACGCTTTTGCCCTCTGTTTAAAAACTCATTTTTAATTTTGTTCTCAGTTTAAAATTACGGTTTCGCCCTTCATTTAAAATTACGGTTTTGCCCCCAGTTCAAAATAAAATTATGATTCCCCCCCCCCCCCAAGTTCAAAATTATGATTTTGCTTTCAGTTTAAAATTATGATTTCGCCTCCAGCTCAAAATATAATTACGATTTTGCCCTCTATACAGACATACATGTTATGAGAGATAAATATTCGGTTTATTGCCCCGCAACGCGGGCGGGGCAAAAACTAGTTGCTAATAAATTTTAATTTGCAAATAATTTTCTCTATGAACCTGTGTCTCCACTAGGAAAGGTAGACTAATTAACTGTTGAACCAAATTCTCAGGACCTGGAAATCCGCATATTAATCTAGTGATATGATATGTACGTATTACGATCCGGCCAACTGGATTGGGTAATCAATATCTACAACATAAAAGAGATACAAATATGTGTAGAGGGTGTATACATTTATGTTTTTAACTAGGTGATGCCCCGCCCGCGTTGCGGGGCGATGGCCGAATAATTCTCAATCAATTAAAAAACACTACTTTAATTTTGTTAGGAAAAAAAACTAAAACGATGATAAGACCATTTTTTTCGGCTCAGGGCAAAACTGCAATTTTTCAAGACTAATGAGCGAGTGATAGGCAGCTCCTTGACACGGAAAAAAATTAAATCGAGTCAACCAATTAAAAAAAAAGTTTTCTACTTTTTGCGGAAAAAAAAAACTAAAACGATGGGAAAACGTAATTTTGAATTAAGGGTGAAATCATAATTTTTATTCACTGATAAAATCGTAAATTAAATAGACCAATGGGGGAGTGTCAGGCAGCTGCCGGCATGACTGTAATTTTACACTGGGGGAAAAATTTTAATTTAACCAGGAAAACAAACAAAAACGTTGGAGAAAATGTAAATTTAGTTTGAGGGCAAAATCGTAATGTGGCTGTGAGGAAAAAAACTAATGGCAAAACTGTAAATTTAAACGGGGAAAAATCGTAATTTTGAACCGATGGCAAAATTGAAATTTTTAGCTGAGGGCAAAAGCGTAAATTTATTTTTAAGTCGGGGTAGAAACATAACTTTGAACCGATGGCAAAATCGTAATTATAAGGGGAAAAAACTAATGGCAAAACTATAAATTTAAACGGGGCGAAGTCGTAATTTTAAACCCAGGGCAAAATTGAAATTTTTAGCTGGGAGCAAAAGCGTATTTTTATTTTTAAATGGGGGCAAGAACATAATTTTACACTGATGGTAAAATCATAATTTTAAAACGGGATAAAAACGTAAATTTATTAGGCCAATAGAGGAGTGCCAGACAGCTGCATGACACTATTATCTCCACCGCCAATTTCACCCGAGAGGTGAAAACAACTATTGCCCCAATTGGATTTTGCATATGTTGAAAATGAAAATGTGTATTTTATATTAATATTAGTTTTTTTTTTTCTATTTGATAAGTCATATATCAGACAAGTGGTTTGATTTTATGAGACGTGATATGAAAGCCGAAGAATAGTTTAAAGTAGGAAATTAAAATTATTATGGGCCCAACACGTGTACAAGAACAAGACCACTAGTTCAAGGTATAACGACAAGAGTGTAAAAATAAAAAAAGAAAATATAAACTAGTGTAGAATAATCCAAACTAGTAATATTCTCCACGCTCTTTGAAGTTTGGTGTGAATGAAAGTCGTAATTGGTAATTCACCTTGTCCCACATTTGGTGTGGGAACAAAATGAAAGGCTACTTATAAGGAAAAACCTTGACTAAGCCTTTGAAGCTTTATGACATGTTTTACCACAAGTCATACCCGCGCGCGCGCAGGGGTGTGCAAAAAATGGGTTTCGGAACTGGAATTTGGTTGAACTCGTGCGGGAATGCAGCTCCGAAAACCCGGGCCCGCGTGAGGCAGTTTTTGCACTCGAAAAACTGAAATGGTATTGATGATTATTTATTTAAAAACTGAAATGGTATTGATGATTATTTATTTTCGGTTTTAAACAGTGTTTTGAAAATCATTATGATGATCATTATTCTCTGCACTAATGACCATTATTTGGTCTTAATTCGCTGCAATAATGACCAGAGATCGGTTATGGTTATATGGCTATAAAACCAGACCAAGCTTAACAGTTTAGACACACCAACAAACAGCTTTTTCTCTTCTCTCTCAATCTCTGCAACGACATTCTCCAGTTTCTTTTCAGGCAAGTGCTCAACTCCGGCAGTGCGCTGTTGCTGTTTCGAACCGGCGTACCCTGGGAACAGACGACGAATCTGTTTAAGGGAATTGTGTCAAACACAAGCCCGGTTCACTGTTTCTTTATTTTTGTTTCAGATTATTTTTGCAGTTCTTATCACTAGAAGTTTTCTAACACGCGCTTCGCGGTGGAAATTCGGTTAGTATTGATTCACTTGTTATCGGTACTGACATCTCACTTTTTATCGGTATTGACACTCGTAACTGTAATCGAAAGAAAAAAATGGCAATCGAAAAGAAAAGAAACGGAAAATACCAAGACGGCTAGACTCATATAAACATGTTCTATGCAAGGAGTGTGAAATTGTGTAAGGAGTTTTCACGTGCGTTGCGGTGTGAACTCAATTTTCTTTTTTTGCGAGGCATACGTGTATGCATGGCTGTAAATGAACCAAACATTCGGTAAACCAGTCGTGAAGTGTTCGGCATGAAGTTTGTGTACATTCATTAATTTTAATAAGTGAACGAACATGAACAAGGAATTTCGTTATATTAATTAAATGAATTAACATGAACAAATGTCACATTCGTTCAATTGCGTTTGTGAACGTTCGGTAATAAATTCGTTTATCTTCGTTCATTTAGTTAATATTTAGTCTTTAAAGTTCCTTTTATATATATTTTGATTTTTAACGGTTAGTTTATTATCCTAATATTTAAATAAGAAACCTTAGTCATTTGAAACTTGTATCTCGTTAAAAACTCAGTCATTAAAATTTAGATCTTTGAAACATTACTTTAGGGCACGTATGTTTATACTTATTATTATGTCTAACTTGTGTCTTTGTTTTGTAATAATTATGTTTATGATTATTATGTGAAGTGTTTAACAATGTAAATTATATCTAATGTTTGCGATTAAGAATGTTTTTTTAAATGGTGTTTGTTTGTTCCTTAATTAACGAACACGAACAAGAATTTTCATTTGGTTATGTTCATAAACATGTTTAATGTTAAACGAACGAACATGAACAAGACTTCGTTTGGTTTGGTTCGGTTCAGTTCGTTTGTATCCCTATGTATATGATTAAATAAAAGTGCAAATTGTTATGAAGTTATTTTGTTAATATTTTTTGCCATTATCTATTTATGTCTTTTATAGTTTTTAGTTTCTTAATCATATAGTTATCACAAAGATATGTGAATGTGACGTCCATACACAAAAATGACATAAATCAAATTATATCACAAGAAACAACTGACTCTGGTTGTAAGCTTTTGATTTTAAGAAAGTGTGGGAGATACAATCTTCCCTTTAACATAAAGGAAAATAATTTTCTTATAAAAACAGTTACCAATTGTTTATAACTAGATCTCGATTCACAATATGAAGGTTAAAAAGACAATCAAAATGCTTACACATACAACTTTAGGTGATAGGTCCACGCCACATCAATATTTTATAGAAAGGAAAGATGCTTGTAGCACAATCATTAATCATATGAATCAAACATATTAAAAATATATCAAAATAATCAAAAAAATAAAAACAATGATCAAGATGCTTATACATTCAGGTCCATGTGATATGATTTATGGAACCATGCTTTTAGTTTTTTTAATTTGTTTCAAAGAAGAGATTTTTTTTTTTTTTTTCTAGCGTAATGAAGTGAGAAACCTATATATAATTTTATTATATAAAAATTACCAACACTTTATTTTAGGCTTGTAAATGAACTGAATGTTTATATAAATATTCAGTGGAAAGTTCATTAATATTCGTTTATCTAAAACGAACGAACATAAACACACATTTTGTTTGTTCGTTTATTTTCGTGAACATCCGTTTAAGCTCGTTATTGTTTGTTTCTTTATGAACATTTATGTTTTAATAAATACATTAGTTATATTTATATAAATAAAAACATAAAAAGGGGGTTAGAATTTCTAACTATATATATAACCAATGTTGCAGAAATCGGCCTAGGCGGTCAATTAATCGGCGCCTAGGCGCTAGTCGGTGGGTTACTGCCTAAATTTAAGCTAGTCGGTCAAAAAAATCGGTTATGGTCAAAATCGGTCAAAGTCGGTAAAAGTCGGACAAAATCGGTAAAAATCGGTCAAAATCAGACTAATCGGGCCCATGTTTTTTGAGTCAAAAAACCCAATTTTTGAAACCTGGCCCATGGGTTAAAGCCCAATTTTTAGTTATAAACCTATTTTAACATTTAAGTTTAGGTATTTTAACATTTAACCCCCTCTATCTTTCACTAGTTTACATATGGTTCCTAAACTTTTAAATTTATTAATAAAAATTATAAAGTTATCTCCTAAACTTGTAAATTTATTAATAAAAAGTATAAAGCTATCTATATATATATATATAAATTTCTAAAATTATACTTAAAAAGTCCAATCCGATTAATCCCGATTAATCCCTAGGCGGTACCTCACCGCCCGACTAGCGCCTTCTACAACATTGTATATAACTAATTAGTTGTTGGGTTTTCTAGTAACTAGGACTTTTTCCGCCCGCGCTTCGCGGCGGCGCCAGCGGGTTAATCGGCCTTTACACAAGTTCAAAGCAACGATTTTTCTCTCCCTTTCTACCTCTTATGAAATAGTTGTACCCACGTATGCGACATAACTTTTTTTACGATTTACGAAGCGATAGCAATAAACATACTTGATCAAAACAAACGATGAATTAAAATGAGAAACCAAATACTGAATCAAACTGTGAGCTCATAAATGAGCATTAGAACTTGTTCATGTCATGATAATCAATCAAACAGACAACACGTTGTATGGATCATCTCAAGGTAATCAACCAAAAGATGAATTTATCTACACAAATATGGAATTTAAAGGAGTAAACATTTTGAAATTAAAACTTTCTTCACATACTGAACTACTAAACTGGTCCATGAAAATTGAAAAACCACTAAATTGGTCATTCATTTGCATCTCATGACATACCTTTGACCCATAAATGACAAATAAATCATTAGCCATTCAACTATTCATGTGTTCCCACAACAAATCTCATGAAAATAGGATAGTCTAATATATTAATAAATAACCAAATGTAAGTGTAATGGCATTAAAAAACAAATATACATAGGAATAAGATGAACAAAACATATAACCTGTACATATGTATTTCAACATTCTCAATAAATAACTTATTGATGGGTAAAAAAAGCGAAAAGGCCTATATAAAACGGAAACTACAAAACCATTCGACTCGTGACAAAGCGAAAAGGCTCAGAATGGCACTTCATCATCGCCAAATACGACTCAGCGCTGGTACGGCTGCAAACGGAGTTGCCATGCCAAGTATCAAGCGACCATCATTGTCGGACATTGTTTCAAATCCCCATCAAATCAACATATACACAGCCTGTACTATTCAACACAAACATAAAAAAAAAAAAGCCTGCCTGCCTTTTCACAGCTACTGTTAACACAACCACCACCAATATCACGACCAACAACAACATGACCACCACTGTAAAGAGACTTTTCTTATTGATTTCAGATGAATGGCATACAGCAATATATACACATCAAATAAATAAATGCACACTAATTATATTTACAACAATAAATGTAAATGAGATATTATTATCTAACATCCCCCCGCAAGCTGAACGGTGGAGGACCAATACGCAGCATCTTACGAAAAATGTGGAACTGAGATGTGGGAAGACTCTTTGTGAAAATGTCAGCCACCTGAAGCTTGGTAGGAACAAATTTGGTAGCTAATTTGCCGGCATTGACAAGCTCACGAAGAAAATGATAGTCCAAATCAATGTGTTTAGCCCGCTTGTGAGAAACAGGATTCTGGGTGAGGAACAAGGCACTTTGATTATCACATAAAATAGTCGGCCGATCTGGTGGAAGAGCATGCAGTTCTTGAAGGAGATGAGTGATCCAAACAATTTCAGCAGCAGTGTTAGCCATAGCACGATACTCAGATTCACAACTAGATCTTGCAACAGTTGGCTGTTTCTTAGCACTCCAAGAGATTAAGTTACCACCCAAAAATATTGAATAACCGTAAGTTGATCGACGTGTTTCCAGGCAACGTGCCCAATCAGCATCAGAGTATCCAAGCAGCGATGTAGTAGTGGGACGACTATAGTGTAGCCCAAAGGCAACAGTTCCTTTGAGATAGCGAAGAATCCGTTTTACTTCTTTAAAATGATCAACCGTCGGAGCATGCAAAAACTGACTAACTTGATTCACAGCATAACAAATGTCAGGTCTCGTGATCGTTAGATACTGGAGAGCACCTACAAGTGACCGATATAGCGTAGTGTCTGAAAATGGTGTACCTGCAGAGACAAGAGAAACATTGGAGCTTAAAGGTGTTGGTGCAGGCTTAGCATCCAACATCTTAGCCCGAGTTAGAATATCCATCGCATATTTTGATTGATTTAAGAAAAGACCATTTGAAGTGTAGGTAACCTCCAATCCCAAAAAATAGTTGAGTTTTCCAAGATCTTTGATGGCAAACTCCTGATCAAGAGTGGTGATAAAGGAAGCAATAGTGGGTGAATGATTACCAGTAAGAATAAGATCATCAACATAGACAAGCAAATACATAATATGGGAATCATGATTATAGATAAACAGAGATGGGTCAGCACGACTACAAGAGAAACCATTATTAACAAGAAACATGCTGAGACGATGAAACCAAGCACGCGGGGCTTGCTTTAGACCATAAATAGCCTTTTTTAATTTGCAAACATGAGATGGAAATTGAGCATTGATAAACCCCTTTGGTTGCTCCATAAAAACATCCTCGGATAAATGTCCATGTAAAAAGGCATTATTGACATCTAATTGATGAAGATGCCAATTATGAATCACACTTAAAGCAAGAACCGTACGAACAGTGGTAGCTTTAACCACAGGACTGAAAGTGTGAGAATAATCAAGGCCCGGAATTTGACTGAAACCTTGAGCTACAAGGCGAGCTTTGTATCGTTCAATAGAACCATCAGATTTGTATTTGGTGCGAAAAATCCATTTTGACCCAACAACATTGGCATTGGATGGTCTCGGAACAAGGGTCCAAGTGTTGTTTCGGGTGAGAGCACTAAATTCCTCTTCCATGGCATGAATCCATTTAGGATCCTTAGATGCACAATGGAATGTGTTGGGATCATTTGATGCAAATAGAGCACGATGAAGAGGAATTAATTCCGTGTGAGCAAGATCAACACGATGTCGCGGTTTGAAAATACCAGCTTTGGCACGAGTAATCATGGGATGAGATGGTAGAGGTGGAGGAGGAGGAACAGATGTAGCCACTGGAGAAACGTCGGGCCCTAAGGAAGTTGGGCCAGTCGACGAAGAGCTGGGCTCAGCAGAACCCGAAGATGAGCCAGCTGATGGCGGAGTCACGGAAGCAGATGGGCCACCTGATGTGATATCAGAAAAACCCGATGAATGAATTGGGCCAACAGCAGACGAGGCTGCTGGGCCGCTAGAAGACTGAGGGCTGGAAAAAGGAGTACTCGTATGTGGGCTGCTAGAAGACTGTGGGCTAGAAGGCATATCAGGAATGTGGGCTGATGTACCAGCAGGTGAAAAGGGTATAGTAATAGGGATGGTAGTTGGACCGATAGGTAGTTGAGTGTGTGTAGGAGCAGTATTTGATGAAGATGTAGAAGAAGGTATAATAGTGGGAGAGGTGTCCAAAAAAGTAGTAACCTCAAGTAAATTAATGGGTGTGGCCATGGTGGTATTTTCATCAAATGGAAAATGGTGCTCATCGAATCGGGCATGTCTAGTAATGTAGATTCGAGAGGTAATGGGATCAAGACATCTATAGCCTTTGTGTTTAGAGCAATAACCAAGAAAAACACATGAGATACTTCGTGGAGATAATTTGTGAGGAGTGTAATCCCGAAGATACGGAAAAACACGACAACCAAAAGGCTTGAAAAAACTGTAGTTTGGCCGTTGACGATATAGAATCTCAAATGGAGATTTCCCTTGAATAAGTTTGGACGGCAAGCGATTAATTATAAAAGCCGCTGAAGAAAACGCATCTACCCAATATTGTGCGGGTAATTTGGCATGAAATAACATAGCCAAACCGGTTTCAACAATATGACGGTGCTTTCGTTCAACCCGACCATTTTGTTGTGGGGTGTACGGACAAGACATCCGATGGAAGGTACCATTTTGTTCAAATAAGGATCGAACACGATTATTAGTAAATTCGGTTCCACCATCACTTTGAAACGTTTTAATTTTAGTGGAAAATTGAGTTTGAACAAAAGGTAGAAATATACTTAAGGCATCAAAAAAATCAGATTTTACCCGAAGTGGGTATAACCAAGTAAATCTAGAATAATCATCAATAAAGGCCACATAATATCGAAAATTTCCAAGGGATGTAACCGGAGAAGGTCCCCATAGGTCACAATGTATTATTTCCAAAGGCATAGATGCACGTTTATCATTGGTCAAAAAGGATTGGCGTTTCGCCTTAGCAATCTCACATGAGGAACAAAGTCCCGGTTTGGGTAAAACAGAAGTAAATGTCACATGACCATTATTTTTAAGCATAAACATGGTCTCAAAATTAACATGCCCAAGTCTAGAGTGCCACAACTCAAAGGAAGCTTGCGGACAAGAAGATGAAGAAACCAAAGCTTCATGAGTTGGACGAAGAACATAAAGACCTTCTTCACGGCATCCTTGGGCTAGCGTTTTCTTGGTGTGACGATCCTGAATATAAAAATAAGGGTGAGAAAAAACAACATCAACAGGATTGTCTTCGGTTAATTTGCCTATGGATAACAAATTTTTAGTAATGGAAGGCACAACCAAGACATCATTTAAAACAATATTTCCAAACAATTTAGTTTGGCCAACATGAGAAATGGGGAGAGATTGCCCATTACCAAAAAATACCCTTTGATTACCTGGCAAAGGAGAGGTATTTTGAAGAGAAGATGCATTCGGTAGCATATGTGTTGTAGCCCTGGTGTCGGATGTCCAGTCAGGAATAGTGGCATTTAGTTGACATTGAGCATGAAAAGCTTGTGCCAACTGATCCGGATTAGCATTGGTTTGAACAAAGGATGCAAGGTGAAAGCACTGGGCCGCGGAATGACCGGGCTTTTGACATAGTTGACAAACAGGTCGATTAAAGTTGTTAAAAGAGGGTCTGTTGGACCTGTTATTGCCACGATTATTAAAGCGATTAAAGTTGTTTCGGTTGGGCCTGAAGTTATTAACTCTGTTGGACCTGGGGCCAAAGTGGGCTGGCCGAAAAGCTTGAGCCTGTGGACTGCCGTTAACAGCAGGTCCACTGACCGAATGCATGGGCTGAACAGAATTATTTGTGGCTGTTGTATTAGCCGAAAAAGCCATAATAGGATTATCAGTGGGCAATGAACCATGTAAATTTTTTATAAAAAGTTCATGAGATTCAGCACTAGCAACAAGGAGACTTTTCTTATTGATTTCAGATGAATGGCATACAGCAATATATACACATCAAATAAATAAATGCACACTAATTATATTTACAACAATAAATGTAAATGAGATATTATTATCTAACAACCACTACTAACACAATTATCTAATCAATCTCAGAAAGCAAAACGAAAATACCAATACAAATCGACTCAGATCTGAAAAGATCATCATCGTCGTTGAACCCACTCAGTGGCGTGACGGTTGCAACCGAAGTTGCCATACCAGGTAGCAAGCCAACATCATCGCAGGGTTTAAAAATCGCCGCCGCCAAGAAGGTCTGAATCCACCGGTGGTGACCCTCCGGTCACCGCCCCGACCTCTTCTTTAGGAGTGCTAAGGTATAAAGATAGAAAACACGTCTCAAGAGAGGATGATTTCCCAAATAGGTCAATCGAAACAAATCACGAACAAAAAATTGTGGTGGCCATGGTGGTGACGGTGGTGACACTTTGGTCACCGCTACTCTATCTTCTCTCTCCCCTTCCCCTTTCTCTCTCTCTCTCTCTCTTCCCGTTCTCTCTCTTCTTAGGCAAAAATTCCCAAACAACAAAACCACCACTGAAACGTGGCGACAAGGGCGACGGTGTCACGATGGTGACCCTTCGGTGACGGCTCCGCCCTCTTCTCTCTCCCATATCCCTTTCTCACTCTTCTTGTGCTCTCTCATATCAAGGGTTTTCAAGGGGCAAAAGGTGTAAGCCACATGTCTCAAGGGGATGATGACCACACAAATAGGTGAATCAGAAGAAAGCAGAGAAGATGACCGCCCAAATAGGGCAATCAGAAGAAACCACCAAGCAAACTACTATTCATTTCACTTCTCTTTTTAATAGATATAAATAATAAATGGATTTCTCAATAGAACCATTCGTAATTGATCACTGATTTATATATAAAAAAAACTACATTTTTAATGAAACATGGATGGTGGATGGATGGTTTTTGGATGAATCATGATGAATTAACACGGATGGTGGATGGATAGTTTTTGGATGAATCATGATGAATTTTTCAATTTTTTTTTTTAAATCATGATGATTATTTTATATGAGTCATGTATATTTAAACCAATAATTTAAATGGTGGTGGTGGTGACGGCTGATGGTTGTGGTTGTTGATGGTTATGATTATTAAAATTCAAAAACTAAGTTTGTGCCACATAAGCAGCCACATCAGCTAATAACTAGGTTTGTGCCATGTCAGCTAATAACTAGGTGCTGGTTGTTGATGGTGGTGGTTTGATACTGTACCGGCACTTGGTATAGCAACCAAATGAAATAAACCGAAGAGCACATCGACACGTGTTTTTATTTTTAAAGACAAATTTCTAAAAAAAAAATACTCATGCTATGCAGCGAGACTTCAGCCGATATCAGTATGGTTTTGTATGTTACCGGCACTTAATATAGCAACCGAAAGAAATATGCTCAAGATCACATCAAAACATGTTGTACCGCAGAACTTCACATTTGACGATATCATTGTGGTGCGTTACACCGCAGAAAAATTAACGTTTTCAAAAGTAAAAATATTCTTATGAAAATATTCTTTTTTAAAGGCTGACGTCAGTAGGCGTGAGGCTAACGTCGGCCTGTTAGGATCGGCAGGGGGTTGTTACGGGCGGGATACGAACTCGGACATGTTGGTTAAGCTGCCAATAGTGGGACTGGATGGGCTACAACCTTGATTGTTAATTTTTTCGACGGCTTAAATTACGCTAAATCTGCCTTCAACGGGTTTTACTTTTTTAATTTAATGTACTTCTATTTAAACCTCCTTTAATAATTGGTTTACTAATAAATTTAAGGAATAATGGAATTTAATAATCCCAACTTTCACCAGTTGGCCGGCAACGGACCCACCTTTAAAAATAGCCACTTGCGGTCCCAACTTTTGACATTTTGTAAAACATTGGACCCCGTGTATTAGAAACCAACTATTTTACCCTAAAATTATCTATAAGAGATAGCTGTCGGGTCGGGTCTGATCATGTAAAACCAGTAAACATAAAATTATAGATAATTTTAGGGTAAAATAGTCGGTTTCTAATACACGGGGTCCAATGTTTTACAAAATGTCAAAAGTTGGGACCGCCAGTGGCTATTTTTAAAGGTGGGTCCGTTGCCAGCCAACTGGTGAAAGTTGGGATTATTAAATTCCATTATTCCTAAATTTAACTAGTTGATTTTCCGCCCACGCGTTGCGACGGGGATCCAACGTCTGCAAAACGCGTGTCAGCAATGGCAAGCAGATACCGATTATCAAAACATAAATAAAAATGACGTTGTAAGGATAGTCACTCCGTCCTAAAAAGGGTGATTTTAAATAACCTAATATATAATAATAGGACCCACACGTCCTACATATTGGAAATTCGGTTGTTTTCAGTTCAGTTATTATTACGGTGCTAACACATTAAAATATGGATGAGCTCGGTACCGGTAACGGCACCGAAAGTACCAATCCGGAAAATCATCGAAATTAGGTACCGGCACCGAAAATGCTCGGTACAACACGGTATGGTATTGGAAGGTAAAAATCAATAAATACAAGTATGGTGCTAGACCGGTGTCAAACCGAAACTAACGATTCTGAAAACGCCAAAAGGTGGATACCAAATTTGTACCGAAAATTATTTGGTATAGTAAATTTGGTACCGATACGATACTGGCTTGATTACATGATTTGCTCATCAATAATCTATATATCCAAATTAATTTTACATGCTACAATTCATTCATTACAGAAAAAGACAAAAAAGAAAGCAAAATATGTTGTTGTGTATATAAAACATCATTCAAACGAAAGACAGTTTACTTACTGTGTGTATGAAAAGTAATCTAAACGGTGCAATTATTTTCATTGCTACGTTGCTACAGGATTTGATAAGCTCGGTACCAACCGGTACCGAAATCCCCAAAAGTGGGTACCGGTACCGAATATACCTGGTACGGTACGGTTCGGTACCGGTCGGTATTGGTACAGAATCGGTATTTGAGGGTAAAAACCGGTGCCGAACCGGTACCAAAAATACACCCGGTTTGGAAAATTTGATACCGGTACCAGTACCAGTACCCGATACCATTTGCTCATCCCTTGATGATGTTACTGTTCATTGGATTCTAATTTTAATATATAGGTAATAATCGATTATATAAAAAACGTTTAACTTAAGAAAAATCAATTTAAAAAAATCAGCAAATACTTATAATTTTTCATTTCACATTGTATCAATTATTCAGCCCAATGCAATACATGAGATCAAAGAAAAGAATTTTCTCTCATAATATGTTCACCATAACAAAAACAAATCGAGGACAATCGCCATCTAGAGTTTTTTTGTTTTTAAAATAATTAATGTCTTCACATGGTCTGTATGTGGCTTTTTCCATATTCAAAAGTAGGGTTGGACTTAAATTGTTAATTGTTGATAAAGATGATATTTTTCTAAGTAGGAGATCTATTGTTGTCTATAAAAAAGTTTTTAGAGATTTGTAATTGAGTTAATTACATAGTTAGTCCATGTGGTTTCCACAAAGTAACATACTTAGGTACTAATAGTTTAAAATCACATTATAGGGTATTAATTTTTCATTTTGTAACGTTTGGAGGTATTAACGTTATTTGTAGGTTTAAAATCACATTCTATTAGTACCTAAGTATGTTATTTTGTGCAAACCACAGTATGACAACCCTCCTAAAATATTTCCGACACCACTAAAATATTTAGGATGTCCCTAAACGTCCTAAAATACACCCCGTATGCGAAAACAGGCCCTAAATACCTTTATTTTATAAAAATTAATAAAAAAACAAAAATTAATGGGTCCTGGCGGGGCGCGACAGAGCCCTTAAGGGCCGTCGCGGGGCGCGAGCGCTCGTCTACGAGGCGACACCCTGAGCCGCCACGTGTCATATATTCTTCGAACCTATACGTATGACCGGACAAAGCTACGACGTAGACCCCCTAGCTCGCGGGCCGCCTAAGACCACCCCTGAGCTTTCGCAGGGCGCGACAAAGTGCCGATCAGGCACTATAAATAGAGGATCACGGCTTCAGTTGTCAAAACATTCACATCTCGATCACTCTCTCAAATTTTTGCATAGCAAATATTATATCGGACATAATACCCCACTAAAATAGCGAAGCTTTGCCTCGTTGTAAGTATTTTAACCCCCGGTTACGTATTATGTGACAACCCGAGTTTTCAAGGTCTCTATTCGACTTAATTTATCTGATATGCATTATACGTGTTGTTTATAAATTTGTAATGTGTGTTATATGTGTGCATGCATTGATATATGTTGTTATGATTAATAAACGGTTGGACTTGGCCCAAATGCGGATCCATATGATTGTTATGATTGTGTAGTACCGGCCCAGATAGTTATTTTATTTAGTAAACATAACCGGCCCAGATAGTTGTTTGGTCTAGTAAACACCACCGGCCCACTAATTAGATATTGGCTTGTATTATAATTGTACGTACCCAAAACTCTTGCCTCACAATTGCAACACAGCAAACCCTACACCCCTACGTGTGACGGCAGTGATTAGTGAGACAACCCCCCTTCGAAGCAGCCTCTTTACGAATCAATCTTGTGGTTAGTGATTATCTTTATTTGTTAACCTTATTAATACATAATCGTGATAGTGTATATGTTTAACAAGTAAGGATTAATTGTGTACGTACATGATCGAGTGTTGTAATCTGATAAGATGTAACCGATTATGCGATCATATAATCTCGATATAGTCATAAGGGTTTGATGTTCATGTGAGTATGATTATTAATTGTGTTGTACTGTGTGTTCTCATCTTGCTCGATTACGGATAAACATTCGTTGATTAAACGGTAGTGCTCGATCCGATTCAGTTGACTAGGAAGTGTGCATGAACGGTTATGTTATCATTAGTATGGCATGTTGAATTCCCTCTTTGAAACCTGAATTGATAATACATAATGCTTGCAAAACTGATTGATAACATGTAATGGCTGATTAAGGCCTAATGTAACAAATTATGCATATGGTTGGACGAATGAACATGGTGTGATTAATTGGTTGTTTATCACTAATCGATGTTGCATGGATACACAGGAATATTGGGTCATTGTAATTAGAAAGGGCGGTTGATATTTGGGCCGGTTAGTGGGTAAATATCAGGTCCATATGTTGTGTTTACTATGGTATTATGATGTTAAGGGTTGTGTGGGAGTAGCCCAAGTGTCGACAACGTTATCGAGCCGAACTTGATTTATAAATTCATATATTATATGATTAACTGAATAAGTTGGTGTACGGATTGACAAATGTTACTACTTGTATGTTATGTGCACTAACTGATGAATAAATGTGGTATGACACGAACCGAGCTTGTATGCATACTGACTGTTATATGTGCATTCATCATAGGACTTGATTGATTGTTTGGTTAAACGAGTAATTAAGTCTGCTGAGCAAACCAAGGTGAGTTCACACTCTAGCCAAGGCATGGGATTCCCAAGGGTTGGGAATGGGTTAAAGAACTGAACGATAACTACAAACTTGCGTATTCCCCATGCAACAGGATACGTACTACCATAAGACCATCAACTCTATCATCTGAAGTCCCTCATTTATCGACTTAATCGCCGAGGCCTATGGCGAGCAGGTCATTAGTTAATAGCGCTATTAGGTTTAACAAACCTCACACCGTGCCAGTCGGACGAGCGTGTACTAATGGACTATGGGCAAAGGGTCAATGCTGATAGACATTGACTTAGGGCACCTCTTACATTTTCGTAGCAGTCGATACGCGTGGTCTAGTAACACATGGGAAGCCCCCACTAATCTTCGCAAACATGTCTGGGAGACCGCGATACGAATTAATACGATACATGGTTTACAAAACGAACATACGATTTACGAAACGAATGCTATAACTAAACAACCAACTGTGAACTCGCTCGACTTTGTTGTTGATTCGTAGCTACATGCCTTGCAGGTCGTTAGGTACTCATGGAGCTTGCACAGGGAGGCGCAGTCGTTGTGGGACATGGCAGTGTGTGCCATGTTAAAAACATTTCTTTATTTCGTACTTAATACTTGCATTGGGTTTTACAATTATGCTTCCGCTAAACACTTAACTACGTTTTTGATTTGAAACACCTTTCATATTGTGTGTTGAATTTTTCTTATTACTTGTTAGGTTCAATATGATTGGTGGCTTGATCCTGGTCAGTCACGCCTCCAAGCGGTGATACTCCGCGTGTGGATTTTGGGGGTGTGACAGATTGGTATCAGAGCCATTGGTTATAGTGAACTTGGTTTTAATAAGGGAAAAAGCTTTTGTTAAAACCAGACTATAACCTGAACAGTGCTCAACGATCCACAACGACGCTTCGCTCCACGTGCAAGACTCAACATTCTAGGTGATACGATTTATGTTTGTATTGCCTACTTGCTAGATTACATAGAACTTTGCTCATGGTATGCTTAGATAAACGTAACAACTATTGTTTGAAAACACATGTGTGCTTACTCTCTTCTGTCATCGCACTCTCGCGAACCTTTCTCACTCATGTTTCCTTTGATATGAAGATCATGAGTGGACGCGTTAACTTAACTCAAGCCCAGTTGGCGGCTTTGATCACTGAACAAGTTACTGCAACACTCGCAGCTGCCCAGGCAGGAGGTATAGCCTGCCATCACAACTTACTCTAGGATCCTTAGATACTACTTTCGTAAACCAACACTTGTGCTTAATTTTGTTTTACGCACACGACAAGTCAACACGCTCAGCCACCTGTATGCACATTCAAGACGTTCATGGACTGTCGTCCTAGTACTTTCAGTGGCACTGAAGGAGCCGTTGGACTCCTCCATTGGTTTGAGAAACTCGAGTCTGTCTTCGAGATGTGTGAATGCCCTGAGGCTCGTAGGGTGAAATATGCCACTGGTACTCTCGAAGGCACTGCGCTAACTTGGTGGAACACGCAAGTTCAGATGCTGGGACCGGCGGCTGCTAATGCCACCCCATGAAATGATTTTAAGGAACTGATCAAACGTGAATACTGTAGTCGTGATGACATCCACAAGCTGGAAGTGGAGTTCTTTAACCTGAAGATGACGGGGTCAGAGATAGAAGCGTACACGAAACGATCCAACGAACTGGCAGTGTTGTGTCCAACTATGGTGGATCCTCCCATCAAGCACATTGAGCTGTACCTCAAAGGCTTAGTACCAGAGATTCAAAGCCATGTGACTGCTGCTAACCTTGCTACTATCCATGATGTTACTCGTCTTGCTCATCGTCACACGGACCAGGCAGTGGAACAGAACAAGCCGCCTAAACGTATCGGTGCTACTGCTACTACTACTTCTGCTATTCCCAGTGACAACAAACGAAAGTGGGATGGAACCTCCAGCAAGGGTTCAACTTCGGTTCAGTCCCAGGCACAGCAGCGAAAGATTGATGACTATCAGAGCCCTGGTCAGCAATCTTCTGGTAGTCAAGGGCAGGGTGGATATCGAGGAAATCACCCAAAGTGCAATAGATGCAACAGACACCACAGTGGTCAGTGCAACAAGGGTCGTTGTCAGAGGTATCTCAAGATGGGGCATGAAGCCAAGGATTGCAGGAGCTCTCGACCTGCGAATCAGAACCAACAACAACAACCACCAGCTCCACAGAACCAGCAGCGACAGCGTGGTAACAGGGGATGCTTTCAGTGTGGTCCTGAAGGCCATTTCAAGTGGGACTGCCCCCAGTTAAATCAAAATCCGAACAACAACGACAACAATAATCAGGGCAATGGGGGATAACAACGGGGGAAACAATGGAAACAATGGCGCCCGGGGCCGCGTGTTCGTGCTTGGTCAGGGTGATGCTAGGAATGACCCCAACGTCGTGATGGGTAAATTTCTTCTCGACGACTTTTATGTTACTGTCTTATTTGATTCGGGTGCCGATACCAGTTACGTGTCTCTAAAAGTTAGTCAAATGTTAAAGCGCACACCAACACTTTTGAACACCAAGCATGTTGTAGAGTTAGCAAATGGTAAAAGTCTAGAGGCCACACACATAATTAAGGGTTGTAATCTTATTCTCGTTGGTCAGACTTTCTCTATCGATCTCATTCCTATAGTTTTGGGTAGTTTCGACATCGTCATTGGGATGGATTGGTTATCCCAACAGCAAGCAGAGATCCTATGCAAAGAGAAGATTGTTCGTATTCCCCGTTCTGGCAAAGAACCTCTCGAAATTCAAGGCGACAAGAGTGGTGCTGTAGTGGGCCTCATCTCCTTCCTTAAGGCCCAGAAGTGTTTGCGAAAGGGTCACACCGCTATCTTAGCACTTGTTACTGACGCATCAACGAAAGAGAAGAAGATTGAGGATATTCCAGTTGTACGCGACTTTCCTCAAGTGTTTCCTGAAGATTTACCTGGGCTACCGCCTCATCGCCAGGTCGAATTCCAAATCGAGCTAGCTCCTGGAGCAGCACCCATAGCTCGAGCACCTTATCGCTTAGCTCCAACCGAACTGGAAGAACTGTCCAAGCAATTGCAGGAACTCTTGGATAAGGGTTTCATTCGTCCTAGCTCTTCGCCCTAGGAGCTCCAGTATTATTTGTGAAGAAGAAAGACGGTACCTTCCGTATGTGCATAGATTACCGCGAACTGAACAAGGTAACCGTGAAGAATCGCTATCCTCTCCCACGCATTGACGACTTATTCGACCAGCTGCAAGGGTCGAGCTACTATTTAAAGATTGACCTGAGGTCAGGCTACCATCAACTGAGAGTCCGGGACGAGGACGTCTCCAAAACAGCATTCAGAACACGCTACGGCCATTACGAGTTTCTGGTCATGCCATTCGGGCTAACAAACGCGCCCGCAGTCTTCATGGATCTTATGAACAGAGTGTGCAAGCCTTACTTGGATAAGTTCGTGATTGTATTCATCGACGACATTTTGATCTACTCCAAGAGTCAGGAGGAACATGAGCAGCATTTACGACTCATTTTGGAACTCCTTCGAGCAGAACAGCTGTACGCCAAGTTTTCGAAATGTGACTTCTGGCTTCATGAAGTCCACTTTCTAGGCCACGTGGTAAACAAGGATGGGATTCATGTTGATCCATCTAAGGTAGACTCAATTAAGAACTGGCCTGCACCTCGCACACCAACGGAAATCCGCCAATTCTTGGGTTTGGCGGGCTACTACAGAAGGTTCATCAAAGACTTCTCCAAGATTGCATAACCCCTTACCTCACTAACTCATAAAGGCGTTATTTATCGTTGGGGTAATACACAGGAATATGCTTTCCAGCATTTGAAAGATAGACTTTGTAGCGCACCTATTCCCTCATTGCCTGAGGGCACAGACGATTTTGTGGTTTATTGTGACGCATCAATTCAGAGTCTGGGTTGTGTATTGATGCAACGGGATAAGGTCATTGCTTACGCCTCGCGCCAACTTAAGATTCACGAAAGGAATTACACTACGCACGATTTGGAGCTGGGAGCTATTGTTTTCGCACTCAAGATATGGAGACATTACCTGTACGGTACCAAGTGCACCATTTATACCGATCACAGGAGTCTCGAGCATATCTTCAAGCAGAAAGAGTTGAACATGCGACAACGTCGATGGGTCGAGCTACTGAACGATTACGAATGTGCCATCAAGTACCATCCGGGCTAGGCAAATGTTGTGGCTGACGCCCTCAGTCGAAAAGATACCACACCTAGGCGTGTGCGAGCACTACAACTCACCATCCAATCTAGTCTTCCTTCACAGATACGAGATGCTCAGGTAGAAGCATTGAAACCAGAAAACGTCAGGGCTGAAGCCCTACGCGGCACAAGGCAACGGTTAAAACAAAAGGAAGACGGTGCCTATTACGTAACCGGACGCATCTGGGTCCCACACTATGGAAACTTACGCGAGCTTGTGATGGATGAAGCGCATATGTCTCGCTACTCAGTACATCCTGGTTCAGATAAGATGTACCACGACCTCAGAACTACGTATTGGTGGCCTAGCATGAAAGCTCACATAGCAACTTACGTCAGCAAGTGTTTGACTTGTGCGAGAGTCAAGACCGAATATCAGAAACCATCAGGCCTACTCCAACAACCAGAGATACCACAATGGGAATATGAGCAAATTTCCATGGATTTTGTTACTGGCCTGCCTAGATCTCAACGTGGAAATGATACTATTTGGGTGATCGTGGATCGACTCACAAAGTCTGAACACTTCTTGGCTATCAAGGAAACGGATAAGTTCTCCACTCTAGCAGACGTCTATCTTAAGGAAGTGGTTTCGAGGCACGGGGTGCCAATCTCTATTATTTCTGATCGTGATACACGTTTTACTTCAGAACTGTGGCAAGCGATGCACAAATCTTTTGGCTCTCGATTAGACATGAGCACAGCTTACCACTCGCAAACGGATGGGCAGTCGGAACGCACCATCCAAACTCTAGAAGACATGCTTCGGGCATGCGTAATCGATTTCGGCAACGGCTGGGAAAAACACCTCCCATTGGTGGGGTTTTCGTACAATAACAGTTACCACACCAGCATTCAAGCCGCTCCATTTGAGGCATTGTACGGGCAAAAATGCCGATCACCTCTTTGTTGGGCAGAGGTGGGTGATAGTCAGATCACAGGTCCAGAACTGGTAGTAGACGCAACGGAAAGGATTGCATAGATACTACAATGCATGGCGGCTGCACGTGACCGTCAGAAAGCCTACGCAAACAAGCGCCGGAAACCACTCGAGTTCCAAGTTGGGGATCGAGTGCTACTCAAAGTTTCACCCTGGAAGGGTGTGGTTCGTTTTGGCAAACGGGGAAAGCTCAATCCACGATACGTCGGACCATTTGAAATCATAGAGAAAATAGGCAAAGTGGCCTACAAACTAAACCTGCCCGCAGAACTCAGTGCAGTTCACAACGTTTTTCACGTGTCAAATCTGAAGAAGTGTCTGTCAGATGAGACCCTCATAGTTCCTTTTAAGGAGCTCACTATCGACGATCAGTTGCGATTCGTCGAGGAACCAGTTGAAATCACGGACCGGGATCTTAAGGTCCTCAAGCACACCAGAATACCTCTTGTTCGAGTTCGTTGGAACTCCCGTCGTGGCCCAGAGTTTACCTGGGAACGAGAAGATCAAATGAAACTCAAGTATCCCCAGTTATTCGGAAACAGTGCAACCACTACTGAGGCTGAAGCTACTACAGAATTTCGGGACGAAATTCCAAATCAACGGGGGGATGATGTGACACCCCAGGAAAACCAGTAAATTACACAACACAACTAGCTTCCTCAGTAACTACGTGCTAAATTTCGGGACAAAATTTCTTTCAAGTTGGGGATAATGTGACAACCCGAGTTTTCAAGGTCTCTATTCGACTTAATTTATTTGATATGCATTATACGTGTTGTTTATAAATTTGTAATGTGTGTTATATGTGTGCATGCATTGATATATGTTGTTATGATTAATAAACGGTTGGACTTGGCCCAAATGCGGATCCATATGGTTGTGTAGTACCGGCCCAGATAATTATTTTATTTAGTAAACATGACCGGCCCAGATAGTTGTTTGGTCTAGTAAACACCACCGGCCCACTAATTAGATATTGGCTTGTATTATAATTGTACGTACCCAAAACTCTTGCCTCACAATTGCAACACAGTAAACCCTACACCCCTACGTGTGACGGCAGTGATTAGTGAGACAACCCCCCTTCGAAGCAGCCTCTTTACGAATCAATCTTGTGGTTAGTGATTATCTTTATTTGTTAACCTTATTAATACATAATCGTGATAGTGTATATGTTTAACAAGTAAGGATTAATTGTGTACGTACATGATGGAGTGTTGTAATCTGATAAGATGTAACCGATTATGCGATCATATAATCTCGATATAGTCATAAGGGTTTGATGTTCATGTGAGTATGATTATTAATTGTGTTGTACTGTGTGTTCTCATCTTGCTCGATTACGGATAAACATTCGTTGATTAAACGGTAGTGCTCGATCCGATTCAGTTGACTAGGAAGTGTGCATGAACGGTTATGTTATCATTAGTATGGCATGTTGAATTCCCTCTTTGAAACCTGAATTGATAATACATAATGCTTGCAAAACTGATTGATAACATGTAATGGCTGATTAAGGCCTAATGTAACAAATTATGCATATGGTTGGACGAATGAACATGGTGTGATTAATTGGTTGTTTATCACTAATCGATGTTGCATGGATACACAGGAATATTGGGTCATTGTAATTAGAAAGGGCGGTTGATATTTGGGCCGGTTAGTGGGTAAATAGCAGGTCCATATGTTGTGTTTACTATGGTATTATGATGTTAAGGGTTGTGTGGGAGTAGCCCAAGTGTCGACAACGTTATCGAGCCGAACTTGATTTATAAATTCATATATTATGTGATTAACTGAATAAGTTGGTGTACGGATTGACAAATGTTACTACTTGTATGTTATGTGCACTACCTGATGAATAAATGTGGTATGACACGAACCGAGCTTGTATGCATACTGACTGTTATATGTGCATTCATCATAGGACTTGATTGATTGTTTGGTTAAACGAGTAATTAAGTCTGCTGAGCAAACCAAGGTGAGTTCACACTCTAGCCAAGGCATGGGATTCCCAAGGGTTGGGAATGGGTTAAAGAACTGAACGATAACTACAAACTTGCGTATTACCCATACAACAGGATACGTACTACCATAAGACCATCAACTCTATCATCTGAAGTCCCTCATTTATCGACTTAATCGTCGAGGCCTATGGCGAGCGGGTCATTAGTTAATAGCGCTATTAGGTTTAACAAACTTCACACCGTGCCAGTCGGACGGGCGTGTACTAATGGACTATGGGCAAAGGGTCAATGCTGATAGACATTGACTTAGGACACCTCTTACATTTTCATAGCAGTCGATACGCGTGGTCTAGTAACACATGGGAAGCCCCCACTAATCTTCGCAAACATGTATGGGAGACCGCGATACGAATTAATACGATACATGGTTTACAAAACGAACATACGATTTACGAAATGAATGCTATAACTAAACAACCAACTGTGAACTCGCTCAACTTTGTTGTTGATTCGTTGCTACATGCCTTGCAGGACGTTAGGTACTCATGGAGCTTGCATAGGGAGGCGCAGTCGTTGTGGGACATGGCAGTGTGTGCCATGTTAAAAACATTTCTTTATTTCGTACTTAATACTTGCATTGGGTTTTACAGTTATGCTTCCGCTAAACACTTAACTACGTTTTTTATTTGAAACACCTTTCATATTGTGTGGTTGAATTTTTCTTATTTCTTATTAGGTTCAATATGATTGGTGGCTTGATCCTGGTCAGTCACGCCTCCAAGCGGTGATACTCCGCGTGTGGATTTTGGGGGTGTGACATATTAGATACGCTGCCCGATTGATCTAGCGCTCTGTAACGGCTGTCAAGGTTCTGCCCGACGTAGTCGTTGTAGTTCTGTCTCGGGGAGGGTATAACTAATGTAAATATTGGGTTATTATACTAACGCGTGTGCATTGTTTAATTTATTAGATTGTAACCAGGAAACCACACGAAAAAAAGTCTAAATAAGCAATGTGAGTACATCTGCTTTTCATAAACTATTTTTATAAAACCTCAATTATTTTAAAGTATAATTAACAGTGATTGAGTATTTATATTCTACAATTACTGTCGGTATGTTGGGGTTTTGTATACATAATTTGTTACTACACTGTGAGTAGTAACATGACTACAAGTCGGGTCGACAGTACCGTGGGTGGTAATTAAGGTAGAAAAATAAACAAATGTAATTGCTGATTGCCCTCAATATTGTACAACGATAAAATCTGTTTTGATTAAATTGGGATTCACTCACCAGTATTTCCCACTGACAAATGTTTTTAAAACGCGTTTCAGGTAACAAAATGTGAAAGCCAAAATAGAAGCCAGCTGGAGAGCACTGAAGGCTTGAAAAATGTGGCTATAGAAGTTACCTAAATAAAGAAAGATGTTTTATTCAATAAAATAGGGTGTATCCCTATAAACATGTTGTAATGAAAACTTTGGAATTTCCCATGTGGTTACTATTATGAAAATGTGGTATTTTACTCTGATAAAATATTTCCTAACTACGGTCCTGATGTAAATTCCGCTGCCAAATAATGATAAACACCGATACCACCATCTCTAAGTAGGCCGCGGCCGCCCGCCTCCCGAGGCAGGGGTCGGGGGTTGCGACACATAGGGACTAACTATGTTAATACCCTAGAAGTTAATACCTTCAAACGTTACAAAATGAAAAGTTAATACCCTAGAAGGTGATTTTAAACTATTAGTACCTAAGTATGTTATTTTGTGCAAACCACAGGGACTAACTATGTAATTAAGTCTTTGTAATTTGTATTCGTTTGAATTCTTAAATTGTAAATGTAACGTTGATTTGTAATTTTTCATTATTACATGTAATTTAGTATGTAATTATTTACTATAAATATTTTTTTATTTTATCTTTTTTTTATCCAACTCGTGTAATACACAGGTCTATAATCTATTATACTCAATAAAAAAGATGAAAGTAAAATAATTCATATTATGTTTATGTAAAATGTTATGAAGAAAATGTGGATTTAAATAACCCCAACATTTACCAATTGGCCGATAACACTATCAAGTTTCGATTTGTACCACATCACTCTCAACTTTCAACTTATTTTCCTCTGGTACTCCCTAACTAACTGAACCCTAACCCAGTTAGTTAATGGGAGATGCCACATCATCAAAAATGCTACGTCAGCTGCCACATCATCAAAAATTTCACGCCATCTTCCACATCATTAAAAATGCCACATCAGATGCCACGACATATGACACGCCAGCAAAAAGGGCCACATCATATGTCACATCGACAAATACTAACTAGGTTAGGTTTCAATTAGTCAGGGAGTGCTAGAGAAAAATAAATTTAAAGTTATGAGTGCTGATGTACAAATCGAAAGTTGAGAGTGTTATCAATCAATTGGTAACAGTTGGGATTACTTAAATCCAATATCCAAAAAATATTGTTTATATATTTAGGTGAAACGAAAGGGAAAAAAGCCACAAATTTTATATTTATACATTTAAATAAAAAAGATGGAAATCATAAAATAAACGATGGTAGCCCCATTAGATCGGATCCATATGGTATTTGGGTCAAGCTTGCACCAACCTGTTATCGAAATGATGATAAGAAAAAGCAAATTTTAACACATCTAAGCTTGAATCGACCTGTTATTAAAATGACAATAAGAAAAAACAAATTTTAACACGTCCAAATAAGCAAGTCGCATGGTTAAGTAAAAACATTTAAACATATAATTAGATTTAATATTAAAGTGCAATTTCCGTCCATGTGGTTTGGTGGTGGGATGAACTTTCCCCCCCCCCCCCCCCCCCCCTTAACTTTTTTTTGTTTCCTGTGTTACTTGTTTTTTTTTTCAAAATCTAACACCCCGTGTCCCAATCTCTAACACCATCAACATATTTCGTCAATTGATTAATGAAAGTGGGGGGCATTTTGGTATTTTCACCCCATATAAAACCCTAACTCCCAATATATCAATATTATAACACAATAAGTTCCACTAGACCAGTCGCTCCACCACCACCACTTTCCCACCGAACACCGTTCCACTAGATGACGTATTTCACCGAGTTTTACAAGAAGGTGGTCGCGATCAACAAGGCCTTCTACTTCCTGATTGACACCGTCTATTATCCAATCTCTCTCGTTCACGCGGTTGGTTTGATTTGGGTTTTGTGTTTTGGAGTTTTTGTACATGCCAAGTGTTTGATGAAATTCCCACTGGTTTTTTTTTATCTTTTTATGTTTCGATCTCCACTACATTATTTTGACAAATAGTTTGATTAAAGCGGGTGATGTTCAATTTTAATGCATGTTTGACTGTTTCTTGAAACAATCTTTTCATGTTTCGGATTAAGAAAGAATATTTTCAGATTTGATTTTAAGGTGGCATCTGTGATTGGTTGTAGTGTTATATCAATCGAAACTAGGGCACCAATGATTTGAATTCACTCGTTTTAGATTTTCATGTGCAAAATCTTCAGGTTTCGTAAACAATATTGTAACATTCCCAAAAATTTTATATAAAATACATAAAAACTTATGTTATTAAAAGGATGTATCATGGGTAAGTTGACCGATGGAAATATGAGATATTTTGGGCAAGCTTAGTAACCATTTAATAATTAAATTATAAAAATACATTATATTTTAACCTACTATGTTTTTAATAAACTTGGTTCAAAATGTAGATAAAATTATTCTCGTTCTAAAGACATATTCAGCATTTTATAAAACATTATATTTTTAAAGTTATAAGCGCCAAAAGAGTGAAGCAGTTAAATTAATTATAATAATAATATAATCTAAAACTAAAAACAATTAATATATTATAAATAAAATGTTAAAACCAAATCTAATATCTTTATTGTCTACGTATGAAAGCAAAATCATAAGAAAGAAATAAATAAAATATGATAATTTGACTTCAATGGTTGTGTACGTGGAGGACTTAGCTTACACTCAAAGTCACATTTATAGTATATATAGGATAGCATAAGCATACACGCCATCTTTCCTTCTTTCTTTTTCTCCATCTCACTCTATATATAGTTTAGCCCATTTTCTTTAATAAGTTACCCTAATAATAATAAAGCCCTGTCCCATTTTAAGTGTTTTAACCCTTGATCACTAATACCCTGTCCAAGTGACGTAGGGCCCCGTAACGTATGTCAAGGCTCTGCCTAAATTCGTTGGGGTTCTGTCTCGAGACGTAGGGATAAAGTGGAATTGGGTTACTATACTTAAGTGTGAGTGCACTATATATTCTATTAAATAATCCAGGAGTTGTACCAAGATATATCAACCCTCCAAAATATTCTGACACCCCTAATATATTTAGAATACCCCTATATGTTTTTAAATACACCCCGTATGTGAAAACCGAGCCCGAAACACAATATAGCATTAAAAATAAATGAAAAACAAGAAATAATAAGTTGAGGCGGGCCGCATAGACCTCACCCCAACCTTACGCGGGCGGTATAGAGGTTTAAATCAGATTTCGTTGATTTTTAAGTTAAGGCGGGCCGCGAGAGTCCCAAAATGTGGCGCAGCCCTGGGCCGCCACCTGGCCCAACACCCGTCAAGCCTACACATCGACTCAGCCTAGCTATACGTTGACCTGGGGTCAACGCGGGCCGCGTAATCCCTGCTCTCATGTTACGCGGGCCGCGAGAGAGTCAAGATTAGCAACTATAAATAGAACGCATCGGATCTCAGTTGAATTCGTTCATTCTTCATTCTCAATCTCAAAATTCTGAATTTGAGTTATTATACTCGGATATATTATACCCCCTAATTAGCGAGGTTCTGCTCCGTTGTAAGTATTATAACCCCAGATTCGTAATAGATACGCTGCCCGATTGATTTAGGATTCCGTAACAACTGTCGTGGTTCTGCCCGACGTAGTTGTTGGAATGCCGTCTCGGGGAGGGTATCATTAATATTTCAAAGGGTTATGATACTAACCTATGTACATTTGTGTAAATTATAGATTATTCCCAGGAAACCCTTACGCGAAGTCTAAGATAGCAATGTGAGTTTATCCTCTTTTTGTTAAACTTTTTGGAATGTTTTACAAAACCTTAAATGTTTTACAATGTGATTAAGCGATGATTGAGTCTTTGTAGTTCTTCAATCACTGCCGGTATGTTGGGGTTTTGTATACAAAATTTACTACCTTGTGAGTAGTAAGTCGGGGATGACAGTACGTTACCGTTGGACAACGAGTTAGCCAATTTGTAATATGACCCACAAGTCAGGATTGACAGTACTGAATGAGTAATTGTGTAGAAATAAACAATGTGATCGCTCTCAATACTGTTTTAATTGATAAAATGTTTCTTGATTAAACTGGGATTCACTCACCAGTATTTCCCACTGACAAATGTTTTTAAACATGTGTTTCAGGTAACACAATGTGACAGCCAAATAGTAAAAAGCCAGCTGAAGAGCACTGAAGGCTTGGGAAAAATGTGGCTATAAAAGTTACATAAAATACGATGTTTTAAATTCAATAAAGTAGGGTTTATCCCTGTAAACATGTTGTAATAAGAAACTTGGGTTTTACCCATGTGATTATTAAAAATAAAATATGGTGGTTTTACACTGATAAAATATTTCCTAACTACGGTCCTGATGAAATTTCCGCTGCCAAATTAATAAACTGATACCACCACAATGAATGTTCGCGGCCGCCCGTTCCCGGGACAGATAAGGGGACGGGGGTTGTGACAGAAGGTGGTATCAGAGCCTAGCCACTGGTTCAAGCCAAATAAGTGTTCTGCTGACACTTAAATTTTAATTCTGTGTTAGGGAATAACTTATATGATTATGTGTTTTATATTAATTGACTATTTGTTAGTCTACAGTATGGGTAAGCAAAGAATTTCGGACATCTATCGTCAACTAGATAGTTCACCAAAAGATAAGGGAACCTCATTTCAACCAAATCCCTCAGGATACTCAGCAGATACTAAGGAAGGAATATTTATTCGTAAGGCACAGTCTAAGAAACCATTTACCACTAAGAAGAGAAGTTGGATTATTAGCAAAAGTCGAGAGAAAATAAAGAAGTCACAACCAAAGGGAGCGGTAATCAATCAGGAAATAAATGCACAAACTCAGGAAGCAGACAATAACCCACTAGGGGAAAATGAATTAGATGAACAATGGGTAAATCTCCATATGTTAGCCACTACAGCAGTAAATGCTAACTTATATTAAATAGTTGAACCTCCAAACCAGTACCAGCACCCATGCCGCCTATGAGCTAGAAACTTTAAAGGAACTTCGCCCATTAGATAACAACTTAGTAGAGACAGAAGATAGAATAAACCTTACATAAAGGCATGCTAAGCATAATACTCCTATAACCTAGATAGACTAAAATAAGTTATGGATGCATAATCACTAGTATATTTTGAATTCCAGTTGTAGTTTGTAATAAATACATATATATATATATATATAAGTTATGGATGCATAATCACTAGTATATATATATGTCGCAATGTTCGCCGTTTTTAATTAATCTATTTTTATGATTGTACCCAAATGTTTGTACTAGAAATTTGTCTGTAATAATTAATACCACCCACTCAAATAAAATCATAATATGTATACGTTAAAATAATTAAAAGAATCATGAAATATTTAATTTAGAAATGGGAGTTGATTAGTTAAAATAATTATACGATTTATTATTAATACATGTTTTAATACTGTCATATATATCATTAAACCTGACATATAAAATATACAAATGTAATCATTTGTATACCTATGTATTTAAATACATTCAATTGTTAATATACAACAAACTAAGTTAGTTATTAACAAAGCAGTCATGTTTATGATTCTCTTTTGAAACCAATCATTTACTTTGATTTAAAATACATATTGAAATATATGGTATAAAGATTTAAAACTTTGTGGTTTTAATAATATTGTTTTAAAATAATTTATATTTAGATAAATAAAACCAAAGCTATTAAATTAACCAAAAGAATTTTTAAGAATTACTAAAAATTTAAAAGATTGCTTTAGTGGATCTAGCCAAAGCAAGTTTTGAAACCTAGGTGTACCAATTTACCACTCCATTTTATCCTTTCTGGTTTACAACTAGTTGACTATAGGACTTCATACTTTCATAGTTTTATGAATTAACTGATGTTGGGATTATTTGTAAAAGTTTCTATTGAAATACTTAGCAATAAAATAGATGGTTAAATAAATGTGATGGGTATTCATGATTAAATAAAATCATTTAAAATTTTAGAGATTTGGGTTGGTTGGACTACGTAGAAAAGGCCTAACTAAACGATGAAAGCATTTCTATAGATCTTTAATATTAAGGTATGCCCAGAATAGGTCTTATGCATGGAGATAGTTAATATTTTAAAATTAACCAGTCATATTAGTTATAGGATTGTGTATCCTAACTTTATAAAGAAAAGTATTTGAGTCAGCTGGCTAATGTATAATAGTTAAATAAAATTCTATTTGAAAAATATATATACATTCTAATACTTTTAAATAATATATACGTGTATATAAAATAAAAATATATATTTATATATATATTAGGATACATGTAAAATTTATAAAACTATAAAGAGAAGGTATGATAAAAAGGATTATTATGAAGTAAATGTTTTAAACTTATTGACTAAGTTCATATATTACAACAAGATATTTGGTATAGTTATTATTATATTTATTAACTATAGTTGAGATATAAACCAAAGTACAATATTGATGATTATAACATAGCTTATAATAGTAAATATTAATAATATCCTATAACTCATCCAAATACGTGTTATATTGTTCTATTGCCTTGTTTAGTATTAATAATTGGAAATATATATATATACATTATCATAACGTTTAAATAACATTTATATATTTATACGTGTATATAATATAAACTAAAAGTTATTCTACATAGGGTACATGTAGAATTTTATACGTATAGCATAATTCAAAGAAAGTATATGTTCAAAAGATTTTTATAATCATCATGTTTTTATTCTCTACCATTTAGAATATTATATTTAAAAGAAGTAATAAATTTTATTTTACAATATATTATAAAAGAAAAGAAAAGATGGGTCTAATGGTTTATACAATCGATATATATAAAAGAGAATAAATAATTTTAAAAGTAAAAGATGTTACAAAATGAAAACCCCTTTTACTACTCGACTTAAATTAATAATTTAAGTATTCTATTTATTTACTTATTTATTTATTTTACATGGCACATTAAAATTTCCCTGAAAATTCTAGTTTTGTTTCATTTTTCAAACTAGAATTAAAATAGATGCCCCACACAAAAATAGTTGAATCAAATGTGTGTTTAGTACGTTTGTCCTTTATAAAACTTTATTTAAAAATCAGATTACAATTTTAATATTGTAATATCTTTAAATAAATTATTATTGTATGGGATATACATACATATTTCAATACATGTATATTACTCAAATATATTTAGAATCAATTTTAGAAACGTCAAACTTACTTACCATAAGTACTTCTTGGAATAAATAAATATACAATAAATTGAGAGTAAAGTTTTAATATTTTAAACCCATATGGTTCAACCCACTAGTTAAAAATAAATTTATTCCTATGAGTCCAGAAAATTTATATTTTGGTTAATTTATTTCTTTAAACTTTTATTTATCCATCCTTAAATTCTAAAATATTATGAAGTTTATTTCAATATACTACTTTTATAAAAGGATAAAGTAAAGTCATGGAAATAAGCTTAATGATTGGTACCATCGGATGTATAGTATTATTTTTATATATAATTTAGTATTATATATATGTGTGTATATATTCCGTAAGTTTAATATTAACTAGAGATTTGAAATTTTATACACATATATGCATATACCCAATAGAATTTCTTGATGGTATACACAATATAATATCTTCTGTGAGATAAACATAAGAGAAAATATCATTGGTAATTCATATAAAAACGTGAAGTTATTATAAGAATAAACCATGAAACCTACTATGTTTTAAAATGCCATCTGTCTCAATGAAATATTCCTTGTAATGGAATCTAAGATTATATATGCATAAATAAAGTTAGCTGTAAGTATACTCATTACATCAGTGTCAATGGAGACAATTATATTTTTTGTCAAAACTCCATTCTCCAACCAAAAGAAAACCACAACCATAATAATATCTATGCTTAAATGAAAGAATTGGGATATTGATATTCACTGGTAACAACCAGGACGGTATTTAGACTTGAACATAAGAAGAATGCCTTAGTATAAAGCTTTGAGATAAGCCAATTACTTGCATAGATAAAGTGTGATGGTTATTGGTATCCCGTGAGGATGATGACTGGAACAGTGCCTGTATGATAAATAAGCGATAACAACTGGCCACTGTTATTTCTTGTTTATTGGTACTACTCGGTTCTAGAATATGATCCATAATGAGAATACTGATTTTCTTGTTTCTTGATGCAAACCATAATAAACAATGTACCTTTAAAATCCTAATTTGAGAAAAGTCTATTTTTGGGAAATACCATGATAATTACATCTCCGGTAAAACTGGGCATGGTGCGGTAGACTCTCCAGGTTGTCCGGGTAAGATGTGGTTACCTCTCCGGCAAAACTGGGTATGGTGCGGTAGACTCTCCAGCTTGTCCGGGTGAGATGGGGTTACCTCTCCGACAAGATCGGGTGAGATGGGGTATATGTTATGATAATGGAATTCCCTAAATAGTATCATGACCTGATGTCTGACCTGTTTTTGGAAGTATAAATCTGTTAAATACATTAACCTTATGAATGGTGTGTATATTACATATATGACTATATAGATATGTATATCTATAAGGAAATCCAAAAACCATAACGATTGACAATTAGGGATAAATCACGGACAAGATGTCAATGATAATTTTAGATTTATTAGGAATCTCCTGTATACGTCTATAATTTCAGTATCAAACACTATTTTGTTTGATCATCCGTCTCGTAATTCGTGCGACAAGATGAACGACAGGAACTCTTTAAGTTGGGACGCCATCAAAAGTATAAGAATTTCCTTTGCAAACGCATTAGGAAACCTGTAACTAAAAGCTGTGTTAAAATACAAAACATATTTCAGTCAAGGATAAGAATCTCATAGAGAATAGTTCTGGTCAAAGTAAAGTGAAATTTAAAACAAGGACCAGAATATACCTAGAAACTAAACTAACTCAAAATATTCGTCCATATTTCAGGGAATCTCGAGGACGAGATTTAAAACAAGGTGGGGAGGATGTAACATTCCCAAAATTTTTATATAAAATATATAAAAACTTATGTTATTAAAAGGATGCATCATGGGTAAGTTGACCGATGGAAATATGAGGTATTTTGGGCAAGCTTAGTAACCATTTAATAATTAAATTATAAAAATACATTATATTTGAATCTACTCTGTTTTTAATGAAACTTGGTTCAAAATGTAGATAAAATTATTCTCGTTCTAAAGACATATTCAGCATTTTATAAAACATTATATTTTTAAAGTTATAAGCGCCAAAAGAGTGAAGCAGTTAAATTAATTATAATAATAATATAATCTAAAACTAAAAACAATTAATATATTATAAATAAAATGTTAAAACCAAATCTAATATCTTTATTGTCTACGTATGAAAGCAAAATCATAAGAAAGAAATAAATAAAATATGATAATTTGACTTCAATGGTTGTGTACGTGGAGGACTTAGCTTACACTCAAAGTCACATTTATAGTATATATAGGATAGCATATGAACACTTCAAGCATACACGCCATCTTTCCTTCTTTCTATTTCTCCATCTCACTCTATCTATAGTTTAGCCCATTTTCTTTAATAAGTTACCCTAATAATAATAAAGCCCTGTCCCATTTTAAGTGTTTTAACCCTTGATCACTAATACCATGTCCAAGTGACGTAGGGCCCCGTAACGTATGTCAAGGCTCTGCCTAAATTCGTTGGGGTTCTGTCTCGAGACGTAGGGATAAAGTGGAATTGGGTTACTATACTTAAATGTGAGTGCACTATATATTCTATTAAATAATCCAGGAGTTGTACCAAGATATATCAACCCTCCAAAATATTTCTGACACCCCTAATATATTTAGAATACCCCTATATGTTTTTAAATACACCCCGTATGTGAAAACCGAGCCCAAAACACAATATAGCATTAAAAATAAATGAAAAACAAGAAATAATAAGTTGAGGCGGGCCGCATAGACCTCACCCCAACCTTACGCGGGCGGTATAGAGGTTTAAATCAGATTTCGTTGATTTTTAAGTTAAGGCGGGCCGCGTAAGCTACCCTTAACACTTACGCGGGCTGCGAGAGTCCCAAAATGTGGCGCAACCCTGGGCCGCCACCTGTCCCAACACCCGTCAAGCCTACACATCGACTCAGCTTAGCTATACGTTGACCTGGGGTCAACGCGGGCCGCGTAATCCCTGCTCTCATGTTACGCGGGCCGCGAGAGAGTCAAGATTAGCAACTATAAATAGAACGCATCGGATCTCAGTTGAATTCGTTCATTCTTCATTCTCAATCTCAAAATTCTGAATTTGAGTTATTATACTCGGATATATTATACCCCCTAATTAGCGAGGTTCTGCTCCGTTGTAAGTATTATAACCCCAGATTCGTAATAGATACGCTGCCCGATTGATTTAGGATTCCGTAACAACTGTCGTGGTTCTGCCCGACGTAGTTGTTGGAATGCCGTCTCGGGGAGGGTATCATTAATATTTCAAAGGGTTATGATACTAACCTATGTACATTTGTGTAAATTATAGATTATTCCCAGGAAACCCTTACGCGAAGTCTAAGATAGCAATGTGAGTTTATCCTCTTTTTGTTAAACTTTTTGGAATGTTTTACAAAACCTTAAATGTTTTACAATGTGATTAAGCGATGATTGAGTCTTTGTAGTTCTTCAATCACTGCCGGTATGTTGGGGTTTTGTATACAAAATTTACTACCTTGTGAGTAGTAAGTCGGGGATGACAGTACGTTACCGTTGGACAACGAGTTAGCCAATTTGTAATATGACCCACAAGTCAGGATTGACAGTACTGAATGAGTAATTGTGTAGAAATAAACAATGTGATCGCTCTCAATACTGTTTTAATTGATAAAATGTTTCTTGATTAAACTGGGATTCACTCACCAGTATTTCCCACTGACAAATGTTTTTAAACATGTGTTTCAGGTAACACAATGTGACAGCCAAATAGTAAAAAGCCAGCTGAAGAGCACTGAAGGCTTGGGAAAAATGTGGCTATAAAAGTTACATAAAATACGATGTTTTAAATTCAATAAAGTAGGGTTTATCCCTGTAAACATGTTGTAATAAGAAACTTGGGTTTTACCCATGTGATTATTAAAAATAAAATATGGTGGTTTTACTCTGATAAAATATTTCCTAACTACGGTCCTGGTGAAATTTCTGCTGCCAAATTAATAAACTGATACCACCACAACGAATGTTCGCGGCCGCCCGTTCCCGGGACAGATAAGGGGACGGGGGTTGTGACAAAGATTAAAACATTTGGAATAATATTAAAAGCCTAGGACGCATATTGCAATAATAAAAATGGCAGTTTCGTCTTTTCCCTACCTTTTTAAATGAAATTCAACATTCAATACAAGGAACTGACGGAAGGACACAACGTGTTAGATTTTGAAAACACAAGTTGTAACACCTCGGAAATTCACGCCCTATAATGTATTGACACGTGTCATAAGCTTGAACGTGTGAAAGAATACTCTAGAGGGACTAAAGTTGACAAACATGGAAAGTATGTGAATATAGGGGTTCAAAATGTTAACAATGGATAAATATATTTTAAAATAGCCCTAGAAAAGGTTTATACCTTCAAACGAATAAATCATGGATCATACGAAGCTAAATATGAAAGAAAGTGATAGATTACAAACTACAGGGGTTAAATGTGTCAACATGTTTAAAGTATACCTCTGAGTGACCTTTTGGCAAACCCGAAGCTTTGTAACGGTAAATTATGCTCACTAGAATGTGGGATAAAAATTTCATAAAGTTCCGTTATCGTATGAGAAAGTTATGATCAAATTCGTATACGAGGGGTTAAAGCGTCAACGTTGAAAATTATGACTTTTCGGGTAAACATAAAGTGACTAAGGACTTAACAAAGTGGGTATAAGTCTTGAAACCCTTATACGTAAATTTGAAGGGCTCATAATGCAAGAAACAAGGGTGGAATGACCTTTCGAAGGACCAAGAGCCAAGATGCAATAACTCAAAAGTTTTAAACCTGACAACGAGCATCAGGCGGGCCGCGTAAGCCTTGCCAAGATCTTACACGGGCCGCGTGCGACGCCCAGATACAGAAATTATAGGCAGCAGCCTATTATGCCTTGTAACCGACTTAAAAACGAGTTTCCTCTTCCATGGGCGACCCCTACATGCCTTTAGTCCTTAGGGACACTTGTTGGTGATCAGGGAACAATAGTAGAGTTGCTTGGCATGATCTAATGAGATCAAAAGCACTATATAAAGTCCCACAATGTTGCAACATTCTTGCATTCATTCCATCTGCATTTCTGATCATTCCTGGAGCATAAGAGCAGACCCAAGTCATCACTAATCGTGCATAGGACTTTGGTAAGTACCCTTGACCTTCCTTAATCAAGTTTTACTTAGTTATTAGCTTAAAAGTCAAACCGTCGTAATTAACGTTTGACTTAGCGATTAATCATTAATGGTCCAGTGATTATTCGAATTGAAGGTAGTTATAAGTTGGTAATTATGTGGGCATTAAACCCTTAAAAGGGTACCCTCTGATTCTCGCTCTAACTAGATCAAATGTCGGGTCAAAATTGTTTATAAAAAGTCAACAGAAACTTAATTTGCAAATTTACATGTAATTAGCAATGTAGAAGGCATGTAACCTAATTTATCACTCATATAACATGGTAATAAGTGTAAGAACATGTCTAAGCATGTTCGACCCGATAATTTTCTGTTTAGACCCGGTTCGGAACCGAAAGTCGCAAAACTTTGACTTTTTCTTTGACTTCAGTTCTGACCCGATTTAGTATGATTTGGAAATGCCTTAGAGCTTCCTTAGGACCAGGTTACATGATAGTATAACCCTCTGTGGTTGGTTCGTTGATTATCCGATTCGTTTACATATATCCGTTAATTGCCTAATGTTGACCAATATGCCCTTTTGACCATTAAACGAGAATTTTGGAAATATGAAAGGACAATAATATTTATTACTGATTTATAAACATGTCCCTAAATTTTCACATCAGTTGGAGGTCTAGATTAGGAGTTATGCTCAATGACGTAATTAGAACGCTTTTTAGTAATTTAACGGCGTCATTAGCATAAAGCCTATCTAAACCCAATTTTTGACACCAAACCTTTTACCTACTGATGCAATATAATATTTTGGGATTTTTGAAGATTTTTAATTATTTTTAACCTGCCCATAACCTAACCTAAGGTTATGGCGTTGATTCGGTAAATACCGATTATACCCTTTTTGGCTATAAAATGAGTTCTACAGAGTATTTTGACGCCAATCCAATTGCTACTGATTTTATATAATAAATAAAGTATTTTGAACTTTATAACCTGTTCAGAAAACTCAGATTTCCTGTATAACACGGAAATCGCTTAAAATGGCTTTTTACGCGTATTAAACACCTAGTATGGGTTTAAAACCATTTTGTCATATAAGACTTATCACCAACTGATATAACCTGATAAATTAAGTTATTTTACTGATTTATTCATACCCGAATCTCAGAATTTTATTTAATCTCTTTTATAATCTTTAAAATGACCAAAATACCCCTACGAGACTTAAATTGAGATTAAACTCGTTTTGGGCATAATGGAAGGTATCCTACTGATATCACAACCTATTTAAGGCATGTTAACTTAGGAAACCTGTAAATGACTCTCATGGTATAACAAATCTCATCAAAAATCCTAGTTATTAAATTAATTTGACCAATAGGAAACCCTAATTGAGACACCCAAGTAATTTTGCACAAACCCTAAAATTTTCAGAACAATCGGAATCAGGATCAGGGCCCCTAAAACTCAGGGGGGGGGGGGGGTAAACCCTAGTTACGATTATCTTAAAATCTCGTTGTCAAAAATCGAATTTACAAAACAGTTAAGTCAGCAAGGCTAGTCCCAGACGTGGCTGACCTAGGGTGAAAACGTGTCCCTTGCGCACCACAAGGAAAAAGGCTTACGGTGCGCAAGCCTGTTAGGTGTCCCTTGCGCACCGCAAGGAAAAAGGCTTACGGTGCGCAAGCCTGGCCAAATTTTTACTATAAATAGCAGACATTGGCAATCGAATTTGGGCACTGAAACGACGTAAAATCTCATTACGTAGACTGAGATATCACAGAAACACTTCTAAAAACACACACGGATCACTAATCGCCGCCGCAATACAGGGTAATAACTCGATCGCTGATACGATTCAATGTCCGATCGATTAAACTATCCAATGGATGTTTAAGTGCTGCCCACATTAGGGTTTATGCTTTGTCATTCATTGTTAATTCAATGGATGTTTAAGTATCGCACTTTGTCATTCGATGTGAAGGTTTAATCTCGTGAGTTATCGTAAATGCTGTATTAAGTTACTAACCGAATTGTGTGCCTGTTATTAATTTTAGGTTAAAAGGATAATCAGTAGGCTAGGCTCTGCTCAAATTAAATCTGCAATGTGAGTCATTCTCTTTTTATCAAATTACTTTACAAAACCCTATTTATTTCAAAAGTTATAATTACAGGGATTAAGTCTTGTTATCAGAAATTACTGCCAGTATGTGGGGGGATGTGCACATAGCTACTAATTATTTATCACTTGTGGGTGAAAGGACCCAGCAAGTGATATGTCCACAGTCACAAGTCCGGTCAAGTGACAACTGGGTCAGTTAATTCAAAAGATGGAGACATTGTAATAGCCCTTAATACTGTAAATTATAACAAACAGGTCGTTTTAGTAAAATGAATGATTCACTCAGTATTTCCCGCTGACAAAACCTTTTTCAAACATGTTTCAGGTGATCTGTTGTGATCCAGGAAAAGTGTCGAGAAGCACTAAAAGCTTAAGGAAGTGGCTCAGTATAAAATAAAGAAACGTGTTTTGTAAAAATAAAAGATTTCTAATTGAAATCTTATGATTGTAAATTATCAGGTTTTATTCCGAGTTGTGAAATAAAATAATCGGGAAATATTTCAGTTTTAAAAAGATCCTGAAGTAAACTTCCGCTGTTAAATAAATACCACGGGATTTTCTGTCCCGCAGCTCCTGAAACGGGTCAAACTGGGTCGGGGGCCGTGATAGAAAAATGTGGTATCAGAGCCACTGATTTAAGCCAATTAAGTATTTAGAAATACTTAATTTTACTGATTATGTGATTATGTGTTTTCTTATTTAAATATTTGTGTACAGTATGGGTAAGCAAAAGTTGTCAAACATCTATCTTAAATTAGATAGGTCATCCAACGAGAAGGGAAGTTCATCCCAAACCAAATCCTCAAATCAATCTGTAATTCCTGATGAAGGAATATTTGTGCGAAAGGCACAATATGAGGAACCACTATCTCCTAGTAAAAGAAATCTGATTATTAAGAAAAGCCAGGAGAAAATAAAGAAACTCCGAGAAAAGAAGGTTAAACAGAAAACCCAGGAATTAACCAGTAAAACACCTTGGGAGGACAAGTTAGACGAGAAATGGGCAAATCTTTATATGCTAGCTACTGTAGCAGTTGATGCAAATCTTTAAATAATTTTACCCAAGTCTTAGCACCTTTATAAAACTACAGTCCAAAAGCCTTATTTAGTAAATAAATAAATTTACAATAAAACCAAGTGTGTTTTAATTTTCAGTTATTTTGTAGTTACCCAGTCTGAAATAATATTTAAAAGTTTTCTATAAAATTTTGTTATAATTTTTAATTATGTGTATTTTGCTAAACAGCATGAGTGACTTGTCTGACGCCCTTCAGAACTTAAATCTCTATCCGGTAAAAATAGAGGTTTCCAGAGATTTCAATAGGTATATACCAGACATAGAAGAACCTATTGAATTTAATGCTTCACCACCTCCAGAGAAACCCAAGCCCAAGAAAAGGAGGAGATTTGTAGGATGGAGACGTGTGCGTAGGAGGAAACCCGTCCCTAGAAAGATTCCTAAAATTGAAAATCCTTTAGAAAAAGGGAAGGGAATTGAAGTCGGGGAAGAGTCTAGGCAGATGGGATTACAGTTTGATGAATATTATAAGCAAATAGAAATGGAGGTTGGAGGAAGTTCTCAGGTAGAAGTTGGAGAAAGTTCTAAACAAACTCAGGAAATGACATTGCAGGAAGAGCTAGATTTTATATTGGCAAGCTGTGATACTATTCAGCCTGTCAATACAAATGTTTTTACTCGTCCTATTGAAACTCAACTCCCTATAAATCTTGAACCAGCAATCCCAGAGCCAATAATCCATACCCAACCTTTAGGAATGGACGAATGGTGGACAAATGACTGGCAATTCCAAAATATTATCAACAGTCCTTATTCCTTTCTTCCCCAATTTGACCCGGAACCATTACCAAATCCACCAATGAGTAACGAGAATTTAGCAGAACTTCGCCATTATGGTGAAGAGTTAATGGATGCGGGAAATAGAATCCGGGAGATAGGGGGACAAATTGCATGGAAGTATGATGAAAGGGAGCTTCGTTTTTAGGAAAACAAATGACGAAAGATAGTAGATTTATAAAACTGTTGTTGTGTAATAGTAATAATAAAATCAGTATGTGTAAAATAAATAATAAAACGGTTGTATATAGAAGCATGATATAATCTATAAAACAAATGAAATTTTAGAAAATTTACAATTTTGTTTGTATATTCGTTTTCGTGATTATGTGCAATTAATTATGACGTTGGATTATTTCTTTTATACTAATTATTTATCTATAAATTAATTATCAGATGGAAAACGCTAATAACGAACCAGTTAATGAGGTTAATCAATCTGAGCAACACCCGGGGGATCAATATATGACTAGACAGGATATAGAAAATATCATTGCTCAAGGGATAGCCAATGCTATTCCAGCAATAGTTGCTGCTGTTAGAAATCCAATCGAGCCTCAACAAATCGTTCCAAGCAAACATATTTATGAAGATAACTTCAGTAATAGCATAAACGGAGGCGGTAATCATACTAATCATAATAATGAACCACTGCAAGCTCTGCCCCCTAAGAAAATGAAAGCTGCAACACCTGGTTGCACTTACAAAGAATTTCTTGCTTGCAAACCTACTGAATTTGCAGGCAATGAAGGAGCGACTGCGGCACTGCGTTGGTTAGAGAAAACCGAGGCAGTAATTACCATAAGTAAATGTGCTCAGGATAATCAGGTCATGTACGCGTCAAATCTTTTTAAAGAAGGGGCGCTAGAATGGTGGAACACGGTGTTACAAGCAAAAGGAAGAATGATAGCTTATGCCATGAATTGGGAAGAATTTAAGAATCTTGTAGAAAGAAAATTCTGTCCTGAGTATGAAAAAGATCAAATGGCAAATAAGTTCTTAAACCATAGAATGATGGGTGTAGATTGTCGCGGTTATACTTCGACATTCTTCGAATATGCTAGAGTGGTACCAACATTGGCTTCGCCAGAACCGGTACTCATTTCTCGCTATATTTGGGGATTGATTGGTGAAATCCGCAATATCGTTAAAGCTGCGAGACCTCGCACTATTGACGATGCAGTGGAATTAGCCAACACCCTAACTGATGAATTGGTACGCACAAGAGATGATAATAAGAAAAAGGAACTGGCTCAAAAAATTACCCAAGGATTTCGTACGGGTAATAATAACAGCTTCAAGAGAAAAGGAACAGGGCAATCTTCAACTTTGCCGTTCTGTCAAAATTGCAAAAAGAAACATTTTGGAAGATGCAAGGTATATTGCAATTTTTGCAAAACTGTAGGACATCGTGAAGAAAATTGCAGTAAGAAATCCATAATTTGCTACAATTGTGGAGAAGCAGGACATTTCAAAACAGAATGTCCTAAAGTGGTTAAACCAGCAGACAACAAAGCCAAGACGGTCGACGGAGCCACTAAAAAGAATGTCAGAGCATTTCAGCTGACCACTCAAGAAGCAGAACTTATTCCAGATGTGATAGCTGGTACGTTCCTAGTTCACAACGTATATGCAAAAGTATTATTTGACTCTGGTGCAAACCAAAGTTTTGTAAATACTTTATTCTGTCAAGCTCTTAAGTTACCTTTAACCAACATTAGGCAGATTTTTACAGTCGAAACCGCAGATGGGAATTCAGTTAAAATAGATCAGGTTTTGCAAAAAGTAGAAATAGAACTTTTAGGTCATAAATTTTCTGCAAATCTGTTACCTATGAAATTAGCTGAATTCGATGTTGTGTTAGGAATGGATTGGTTAATAGCCAACCATGCTCGAATCCTTTGTGATAAAAATTCTGTAGAAATTCAGTCACCTACTGGAGAAATAATCACGATTACAGGAGATAAGCCACGTAAACCCATGAAGTTCATATCAGTAATGAAAGTTGCTAGTTATGAACGAAAGCAAGGAATAGTATATATGATTTCAGTAATCATTAGTACTAAGGGCAAAGAACTTAAGGAAATTCCTGTAGTCTTAGAATACCCAGATGTATTCCCAGAAGAGTTACCAGGATTACCTCCAGATAGGGAAGTAAAATTTAGGATTCATCTAATTCCTGGAACTACACCGCTAGCTAAGGCACCTTATCGGTTAGCTCCTACCGAAATGTTAGAACTGAAAAAGAAATTAGATGAATTATTAAGCAAAGGATTCATACAACCTAGCTCATCTCCTTGGGGAGCGCCAGTGTTGTTTGTAAAGAAGAAGGATGGTTCGATGAGAATGTGTATTGATTATAAAGAACTGAATAAGGTCACAATTAAGAATCGATACCCATTACCTAGAATTGATGATCTTTTTGATCAACTTCAAGGAGCTAGATATTTTTCTAAGATAGATTTACGCTCCGGATGTCATCAATTGAAGGTACAAGAAGAAGACATACCTAAAACTGCTTTCAGAACTAGGTATGGTCATTACGAGTTTACAGTCATGCCCTTCGGGTTAACGAATGCACCTGCAGCATTCATGGACATGATGAATAGAATCTGTAAACCGTACTTGGATAAATTTGTAATTGTCTTCATAGACGATATACTTATTTATTCCAAAAGTCAGGACGAACATTGTCAGCACTTGCATATACTCTTAACTTTGTTAAGAAAAGAAAAGCTGTATGCCAAATTCTCAAAGTGTGAATTTTTGCTACAAGAAGTGCAATTCTTAGGACACATGGTGAATCATGAAGGTATTCATGTAGATCCTGCTAAAATAGAGGCAATTACCAATTGGAAGGTTCCGCAAACCGCAATGGAAATTAGAAGTTTTATAGGTTTAGCTGGATATTATAGAAGGTTTATTAAGGATTTTTCCAAGATAGCTGTACCATTAACTAAGCTAACCTGTAAAGCCATTAAGTTTGAATGGGGATCTAAGCAAGAAGAAGCCTTTAGAATATTGAAGCAGAAATTAACAAATGCTCCAATCCTAGCTTTACCAGAAGGGACTGAAGATTTTGAAGTTTACTGTGATGCTTCAAAGCTAGGATTTGGATGTGTGCTGATGCAACGCAAGAAGGTAATTGCGTATGCTTCAAGACAATTGAAAAGGCACGAAGAAAATTATACGACTCATGACTTAGAGTTAGGAGCCGTAATTTTTGCCCTTAAGATTTGGAGACATTATCTTTACGGAAGTAAATTTACTGTCTATACAGATCACAAAAGTTTAAGATATATATTTGGGCAAAAAGAGTTAAACATGAGACAAAGAAGATGGATGGAAATCCTAAGTGACTACGACTGTGATATTCAGTATCACGAAGGAAAGGCAAATGTAGTCGCAGATGCCTTAAGTCGTAAATATCATGAAAAACAAAGACGAGTTCGTGCTCTCAGGTTAAATCTACAATTAGATTTAATGGAACAAATAAAGAATGTTCAGGAAACAACAATCAAGGAAGATGCTGAAGGAATGAAAGGAAGAATAAAAGAGTTAGAACAAGGATCTGATGGAATTTGGAGATTCCATAAGAAAAGGATTTGGGTACCGAAGCAGGGAGAATTAAGAAATAAGATCTTAGAGGAAGCTCATAAATCTAGGTATACCATGCACCCAGGAAACAATAAGATGTACCAAGATTTAAGAAACAATTTCTGGTGGATAGGCATGAAAAAGGATATAGCTAGATATGTTTCTAAGTGTCTTACTTGTTCACAAGTTAAAGCAGAACACCAGAAACCTTCAGGTCTACTACAACAACTAGAAATGCCTGTATGGAAATGGGAACTCATAACAATGGATTTTGTTACTAAGTTACCCAAAACCAGAAAAGGTAATGATGCGATTTGGGTAATTGTGGATAGATTAACCAAATCTGCTCACTTTTTACCTATGAAAGAAACCTTTAGCATGGAAAGATTGGCAAAGTTGTACGTAGACGAAGTAGTATCCTTACATGGAGTTCCACTCTCCATTGTATCAGATAGGGATAGTCGTTTCACTTCTCATTTTTGGAAAAGTTTCCAAGAAGCTATGGGAACTCGACTAAATTTAAGCACTGCATATCATCCACAAACAGACGGCCAAAGTGAAAGGACGATACAAACTCTAGAAGACATGCTCCGAGCATGTGTGATAGATTTTGGTGGAAACTGGGATGATCATTTACCTTTAATTGAATTCTCCTATAACAATAGTTATCATTCAAGTATTGAAACTGCCCCATTTAAAGCACTGTATGGAAGAAAGTGCAGAACTCCAGTTTGTTGGGCAGAAATAGGAGAAAATCAATTGTCAGGTCCTGAAATAGTGCAAGAGACGACTGACAAAATTTCACAAATCAAGGAAAGGCTGAAAACGGCTAGAGATCGCCAGAAGAGTTATGCAGACAATAGATGTAAGCCGTTAGAATTTCAAGTTGGAGACAGAGTACTGTTGAAAGTTTCTCCTTGGAAATGAGTGATTAGATTTGGTAAGAAAGGAAAGCTAAGTCCAAGATACATAGGACCATTTCCAGTGATTCAACGTATAGGACCAGTTGCTTATCGTTTACAACTACCAGAGGAATTAGCTGGAGTACATGATGTATTTCATGTATCCAATCTCAAGAAATGTCTATCAGACGAATCTTTGGTAGTACCTCTCCAAGATATAGAAGTAAACGAAAAGCTAAAATTTGTTGAGAAACCTCTTCAGATAGAAGATTGAAAGGTGAAGTTTCTCAAGCACAAACGACTAGTGTTAGTTAAAGTCAAATGGGATTCAAAGAGAGGAGCTGAATACACTTGGGAGCTGGAATCTGAAATGAAGCGAAAGTATCCTCACTTATTCCAGTAAATCTCGAGGACGAGATTTTTATTAAGGTGGGGAGAATGTAACAACTCTCATAAAAAATCCTAGTTATTAAATTAATTTGACCAATAGGAAACCCTAATTGAGACACCCAAGTAATTTTGCACAAACCCTAAAATTTTCAGAACAATCGGAATCAGGATCAGGGCCCCTAAAACTCGGGGGGGGGGGGGGGGGTAAACCCTAGTTACGATTATCTTAAAATCTCGTTGTCAAAAATCGAATTTACAAAACAGTTAAGTCGGCAAGGCTAGTCCCAGACGTGGCTGACCTAGGGTGAAAACGTGTCCCTTGCGCACCGCAAGGAAAAAGGCTTACGGTGCGCAAGCCTGGCCAAATTTTTACTATAAATAGCAGACATTGGCAATTGAATTTGGGCACTGAAACGACGTAAAATCTCATTACGTAGATTGAGATATCACAGAAACACTTCTAAAAACACACACGGATCACTAATCGCCGCCGCAATACAGGGTAATAACTCGATCGCTGATACGATTCAATGTCCGATCGATTAAACTATCCAATGGATGTTTAAGTGCTACCCACATTAGGGTTTATTCTTTGTCATTCGTTGTTAATTCAATGGATGTTTAAGTATCGCACTTTGTCATTCGATGTGAAGGTTTAATCTCGTGAGTTATCGTAAATGCTGTATTAAGTTACTAACTGAATTGTGTGCCTGTTATTAATTTTAGGTTAAAAGGATAATCAGTAGGCTAGGCTCTGCTCAAATTAAATCTGCAATGTGAGTCATTCTCTTTTTATCAAATTACTTTACAAAACCCTATTTATTTCAAAAGTTATAATTACAGGGATTAAGTCTTGTTATCTGAAATTACTGCCAGTATGTGGGGGGATGTGCACATAGCTACTAATTATTTATCACTTGTGGGTGAAAGGACCCAGCAAGTGATATGTCCACAGTCACAAGTTCGGTCAAGTGACAACTGGGTCAGTTAATTCAAAAGATGGAGACATTGTAATAGCCCTTAATACTGTAAATTATAACAAACAGGTCGTTTTAGTAAAATGAATGATTCACTCAGTATTTCCCGCTGACAAAACCTTTTTCAAACATGTTTCAGGTGATCTGTTGTGATCCAGGAAAAGTGTCGAGAAGCACTAAAAGCTTAAGGAAGTGGCTCAGTATAAAATAAAGAAACATGTTTTGTAAAAATAAAAGATTTCTAATTGAAATCTTATGATTGTAAATTATCAGGTTTTATTCCGAGTTGTGAAATAAAATAATCGGGAAATATTTCAGTTTTAAAAAGATCCTGAAGTAAACTTCCGCTGTTAAATAAATACCACGGGATTTTCTGTCCCGCAGCTCCTGAAACGGGTCAAACCGGGTCGGGGGCCGTGACACATGGTTACCCGTTACGCCTTTTGCGCGTTCTGTTCGGTTTATGTAACTAGTTTGCATAAATTAGCCGAAACGGGCCGAACCTTATCATTTTTATCTCAAATTCCAGAAGGTGGTTAGTTTACCCATATTATACAAGTCTTCAAACTTGTTGGGTCTAAAACACATTCTATTCCGGTCTTCGCTTAATCACGCGTTCGAACCGTATCTTTCTTTAAAACTAACCAGTCTAGGTTTAGACTTAATTAAAGACCCGTTAGGATTCTAATAGGTTATTATAAACCTTCGTTCCAGAATAGGAGACCCGGTAAAAGCTACACGCACTTGCTATTTGTGATTGATACTTGCAAAGGTAAATACTTTTAACTTATTTTCCCTTATACGGGCTTGGGGTACGGTATATAAAATACCGCTTGGTCCGGCATTGAATCTTTAATCGAATAGAGGTTAAATCATTGATATGCTCCGTTTTGAAATGTTTTGTTTGCTTAGAGCCTTTGGGGGGTTAATGACCATGTCCCAGATATCATTGGCATCATCTTACGAGATGGCCACGACCTAAGCACGGGGTGTAGGTGTACACCCGTCAGTGCCAAAATACATAATGTGGTGTGTCTATTGATCTTTAACCCGGTCTACGGATCGGGCTACTGAACGCATAAGGAACATGTAATTCTTTTACAAGATTATATACAAATAATTATCCAAAGTTATAAAAAGATTGTGCCACGTGCATTCAAATCAATTTTATTAAACATTTTCTAAATGAGCCAGTTAATTGTATTTACCAGTGTAAACTGACGTATTTTCCCAAAAAGGTTAAGTGCAGGTACTAGGCGAACTAGGTTGGCTTTCTCCTAGCGTCCACAATAAGTCTCGCAAGCTTGGATGTCAAAACTGTTGAACAATGTTTCCTATTTATTTTTGATCCACCTGTGGATTAATTTCAACTGTTGTGATACTTGATATTACAATTATATTCGGTTGAAATATATCTATCTTTTGCTTCCGCTGTGTATTTAAATATTGTGTTGTTTGACTGTAATGTTACCAACTACGTCACGATACTCCCCACCGGGCCCACCGGTAATACGTGGAAATATCGGGGTGTGACACAAGTACACAGATAACGAAAAAGTTAAGGGATGTAAGTCGATTTTCGTCACCAAACCACATGGACACAAATTACGCTTTACTCAAGATTTAATTAAAAATTTAGGGCCTGAATGATAACTTTATTAAAGACAGAGGTATAAAACATAAGTTGGTTAAAAGAAAAGAAAACCTAATTAGCATGAATGGATTCAAGTAAAATTAACACTAAAATGATAAAAAAAAGTATTTACAAACACCCATAATATATAATTTGTATTTGAGTTAATTACCAAAATCGTCCCTGAGGTTTAGGCAGATTTTCCATTTTCGTTCAAAATGACACTTTTGTACCAAATTGCCTCCAACGTTTGTAACTTTTTGCCATTTTCATCCAAACCACTAACTTAGTTTATTTTTTCTGTTAAGTTGAGGATATTTGGATGAAACTGACAAATATAAAACCACAGGGACGATTTTGGCAATTTACTCAAACTCTTTTAAATTTCTTTTATTTAATTAATTTTGTTACATATATAATAAAAAAGAATATACATGCAATTTTTATATGAAAAAATAATAGCTTTGTCACATAATTTTTATTATTTTCATCCAACCACTAACTAAGTTAATTTTTCTATTAAGGCGAAGGATGTTTATAAACTAAGAGAGAAATTAATTTCTAATTTTTTATATAGATCAGTTTTACAAAAATAAAATCTACTTAAACCTCTAAATTTTATAAAACTAAAATGCTGGTGACCTTTTACAATTTTTTTCTATCTCTACAACTGATAAATACTAAAAGTTGTAATCGATTGTTATGTGTTGCACACCAATGACGTTTTCTCTTTATGAACTGATTTATATAAAGAAGCTGTAAATTAATTTCTGTCTTAATTTATAAAATTTAAAACATCCTTCACCATAACAGAAAAAATAAACTGAGTTAGTGATTTGGATGAAAATTTATAAAAATTATGTGACAAAACTATTAATTTTTTTTCTTCTAAAAACTCCATGTATATTCTTTTTTATTATATATGTAACAAAAATAATTAAATAAAAGAAATTAAAAAGGGTTTGAGTAAATTGTCAAAATCGTCCATGTGGTTTTATATTTGCCAGTTTCATCCAAATATCCTCAACTTAATAGAAAAAATAAACTAAGTTAGTGGTTTGGATGAAAATGACAAAAAGTTACAAACGTTATGGGCAATTTGGTACAAAAGTGTTATTTTGGACGAAAATGGCAAAACTGGCCAAAAACTCAGGGACGATTTTGACAATTAACTCTTTATATTTTTATAATTTGTATTTTCAAGAAACTTTTATGTTTTTTATTTGTTATTTTTTTCATCATGTTTTTGTACTTTTGCCATTAAATAGACATTTAAATAAACTTTGAAAAATAATTTAAGAGTTTATCATTTTTGTTTCATTTTTCGGAAGCAAAATGATTATTATGAATTGATTTGATAACTAAGTTGATTTGTTCTCTCATATTTATATTTAACTCCATTAAAATATAATATTACTAATAATAAAAGTTGTAAAAAAAGTAAATTAATACTTTGAACAGATTTGATTCTTGAAATTAATTAATTTACATGAAAATCGTTTTCAATCCCTACATAAAGAAGTGATTTAACAATATCCTCCTTTCTTGTATATGTGGTGACCGAGAAACGCTCGACTTCGGTCGATTTTTGGTGTGGCCCACTTTGTCCCCACAATTTTTGAGTCACGTTAGACTGAGTGTAGTGGGGCGACTCCCCCTCCCACGTCGCCCCTAAGTCGCCCCAAACACCGCCCCCATCGGCGTCCCCCATCGGCGTCCCCCCTTGCCCGTCCTCTTCTCGTCGCCATTCCTCCACAAAATCAACTTTTGGCACAAAAATTCAGAGATTCCCCCTCCAAGAAGCCCCAAGTCGCCCCAAACACCGCCCCCCCTTTTTTTCTTTGTGCAAGACGCCCACTTCTCGTCGCTCCACTACCTTTAGTCTTATAACTAAGAATCCAATGATTGTGAATGATCCACGTGTAATTAAACTATAGGACATGAAATGAAACTCATAATTTATTAGGTTTAACATTTAAAAATATATAAATAAAGTGAGAATCCATCATCTCGGTTTCGTTTTTTAACACGAGAAAAGAAAAAAAGTTACTATCTAAATTTGTTAATATAAATAAAGTGAGAATCCATCATCTTGGTTTCGGTTTTTAACCTGAAAAAAGAAAAAAAAGTTACTATCTAAATTTTTTAACTTGACGTCTAGACAACTCAGTTTTTTAGGGCCTAATATCGATTATGAAATTAAACACTTTTCATAGAAATAAATTTGTTTGCTTAGGTCTAACTAGAAGTGTAAATGAGTTTGAGTTTGAGTTTGGTTCGCTTATTATTTAAAAATTAATAATTAATAATTCATATTAATTATAACTATTTTTATAAATTTTATAATATATATATATATATATATAGTTATTTTTATCCCAATTGCATTAATAATAAATATTAGAGTAAATTACTAAAATCGTCCCTGAGGTTTGGTCATGTTTAACAATTTCATCAAAAACAATTTTTTTTTTGTATCATATTGCCCTGTAATTTTTTGTTTTAGTGTCATTTTCATCAAAACGTCTAACTTTTTTTGCCAAAATCTTTCCGGAGGTTTGGTATTTTTTTGCCATTTCAATCCAAATATTTGACAGAAAAAATAACCCGAATTAGATGTTTGGATAAAAATGGTAAAAAAATCACAAAAGTAAAGGACAATATGGTACAAAAAAGTTGTTTTGAATGAAACCGATAAACATGCCCAAACCTAATGGACGATTTTGACAATTTACTCTAAATATTATTATATAAATATGTATATTTAATATATTAAATAAAAATTATATAAATAATAGGCTCACAAGCGCTACTTGAGCTCGATTAGTGAAGCTCCTTCTCTTTTACTAAACAAAGTTACGGCTCGAGCAACTTGGCTCGTTACACCCTGGTCCTAACATGTAGGACGGTTTCCGTGTAACAAAGAAGTCGACATACGTTGCTAGTCGTCTAGTAGCATCAATCCCAATAAAAAATTCGAAAAAGCGAGAGTTTAGAGAGAATAAAAAATTCGAAAAAGCGAGAGTTGAGAGAGTTCTTATCAAGAGGAAGAAACAAACACAACCACAATCAATCCTTAAAAAAAAAAAAAAAATGTTGAGAGCCTCATAGAACATTGGAGGCCCAAGGGCCAAGCTTCATAATATACTTTTCTTCTAATTTAGCCACGCCACCCTTACTTGTTCCCTTTTGATTGGCCGATCAAAAAAAAAAAAAAAAAAAAAAAGAAAAACGCCAAAAAAACGTGCGCAAGAAAAATTCATTACGCTATTTGTCTCGCCAACACAAACACTCGGCTTGATATTATTTCTTTTATAAACCCCCCCAATTTCTCTCTCTATTTGTTGCATTCTTCAATTCATTCATACATAATTATCGTCAACACTTTGGAAGATTTCAATCCCATCTTCTTCTTCTTCTTCTTCTTAAACCCGTTTACAATCCACACAATCTTGCTCTGGAAATTTCATGTCAAAAAAGCGAATCCAAACACAACGGTAATCCATAATCGATTAATCGATCAAATATTCAGGTTTTACTTTCTAATTATGTTTCATTATTATTATTATAATCGGTTTAACAGTTGATAATATTATTGGGTATGTATGTATGTATGTATTGTTGAGATTTATTTATTTATTAATTAATTAATTAATTTGTTTGGTTGGTTGGTTGGTTGTTGGGTAGATGGGAGATCAAGGGTTTGGTTACACATTGGATGATGCACTGGGTGCAATTGGGTTTGGGAGATTCCAATATGTTGTGCTTGCATATTCTGGGTTGGGGTGGGTAGCAGAAGCAATGGAGATGATGCTGTTGTCGTTTGTGGGACCGGCTATTCAGCCTGAGTGGGGGCTTTCTGCAAATCAAGAAAGTATGATATCAACTGTTGCTTTTGCTGGGATGCTTGTTGGTGCATATTCTTGGGGTTTGATATCTGATTCCTATGGAAGAAAGTAAGTTGTTTTGTTTATATATCCACTTGCAGGGCGGCAAACCCGTGCCGACGCCCGAGGCCCAAAATTTCAAAGGGCCCGAAAAATATTTATAAGCTTGTATATATTTATTAAATTATATATTTAGTATATTCATCCGTTTATTATGCAAAAAAATATTGGTGGTGTAGTGGTATAAACCATCTTAAAATAATGTAAAGGTCTCAAGTTTAAGTCTTTGCTCCATCACTAAGTTTTTATTTTTGTAATTCATTTACCCTTAACCATAATTTTGGGCCCAATTTTTTTTCGTCGCCCGAGGCCTAAGTTTTTTCGAGAGTTTTCGGGGACGGCTCTGTCCACTTGTTTCTATAGTTTTTTTTTTTATTTTTATTTTTGTTTTTCTTTGGTTGTTGTTTAGTTAAGTTGTATATGTAACATCGTCGGCCACTCGTTATGCACACGACTAGCTCATGTTAACGATGTGGGATACACGGTAAATCTGACATCGTTTGGTTTTAAAAAGTGAGAAGCGGACAAAAGCGACAAGGTCTAAAACCGAAGCGCAAAAGCATACAGCTTTTCGTACCGAGGCACAAATAATTATAGAATAAATTACTTTTTGAGTCGGTTGTGTTTTAGTGGTTTTAACCATTTGAGTCCAAAATCAAAATGTTTAACGCCCTGAGTCCCTAGACGCTTTTTTTATAACCATTTGAGTCCAAATTTTAACCTTTTGAGTCCATTTTTTTAACAAAATTGGACTCAAACCGTTATAAAATGAACAAAATTGGACTCAAAACGTTATAAAATTAATGGCTAGGGACTCAGGGCGTTAAACTTTTTAATTTTGGACTCAAGTGGTTAAAACCACTAAAACACAAGGACTCAAAAAGTAATTTACTCATAATTATATAATCTTTTTGTATATATTCTATAGGTTTCTAGCATCATTTACTTAATATTTTGATATAAATAAGCTTCATACATGTTTTAGTATTGAAATTACATACAGGTAGAGGATCCTGTACATTAATCCAGAAGTGTGAGAAGTGTATTATAACACTATATATAACACCATATAAACACCGTATAACACCATATAACACCATATAACACCATGTAACACTATAAAACACTACATAACAAATATAACATTAATATTTTGTCTGATAGCATGTCTATGATAGATGTACAGTGTCATATATTGTTATATATTGTTATATAGTGTTATATAGTGTTACACGGTGTTTATATGGTGTTACATAGTGTTACACGGTGTTTATATGGTGTTATATAGTGTTATATATAGTGTTATAATACACTTCTCACACTTCTGAATTAATGTACACTATCCCTACCCATTACATACATTTACAACCTGAAAAGCATATACTTGTATAACAAACTGATGCACAAAAATGTTGGAAATGCATGAGGCGCGCCTTAGGGTCAACTTTTTGCCAAAAAATCATGTCTGATGTGCGCTTCTTGTAATACGTGTGCCTTGCGTAGGGACGTAGGCTGAAGCACTGAGGCCTGTGCCTTAAGGCACCTCGCGCTTTTGTAAACCAAGTCATGTAGATAAAACGGAAAGATGTGAGATTCGCCTAAGGTATCTTCGTAACACCCTAGGCAAATCCGACATACACAGTGGACATTGGACAAGCGTTTTGGAAACACTGGCTATGGATGAGAGAACTCCTTAGTTGAGTGTGTGTTTAGGTGGGAACAATCCAAATAAGGTTTATCTTCTGGCTAAGCAGTTAATGCGGTAAAAATCGGATATTGGTCAAGGACCGATATTTGAGATATCGGTAATCGCGGTGGGATATCGGTAATCGCGGTGGGATATCGGTAATTTTAATATCACGATGAATTTATATCTATATATAATTATATATAGCAATTTAACACTAATAATTCAGTATACTCTCCTACCATTAACAAATTAACCTTTTGCAACTTGCAAAACACTAACAATTGTAGCAAGTAGGAACTCATTAAGACTTAAAACACTAACAATTAACAATTAAGACTTAAACACTAATAGCAGCAATAAGAAGAAAGACGAATGGTAGAACTAAGAAGAAAAGTACCGATATCGAAAAAACCAGTGATATATCGGTCAATATCGACGATAATATCGGTACCGATATTTTGCACTTATATCTCACCAGGGGACCGATAACCGACATCGGTGACAATATTAACTGCATAGCCTTCTGGGAAGTCTCGGGGATCCAAAAGGGTTTTGCATCTAGTAGGCAAAGCTGACAATATTGATTTTTTTGACGGGCCGAATAGTACATAAATACTCTTGTTTTTTACTTTTTTAAATAATGTATACACATGGTCAAACTGTCTAGTGTCCAGGTTTTAGGTTCAAACATACACTCTTTGAAGACGTATTACTTAACCTCATTTTGGTTCTTTTGGTATTTCAGGAAGGGATTTCTTGGATCAGCTATATTAACAACCTCAGCTGGGCTTTTGAGTGCGATCGTGCCAAATTATACATTATTGTTGATTCTCCGCTTCGTTGTTGGTATTGGTATAGGTTGTGGGCATGTGTATTCATCATGGTTTCTTGAGTTTGTTCCCACTCCAAACAGAGGTGCTTGGATGATTGTTTTTTCAACTTTTTGGACAGTTGGAACAATAACCGAGGCTGCACTTGCATGGGTAAAGGCCTTAAACTATATATTCGAATATGATTGTTAGAGATCACCATTTCGAGTTTCGACCCATCTGATTCGGGTTATCTTTTATCTCTTAACGGGTGGACCTGACAAACCACTACGGTTTATAATTTGGTTATATTGCAGTGGATTATGCCTACATATGGTTGGAGGTGGCTCCTTGGAGTATCCGCAATTCCATCTATCATGGCGCTACTTTTTTACAGTCTAGTGCCGGAGTCTCCACGATACCTAACTACACAAGGAAGATTAGCCGAGGTCCGACAAATTCTCGAGAATGGAGCTGTAGCCAACCAGAAAGAACTTCCAGCTGGCCTGCTTGTTTCCGATCATATAAAGATTATGACCTACAACGAGCCATCAGAAAGTACAGCATTACTCTCTAACGGTAAAACCAGCAGTTCTCAAAGAAGCTCATCCTCTGTACTCATGCTTTTATCACCAAAGTTGATCAAAACAACACTTCTCTTATGGTTCTTGTACTTTGCCAACACGTTTGCTTATTACGGTATCATATTATTGACTTCACAATTAAGTGCGCCGCAAAGTGAATGCGACACGCCCTCGTTACGCTCGGAAAATATCAAGGATCCGAGCCTGTATACAAATGTATTCATCACTAGCTTGGCAGGTATCCTGGATCCAAATTTGTTTGTATGTAAATGTATTCGTTAACCGACTTTGATTACATGATGTGGTGTGTTTTGCAGAGCTTCCGGGGCTTGCTTTAGCAGCTTATATATTGGACCGAGTAGGTCGTAAGATCTCCATGGAAATCATGCTCGTTTCAGGGTTCGTTTTATTACTGCCGATAATCACCCATCAGAATGAAATGATAACCACAGGCGCTCTGTTTGGCTCTCGGATGTTTATTTCGGCAAGCTTCATTATTGTCTGTATCTATGCCCCAGAGGTATGTCCTATGTTATTATGTTAATATCTTCTTAATCCAATTGAAATCATACATTTTTCAGTTTGAGGTATTCTATGATTATTGTTAGGGATATGCACGGTTCGGTTCGGTTTTTGGGTTATGGGGTTTTCGGTTTTTGAAAACCGTTCGGTTTCGGTATTTTCGGTTTTAATAACGGTTCGGTTTTCGGTTTTTGGAACCAAATTTCGTAAGATTAAAAAATAAAAAGGATAATCCAAGATTTAAGATTCTTGTTTTGATGATTACATTATGTTAATATATTTAACCTTTTAAATTTACATTGTTCAAATAATTACCTAACCTTCTAAACTATTTGTATATATCTCTAAAGTTTTTATTAAGACTTTTTCTTTTATAACACTTTGAAAATCACTTATTTAATGTGTTAAATTTTGTTATTTCGTGTAAGCAATGGATAAATCATTTCAAAGATAACATAAGATGCTAATGTTCTTATTATAAATATATTTAATATTCAATAATAATTCATATATCAATATATAAAAAACATTAAAAGAATGATCTTTTTGGTTATTCGGTTGGGTTAAGTCGGTTTTTTCGGTTTCGGTTCGGTTATTTCAGTTTTCTGCTCACACCTAATTATTGTTATTCGATAGGTGTATCCTACGAACTTAAGAACGACAGGAGTTGGAATAGCGACAGCAATAGGCAGAGTTGGAGGTATGGTTTGTCCGTTGATAGCAGTTGGAATGGGAAGCGGTTGCCACCAAACGGTTCCGGTGATTCTGTTTGAGGCTACGATACTTGTGGCGGCTCTGAGTGTGGTGATTCTTCCGGTTGAGACCAAAGGAAAAAAATTGCCGGACGCTTTAGATCTACCCGTTCAAGTACAATAAATGTCTCGTGTATAGTGTGAGTGAACTATAGTTCAATAACGAGAGCGCGAAAGATAGTTGATTATATGGTTTCGTAACTATCTTATGTATAGCGCAATGGTTCTTGTGGTTTTTTATTTAAAATTGGTTATGTATTGAATGATACTCATATGTCATGTTTTTTTTATCAAACTAAAACAATTATTGTTAGATTACATTATAACTGATTGCAAAGACAACAAGACCGAAAGAAGAAGATAAAAAGTTTTCATGACTAGTTTGATGGTATATATTATGGAGACTAAAAGTAACAAGAAAAAATCCTTCTTCAAATTTAAGAAACATAACTACATTCTAGTAGAAGTGCGAATAATCGGGTTTTTTTTAGATACCCTGGTACGTGTATCATCGGATATTGGTTTTCTGGGTATTGGCCAGGAAAACCATTCCCTGTGTGCCCGGGTATAGCCATAGGTTGGGTTTTTAACTTTATTTTTTTTTTTCATAAAACATAGGAATAGAAAGCTTTATTTCATTAACACATAGATTTAAAACACATAATTAACAAACACAGATTTTAAGAGCGTTTGTTTGGTGATTATTTTAAAACATAGATTTAAATACACATAAATAACAAACATAGATTTTAAGAGCGTTTTTTGGTGATTTTTTGTGTATTTCAAGCGTTGTGACTTAACCCAAACATCAAACTAGTATTTATACCAACTGTAGGAGACTTGGGTGACTCAAAACTACCCAATATCAATGCCCAACGACTATAAAACGATATTATAGCCGTTAAAAATGCTTTGGAACACGGCAGCTGCAGAGCAACGGGTAGGGTGTTCCTAAAACCCGGGTATACAAAAAAACCTGAGTATAAAGTGGGTATAAAAAACCCGGGTTCAGGTTCGGGTACGCATCTAAAACACCATACCTGGACCCTAGGGTCAGGTTCGAGTTCAGGTTGAAAAAACCCGGTTTTTATGATACCCGGGTTCGGGGTTTTTGTGCACCACTACATTCTAGTATGGTTCGAACCAGGCCCAGCAATATTAAACCAACCAGGAACTAATTCTGGGCTCATTTGGGCTATTAATTAAACACAATGAGTTATTTTGTGTTTATTTCTTTATATTTTATATTTTATATTTTATACTAGGTTATAACCCCGTGTATTACACGGGTTAAGTAAATAAAAAATCAAATAACTAATAACGAAGATTTAACAATTAGAAAACGATATTTTTAAGACGCGTTTCTAATATACAAACAAAATTCTGTGTCATGTATGATCAAAACGTGTGATGTTTGTCAAGGTTACAAATACAAAAGCATTTGAACCATCGATTAGAAGACCACCTTTATCATCGACTTTCTCACGAGTTTTAACAGTCATGTGAACATAAATTTAATAACCCAAGTTTTATTTAAATAATAGTGGTCTTAATTTATTAGTTCTAAAAAAATGTTGAAATGTCTAGATTAAGCATATACAATTAGCCAGATAGATAAACTTATACCTACAAAATAATATTTAAATTTAAATTAATCAGATAAGTATAAATTATCGGTAATTATTAAATTATATAACTTTAAAATTTAATATTTTATGAAACTTTATCCATAGTTTTTTAAATGTTTGAAACATATATTAAATTTAATAATAATTATCTACAATTAATGATAGTCTAGAATGATGACAAGTGTCCTTTTATTGGTTTCTTTTATTATATAGTAAGATTTTATATTTTATATTATATTTGTATGTTGTGATATTTGGATGTTCCACATGGTTATTGGTGTGATCTTTGTGCACTTATCATGTGAATAAACACAACTTATTATAAGTCGGTGGAGAATACGTGTGCTTACATCTTTAGTTCGTATAATTAAACATACGTGACCGTGCACGTTTTGGCTAGATTGAATGTACACATAGAAATATAAGCGTGTACTTGTTAGTTTGGATTTTGACATTTTTTTAATACAAAAAGCGACCACATTCAATGTTTAGAGCACACAAATGGTAATATGATACAAGTGGCATATTCTTTTACCACACTCTATGTTTATAGCATACAAATGGTAGTGTGATGATACAAAAGGCATATTTTTGAAAGCATTGTGTTCTTGGGTTGAGAAGAAATAAATATACAATTTATAAAAAAATACGATATAAGTAAATGGTATGTGAGTCGATACGCTATGGTTTTGTGTATCTTTTACTTCCATGAATAAATTATGTAGTAATTGTGCTTACAAAAGCTAATATATCAAGATAGTGATGTAACTGTAAATTGATGGATGCAAGATTTGATTTTGGGAATCAAGAATGGGGCTTGTCACCTGATTTGAACATTACTTTATCTTTTTGTTGAATGAGTTTGGACTTGAAAATGTATCTAGTAGTTTCTTTTATTCTCATCTTAAATTCTTAATTATGGATTTTTATTTCTTGTTTTGGACATTTTTTTTTTTTTTTTTGAAAGGTGAACTTCTTAATGGTGACCATTGTCACATCCGCAAATCGCGGACCCTCGCCAAGAACGTGGGCCCAGATAGCAAGGCCAGCGCTGGGTTAACCAGTCTTGGGTCGAAGGTTTTTCCCTTTGAAATAGTTTTATCTCGTTAAACAATATAAAAGATGTTGGACTAATTATTCGTTTTATTTTTACTTTTTTTAGTTTTTTTCTTTTTTTCTTTTTTATTATTCTTTAAAAAATCGAACTACATTCTAATTGGTTTATTACAGTTACTTTTTGGTCAAAACTAATTAATTTCATTAAATAGGGTGTAAATGGAAATTAAAGTATGTTGCCTTTAGATTTTAGAATAACCTTTTTAAATCAAACCACCAAATCCTTTTCTCTCTTTATTATGATTTAAAAAATAATTTTATTTACTTTTTTTTTTTTTTGAAAATTATTACCAACATTCTATAACCTTACAAATTCAAAGGGGATGTACAGTAGTATTAGTTTTTTTTTTTTTTTTGACTTTTTCTTTTTTGTCTTTATTATTTCTCTTTAAACTTTTACCCCTTAACTTTCAATGTTAACAATTTTAACCTCTTAACTTTCTAAAAATTTTGTAATCAAGTTTTACGTATTTATTTTTATGTACACGTTTCTATAAATTTAAATTGATTTACGTTTAGACGTATATTTTTCCCGTTAATAAGTTGGGTCAAATATAATATATTCCTTATGCTTATTATTATGTACATTTTCTGTTTGTTTATGTTTTGATGTAATTTTTTTCTATAAATGAGCCGGTTAAAATATAATATGTTTTCATGCTTATTTTTATGTACGTGTTCAAATGGTCTACGTTTTGACGTAAATTTTGTTCGGAAACACGTCGAGTAAAATATAATACGTTTTCATTAAATGCTATAAATTCGAGTCACTCTACGTTTCGACACGCCACAACACGCCGTAACTATTTTCTTACGTGTTTATTTTTATGCACACGTCGGTATAAATTTAAGTTGGTTTATGATTCGACGTAAATTTTCTTCAGAAATATGTGTCAAATATAATTCGTTTTCATGCTTATTTTTATGTATGTTTTCAGTTGGTCTACACTTTAACGCAAATTCCAATTAGCAAATTATGTGGATAGTCCTTTTATCCTATTAACTTTTTTGTTTCTTTCTTGATTTTTTTTCTGGACTTTATTATTTTTATTTTTTAGTTTTCTTATGTTTAGTGTTTTAGTTTTAGGTTTGTTTTCATTAAAGCTATATTTAAGATAACATTTACGTTTCCATTTACAATTAATTTAAAATCAATTCGTCCTGCTGTCCAATTGAAATTTATTTTTATGGTTTTTGGTCGATGTAAAACATGTGTCGATATTCTTTTGAGCATATTTCTTTCGATTGGTATACTGAACCAAAATAGATATCGACCGAAACCCCGCAGCGTAGCGCGGGTATTCCTTCTAGTTGAACCACAATAGCGATATTAGAAAGCGCCTTTGCTTGATAATATTTGTCCACAGATTATGGATACCCATGTAACATATCGTGTATAAAGACTATGTGTTTAGCATGAATCTATATAACATTTTGCTTGCTATCTTACAATAGCGAATCTAGAAGAAAAAAATCAGAGATATTTCAAAAAAGAATTTGGACCTAGAGGTATCTGATACATGAAACGAGGAAAATAAATTACACTAATTTTACACTTCGCCGACAAAGTTGAAGCATAGCCCGAACTACCCCTAAAGTACACATAGATCCGCTATGATCTCACAGGCATGTCTTGTGCTTTAAAACCTGGCTTGTCCTTTAAAACCTGAGACCTAGATAGACGCCCGTTTTAGTCGGTTAAGGTGGTATATTTTAAATAACTAAAGGGTTATTCTAAATACACCATACGTTAATTTCTATTTACACCCTGATCGATACCGTTATTTAGGTTTTTATTAAAAACTAACTATAACAACCAATTAGAATATGGTTTAGCTAATGAGGTGGTGGTGGAGTGGTAAGGGGAGACTTGGTGTTCTAAGGGACCCAAGTTTGATTCCTGACCTCCCCATTATTTTTTGCGGCACCTGGTGATGATGGGAGACTAGGCGAAAAGGTGAAGATCGCTAGTTCGATCCTTGAGCTGAGCAGGTTTTATCTCTCCGCACTGTCGTGCCTTCGGGCGAGTGTTCACAGGCTTCAGCCCTAGGTGAGGGTTTTCCTCAGTTCGGAGGCGAGTGTATCCTGATGTGGTGAATTTCGCCAGTATCTCATTTAGAGGATTCGTTAGCTGTTAAAAAAATATATGAGCCAATGATCTCGAGATCAAGTGGTGGAGGGCTTGCATTTCTCTTGAGAGATGCACGTTCGACTCCCACTTGGTGCAGAGTGAGGCACTGGTGGGCAATGATAGGAGACCCAGGGAAACCTGGGTTGGATCCTTGAGCCAAACGGGTTTTACCGGTAATTTCATCGTCGTGCCTACGGGCGGGTGGGTTACCGGGTTTTCTCCGGAATTGGTGGTGGACTCGGGTTACTCTCGGAGTACCCCGTTTGTCCAGTGGGTGCCCCGAGAGTGCTCGGGATTGAGTTTGTTGGCCGTTAAAAAAAAATATATGGTTGTATTTAATGAGGTTTGACCAAAATTTAAGTTTTTAACTTGTTTTTTGAAAGATAAAGTTTTAGCTTGTTTAAAATTAAATTGCATTTAAAACAAAGTATTTCTTAATAAAAAATAATAAATGTCATTTTTGTGTTTTTGAAAGTAATAAAAACAAATTATTGATATCTCAAACGTAACTATTAAACCTTAAAGTAATAAAAACAAATTACTAGCCAATAATCTCTACATCAAGTCGTGGAAGACTTGCATTTTTCTTGAGAGATGCAAGTTCAGCTTTCACTTGGTGTAGAGTGAGGCATTGGTGGGTAATGATAGGAGACCCAGGGAAATCTGGGTTCGATCCTTGAGCCAAACGGGTTTACCGGTAATTTCACCGTCGTGCCTCCGGGCGGGTGGGTTACCGGGTTTTCCCCGGAATTGGTGGTGGACTCGGGTTACTCTCGGAGTACTCCGTTTGGTTTAGTGGGTGCCCTGAGAGTGCTCGGGATTGATTCTGTTGGCCGTTCAAAAAAAAAAAAAAAACAAATTATTGATATCTCAAACGTAACTATTAAATTAAACCAAAAGCTCACTGGCCTTAGAACTAAAAGCATCAACTTGACGGACTAAATGACAATATTTTCTAAAAAAATCTGGGATCATCTTTTACCTTTCTACAGAAAATGCTTTTAATACGCATGACATGCAAATCTAAAAACACCAGCGTAAAAAATGCATACATATATTGTTTTTTACTGTTTTACATCTCTTAATTAAAAACATAAGGTTTGGCAAAAAAAATTTTGGAAAAAGGTTGGGGAAGTTAGAATTCTCACGACTCTCTTAAGTCGTACGAGTTTCTGATCTTTATTCTAAATATATAAAGAAATATAAAAATGATAAGTTTAATAAATAAAAAACTATTTTTATATTCTAGAAATAAGATTATATAAAAATTAATGATTGGGTACAAAAAATTAAATAAAAAAAGTTTAAGTAGTTAATGCTTAACTAATAATGGTTGCATTTAATGATAGATGGTTACAGATTAGGGTGTAGTAGAGTGGGTCAGGTTCATTTGTGAACAACCCTATTGATTGTGAACAGTACTGAACTAATTTTAACCCTTAATTATTAATACACAAGTGTATTTTACAATTTGACGATATAAATCAATGTCAGGATTTATTCACTCAATTAACAAATACACTAATATTCAATTTGGGGGAGGTTCATTTGAGAAGAAAATTAAATTGAGATAAAAAAGAACAAAAGGTACAATTGTAAAATATTAAATAGTTTTTCTCTCATCTCATTTATTATTATTTTTGACTAATTAATTAGTCATAAAGACTATCATCATCCACACTAAAATTTTTGCCTAAACACATCAAAATTTATCATACACGTTTTTGAAATTTATCCTACACATACTGAAATTTATCCTACACAACTCGTAATTCATCCTACACACCTCATAATTTATCCTACACTTTAAATTAATTTTTTTCTTATTTGAAAAGATATATTTTTTTTTGAAAATAAGTTACAAATTTAATTTAGTTAGCTATTAAAAAGAAAGACTAACAATTAATGATCTATCTAATTTTACCAATATACCCTTACACCCATATTAAATATAAAAATTAAATGAAGTAAAATGAAGCATTCTTATTGGTTGAAGTTTGTTCTTTTTTATTCTTACAAAAAATTTCTTCTCATTTGAACCCTCCACTATTCAATTTAGAAGCCACTCGAATGTAAATAGCAACACCCAAGGGAATAACAAAAACAAGATAACTTTTCAAATTTCAATTTCCAAAACATTTTTAAGTTAGTGATTTAAGGGCCCAATCATACATAAGTTTATACTTTTTAGGTCATTAAAGCTATTAATTCTAGGCCCATTTATTACATATTACATATTACATATTATGGGCCATTCTTTCTAGTCAATGTGATACATCCGTATTCTCAGGACCGCTCTGAAGTTTTCTCCCTATAACTGGTAATAATCGTTAACGACTTTATTCAGTCACATCTTTCACTCGCAAATTTCGAAGCAAATCATATTTGTGTTAATCGTTTCAAAGAAAAAAAAATCATTTTGGAAAAAAAAAAAAATAAGACAAAAGGTAAAGAAATCAATCATCTGATCATTTGTTTAGAAATTATAAAATCAGATTTCAATATCTAATTTTGTTTTTATTATCAAAATTGCAATTTGTATGATTGTTGATCAGATGGAAGATCAAAGGAATGGGTACACATTGGATGAAGCATTGTGTTCAATTGGGTTTGGAAAATTCCAATATATTGTGCTTGCATATTCTGGGCTGGGTTGGGTTGCAGAAGCAATGGAAATGATGCTTTTGTCATTTGTGGGACCAGCCATGAAGCCTGAGTGGGATCTTTCTTCAAATGAAGAAAGTTTGATATCAACTGTTGCATTTGCTGGAATGCTTGTTGGTGCATATTCATGGGGGGCAGTTTCTGATACTTATGGAAGAAAGTAGGTTCCTTCACATTTTTTTTTTTGTTTTTTTCTTTACCAAGATTGTAATTTAACATCCAACCACTCGTATCAACCAATACGCGTTTTGCACTTTTGCCCATAAGGGATTCAGAAATTTGTTTTTGGTTGCGTGAGTGGAAACTTACAATTAACTATCATGTATTGCTCCCAATTTGCGGGTTGACGGGTTGAAATATGCAACATAAACATGACTAGTATTGTTTTTCGTGTCAAAGATTTCAACCCTGACCCGCAAACACATAAATTCGGCCAACCTGAACACAATCCGTTTAACCTGTTTTTTTTAAATGAGTCAAACATGTTAAACGAGTTGTGAGCGGGTTGTCGGTAATGTGTTTAATGGGTGCGTATGAGTGTGACATGTAGATAATACAATGTGACAAAAGCAACATTAGTATGACTAACCATATTTTTTCAAGAACAGAATGGAAATAGTTTAGAGTCGGCAGACTAAATGAGTAATATTTGTAGCTTATATTTCTATACTTTATAGTCTTGTGTTTTGGACTGTTGTTTGTTTTGGAGCCGGGCGTCTCTCTGGAAGCGGCCTCTCTAGTTCCAGGGGTAGAGGTAAGGTTTGCGTGGGTATGGTGTTGTTGTTGCTGTTGTTGTAAATGAGTAATATGAAGAGTTTTATATTTAATAGGAAAATATTCAAAATCTTGAAAATGGATTGGAAATTGCAAGTGTATCGTTAGAAAAATGGATAGTGGAACAAAACAAGAATAAACTTATAAAAGTTTTTTTAAACAATACTTCAACGGGTTAATGGGTCAACCCGAACTGTTTTTCAAAATGCGTCAACCCGGACACGGCTTGTTCTATAAAACGGGTTGTGCTAATTGACCCAAAACTTTTTTTTTTCGTATCATGTCAAGAATTACCGCCCCTACTCCCAATCAAGTAGACTTATGTGTTGAGTTCTTCTTTCATCCACAGCCAATGCCCCAAAAAGTATTGATATACATAGTTTTGTATGTATTTCCATTTTCTCATGATTTTTTTTTTACCTTAATTGAACTATTGATAACCCCACATCAACTGGTTTATACACAAGATGTTGAGTTTATAAGAATGTTTGGCCTCAAGTACACGAACGCGTTTTGGGCCAGCTGTGGACGAGGAAGAACTTCATAGTTGGACGTGTTTGAGTAGATCTTAAGTTCAACATAAACTCCTTGAGTTCAAACATAAACTCTTTAATCATTAGCATTACTTAACAAGTTAACCTCTTCTTGGTCCTTTTGTTTTGGCATTTCAGGAAGGGATTTCTTGGTTCCGCTTTGTTAACAACAATAGCCGGTATTTCAAGTGCTTTCGCGCCAAATTATATTTGTTTGTTGATTCTTCGATGCCTTGTTGGTATTGGTATAGGTTGCGGGCATGTGTTTTCGTCATGGTTTCTTGAGTTTGTTCCATCTCCAAATAGAGGAGCTTGGATGATTGTTTTTTCAACTTTTTGGACAGTTGGAACAATAATGGAGGCTTCACTTGCATGGGTAAAGTCCTTCAACCATATGTTCATGTAGATTCTTAGAGGTCTCATTTTTTCAACTAATGTGGGTTATCTTTTATCTCTAACGGGCCAACTCGACCCATCTTTACACAAGAAATCATCTGTCACCTCTAAGAATCATCTTATAAGTTCAAGCTCACCATATGGTTTATAATATGATTCTATTGCAGTGGATCATGCCTAGATATGGTTGGAGGTGGCTCCTTGGTGTATCCGCAATTCCATCTATCATATCGCTTGTGACATATGCTCTTGTGCCCGAGTCTACAAGATACCTTTGTACACAAGGAAGAATAACTGAGGCCCGACAAATTCTAGAGAAAGGAGCTACACTCAACCAAAAAGAACTCCCAGTTGGTCTACTTATATCTGATCATAACACCGGAAGTTCTCAAAGAAGCTCGTCGTCTGTATTCATGCTTTTATCATCCAAGTTGCTCAGAACAACACTTCTCTTATGGTTCTTGTACTTTGCCAACACGTTTGCTTATTATGGCATTATATTATTGACTTCACAATTAAGCACCTCAAAACTTGATTGCGACTCGGGCTCGGCCAAGTCACACTCAGAAACAGATATCAAGGATTCGAGTCTGTATGTAAATGTATTCATCACTAGCTTGGCAGGTACGCTGGATCCAAATTTTATTTTACGTAAATGTATTCGTCAAGGCGCATAGGCCTCGTTTGGGGCCTAGGCGCAAGGTGCAAATAAAGTTCTAACACAAATAATTAAAAATATTTTATGTATTAGAAAATGAAATACTATTTTTCAAATAAAATAAAGTAAAGCTATTATATAACATTTAATATCACTTAAATAGTATCGAAAGTTCAAAAATGTTAGTGTATCAGTGTAGAAAAGTAGTTTTCGTTAAATAAAAGTAGAAATCTAGCTGGAATCTTGCAGGAAACTCTCTGGAATCTAGGAATCTGCGCCTGAATAATCACTTGGAGAATGGGCTTAGGCGCAAGAGGCGATGACTTTTAATAACTATGGTATTCGTTAACCGAGTCTGATTACATGATGTGGTGTGTTTTGCAGAGCTTCCGGGGCTCGCTTTAGCAGCGTTTATATTGGACCGAGTAGGTCGTAAGATCTCCATGGAAATCATGCTCGTATCAGGGTTCCTTCTATTACTGCCGATAGTCGTCCATCAGAATGAAGTGATAACCACAGGTTCTTTGTTTGGAGCTCGAATGTTTATTTCGGCAAGCTTCATTATTGTCTGTATCTATGCCCCAGAGGTATGTCCTATGTCCTATGTTAATGTTAATACCTCCTTAATCCAATCAAAATCATAAAATTTTCAGTTTAACATATCCTATGATCATTGTCATTTGATAGGTGTATCCTACAAACTTAAGAACAAGAGGAGTTGGAATAGCAACAGCTATAGGCAGAACTGGAGGTATGGTGTGCCCTCTGATAGCAGTTGGGATGCAAGCCGGTTGCCACCAAACGGTTCCGGTGATTCTGTTTGAGGCTACAATATTTTTGTCAGCTCTGAGTGTTTTGATTCTTCCATTTGAGACCAAAGGGAAGGAATTAACAGACACTGTTCAAGTAGCATAAATGTGTCATTACATGTGATAACCAATTTTGATTATTAACTTGAGAATCGAATAAACACTTGTTCAAGTAGAATAAATGTCTCGTTACATGCAACAACCAATTTTGATTAAATAAATTTTAACTTGAGAACCGCATAAACACTTGTACTTAATAGTACTATATAGATATAATGCGAGAGAGAAAGATAGCTGATTATATTGTTACATAACTATCTTATGTAACAGTTAAAGCACAATGGTTCCTGTAGTTTTCTTCTTAAAATAAAATCGGTTTTGCATTGAAAACAGTTTATCAAACTTGAAAACTGAAATTGCTAAAATGATCTACAAGAAGAAACTTTTTTCATAACTTATTTGATGGTATAAACTATGGAGAAACTATAAAAATAACAAGTAACAAATATCCCTTCTACTAAATTCAGAAACAACTTACATTCTAGTATGATCTGAACCTATTTCTTTCGAATCGAGTATCAATGAAACGAAAATAACAAGTCGAGGCGCCACTGTAACCTAAAACCTCAGTTAATCTTTAGCCTTGGGTCAAGTCAAACTCAATCTTAACTTTTCGCTGCTTGGTGCAGGCTGGCTACCATAGTGTTCACATACTCTAATAATATTAGAAGAAATCAACATGTATTAGAAGATAAAATGGTTTCTAAAGAAAATCAATAGAAGAAGTTGTATTAGCATATAGCTAATGTTTCATTTGTGGGTCCCTTTTCCATAAATCATGATAATAGGAGGGGTCAGCTTTAGCTAATCTGTTAGGAAGCATCTTCCAGACTATGTAAAAGTCTCAATGCGCCCACAAACAGTGGTTCTCCGCAACTATTGTAATCTGAAGGATAGCATACAGATATCAGTTGATTATAACTAATTAAAAGGCGGCATTATATGTTCACAACATAGTTACATTGTCCACCAATTAGTGTTGCTCATGCGCCTGGAAGGCCTTAAAACTTGGTACAGCACTACAGCTGCAATAGTTTAAGTAGAACAAAACCTCTTTTGCCAAAGTTTTATTACCATATGATAACTGAAATAACAAGTAAAGGACCAAGAATAGAACAGCTATAGCGATTAAGCTCATATTTTTCCTGACAATATAATGGCAAGCTTTTGGTTCATATTATGTCATTTAAAATTTTTATCATGTCAAGAACTTTGAATTCTCAGAACTGATTAATTTAAAAATCGTTATTAACAATTATTACTTTAGAAATTAACACCAGTTAAGATGCCTAAGACTAAGCGGTATGGGGGCCGGCTTAGGCCCGGCGAGGCCCGGCGCCGGTCCCCCACACCGCCCCCCTCGCCCCATCCCGGCTTGACCGGCAGCCCACAGACGAACTCGACGGGCCATGGATTCAAACATTAGCCGTTATAACGGCTAGTTTTAAATAAATTTTTTTTTACTTTTTCACTTTAAATATATACCACTTTCATCCATTTTTATACCATTCTCATCCATTTCTCCCCATTCTTCTCCCATTCTCATCCATTTTTATAAAAAAACACTCCCATTTTTTATACCAATCTTTTATAAAAAAATATTTTTTCATCCACAATGGCATCTAATTCTTGGTGGTCCTTGTCTTCTTCGGACGAAGAGGAGATGTTTTTCGCAAACGCTGTGGTAAAGGCGGCGAAGATTCTTTTGGAGGAAGAGGAAGATGGCTCGTCTGAAAACGTTATTACCAGACGAATACGGATTAACAGAGACCGCCAAGGTTTGTCATTAATAAATTTTATATATTTATATATTTCCTCGTATTTATATATTTTTTACGACAGGAGCGCACGAGAAATTGGTTAACGATTATTTTTCGGATGCACCCCTTTACAACGCCGACACTTTCAAATGAAGGTTCCGAATGAGTCGCCGTTTATTCACACGGATTGCTAATGATTTGGCGGGGCTAGACCCGTTTTTCACTCAACGACCCAATTTCTGTCTTTTTATCTGTTGCTTGAAGTTAGAGCATACTCAAGGGGGGTAGCATCTGTTAGAACTATAATTAGAATATTATTTTGTAACTTGTATATATAGTATAGATAGCTTAATTATTATTGTAATTCTAAGGGTTATACCGATTCGTGTGAGGCACTGGTTAATCCCTATATATATTCATGTAATCTTCGATGTTCAATACACAATTATCATTCATCATACTTGCACAAACCCTACTCTCAATTCCAACAGTATCAGATACTTACGGAAGCAAGTAAGATACTTTACCAATATATACATATCTGTTTACCAAGATTGTAAGGGTAACATCCACCTACTAGTATTAATCCATATAGTCCGTTAAATGTGCTTAGGTGGGAGAAATCCAAAGATGGATGACCTTGTTAGACTGATAATTTAAACTTAATTATGCTATAATTTATGTATTTGTATTATAACTTATACTCTAGATATGTATGATGACCGATATGGTGGTGATAAGCGGGTACAAGTTCAAACTGTCATGGCAGTTATTCCCGCCAAAATGGAACCGCCAAACTGTCATGTATATAAGTTTGATATCCGGCAACTACTTCCGGTATCAAGACATTCTGTTTCTTAAGAATTGTCCTCTCACAATCATTCTATTTGAATACCCATTGTTCCCTATTGTTTCTGCATAATTCCTGTCCAAACATGAACACAAATTCAAGCAAACCACAAACTTCCGCTGCAACTGTGCTTGAATCCCAACATAGTGGTATCAGAGCCACAGTGGGAAAGAGTGCAGAAATTAAACCAACATCGACAACATTACCCTGTCAACACTGCATCGATGAAAAGAATGAAAAAGAAAGAAGGATTCCTCGTATAAGACTTTGTTACTATTGCCATCAACCAGGCCATCAAATATACTTGTGCAAAGCGAAAGAGAATGATGAGGCCACTCAACTGATTAATCAAGCAATCAATGCCGTAATACAAAGACAAGACGATGATGCGGTAAGGAAAAAGTGGATCTACGTGTTGCCTATGTGGCAACACTTTTTTCTCACCCAAGCCCTCCAACCAAGCCCCATAACATATAGCCTTAAAACTTGAAGATCTTCATAGTATTGCATGAATGAACTATTCGTTGGAGATGCAACTAATGTATTTCACATCCAAAAAAAAAAGAAGCCCAAGTATGTTGCGACCTAATACATGGTCTGCAATGCTTTATGATAAAATTTTGGATATGCTATCTACAAAGTAAATGATTACTTTGTGGAAACACTTCTGCACATGCTTTCATTAAAGCCAGATCTCTATCCGCGACAATAACAAGAGGGCAAAAAGATTCATTAATAGTCAATTTCAGACGAGTTAATGCCCAAATGTAGTTGTTTGCCCTTTCTTTGTTCGTAAATGTGAATGCAATAGAAAATGTCTTATTGGTTGAAGCAACACCAAAAATTTCAAGAGAAGGCAAATTATATTTGTTTGTCTTATATGTAGCATCCATCGACACCACATTCGGAAATGCCTACCATATAATTAATGATTACATATAATCAATGATGTTTTATGAATGAAGAATCTTCCAACTCATTAGTAATGTCGTGGATACGATACTAAAAAATGTAACATTTGCTTTGCAAATGTACATAAGATTTTGCATTGGGGTTCTACCTGTTTGCTCAGTCTTGCAAAACGTATAACAAGCATTGTATATGGTCTTTAGAGAACATACATTATTCTCATTTTGTTTCTTCAACGTTGACAAAATATCATGTGGTTTTACATTTAACCTTGTCAGATCTAGCACCAAACGATTTTCATTACAAAAAAAATTTCATTGCTTGTGCATGTTGCTCCATATACAATGCGGGTGGGTGATTATATTCATCACGTATGACTTTTAACTTCCAAGCTGTTAGGATTGAACACACACACATGCGTGCGCGCCAAAGTAATAAACGGACACAGAGATTTAAAGTGGTCCGGTCAACTGACATACATCCGCTATACTGCAACTAGGGTTTCTTTTATTATCTAGGTGCTACACGGAATTACAAGCACAAAACAATCTTTACATAGAGACTAATCTAAGGTTAGAAAACTTAATCCTCAAATTAGGCCCAACCAAACCCACATAGAGATAATTAGGGCCTACTAAATCAAAACCCTAATTTAAGTGCCAAATAATAGATGTGTGGACCGACCCAAGGCTAGGGTCGGCCGCCCTCCCTTGATCGGGCCTCCATACCAAATCTCCCACTTGGAGGCTTGAACAAAGCCCAATAGTTTTCACTTGGAATCTTCCTTTATCACTAGTTTCAGCAACCTTTTCATCAATTAACTTGAAACCATATTGAAGCTCCCACTGAGCTTCAACTCATCAGTCACAACCTCCAGGTCCCACTTAAACGAACTACTGGATCCTGAGAAATACTGAGAACGCACACTCTCCAATACCAACAAGAAATTCTCTGGAGAGACTTTTATAGCTGTAATGCTAGTAGTTTTTAATCCAGTGTCGCTCTGAAACTATAACTGAAACACACCCTATTCTCCTACTGTCACGATGTCCCCGACTGGTTTGACTTTCCAAACTCGTTCATCTTGTATCTTCCATGTGACTTTAGGTTTCTCTCTTAAAAAGTAAACCCTCATTAGTCCCCGAGATTCTGTGAACTCAACTTTGTTTTTCTTCAGAACTGGAATGACACTTCCTTCTAACAGTATACTAACCATGTATAATGAGCCTCTTTTCTTTCCATGAGCCATGACCATATTTCCTTTCACAACCATCCACTATCCATTCCCGAAGTTAACATCATGTCCCTGATCATCCAAATGGCCGATAGAAATCAACCTATTCAGAACTAGAACAACCCTAACATCTTTTAAAGTCCATGACCGACTACATTCTTCAAAACAATGTCACCTATGCTCGTAACATCAAATACATCATTATTCCCTAATCTTACCTTTCCAAAGTCACATTCTTTTAGATTCTTCAGTGCTTTACTAATGTGGGTAGCGTGAAATGAAGCACCAGAATCCATGAAATAGGAATCCACACTATTATCCACACAACAAATTAATGTATCCAACATATCACATCCTTCAGAGCCTTACACACACTCCTCCTCCCCTTACAACTTCTCCAGTGATTATTTCTTCCCCTACTCACTGTTCTCAACAAATAACCCGAAGACTCACCTGAAGCACGCCGTCAAGCATCTCTGCCAAAATAAGATCTTGTATTTTCGCAAACGTGAACTTACTCGTATTTGAAGTGCTAGTTGTCACACCCCGACCGCGTAAAACAACAAATCGCGGCGGAATCGTCGGGGAGTGTTGTAACAGAATCATTGTTTCATAACACACAGAAATTTGAAGTTTTGTTTTATTGAATTTAAAAGAGATTACAATGTCTTAAAAACAAAGAAACATAACATAATTGACTAGTCTTGCATCTTTTATTACTAAGGCCCTCGTCCAATCCTATGTTTGCATCATAATCATCTAACAACACCTGAAACATATGTAAAAACAAAGTCAGCAAAGAAATGCTGGCGAGCACATAGATTTTATGAGAGTGTCGGATTCATGGCTAGTTTTCATGTGGCAATACCTCATTAGACTACAAGAGTCAAAAGTTAACAACCTTGTTTTGAAAAGTGTAAAATATTGCAACATAATTAACCAACTCAAATCAAGTTGGTTATAACTTATAAAATCTCGTAGCCATGATTCTTAACCCAAAACATTTATTAAGAAAACCAAATTGTAAATCATCTCGTTAATAGAACTCGTATGGTTTATATTATTTAGAAAACATCGTTGTGTGACATCGTTTCAAAATCGTTTACCCAAGTGAACTAAATAACGCCACGATATGTAATATGATGAAAACACTTATATATAAGAAGTACCAGCGGCGTATCTACCATGTTTTCATCACATTACACCCGTCCCGTTATCTAAACACTAACCAAAAACCAATCGTTTGTTCCAAAATCGTTTAACTCGTTTAAATTGTTCCAAAATCGTTTAACTCGTTTAAATTGTTCCAAAATCGTTTAACTCGTTTAAATCATTCTCGTTTTAATTGTGAAACTACTTTTGGTTGCCTCGCTAATAACATCCAAACCTTCACAACTCGCATATCGCTTCTCGCATTAACAAACCACCAAAGGGTAAGTTAACAATCACATATTCAGTCGTTACCCACATACCCCCCCCCACATAACCATGGGTGCAGTCTGATAACGGGATTTGTCAGATCCTATGGTACCATAACCTAATACTGGTCGGTTTGGCCAAAACTAATGAATGTTATTTGTTATGTAATTGCACCCAACAAGTGTGTTCACATTATCGAAATCGTTATTAATTTAATATAAACCATTTTAATCATTTTCGAAACCATCGTTAAAAACATCGAAATCATTTAACACATATGAGTCACCCCAAAACAATCAAAAACAATAAAATAAGGGAACTATGTACTCACTTGAGAATGCTTAGAAGTCTTGAATAACAACCAAGCAAGGCTAGAGGGATCACAGAAATCAATCGGCACCTAATATAGGTAACTATATTAATAAACTGGACCTAAATCGGAAGATTGGATAGGATGAGGTTTCGTAAACCAAATGAGTATTGGAACTCATATGATATGGTTCAACAAAGCCTACATACTAAATCGAAACCTAACCTAAGTGCTTATGACTCATTACAACCCGTTTAGGTAGCTTACACTACTTTAACGCGTCGTTCGCGTAAAACGCGTTCGGATCGCCTAACTAGTCCTATGATAAGTATTATATGCCTTAACATGTCTAATAATGTTACCTAATCAGTTTAGATGTAAAAATTTAGGTTACATATGCTTAAAATGAATTTATGCGTAAAAAGGGCATTTTGGTCATTTTCCTAAGGCATATAAATTACCTATTATAAAACTAACTAAACGAAGTGACCATAAGGTATAACCTCGGAAGGTTATTCCTTATACAACTATGGTCACAAAATATGTTTGGTCGGATCCTAATGATCGACCAAACCGGTCGGGTTCGAAAGTCTAAGCGGTTGTTTAGACCGCTTATCTTTACGACTCTATATAAGCACTAAACTAAAAGTGACGAGTTAAACATGTTAAAACATGTTTAACGAAGTTAGAAAACAAGTTTGATATCAAAACAAAGGGTTTTTATACCCAAGAATAGTTTGGTTGCAAAATACGCATGAATACGCATTTTGACCGAAACTATGACTCGTCACTATAACTAATCAATGTGGTAATCAGTAGATATAGTCACAAGGGACTATGGCCATCGTGATTACGCTCACGTTGCGAAGTTCAAACGAACTTCGTGTTGACCAAAGACTGGTCAAAGCAGAAAGTCAAACACTGTTTGACTTTCATGCTTGAAATACATGAACAAGCATGAAGGAAACTTACAAAAGGTCCAAGCTATGAAGATTTGAACTCAAAATACTCAGGTATGAAGCTTGAGAGCTTCAACTTAGAGCAAAATGAGAACAAATGTGTGAATGAGGGTGATGAAAATGGTGGGTATTTATAGAAAGTGAAGAACCGTTAGGATCGTTCCTTGATAATTGAGCTTCGATCTGGACCTTACACATAAGGCACATGGTTTTGGAATACTAGGGGTGCCCAAAACCATCACACGGTATTGACAAAAGTTACACAAAAGACCCCCAAGTTCAACCTGGTTGTCAAAATGAAGTTTCTGCCCAGATGAGGCCGTGGCGTCACGCCACGGAAAAACCATATAGTGGTGGCGCAGCGCCACCACCTGCTAGTGACCAGAAACTTTGCTGAATTGTCAGGTTTGGTCCCTGCAACACTTTTGAGCCATTTTCGATGCGTTTAAACCCCGTTAACCCCATTTCAAGGCTCTAAAATGAAGTTAAAGTATAGGGAACATGAAATATGCTCAAAAACATCTCGTATGTCGGTTCGTTTTGTCGTACGGTTGCGTTGTTCGGTTAATTACGATGAAACACGAACGGACGTGAAAAACGATCCAAATTACGCGACGAATGGAATTTTATCACGCCATTCACTAAAATAAAATATTTTAATGATTACATAAATTTTTGGATGCCCCCTGTCACACCCCGATATTTCCACATATTACCGGTGGGCCCGGCGGGGGAGTATCGTGACGTAGTTGATATCATCATTGTCAATACACACAATAATATAGCACAGCGGAAGGCTGGGTAAATACACTATTACAAACCATACTGTCTGAGTGTTCGAGTGTATGAATATACAGACTGGAATGTAATAAGATCCACAGGCGGATCATAAATGTACAAAGAAACAAAAACAACAGACTTCAAGTATCTATGGATTTGCAAGATCCTCTTATGACACCTAATAGCTCCAGCCTATTACGAGAGGTACCTGTCAATCAGTCTTTAAGAAAATACGTCAGTTTACACTGGTAAATACAATTAACTGACTCTTTTGAAAACATTTATGAAAATTGATTTAAGTGCACATGGCACACATCATTTATAACTTGGGACAATTATTTAAAGATAATCTTGTATACAGATTTACATGTTTGTCATAGAATTGGGGCCGGTTGGAAGCCGGTCTTGATTAACCGACTCACCACTTATAGAACCCACAAAGGAGTTATCCCTAACATGTGGGTTTATATTTATTATTTAGCATTTGCATCTGTCAGGTGTATGCCTACACCCCGTGCATAGGTCGTGGCCATTTTCAAATGAAATGAGCCGAGGATATCCAGGACACGGTCGTATTAACCCCCAATGCTTATGTTATCAAACAACACAGATTAAAACAGGTTATGTAAATTTATTAATCACAATCCGATTAAATGATTTCATACCCGACCAAGTGATATTATTATAATACCATATCCCAAGCCCGTATAAGGGAAAATAAGTTAAAAGTATTTACCTGATGCTAGCAGTATAATCCTAAAGATTTTTGATGGCACCTTCTACCGGAAGCTATTTAATCTGTATAGAAGGTTTATTAACCTATTAGGATGCTAACGGGCCTTTAATTAAGTCAAGGACTTAGATCGGCTAGCTAGAAGGAAAACTTACGGTTCTAAACGCTAGATTAAGCGGAGACCAGGATAGAATGTGGTTTAGACCCGACAAGCTTGGATACTTGTACAATATGGGTAAACTAAACACATTCTGGAAATTGAGGATTTATTGATAAGATTAAGCCCGTTTCGACTATTTTATGTAAACTAGTCACATAAGCCGATCCGAACGTGTAAATGCGTAACGGGTAACCAAATGAATCATATAAAGGTCTTAATCATTATTATGCTCAAATTATGTTAATACATCAGTAAGATGTTAATATATATGCCCAAAATGTAATTTAAACCAAATTAAGTCCCATAAGGGCATTTTGGTAATTTTAATGCTCATAAAAGAGTTTAAATATTAAACTGAGTTTCAGGTCTGATATAATCAGTAAAAATATGTATTTTTGTAAGTTATATCAGTAGAGTATTGCATATATGTGAAATTTATCTTATATAACCAAATTATGCACCATAGGGGCATTTTGGTAATTTCACATAAGCTTTAAAGGTCAAAATAGACTTCTGAGTTTAGAAACTTTGGCTTACTGTTTAATTATATAAATTAACTTAAAACTTAGTAGGTAAAAAGTTTTATATTCCAAAAATAGTTTTAACTCATACTATGTGCTAAAAACGCTTAAAAGTCGGTTTTAAGGGATATTCGGGTTAAAATAGGAAATCTGAGTTTTTGATTAGTTTATAAAGTTCAAAATATTTTATTTACCATATAAAATCAGTAGCAAAAAGTTTGACATCAAAATGTTATGTAAAACTCATTTTGTGCATGAAAAGGGTAAAACCGACAATTACCGAAATCAAGCTATAATCCTATGTTATGCTCAGCCTAAAAATAAATAAAAATATTCAAAAATCCCAAAATATTATTGTACATCAGTAGGTAAAAAGTTTGGTATCAAAAATTGGGTTTAGATAGGTGTTTTGGTCAAAAAATCTGATGAGGATATTGCAACCAAACTCTTTGTTTAGGGGAATGATGCTTAAAATGTATAACAGCGATGAGGATCACTTCAATGTAAAGTGCACAAACAACACAAAGATTTATACGGGGAAAAATCCCTTGATCAAGAGTTGATCTCCGGCACAAAAAACCCCGGGTGATGGAAACTACCGATCACCAAGCTCAAATAAATGAATAAGTGTTTACAACTTCGGATAGTAACGAGCTAGGTACAAGGATCACTACGGTGAAATGTGTGAAAAGCGTATGAAATTGCTAAGTGTTTGAATGAGAGCTTGTATGAGCGTTTGTATGAGTGTGTGTAACTGAGAAATGACTAAGTGTCTTCTACTAGCTCGTTACTCCCTTTTTAAAATAGAAATAACCACCTAAACTAACTATCCGACTTTCGTGCCAAGCTTCCACGTTCTCCACAACGTCCATTTTTAGCTAAGCACGTGCATAATAGTTTAGGAATATTCTCCAGGAATGTCGCCAAGACTTGGTCAAGCTTAATATACCTGCGAGATATTACAAAACATAAGTAAACAATCGTCAGTACGAGGATCCTTAAAGTGATCCATGATCCTGATCCTGAAGCTCTTCTGAGGATCACCACCTGTCACAGAAGTAAGGATCACCAGTTAGGATAACAAATAAGGATCACTAATTGTTAGAAAATCCTCCCCTAACAATTGCCCCCAAAATATAAGGAGTAAAATTGTAAATGTGTGAGTTATATTTTCTGATCTTATCCGCAACAAACTAACGGATATGTAGCCGTTAGAATAGAACTAGCTGTTGCGATGATGATGTCACGGAAGTGACAATCCTGCAGAATCATAATTATAAATAGAGATAGAGATAGGATCAATATGCATTCAAATCCAAAAGAAACTCCCTTTATAATCTCAGTCGACGATCGATCAGGTATTTCTTTCTCCTCTTTCATTCTCTCTTACTCTATATTTCTTTCTTTATCTCCGCCACTTTGAAAATGTTGCTCCGAAGTTCCCCGGCCAAGGATCACAAAAAGGATAGCCCTTTAACGAGTCAGAAGATCATCAAGGACTCGGTGAACGAGAGGTGTTGCTTTAACGACGCACAAGTAGATAACATCCGTCACCGTTTTCCAGCGAATGTCTTTTTCAAACCCTTCGATCCAACTGTTCTAAGCGACTATGTTTCTGATACATGGGTTGCCTTTCCAGTCACTCCATTTGCTATAGGGTACACCTATCCTTTCCCGGAGTTCACACAATCCTTCTTTTCCCTTACCGGCATATCTTACATTCAAGCCATGCCGATGATTTGGAGGGTTTTATACACCCTAGAGAGGATCATTGAGCAGGAGAGTCTTGATTTAGGAATGTCAGAACTGGCGGAGTTGTATGATCTTACTACCTTCGGTTCCCATCGTTATTTATTCAAACGAAAACCCAGTGCAGATCATCCTCTTCTCAAAGTCACCAAAAACGACAAAGATTGGAAGCGTCGCTTCTTCTTTGTAAGAAGGGATACCATTCCAGATGGAGAGCATTTACCGAGAACATGGTCCACCCATGGTAGGCTGGAGGATCCTGGGAAGGATCACCAGATCGTCATATTTTTGTAATAGGATCACTAACCCCTTCTTTGTCTTGTGTCATGCAGCCATCTCCTTTTCACATCTCATCACGACACCCGCAACCAGGGAAAGACTTGCTACTTTCTGGGGACTTGACCCTGAAATTAGAACTTTTAAGACAATAACCCAAGACTCACAGGAGGTATCCTCAGGCTCTGTCACAATGTCGAGTAAGTATCCTTGTTTAAAATTTTAATAAATAGTTAAATGTATATTAAGAAAAGATACTTATCTCTTTTTGGTTGTGTAGGTGCTGGAAAATCTGCCAAAGCTGCTTCAAGGTTCAGTGTCACCGACCTCACCACTGTCAAATCCTCCAAAAGAAAGGTCCCTACTAGCCCGACAGCCTCAATCCCCAAGGCACCCCTCAAGGGGAAGGGAATCAAAAAGAGAAAGACCTCCGAGGCTGAGGATTTGCAGGGTCTGCCCTTAATTCGCCACCAGTTCCTCGAGTACTTCAACGATGTAAGGATCACTATCTCTGCTTGTATATCCTGCTGATCTAAGGATCACTTGCTCTTGAACTGTTTTATCCTTTTCCTTTGCAGAAATTTGCTGAGATCGAGGATTACGTCGGCCATGTTGAGGATCAAGATAAGAAGATTGCCGATCTCCAGCAGGTTGCTGTGCTCAAGGATCTTGCACTTGCTGATCTTCAGAAGGAACTCCAGGATACTAAGCAGAAGATGGCTAAGGTGCTGGTTAACTTTGACTATGAAAGGCAAGAGATCACAGATGATGCTAAAGTTTCTGCCGCCATAGCAATGTATAAAACCAAGCTTCAAATGGCCTTGGAAGCTCAGGATCCTTCCTTTGACAAAAGTAGCTGGGAAATTGAAGAATGGAAGGCAAGGCTGGCTGAATTGGGTGATGAAGAAGAGGCTGAGGAGATTCTAGCAATTGAGGCTAGTGGCAGCGGGTTGAAGGATAAAGCTGAGGATGCAGCGGCTGGTGGTGATGATGCAGCAAAGGTGTAGGCTGCACAATTGGGCGATGATGGATATATGTGCTAAGGCCGGAGCCCAATTTTTTTAGTTTGATGGTTGTGATGTTTAAAACAATTTCATGGTTTGTAATAACTCTAAACAATAGTTCTTAGGTTTAAGGATCATGTATGATCCTTGGGACAATAGGCAGGATTGCAATTGGTGGAGGGATCCTCTGTTTGGGGGATGAAGCCATTGTGATCCTGCTGCCTTTATATTCCTGCACTACTTTTGAACTCATTATCATGGACACCCTTTACCTACCCCAGCGGACGGGCCACATTTTGCTGGTAGAAGCTCGGGTAGGTAATTTTGACAACCTTTAGAGGGTTAGCCTTATGTTAATAAATAAAAACTTAACCTTTTGTCGCTTATCTTGTGTTGTTATCCTTTTTAGCACGTTATTTTCCAACTGTTGTAATATTCGTTCCGTTTATACTTATCAAGCCTTGAAAAATTAGAAAAGATATCCAAAAAGTTTAGGATGTGAACAAGGATCACATATCCCATAACCGATAGATATTAAAAAGTGATATGATTTAAGAAATACCGATTCAGTTGTCAAGTATAAGGGTTATTTAGAATAATGAATAGAATCAAAAGAGTTAAGGGTCATACATGAGGATCCAAGTTAGAATCCTAACCATAATAAGGATAACTATAAGATAAACCTTAGAGTGAAATAAGGATCAAGGATCCCTAGCTGCCTATCTTCAAGGACCTGAAATAGAGCATAACTTGGGACTAAGCCAATATAAGACAAGAGTTAGCAACTGGGGACAAGCCCAAGGATAACTGGGGACAAGCCCAAGGATAACTGGGGACAAGCCCAAGGATAACTGGGGACAAGCCCATGGATCGTGTGTAATCTGGAGTATGGCCCTAACTGGCGACTATCCAAACTTAGTGACATGAAGATGCCAAAACCTTAGCTAACGTGAAAACGTTAGAAACCTTAGCTAACGTGAAAACGTTAGAAACCTTATGAACGGATGTATGGTACGTCTACCATTATACGTAGGATCCTAAGCATAGCCAGAACAATGGAATTATCAGCCCCTAGAATGAGTACTGGTCCCAAAGCCTTGGACTACACCAGGATCATCGTGCGCTACAGGCGGAATCTGGGGACAAGCCCAAGTAACTGGGGTTAAACCCAAAGGACGGATTGCTTCTGTGGATAACCAACGTTATGCTAAGGATACCTGAACTTTCAAAACTTAAACTCACGTGAGAGATGGATAAAGGATACATGATCCTTATCCTTATAAGAGAAAATAATAAAATGAAATAGCTTAAGTTTAGGATATTACCTGAGTAAGGATCATCGATACTTTGAGGATCCTTTAAGGATATCCCTTTCACTAGGATCACCTCTGCCATGAGGATCCTTGTCACATGAAATATTTCTTCAAGTGGACAGCATTCCAAGCTCTTGGTAGCAAATCACCTTCCATGGTTAGCAATCTATATGCCCCCTTTCCTGCTTCAGCTTCAATCAAATAAGGGCCTTCCCATTTTGGAGCCAATTTCCCATCAGCAGGATTGGTAGTATTTTGGAATGTTTTCCTTAATACCATATCTCCAACTTGAAACCTCCTGATCCTGACATTTTTGTTGTAAGCACCAGCCATTCTTTGCTGATAACTGGCCATCCTTATTCTAGCCATATCCCTGATTTCTTCAATAGTATCCAGGTCTTGAGCCAAGTTTTCATTATTTTCCTCAGGTTCACGAGTACTTGTTCTAGCAGTAGGAACCACCATTTCTGTTGGGATCACTGATTCTGCCCCAAACACCAAAGAGAATGGTGTTTGACCAGTAGCATTCTTAGGGGTTGTCCTGTCAGCCCAGAGCACATAGGGTAGTTCTTCTGCCCATTTCCCTTTCTTGGATCCAAGCTTCTTCTTCAAGTTGTTGATGATGATCTTGTTAGATGATTCTGCTTGACCATTAGCTTGTGGGTGGACTGGTGTTGATGTTATCATCTTAATCCCCCAGCTGTCACAAAAGTTAGTGGTTCTGCCCCCAATAAATTGGGAACCATTATCACATATAATCTCAGAAGGAATTCCAAATCTAGTTATAATATTTCTTTTAATGAAGGATATAACTTCCTTTTCTCTAACTTGAGCAAAAGCTTCAGCCTCTATCCACTTGGAGAAGTAATCAGTCATAGCTAGCATGAATACTTTCCCACCAGGTGCCTTAGGGAGCTTTCCAACTATATCCATACCCCATCTCATAAATGGCCAAGAGGAGGATATAGGATGCAATAATTCAGCTGGTTGATGAAGGATATTGCTGTGTCTCTGGCAAGGATCACATCTTCTGGCGTACTCCACAGCATCTTTCTTCATGGTTGGCCAGTAGTATCCTGTCCTCAGGATCCTCGAGAATAAAGCTCTGCCCCCAGTGTGGTTTCCACAATCTCCTTCATGGAAGTCTTTTAAAACTTCTTGAACTTCAGGATCCTCAATGCATCTCAAGTATGGTCCTGCAAGAGATTGCCTATACAACATATTATTCATAATTGTGAATTGAGATACCTTAGATTTGAAAGCCCTAGGGTTTTCTCCTGTAGGAATCTCTCCATGTTGTAAGTATCTCATAATTGGTGAGATCCATGATCCGGATCCTGAATAGGATTGAGTATCCTCACTAGGGATAACTGCAGAATCATCTCCTATCTCCATAGTCTGGTGATCCTCGATAGCCGGGGTCAGGATATGGATAATGGGAATCCTGATATCCTCTGGGATCTTCAAAGATGATCCTAAGTTAGCCAATGCATCAGCTTCCGTATTTTCTTCCCTTGGTACCTGTGACAAACTAAAGGAAACAAAAGAGAGTGCCAAACTTTTGACTATCTCCAAATATTTGGTTAGCTTTTCACCTTTAACAGCATATGATCCATTAAAGTGGTTTGTAATCAACAAAGAATCTACGTATACCTCAAGATACCTGATCCCCATATATTTTGCAATTTGCAAACCAGCAATTAAGGCTTCATATTCAGCCTCATTATTAGTGGTTTGGAACTCACAAGCTATAGAATGGGGTATTATGTCCCCCTGTGGCGATTTTAGTAGTATTCCGAGCCCTGTGCCTTTGACATTTGAGGATCCATCAGTATAAAGTATCCAAGGATCCTTGGTCTCTTCTAGCTGCTAGACTTGTAGCTCAGCTTCTTCTTGTAAATCACTACTGAAATCAGCCACAAAGTCAGCTAATGCTTGGGATTTGATGGCTGTCCTAGGCTCATATCTTATATCATATGCACTCAATTTCACTGCCCACTTAGCCATCCTTCCTGACATCTCTGGTTTCCTGAGGACATTCTTAATTGGAAAATTAGTTTTAACAATGATAACATGAGTTTCAAAATAATGTCTTAACTTGGTAGATGCCATTATTAATGCAAGAATAAGCTTTTCAAGGTGTGAATACCTGGATTCGGCATCAAGTAAACTTTTACTTACATAATAGACAGGATGTTGTGTACCTTGATGATCCTTAACAAGGACCGCACTTACTGCCTTTGAGGATACTGCAAGATACAAGGATAACACATCACCTTTTTCTAGTTTCATCAAAGCCGGGGCCGAGGATAGGTAATCTTTGAGGGCTTTTAAAGCATTTTCATGCTTCTCCGTCCACACAAATTTCTTGTTCTTCCTTAGGATATCATAGAATTCTTTACACTTCTCGGAGGACTTGGATATGAATCTGTTCAAGGCTGCTATCCTTCCTGTTAGCCTTTGAACATCCTTAGCATTGGCCGGAGATTTGATGTTCACTATTGCTTTGATTTGTTCCGGGCTAGCTTCGATGCCTCTCTTTGTCACCATATATCCTAAGAATTTACCTGCTTTAACACCAAAGTGACATTTTGAAGGATTAAGTTTCATGTTATATTTGTCAAGGATATCGAATGCTTCCTCCAAGTCTCTTAGGTGATCCTCAGCTTTTAAGGATTTTACCACCATATCATCTATGTAAACCTCCATAGTTTGTCCAATCTGATCCTTGAACATCATATTCACCAGCCTTTGGTATGTTGCACCTGCATTTCTTAATCCGAACGGCATAGCAATATAGCAATATATACCAGTTGGAGTCATGAAGGCTGTATCCTCTTGGTCGGATGGTTCCATTTGGATTTGTTGAAATCCAGATGAAGCATCCATAAAAGTTAACAGTTCATGACCCGCAGTTGCATCCACCATGGAGTCAATGTGGGGTAAAGGGAAAGGATCCTTGGGACATGCCTTATTTAAATCGGTAAAATCGACACATACCCTCCACTTTCCGTTTTTCTTTTGAACAACAACCACATTGGCCAACCATCTTGGATACTTGACCTCTCTAATCATACCTGCCCGGAGCAATTTCTCTACCTCTTCCTGGATAATAGCATTCCTTTCTGGTGCAAACTTCCTTCTCCTTTGATGGATTGGTTTGAAGGATTTGTCGATGCCGAGCTTGTGAGTGATAACATCTTTGGATATACCAGTCATATCTTCGTGTTTCCATGCAAAGGTAGTCTTTCTCCTTTTGAGGAAGGATATGAGGTCTTCTTTCATTTCGCCAAGGATCCCTGATCCAATATAGATTTTGGATTCAGGATCATTGGAATCCATGAGGATTTCTATCACATCCTGCTCTCTAGCCTCCAAGACATTCCTTGGAGGATACCTTGATTGCTATTGCTCCCTTGACTTCGAGGCTGGTTTCATCGATGAAGTGTAGCAATTCTTAGCTTCCTGCTGATCACTATCAATCTTTACTATTCCCCAAGGACTAGGGAGCTTCACACATTGATGGTAAGTAGACGGGACTGCTTTCATATCATGTATCCAGGGCCTGCCAAGGATAACATTACAACAAGATAAACAGTCAATAACACAAAATTTTTGATAAGAGTGTAAGCCTTCAATATATATTGGGAGTTTAATGTCCCCCAGGGTGTTCTTAGTTTCGCCACTAAATCCCACGAGCACGGAGGATCTTGGTATGATCTCTGATTCAGGGAAACCCATCTTCTTTAGAACATCAAGCTGGATAATGTTCACTGAACTTCCTCCGTCTATAAGGATCCTGCGGACAAAATGGTTAGATATAAAAAGAGTAATAACTAAACCATCGTGATGAGGATCCTGGATATCAACACGATCCTCTTCATCAAAGGTTATGACTTTTCCTTCGGAGACACTTGATGTTCGAACTGGTCTTTCTCCATTATCCATTTTAGTTTCCTTTGCATGCCTCTTAGCTGCTGAGAAGGATGTGCCACAAATGTCGGATCCTCCAGAAATAAAGTTTATCACTTGTGCATCTGCTGGAGGGGCTGGAGCCTTCTCAGGGATCCTTTCAGGATCCTGAGTCCTTGACTTTTTTCTTCCCAACAACTCTTTTAGATGCCCTTTGCTCAACAAGTATCCAATTTCCTTTCTTAATGCGATACATTCTTCTGTGAGGTGCCCAAAATCTTCATGATATGCACACCACTTTGATTTATCCTTAGTTGCAGCTGGCCTGTCATTCTTTCTTGGCCATCTAGCTTTATCACCTAGGTTCTGCATGGCAAGGATTAGTTCATTGTTATCAACACTAAAGCAATATTCAGAAATTGGAGGATAATCCTCATCATCCTCTTCTTGATCAATAGAATGCACGTTCTGATTATCAGATTTGTTGTAGGGTCTGAACTTGTTGTTCCTGAATGAGGATCCTTGCTTATCCTGCTTTGAGGATCCTGTTATCCTCTCCTGAATCCTCTTGTCATCCTCTAGCCGAATGAACCTGAGGGCCCGGGTTCTTACCTCATCTAGGTTCCTGCATGGTGTCATAACAAGATCATCATAAAATAACGAATCCCTAAGCAGTCCCATTTTGAAGGCCTCAACAGCCGTGGCTATATCTAAGTTGGGAATGTCTAAGGATTCTTTACTGAATTTGGTAATGTAATCCCTTAATGATTCATTATGACCCTGGGTTATCCTATATAAATCACTAGTTAATCGTTCAAATTTTCTACTACAAGAAAACTGAGTATTAAACAAGTTAACTAAGTTAGCAAATGAGGTAATAGAATAGGGAGGAAGACTTAGCAGCCATTTGAGAGCTGATCCAGTAAGAGTGGATCCGAATCCTTTGCACAGGCATGCTTCCTTTAACTTTTCTGGGATTGGATTGATCTCCATCCTCTCCCTGTATTGTGCTATATGTTCTTCAGGATCCGTCGAACCATCATACAGTTTCATTGTAGGCACATGGAACCTCTTGGGTATCTCAGCATCACAGATCGGTGGTGCAAAACGAGATATCTTGTGGCTTCCGTCTGCAATCTCTGGAATAGGTTTGACTACTCCCGGAACACTCGAGATCATATCCTTTAGTTTTTGCAATTCTCTGGCCATGGCATGATTGATACCTGGATCCTGCATAAGACCATGGTTAGTAGTATGAGAATTATTAAAAGTGTTACCTCCCATTGGATTCAAGTTAGGAAGAATGGAGGTTAATCCATATTGTTGAGACTCTGGAATGATCGAGGGACCAGTAGAGGCATTGGTCTGCATTGGAATAAAATCTCCTTGATGGACATCTGAACTTCCTGTTTGCAAACTCCTCAAGGATCCCGGCATCTGGAAGGATCCCTGAAATTGGGATGATCCTGGAACAAAGGAGGATCCTTGAACCTGGGACGATCCTGGAACGAAGGAGGATCCTTGAACCTGGGATGATCCTGGAACGAAGGAGGATCCTTGAACCTGGGATGATCCTGGAACGAAGGAGGATCCTTGAAACTGCTGCATTCCTGAATATCCTCCTGTACTCGTGAGGGATCCCATATGTTGAGGATAGGATCCCGCTGGCTGGAAATATGAACCTAGTGCCTGGGTCATAGCTGTTGTTCCGTAGTGCACTCCTTTTGGTCCACCCGCATATTGAATGTCTGGAATCACTGACGGCTGAGAAGTAACCACCGGAGTATCAAAATTCAAAGATCTGGGCATCAGTGGGGAATGATCCTCTGCCGTTTTCTTCTGTTTCTTAATTTCGTCAATCTCCCGGAGGATCCTTTCGTTGGTCTTATCCTGCTCTTGTGCATGATTCCTCATCTGCAAAATCAAGGCATAGAGATCATTAGTAGTAGGATTAGTTGAAACAGAAGAAGTAGGTGGTTTTGAGAAAATGGGAGTCGGTTTCTTCGCAGCATTCTCTGTATTCTTCTGGGATCCAGAAGGTGGTGGAGGCAAAGGAGGAACGCCTTGTGAGGAAGTGAATGAGGGCATCAAGTTTGAAGCATTCTTCGATGAGGAAGCCATCTGCTTGGTTGTAGTGAGCCGAATTAAGCACAGAAATGCGTATTTTCTTAAGGACGAAGCACCAATTGCCCCACGGTGGGCGCCAAACTGTTTTGGTCAAAAAATCTGATGAGGATATTGCAACCAAACTCTTTGTTTAGGGGAATGATGCTTAAAATGTATAACAGCGATGAGGATCACTTCAATGTAAAGTGCACAAACAACACAAAGATTTATACGGGGAAAAAGCCCTTGATCAAGAGTTGATCTCCGGCACAAAAAACCCCGGGTGATGGAAACTACCGATCACCAAGCTCAAATAAATGAATAAGTGTTTACAACTTCGGATAGTAACGAGCTAGGTACAAGGATCACTACGGTGAAATGTGTGAAAAGCGTATGAAATTGCTAAGTGTTTGAATGAGAGCTTGTATGAGCGTTTGTATGAGTGTGTGTAACTGAGAAATGACTAAGTGTCTTCTACTAGCTCGTTACTCCCTTTTTAAAATAGAAATAACCACCTAAACTAACTATCCGACTTTCGTGCCAAGCTTCCACGTTCTCCACAACGTCCATTTTTAGCTAAGCACGTGCATAATAGTTTAGGAATATTCTCCAGGAATGTCGCCAAGACTTGGTCAAGCTTAATATACCTGCGAGATATTACAAAACATAAGTAAACAATCGTCAGTACGAGGATCCTTAAAGTGATCCATGATCCTGATCCTGAAGCTCTTTCGAGGATCACCACCTGTCACAGAAGTAAGGATCACCAGTTAGGATAACAAATAAGGATCACTAATTGTTAGAAAATCCTCCCCTAACAATAGGCTTTATGCTAATTGCGTTATTTAATTAATAAAAAGCTTTCTAATTACGCTATTGAGCATAACTCCTAATCTAAACCTAAAACTGATGTCAAATTTTCTGGACAAGTCTAAATATCAGTAGCAAAGGTGTTTGTCCATTCACATTGCTAAAAACCTCAGTTGTGTCTCAAAAGGGCGTTTATGGCATTTTTAAGCATATTAACGATCATGTGCATATAATTCAAACCACTAGGCACCATGCAATATAACTCCAGAGGCTTATACTACTAAGTAATGTGGTCGTAATGGAAACTTAAAACATGGAAGAATTAAGCTTAAACGGGTCAGAATTGAAAGTCAAAGCAAAAGTCAAGCTTTTGCGACTTTCGGTTATAAACTGACCTTAGACTATTAATTGTCAGGTTAGGACTGATAAAACATTTTCTAATATTAATTACCAAGTCATTAGAATGTTTAAATATAATTTAGAACTTCTGTTTTATTAATTTAAATCATTTTCAAACATTCTGTCCAGTTTGACTTTTTGTCAAACTAGTTTGACACGACAATTAACTAGTCAAATGAGATAATTAGGAGGTGCCCTTTTAAGGGTTAATCACCTACCTTAATATGGTTCCATAACCACTTTCAATTTGATCAGTGGCTGGTCCATATGTGATTAAAACGAAAGTCAAATCTAATTTATGACAAGTTTGACTTTTAGGTAATTAAGCTAATTAAAACGACTAAGCAAGTAATTAGAAGCTTACTAATGGTCCTAGCTGTCTTTTCTACACTTGGTAATCTTCTCCTACTGTTGCAAGCTCCAAAAGTGAGTGTTTAGAAAGTTGTTGCAAATGTGAGTTCTTGAACTCATGAACTAAGTCCTTTATATACTAATTTGCAAGATCATAGATCACTCACATCTGTTATGGGACATCCTAGGATCACCCCAGGTGTCCTAGTTGATGAAATAAACCGACATATAGCCCCTAGAGTCGATAATATTGAGGTTGAGGCGGTGTAACAGCTTAAACCCGCACATGTCAAGCTTTTTCTGCGCTGGGCGTTCTCAGGCGGGCCGGTAAATGTTAAGGGGGTCTTACGCGGGCCGCGTAGACCTGGTTTCCAGGTTAAACCATTTTAAAACATGGCAGTTTTAGTCCCTGGCCATTTAAAACCCTTTTTAACCTTATTGTTGACATGTAAGGCCCTTGTAGTTAGTTTGTAGAGGCTCAAGGATGTATAAACAAACTTCGTTAGTCTCGTGTTCGTTAATTATTACTATAAATGCAAGTTTCATCAAGTTGACACTTATAGCCCAAAGTCTTGAAAACATGCTTAACGATCTCGAAACCACGTGAAATTTATATCACTTATTCTTGAGAGTATATTTGAATATTTTGAAGCCTCGGGTTCGTTAAAAGGTCACTCAGAGGTCCGAAATAACATGTTGACACGTTTAACCCTCGTAGTTTTATAATCTTACGATTATTTTCACAAACGGCTTCTTATATTCAATAAATCACTCGTTTAAGAATATACTCATCACGTATGGTCATTCAGAGGCACAAGTTTGGCATGTTGACACTTTTAGTCCCTGTGGTTTCATAGTTTCACTGTTTGACAATTTTAGTCCTTCAAACTCAATCTTTCACATAACTAGAGTTTAGGACACGTGTCTTTACATAATTGGACACGTTTTTATGTGGTGTTACATCCTCACCTCCTTAAAAGAAATCTTGACCCCGAGATTTACTGGAATAAGTGAGGGTACTTCTGTCGCATAGTGGACTCAACTTCCCACGTATATTCGGGACCTCTACAGGCATCCCATTTGACCTTTACTATAGGTACATGCTTCCTTCGGAGCTTTTTAACCTGAGGATCCTCGATCGATATAGGTCTTTCAACAAATCTTAGGCTTTCATCAATTTGTACGTCTTTATGAGACATTGCCAGCGATTCATCAGCTAGGCATTTCTTGAGATTACAGATGTGGAACACATTATGGATTCCACTCAGCTCCTCAAGCAAGTTTAGCTTATAAGCTACACTGTCGACACATTCGATAATCTCGAATGGTCCTATATATCTAGGACTTAGCTTGCCCTTCTTACCAAAACGCATCACACCTTTCCAGGGTGATACTTTCAGTAAGACCTTGTTACCAACCTCAAAAGGCGCAACCTGAATGCTTGTATGGTAGCTATTGTTATAGGAGAATTCGATCGAGGGTAGGTGATCATCCCAACTACCACCTAAATCAATAACACATGCCCGAAGCATGTCTTCCAATGTTTGAATTGTACGTTCACTCTGCCCATCTGTCTGAGGATGGTAAGCAGTACTAAAGTTCAAACGAGTGCCCAAAGATTGTTGGAAACTTTTCCAAAAGTGAGAGGTGTATCTAGTATCCCTATCAGAGATAATAGACACTGGCACTCCGTGAAGGGATACGATCTTATCCACATAAAGTTGTGCTAGCTTGTCAGAGCTATGAGTCTCTTTAATGGGTAAGAAGTGTGCTGACTTAGTCAGTCTGTCAACTATGACCCATATGGTATCATTTCCGTGCTTTGTCTTCGGTAACTTGGTTATAAAGTCCATAGTTACCATCTCCCACTTCCATGTGGGAAGTTCTGGTTGTTGTAGCAGACCTGATGGTTTTTGATGCTCTGTTTTAATCTGAGCACAAGTCAAGCACTTAGCTACATGGGTGGCAATAGATTTCTTCAACCCTATCCACCAATAATTAGCTTTCAAATCTTGATAAATCTTGTCACCTCCAGGGTGAACGGAATATTTGGAGTTGTGAGCTTCCTAGAGGATTACATCTCGAAGTCCTCCATGAGTGGGAACCCAGATTCTTCCATTCAGTCTGAGAATTCCATCCTTGCCAGGTGTTAACTGTTCAGTAGTTACACCTAACTTCTCATCTGGAAGGTTAGCTTCCAAGACAGCATCTTTCTGTGCAGCCAATAGCCTTTCATTCAAGCTATTCTTCAGCTCAATGCTCTTAGCATTAATCCTAATAGGTTTGACTCTTTCCTTTTGGCTTAGAGCATCTGCGACCACATTCGCCTTACCAGGATGGTAGCGAATTTCACAATCATAGTCATTTAAGGTTTCCATCCAACGACGTTGTCTCATATTGAGCTCTTTTTTATTAAACAAGTGTTGGAGACTTTTGTGATCGGAAAGGATTACACATTTAGTTCCATACAAATAATATCTCCATAACTTTAGTGCAAATACAATGGCACCCAACTCCAAATCGTGGGTGGTGTAATTCTTCTCATGCACTTTTAATTGTCGTGACGCATAGGCAATCACCTTGCCTCGCTGCATAAGCACACAACCCATACCGGTGTGTGACGCATCACAATATACAACAAACTCTTCGATTCCATCAGGTAGTGTTAGCACTGGAGCATTACTCAACTTTTGCTTAAGAATCTCAAAGGATTCTTGTTGTTTCGGACCCCAATCAAATTTTACATTCTTACGGGTCAAAGAAGTCAATGGTGCGGCTATCCTTGAAAACTTCTCAATGAATCTTCTATAGTAACATGCCAAACCCAGAAAGCTATGTATTTCGGTTGGAGTCTTGGGTGTTTCCCAATTCATTACGGCTTCTACCTTAGCGGGATCTACTTGGATACCTCGCTCACTAACAACATGTCCAAGAAATTGGACTTCGCGAAGCCATAATTCACATTTGGAGAATTTAGCATATAACTTCTCCTGTTGAAGTAATCCTAAGATGTATCAAAGCTGTTTCTCATGATTATTTTGATTACGAGAGTAGATAAGTATGTCATCTATGAAGACGATGACAAACTTATCTAAGTATGGTTTGCAGACTCTATTCATGAGATCCATGAATGCTGTTGGTGCATTAGTGAGCCCAAAAGACATTACTAAAAACTCGTAATGTCCATATCTCGTTCTGAATGTCGTCTTAGGTACATCTTCAGTCCTAACTTTGAGTTGATGATACCCAGATCTCAAATCAATTTTCGAGAAGAAGCTCGCTCCTTGGAGCTGATCAAATAAGTCGTCGATCCTGGGTAAGGGATAACGATTCTTGATCGTTGTTATGGGTCATTTTCTGAGCGTACATATCTTGATCAATATCCTGCTTTTAATTGTTTATTTGTGACCAGGATACTGGACGGGGATATTGCTAACATCCTGGGCGATATCCTGAGTTTGATTGAATTAACCACGTGCAGGTTAAAGGCTGGGGTTTGCTAACGGTCAGATGGACTTCATCTCCTCAAGACTCGGGCATGTTTGTTATGGGAGAGACGTTGAACCCGAAAGACTAGGTCTACAACATTCGAGTGGGGAATATTCCCTGGATCCCGGTTATTTAGGATAGTTTGTTATATTTGTTTTACTATAAATAGATGGGGGCGGATCAGATTAAGGCACGCAACTTTCACATTTTCTAACACTTTCTCTCTAGCTCTCTGCAAACACTACACACAAACACTTGTATTCAAATCACATTGTAACACCTAGTTGATTCGCTCTACATCCTGCACTGTATCCTGATATTTGAAGCAATAGAAGAACAAGGCAGCTGCGATTGTCAACTCCCGAGGTTTTATGCCGGCGATCTAGATTGATCAAGGGCTTTCCTCGTAAATTACGTGTCAACCTTTACTTTTCTGCTCATTGTTTGATCACAGATACAACTCTATATCTTGAGCCGTATCCTGAAACTGTTTTCGCAAACTAACAAACCAACATATTTTTTACAAAGTATCATTAGCATACTACCTCACAAAACTAATTTGATCACTTAATTGCTTAGGTAATTTTTGACCAAAACAATTTGGCGCCCACCGTGGGGCAAGTGGTGCTATTTTTGCTAAAAACTTTGGTAAAATCATTATTCGGTTTTCTGTTGTCAAAACTTTTTTCTAACTTATTTTCAATGGCTTCGAGATCAAACATGAGCTCCTCCACTATGTCCGCTACGACTTCTGCTACTACCGGTTCGGTGCTTCCACCACCTCCTCCAAGGATGCCAGTTTCTTCACAACTTCGGGATGTTATCCCTACTCGGAGTGTTCAGGAATCTGCTCCCGTTTTAGCCTCTAATGATGAAATTCTAACTTTATTTGGAAGTGTGCAAGAACAAATGAGGCAGCAACAGGAAACTAACCAAATGCTGTTAAGAGAAATACAACTCTTAAAAGCTAGCTCGAGTAGACCTGCTGAAGAAACTGTCACTCCTATACAGCCCAGGGCTCTGAACTTCAGTTCCGCAGTTTACACTGAGGATAACAGGGGGAATATCATCCCAAGCCATTCTCAGAATCATACCCCTGAGATACCCTCCTCGGTCAGAATGTCGACTGTGAGGAGTTCAGGATATGCTTCAGGATATGGCCAAAATCCTCAGATCGGTAATGTGTCAAATAATAATATTCTTGCTACTAACAACAATGGGTCTTTGCAGGATGCAGGTATGACGTCAACATTTACCAGGGAACTCCAAAAATTGATGGACATGATATCCAGTGTACATGGAGTGGTCCAGCCAATTCCGGAAGTATCCCAAGACAGCCACAGGATATCCCGTTTTGCATATCATATATGTGATGCTGAAATCTCAAAACGATTTCAGACTCCCAACATGAAACTGTATGACGGAACTACGGATCCTGAAGAGCATATTGCCCAGTATAGGGAACGGATGGAAATCAATCCTATCCCTCCAGATCTCAAGGAAGCATGCTTATGCAAGGGATTCGGTTCTACCTTGACAGGATCAGCCTTAAAATGGCTGTTAAACGTCCCTCCTCACTCAATTACTTCATTTGCTCATTTGGTTAATTTATTTAACAGTCAATTTTCTTCTAGTTGGAGTTTTGAGAAACTAACCAGTGACCTTTACATGATAACTCAAGGATCTCAGGAATCCTTGAGGGATTATGTGAACAACTTCAGTCGAGAATCCTTGGATATCCCACATCTTGATGTTGCAACAGCTGTGCAAGCTTTTAAGATGGGGTTACAAAAGGATTCTCAGTTTTATCAGGATCTTGTAATGAATCCCTGCAGGAATCTCGACGAAGCTCGTAACAGGGCTTTGAGATATATCCGTTTAGAAGATGACAAGAAGATGCAAGAGAGGATGAATTCTACCTCTACCTACGAATCAACCAACAGGAAATCAGAATCCTCGTATAAGCCATATCGCTCCAAGCCATATGGCAGAAATGATAACAAGAAAGTGAATGATGTTGAAGACGAGGATCCTGAAGAATATCCTGACCTATCTGAATACTGCTTTTATGTTAATATACCTGAGTTAATGTATGTTATGCAGGGTTTAGGGGACAAAGCTAGATGGCCTCGGAAGAACCAGCAGAAAGCTGATTGGAAGGATAAATCCAAATGGTGTGCCTTCCATGAAGACTTCGGACATATGACCGAGGATTGCATTGCTTTAAGGAAAGAAATAAGTTACATGTTAAGCAAAGGGTATCTGAAGAACTTGCTGGGAAGAAAGAAAAATAAAGGGCAGGATCCCGAGAAGGATCCTGAACGAGCAGCATCACCCCCAGCAGATGCCAAGATAATTAACTTTATTTCAGGAGGATCCAACATTTGTGGGACTTCGTATTCGGCGGCTAAGAGACATGCAAAGGAAGCCAAGAGTGAAAGGGGAGACAAACCAGTCAGGATGACTACCCTCACAACTGATAAAGTGATCACTTTCGATAGTGATGACAGGGATACTGTTCAGGATCCTCACCATGATGCTTTGGTAATAACATTATATGTGGCTAACCATTTTGTACGCAGGATATTGGTGGACAACGGTAGTTCTGTCAATATAATTCAGCTGGAAACATTGAAAAGGATGAATGTATCTCCGATGGACATTACTTCGAAGTCCACCGTGCTCGTTGGTTTCAGTGGAGAAGCTAGAAATACTGTAGGAGAGATCAAGTTACCAGTATATGTTGAAGGGGTCAACTCGATACAACGCTTCTGTGTGATGGACTCCTTATCCTGCTATAACATAATACTAGGCAGGCTGTGGATCCATGACATGAAGGCTGTGCCTTCGACTTATCACCAATGCATCAAGATTCCAACCCCTTGGGGGGGTCGTCAAAGTTGATAGTGATCAGCAGGAGGTGAAGGAATGCTACACATCCTCGATGAAATCCTCGACCAAGCCTAATCCAGCATAGCAATTAAGGATGAGGGCCCGGGATACCTTGGAAGCTTCGGAGCAGGATGTGAAGAAAATTATCCCGGATCAGGATAATCCTGATATCTCGGTGCTCGTCGGAACCCATATCCCTCGGGATATTGAAGAACAATTAACTGACTTTTTAAAGTGCAGGATGTCAACGTTTGCATGGAAGCATGAGGATATGACAGGTATATCCAAAAACATTATTACTCACAAGCTTGGAATTGACAGGTCGTTCAAGCCTGTTCAGCAAAAAAGAAGGAAGTTTGCTCCTGAGCGAAATATAATCATCCAAGAGGAAGTTGAAAGATTGTTGAAGTCCAAATTGATCAGAGAAGTCAAGTTCCCAAGACGGTTGGCAAATGTGGTCGTAGTGCAGAAGAAAAATGGGAAATGGAGAGTCTGTGTAGATTACACAGACTTGAATAAGGCTTGTCCTAAAGACCCATTCCCCCTTCCTCATATCGATGCAATGGTGGATGCTATTGCTGGGCATGAGATGTTAACGTTCATGGACGCATCCTCAGGATTTCAGCAGATTCAAATGGAACCTTCGGACCAGGAGGATACTGCTTTTATGACACCAACAGGTATTTATTGCTATACTGCTATGCCTTTCGGTTTGAAAAATGCAGGTGCAACATACCAGAGATTGGTGAACATGATGTTCAAAGATAAGCTGGGGGACACCATGGAGGTATATATTGACAATATGGTGGTGAAATCTAAAAAGGCTGAGGATCACCTCCAGGATATCAAGGGAGCATTTGATATCCTGGATCAGTATAACATGAAGCTGAATCCTGCTAAGTGCCATTTCGGAGTGGGGGCAGGAAAGTTTCTAGGATATATGGTGACGAAAAGAGGGATAGAGGCAAGCCCGGAGCAGATTAAAGCTATCCTGGATATAAAATCACCCTCAAATATGAAGGATGTTCAATGGTTAACAGGCCGAGTAGCCGCATTGAACAGATTTATTTCAAGATCCTCGGAAAAATGCAAGGAATTCTATGATATCCTCAAGAAGAATAAGAAGTTCGAATGGGGAGCAAAGCATGAAGCAGCCTTGCAGGATTTGAAGCGATATCTCTCGACTGCACCTCTATCGATGAAGCCTGAAAATGGTGAACCACTATCCCTATACCTCGCTGTATCAGGGAATGCTGTAAGTGTCGTTCTTATAAAAGACCATGATGGTCAGCAGTATCCTGTCTATTATGTTAGTAAAAGTCTTCTAAATGTTGAAACTAGGTATTCTCATTTAGAAAAGTTGATACTAGCATTAGTTATGGCATCAACAAAGCTTAGACATTACTTTGAGACACATAGGATTCATGTTAAAACAAATTATCCTATCAAAAATGTGCTTAGGAAACCAGAGATGTTAGGTAGGATGGCCAAGTGGTCAGTGAAGTTGAGTGCTTATGATTTAGTATATGAACCTAGAAATGCCATAAAGTCTCAGGCTTTAGCTGACTTTGTGGCTAATTTCAGTAGTGACATTCAAAATGAAGTAGACCTAGAAGTACAACAACTAGGAGAAAATATAGAATCTTGGACATTATATACTGATGGTGCATCTAATGTTAGAGGTGTAGGATTGGGTATACTACTAAAATCGCCACAGGGGGACATATTACCCCAGGCTATTAGGTGTGAATTTCCTGCTACTAATAATGAGGCAGAATATGAAGCTTTAATTGCAGGATTAGAGTTGCCTAAGAATATAAGTATCAAAAATTTGCAAGTGTATGTTGACTCCTTGTTAATCACTAATCATTTCAATGGAAGCTATGCAGTTAAAGGAGAGAAGTTAATCGGGTATCTCGAAATTCTTAAAAAATTAGCGGGATATTTCGATACTTTTACACTTGAACAGGTACCAAGAGAAGACAATGCTGAAGCCGATGCCTTGGGATCATCGGTCAGGATACCGGAAGGAACCCGGATACCAATATTACATATCCTATATCCTGCGACGAATCCTCAGGATAAGGAAGTAATAAGTATTCAGGATCCTGATGATGACTATCTTGAGGAGGATCCTAAGTCCTGGATAGCTCCAATCATGAGATATCTAAAGCAAGGATACATCCCAAAGAATGAGAATCCTAAAGCTTTTAGGATGAAGGTATCACGATTCACTATTATAAATGATGTTTTGTATAAGAAATCTCTTGCAGGACCATATCTGAGGTGCCTGGAGGATCCTGAAACCAAGGAAGTACTTCAGGATATACATGAAGGGGATTGTGGTAACCATACTGCGGGCAGATCATTATTTTCAAAAGTATTAAGGACATGATATTATTGGCCAATGATGAGGAAAGATGCTGCAGAATATGCTCGAAGGTATGATGCATGTCAAAGGCATAGTAACATACTACATCAACCAGCTGAACCACTATATCCTGTAACTTCCCCTTGGCCATTCATGAAATGGGGGATGGATATAGTAGGGAAGTTACCAAAAGCTCCGGGAGGAAAAGTTTTTATGTTGGCAATGACAAATTATTTCTCCAAATGGGTTGAAGCCGAGGCATTTGTCCAAGTCAGGGATCAAGAAGTGGTATCCTTCACAAAGAGAAATATCCTGACCAGATTCGGAGTACCAGCCGAGATAATCTGTGACAATGGTTCTCAGTTTATTAGTAAGAGGACTACTGACTTTTGCAAGAGTTGGGGAATCAAAATGATTACGTCTACTCCGGTACATCCTCAAGCAAATGGACAAGCTGAATCCTCGAACAAGATAATTGTCAATAACTTAAAGAAGAGACTTGGAGCCAAAAAAGGAAGATGGGCAGAAGAATTACCCTTCGTTTTGTGGGCTGATAGGACAACGGTAAAGAATGCAACCGGCCAAACCCCATTTTCCTTGGTATTTGGAGCAGAAGCAGTGATTCCAACGGAAATGGTAATACCTACTGCAAGATCTATCCTGCAGGATCCTGAACAGAATCCTGAAGCCTTATGTCAAGATTTGGATACTATAGATGAAAAAAGAGATGCAGTAAGGCTAAGGATGGCAACATATCAACAAAGAATATCCAGAGCATATAACAAGAATATTAGGACTAGGAGATTTCAAGTTGGTGATTGGGTGCTAAGAAAGGCTTTTCAAAATACCACTAATCCTGCCGATGGCAAGCTGACTCCAAAATGGGAAGGACCATATGAAGTTGAGTCAGAAGCAGGGAAAGGAGCCTATAGACTCAAGAATATGGAAGGGGATATGCTACCAAGATCCTGGAATGCAATACACTTAAAGCTCTATTTCAAGTAAGAATAGAATTTAATTTCTATCTCAGAATGGTATGTATTCTATCTCTTTTAAATATATTCGTTTATTATCTTGAACCCAATACTGACTTAAGCATCAGAGGGGTGTTAGCCAAGCTAACACCCACCTTAGTTTGCAATTGTTTTGCAGCATATGTTTTAGGATATAGCTCCAGGATATGCACTCAGGATAACTCAAAAGATTAGAGGATTGGCCCCCTCTCTCACGTATAAGGGATCCTGATCCCTTCACAGGTTTAAAGGTATTCACCTTTCTTCCGAATTGGGTTTAAACACCCCGCCTGGAGCGCAAGTTATTTGGGAATAGTTCAAGGTGGTGGGACCAGTCCATGTAAAAGTGGCTGACAATTTCGTTACTATTGGCTATATCCTGAATCCTAAAGGTATATGAGGATTGATCACCCTCTCTCACGAAAGGGTATTTTCATACTCTCTAAGGTTTAAAGGTTTTCACCTTTCGAAGTCTTGGAGTTTATACACTCCCGCCTGTAGCGCACTAAAATCTGGGATTTCCCCCAGGATACGAGGGATTCATCCCCAATACATTTTTTGGGTTTTACCCCTGTAACACGAAAAATTGTCTATACAATGGGAACTGATATCCAGAAGATTTCTAAGTATTTGAAGACATTGTACACAGGGGACATTCCTACTAAGGCAATGGTATAAAGCTCAAAGGGAAAGGCTCGGACCTAATACACTGAGTATCTCAGACAGGGGACATCTTCATTGGAAGAGTTGCAAGGGGATTGAAGTTTGAGAATAGGGTTATACCCTATTCCTGGTATGATCTTTCCTTTGTAAACGTTGTTTAAGTTTTTGACAGTCCTACGTTGGGTAAAAGGTTAAGCATCCTGATTAGGATAAATTGTCGGAATATATTTTCAAAATATATTTTCGAAATATTTTTCAGGATATTTGATTAAGATATTCGAAGCTGGTACTGGTTTGAAACTTTAGTCAAGCAAGTATCATCAAAACAGGTTTTAAAAATGGACTATCTTTTAATTTTCCCTAAAGGTGATTGAATTTTTAGAAATTCTATTCAATAAAAGTTTTCATAATATATCACTGAGTAAGTTGATCAGGATATTTTCAAAAGATAGTTGTACAAAATTTTGCAAAGCTAAAATCTACATTAAGGAATGCATGACAGAAATTAAAAGGCAACAACAAATAAGTCAAGAGATAGTTATGTTATTAACAAGTCAAAAGTTGTGCTTTTGGTTTCACCTCAAACCAAGGCCCATCCGCCAAAAGCACGTTTAGTTTTTACCATACCTGCATAACGGTTGAAGGTTTTATCTCAAAACAAAACCTGTCCACCTTCAACCGTTACGATATTCAAAACAGATTATACTAACCGATGACCAAGGGCTTCATCCTAAAACCTAGGACCCATCCACCTTTGGTCATCGTATTGTTCTAATCCAGGAAATATAAATTGTTCAAAGACAGGAAATGTAAATTGTTCTACAGACCATAACCATGAAATTTTAAAAAGTGGGCTCCGGCCTCAGCACATATATCCATCATCGCCCACGTCGCTGCATTTAAGGGTCAGCTCCCTCCTTCATCGTGACATCTCCACCAGTATCCTTTCTAGCATTCTTCTCGGCATCATCGGCAGCATCTTCTCCATCAGCATTTTCTCCAGAATCACCACCAGCATCCTTTGAAGCACCAGCATCATCCACCTTCTCGGTTACCTTGGTGGGCTCCTCTGCGACAGGTTTTGGAAGGGGCTCCACAGGATTGCCGCCAAGATCTTTCAGTTTCATCTCCCAAGCTTTGATGTTCCATGAGGGGCATTCGACGCCCAAAGCCCTAGCCTCGTAAGCCATTTTCAGTCTGGCCTGGAGGAGGGAGATGATGACTGAATTCTTAAGGCTCTCCCGGTATGAAGCCATATCTTGTTCATGCTGAACCTGGGCCGCGTCAGACTTAGCTTGAGCCTCTTGGGTGATCTTTTGAATGGCAGCTTGGTGATCTTGGGTCATGGCCTTATACTTAGCTTCGTAGTGTTCAGATTTGGCGGTGGCGATTGCTGCTTGATCCGTGATGGTAGCTTCAGCCTTCTTTAGTTTGCTTTCTAGCATGACGTTTAAGCCACATGCGTCCTCATAAAGGAATACCAGGCGTTCAAGGCCCTGCAAGGTAAAGAAACGGGCATTATTCTAAATAAACATTTCTACTTGGCATATGGTGCAGGATACAGGTCAGGATACTAACCTGGTTAAGGAAACCGGTCATAAATTTGCTGGATTCCGTAAATCCGTGATTCTCAAATGGGAACACGTGAAGTGTAGCGGGAGGTTCAACTTCTTTTCTCTTTCGGGAACTAGAGGCCCGGGTACGGGATGCCGGAGGAGCTTTGGGAGCAGTGGTGGTCTTCGAGCTGGTAGGCTTCGGTGTGACGGAGGACTTTGAATTGGATTCTTGCTTGGCAGGTGCGAGGCTAGAGTAGCTGTCCAACTCGTCGAGTTGGAAGCCTTCGAGGTTAATAACTGGCACTGCACAAGGGAAGATGTTTTAGGCTTATTATACCTCTAAAAATAATAATCGATTTAATATAAAGATAATTCCTGAAAATATGCTTACCAGACATGTTGGAACTTGATCTTTGACTTGAGCTTGTGAGTAGCAGGTTAAAGGTTCTTTCACCCTCTGGAAGCTTGTAGATTTCTTTTATTCTTCCTTTTGATTCAGCACTAGGGGGAGCTAGTTCCTTGAAGTTTGCTGCAAGAAAGGAAATAAACACATCAGGATATTGGTTCAGGATGGAGGTTCGGGATATGATTGGGGATATTCCTAAAACCCTAAGTCCTACCAGAAGTCAACCATCTTTTAGGAAGGTCAAAACCCTTATCAATGGAGTCTCTTTTCACAAAGAAGAATTTTCTTGTCCACTTATCCTCATTCTTGGTAGCTTTGAGGATGAGAGGATCTTTGGAAGTAGAGAATAGAAGGAATCGGCTGGAACCATGAGATCTTAAACGATAAGTCATCGGCAAATCCTCGATGCACAGGTCGGGTATGTGGCGAGCTTTAATTCCTTCCAAGGTGACTAAGATGCGCCAAACCATGGGCATGATTTGGGCAAAGCTAAGGCCAGTAAGTTCGAAGAAACGAGAAATAAAAGGTGAAAACGGGTATTGAAGTCCTATGGAGAAAGGGTAGGCAAAAAAGCAGACCTATTCGTCGGAACAAAAATCCGATCGGACCTCTCGGTCGAATGGACGGAAGATTGTCTCGGCGGGAAAGGCACCGGAAGCTCGTAGGGCCGCGATGTCAGAGTTATCAAAAGAACACACCTCTTTTGAAGGATTCCGAAGCAAATTTTGTTTGTGGAAGGGGGAGACAGAATCCGCCATTTGCGATCTAGTACGGGTCGCCATGAAGGAACACAATCGGAGAATAGAAGATGTAAACAAGGAAAATAGAAAAGAGAGAGAAAGAAGTACCTGATATTCGGTTGAAGATAAAGATAATCATAATGAGACGACCCTCAGTTAATATAGGCTAAATGTAGGGGGTAAAGAGTAAATAAAGCCTTGGAAGTTGCACATTGTCATTTCAGGGGTCTCATCATATTGATTGCCTTAATTGATGAGATAAAAGTTTTAAAATATATCCGTTGGATTGGTATACCAACAGATATATTTTGGGGACAATTGTTATGGGTCATTTTCTGAGCGTACATATCTTGATCAATATCCTGCTTTTAATTGTTTATTTGTGACCAGGATACTGGACGGGGATATTGCTAACATCCTGGGCGATATCCTGAGGTTGATTGAATTAACCACGTGCAGGTTAAAGGCTGAGGCTTGCTAACGGTCAGATGGACTTCATCTCCTCAAAACTCGGGCATGTTTGTTATGGGAAAGACGTTGAACCTGAAAGACTAGGTCTACAACGTTCGAGTGGGGAATATTCACTGGATCCCGGTTATTTAGGATAGTTTGTTATATTTGTTTTACTATAAATAGATGGGGGCGGATCAGATTAAGGCACGCAACTTTCACATTTTCTAACACTTTCTCTCTAGCTCTCTGCAAACACTACACACAAACACTTGTATTCAAATCACATTGTAACACCTAGTTGATTCGCTCTACATCCTGCACTGTATCCTGATATTTGAAGCAATAGAAGAACAAGGCAGCTGCGATTGTCAGCTCCCGAGGTTTTATGCCGGCGATCTAGATTGATCAAGGGCTTTCCTCGTAAATCACGTGTCAACCTTTACTTTTCTGCTCATTGTTTGATCACAGATACAGCTCTATATCTTGAGCCGTATCCTGAAACTGTTTTCGCAAACTAATAAACCAACATATTTTTTACAAAGTATCATTAGCACACTACCTCACAAAACTAATTTGATCACTTAATTGCTTAGGTAATTTTTGAGCAAAACAATCGTCACCTTATTTAACTCTCGATAATCAATGCATAAGCGCATTGATCCATCCTTCTTTTTCACAAATAATATTGGAGCTCCCCAAGGCGAAGAGCTAGGTTGTATAAAACCCTTTTCCAATAAGTCATCTAATTGAGTCCTGAGTTCTTTCATTTCTGTTGGTGCTAGACGATAAGGAGCTCGTGCAATAGGTGCAGCTCCTGGTAGAATGTCTATTGATGTGCGGTTAAGTGTCGTATATATTAGGTGTATATTTTAAGCCCTTTTTAACACTTATTTTAGCCAAGTTTTAAATTTATAAAACACGATATTTTACTAACACTAAACACACATATGGGCAAGTGCACCCATCGTTGAGCGTTGTATAGCGTTGGTAAGATACCGAGGTCGTCCAAGGACACAAGAGCTTTTAGTACCGGTTTATCCTCAACGTCTAACCAAAATAAAAAGTTTAGAAAAATGTTTTAAACTAAGAAAAGATAAAAACTAACTAAAATGCTGAAAATAAAAATAAAACAGATAGACAAGATGAATCACTTGGTTCCGACTCGTATCTAGTACAAACTTTGATTATTTCCGCACTTTTGCACATAATTAAGAGATTATCTTAGTTATTGTAGTAGGCCCCTCTTTTGAAGGTGACGTTACCCTCACCCCAGTAGTTTGAGTCAGCAAGGATACAATCCTAAAAGGGTGGATTATCGGAAGATAATGAATTAAGTTATTAATGCAGTATTGTGGTAGGCCCCGCTTTTGGCGGTGACGTTACCCTCGGCTAAGTAGTCTGAGTCAGCAGGGATACAGTCCTAAATAGCCGGGTTATAGTATTAATAGTAGTTAACTTATGAGGGGATCAAAGAGTTTGGACCCCCGCCATCCAATACCGTGAAGTATTGAAGGAGGTCCTACTAAATTTGACCCAGGTCCATTGCAGGACCTCTAAACGCTGAACAATGGCAAGACCTTTACCAAACTGTTCCCTTAACCCCCGACCAGGTAGCCAACATACCTCCATATAGACCGTGGAGATATGAATGGTGAAAATCCTTTATTTTATATAGACAGTAAAATAATGCCAAGACACCACGGACAAACGATAAGGAAAGATCACCTTCAACATAAGTAACTAGTTATTAAAGTCATTAATACAAAACCAAATAAAAAGTGCAAAAGATTAGAAATAAAAAGTATTATACTAGACACTTTGTCTTCACCAAGTGATGTAAGGGACTTAGGCAAACATGGCCTTGATTGTCAAGAGCTCTTACGATCAATCTTGGATCCCGAGACGACTCACACACTCTACGATGGACAATGGATGATGGTGGTGGATGATGGTGGTGGATGATGGTGTTGTGATGGTGGTGGGTGGTGGATGAAGTGTGAGAGAGGTGGTGTGCCAAGGGATGGTTTGAGCTTGAGCCAAGCACTCCTATTTATAGCCTGTACAGAAGCCTGGACACGGCCCCGTGTCCGCTGGACACGGCCCCGTGTCCACCCTTTTCTCTTTCTTCATTAATACAGTTTGTCTTTATTAGCTCCACACGCCCCCGTGTCCGCTGGGCACGCCCCCGTGTCCGTCTGACACTCTCTCTCTTCATTAATTGTAATTCGCAATTACAATTAATGCGCCTGCTGTACTTTCGCCACGCCCCCGTGTCCGCTGGGCACGGCCCCGTGGTGGGCAATAGAAGCTTCTACAGGTTTGTCTTTAGTGCCAGTGTTGTCCATCCTGAGCACTGCCTCGTGCTGAGCTGGGCACGGCCCATGCTGAGCTGGGCACGCCCCGTGCTCAGCTGGGCACAGCCCCATGCTCAGCTTTCTTCTTGTTTTTGCATTGGGAGATGCTGTTGAAGGGGGTCGGGCATGCAACGTTTGTTCCTTTTCTTGTATTTATGCTAGATTTAGTTGCCTTTTTGCTTCTTTTGTTAATTTGAGCTCATTTAATCCTGAAAATGCAAAAGGAAGACAAAAGCACACTTTTTTCCAACATTAGTACTAAAAAAGGGTTAGTTTTATGCCTCGATTGATGAAATTTATATGTTATATTTTGAACACATCAAATACCCCCACACTTGAATCTTTGCTTGTCCTCAAGCAAAACTCTTTAATATGTGGCTATTTACACTCCCAAATGGAATTGGTAGAAAAGAAGGTTTTGGGCTTGTCATAGAGTGTCGGGATTTCCAAGATTCTTTATTTAGTTTTATTTTTATTTATTTACAATCCTATTCGTCATGATTTATTTAAAACTTTTCATAAGATAAATTACTTATTAGGGCATAACATGCCTCTTTAAAATTCTATTTATACACAAGTTCACATACCTCACGGGGATCACTCAACACTCGGCCGAAAATGTATTTTTGTGGATCACTCGAGAGCGCCATGGAACTTACTCCTACCATAAGCTTGCCAAGCAATCAGTCCTCCTCCTTTTTAACTTTTATACCTTTGTAAATATCAAGAGGACTTTGTGGGTTAAGGGTTAGGCTTGGGTTAAAGGTAGGTGGTTGGGATAGTGGTTAGTAGAAAAAGGGCGAAAAGCGTAACAAGTGTCGGTTTTCGTATGACTTTCTATTTTTGTAACTTTTATTCTTGATGAAGCTATTTATTCAAACAAAGTTATTTTTGATGAACTTGTTTGTTTATTTTCTTTTGCTTCATCATCAACTTTTTTTTTTTTTTGAAGTCATACGAAAAATCGAACTCGTTACTAAAACAAAGGGGTAAAAATGAAAAAGGTTTTGGTGGGTAAAAAGGGTGTTTGGTTTGGGTTATGAAATGAAAAGGTTTAGGCTCAAAGGGGTTAACTAGGGGGATTTTGGGTAGGTGTAAAAAAAGAAAAATAATGGTGTAGAAATAAAAATGGTTAGTCCTAATGCCTCCGTCATTTACTTACTCGGGTTTAAGTTGGTAAGGATTGGGAATGTATCGTCATGGCAAGTTCTAGAGTTGTAAGGACCAGGCGGCTATTCACACAAGAAACGAAAAACGAGCATTTAGTTTAAAGATATGTAATTGTATGCTCAATAAAGGCTCAAAACTCACTTTTGTGGGAATGGGTTTTTATGTGATCAAGTATATATAATTAAATTTTAACTAAGCTTGTCATGCTTTTTCGTAATTTTCTTATGTTGGTTCTTTTTATCACGGCGCTATCAGTTGTAAATTCGTAAAAATATAACCTTTTTAAGAACTTGAATTTCCTGAGTTAAACCTAGACAAGTAAAAAAAAATTGAATTTTTTTTTTTTTGAAAAAAATTTGGGGTGATTAGCGGTTCCAATAAAGTTTTGTGTAAGGCTTGTATTTAGGACTTGCAAGATTCAAGGTTTTAGCATCCCCCCCCCCCCCACACTTAAATTACACATTGTCCTCAATGTGTCCCAAAAATAAGTTTTTCGGTTGATTAAAATGTGTAAAAGTGGGTTAAAAACAAGATTTTATGGTACTGGGTAGCTGAACACGGGGTGGTGTTGGCTGGGCACGGCCCAGTGTCCAGACTGCCAGTACCAAAAGTAAACAGAAGGCTGGGCACGGGGGCGTGTCCAGTGAGCACGGCCCCGTGTCCAGGTACCTGAACTGGGCATTTTCTTCAGAACCTTGGGCACGGGGCGTGTTGGGGTGAGCACGGCCCCGTGCTGAACTTGCTGTAATGAAGAAAATTTGTCGGGAGGCTCTGTTTTTGTGCATGGGGTGTTGGTTCAAGCTTCCCTTATCATCCTTCACCATCCCGAGTGTGTTTTATTCCTGAAAAAAAAAACTAAACTAGAAAACGTAAAAGTTAATCTAAACTAAAACTACGGATAGTTCCGCGGAATGCCTCCGTGGTGCGCCATGTTTATAAGGGTCCTTGGCTAGACCCACCTTATCAGGTGGTTCTGGCTCATCTTCAATTAGGGGGTCATCATTGCCGAATGGATATTTCATTGATCGCTCAAGGTCGACACTTTTTTTGAATGCCCCTAATTGAAGAGGTAGATTATTGTACTTCCGGTTTTTCAAAGCTTCGTGAGTTTTTACAAATGGTCGTCCCAACACTAGAGGAGCGTCATCGAGGATGACAAAGTCGGTGGGGATTACCAATTGATTTGTTTGAACCAATACATCCTCAACTATACCGATTGATTTTATTACTTTCCGATTGGATAGAAAAATGGGTATTTGAAGTGGAGAAAAATCACTAATACTTAATTTTTCGAAAATGTAGTTAGGCATTATGTTAACAAAAAGATCTTTATCAATTGTGACATTACTAATAAACGAATTTTGAAAGAAACATGGAACCGGTGTAATGTTAATTTCAAATGGGTCTTCTTTTATTAGCGGGGGTTGATCATTAGTTAACTTAACACTTACCGTTTCGTCAATTTTAGTGTTAGTGTTTAACTTTTTTAAAAACTTAGCATGAGTGGGTACTAAACAATGATTTTCGAAAGAAGGTGACAAGAGATTGATTTCTTCAAAATTAGACTCTTCTTGAATTTTAACATTGTCGGACTCACCTTTATCTTTGTTTAACTCATGTGTCGGTTTTTCACTTATTTGTTCTTCCATTTTTACACTTTCAGTTATCTCTTCATTTTTTAATTCTTCTCTTGCGCGGGACTCCTCTTCCCTTGCGCGAGATTCTCTTATACAGCGATCGATAACTCTTATGTGTTCTAATATCCTATCGGTTACTTCGGTTATAGAAAAAGAATCGGTATTTTCTAAGCTTGAATCCGGTTGTTCGACCCTTTGTTCCTCATAATACTCATATGAAGTTGATGGTTCGCACCACTATTCTTCATTGTAAGCATATGATGGATAAGGTTCGTAATTTTGTTCTTCATAATACTCATATGAGGTGGGTTGTTCACGCCAAGGTTCCTCATAGTAAGCATACGAAGGTGGTGGCTCATATCTTGGTTCATCAAAGTATGAGTATGAAGGCTCATACCTTGGTTCATCAAAATATGAGTATGAGGGAGGAGGTTCATACCTTTGGTCTTCATAGGATGTGTATGAAGTTGATGGCTCGTACCTGGGCTCCTCATAGTAGGTGTATGAATTGGATGGTTGATATGAGCGATTATTTTGAACCAATCGTGCGTTACGACAATTAGTGCAATAATTACCCCTATAATCATCCTCCTCATAGGTGTAGTTGTAACCTCCTGAGTATTGATCCATAAGAATCACTCAGCAGACCACAACTAAGTCTCGAGATCAGAAAACAAAAATAAAAACGGAAACAGAAGCTGGACACGGCCCCGTGTTCAATGGACACGGCCCCGTGTTCAGAATCTGTATCTGGGCGTTTTAATTAAATTTACTGATTTCGTTGAGCACGGGGCGTGTTCAGTGAGCACGGCCCGTGTTCAAGCTTCTGTTACTGGGTGTTTTATGAAAAATATGTAGCACGGCCCCGTGTTCAGCGAGCACGGCCCGTGTGCAACCTACTGTAAATGCAAAACTAAACTAAAATGCAGAAAAATGTGGGCCCGTTTTGAAAAACTGATTAGGCCGTCGATTTTAAGCTTTCCTAAAATCCTTGTGTCCCCGGCAACGGCGCCAAAAACTTGATGTGCGGTTAAGTGTCGTATATATTAGGTGTATATTTTAAGCCCTTTTTAACACTTATTTTAGCCAAGTTTTAAATTTATAAAACACGATATTTTACTAACACTAAACACACATATGGGCAAGTGCACCCATCGTTGAGCGTAGTATAGCGTTGGTAAGATACCGAGGTCGTCCAAGGACACAAGAGCTTTTAGTACCGGTTTATCCTCAACGTCTAGCCAAAATAAAAAGTTTAGAAAAATGTTTTAAACTAAGAAAAGATAAAAACTAACTAAAATGCTGAAAATAAAAATAAAACAGATAGACAAGATGAATCACTTGGTTCCGACTCGTATCTAGTACAACCTTTGATTATTTCCGCACTTTTGCACATAATTAAGAGATTATCTTAGTTATTGAAGTAGGCCCCTCTTTTGAAGGTGACGTTACCCTCACCCCAGTAGTTTGAGTCAGCAAGGATACAATCCTAAAAGGGTGGATTATTGGAAGATAATGAATTAAGTTATTAATGCAGTATTGTGGTAGGCCCCGCTTTTGGCGGTGACGTTACCCTCGGCTAAGTAGTCTGAGTCAGCAGGGATACAGTCCTAAATAGCCGGGTTATAGTATTAATAGTAGTTAACTTATGAGGGGATCAGAGAGTTTGGACCCCCGCCATCCAATACCGTGAAGTATTGAAGGAGGTCCTACTAAATTTGACCCAGGTCCATTGCAGGATCTCTAAACGCTGAACAATGGCAAGACCTTTACCAAACCGTTCCCTTAACCCCCGACCAGGTAGCCAACATACCTCCATATAGACCGTGGAGATATGAATGGTGAAAATCCTTTATTTTATATAGACAGTAAAATAATGCCAAGACACCACGGACAAACGATAAGGAAAGATCACCTTCAACATAAGTAACTAGTTATTAAAGTCATTAATACAAAACCAAATAAAAAGTGCAAAAGATTAGAAATAAAAAGTATTATACTAGACACTTTGTCTTCACCAAGTGATGTAAGAGACTTAGGCAAACATGGCCTTGATTGTCAAGAGCTCTTACGATCAATCTTGGATCCCGAGACGACTCACACACTCTACGATGGACAATGGATGATGGTGGTGGATGATGGTGTTGTGATGGTGGTGGGTGGTGGATGAAGTGTGAGAGAGGTGGTGTGCCAAGGGATGGTTTGAGCTTGAGCCAAGCACTCCTATTTATAGCCTGTACAGAAGCCTGGACACGGCCCCGTGTCCGCTGGACACGGCCCCGTGTCCACCCTTTTCTCTTTCTTCATTAATACAGTTTGTCTTTATTAGCTCCACACACCCCCGTGTCCGCTGGGCACGCCCCCGTGTCCGTCTGACACTCTCTCTCTTCATTAATTGTAATTCGCAATTACAATTAATGCGCCTGCTGTACTTTCACCACGCCCCCGTGTCCGCTGGGCACGGCCCCGTGGTGGGCAATAGAAGCTTCTACAGGTTTGTCTTTAGTGCCAGGGCTGTCCATCCTGAGCACTGCCCCGTGCTGAGCTGGGCACGGCCCGTGCTGAGCTGGGCACGCCCCGTGCTCAGCTGGGCACAGCCCCATGCTCAGCTTTCTTCTTGTTTTTGCATTGGGAGATGCTGTTGAAGGGGGTCGGGCATGCAACGTTTGTTCCTTTTCTTGTATTTATGCTAGATTTAGCTGCCTTTTTGCTTCTTTTGTTAATTTGAGCTCATTTAATCCTGAAAATACAAAACGAAGACAAAAGCACACTTTTTTCCAACATTAGTACTAAAAAAGGGTTAGTTTTATGCCTCGATTGATGAAATTTATATGTTATATTTTGAACACATCACTATCCTGAACTCTACTTGCCTTTCAGGAGGTAATCCAGGTAACTCGTCAGGAAAGACATCAGGATACTCAGAGATGATTGGGATGTCTTCAATCTTAGGCTTCGGATCATTCACAGTCACTTGTGCCATGTAGATGACACATCCGCTCTTTAAACACTGCGATACCTTGAGAATAGACACATTGTTGGGCAACCCGTATTGTGTATCTCCTTGAATGGTGATGGATTCGCCAGAAGGGGTTTTGATAATAACTAGCTTTTTATCACAGGCAATTTGGGCTCGGTTATGCGACAACCAATCCATGCCCAAAACTATATCAAACCCAGCCAATTTCATTGGCAAGAGGGATAGCGGGATAGAATGATTCTTGATGGATATAAAGCATCCATCAAGAAGAGTCGAAGCTGTTTCTAAGGTACCATCGGCAAGTTCTACCTCATATTTTATGTCTAGAGTCTTAATAGGCAAGTTCAGTGACTTACAAAACTTATGGTCTACAAAAGACTTATCAACACCTGAATCAAATAAGACTCTAGCATAATTATTATTAATGAGGAAGGTACCTGTTATGACGTTCTCGTCATTCACCGCTTCCCTAGCATTCATCTGGAAAACCCTTGCGTTGGTTTTCTTTACCTCCTCGGGCTTCTTAACATTCTTGGGGCAATTGGTAATGATGTGCCCCTTTTTATTGCAACCGTAACAGGTTGCATCCTTAATGCTCCGGCACTCTACAGATTTGTGCCCTTTCTTTTTGCAGATCCCACATGGTTTGGCTTGTGGGTCCTGATTGCACTTTCCAAAGTGCCTTTTATTGCAGGTTTTGCATCTGGGCTTATCACTTGACTGCCCCTTCTTGAAATTAAAGTTCCCTTTGCTTTTTTTGTTAGACTGAGGGGACTTGTCTTCATCCCTCTTCCTCTTCCCATCATCGGTAGCTTTCTTTGCCCTACTTCTCACAATATCAAGAGTGAGAGATAAAGATAGATCCACAGCAGATCTATATGTAGTAGGCTTAGAAGCCTTGATGTTCCCTTTCACTTCGGGAGCTAAACCACCGATGAAACGCGCAATGCGTTTGGGTTCAGGAGTGACTAAATATGGTACAAGTCTCGACATCGAATTGAAACTGGTCACATAGGACCTACAGTCTAAATCCTTCATTACCAAGGTGAGGAAGTCAGTTTTAATCCTCTCAACTTCGTGATGAGGAAAATATGTATCTTTCACAAGATCCACAAACTTGCTCCACGAAAGGTTATACAAATGAACCTTTCCAGTGGACTGTACTAATGCTTTCCACCAAGTGATGGCGTCGCCCTTGAAAGATTGAGACACAAACATGACTATGTCTTCCTTAGCACATCCACTGATGTCAATCACAGTCTCCATTTCGTCTAACCATTTCATGCAGTCAATTGCTCCCTTTTCTCCTGTAAAATCCCTCGGTTTACAGGAGACGAAGTACTTATAAGTACAACTCTTTTTGTACTTAGGAGCCTGGTTTAGCACCACTCTTTGAGGCTCAGATCTTTGATTGGATGAATGCTGAGATTCATCCCTTCTAGATGCATGTGACTGTGATAAGGGTTTTGAGTGAGTTCTAGACCGAACATTACTCGGATCCTTGAACTTATCATCCACAGCATGAGCGACTGTGGTGTTTATCATAGCTTGCAATTCAGCAGCAGTGATATTGATCCTGGTATTGTGGTTGTCTCCCACGGGATGATTGTTTGCTTCGTCAGAGCCAGCCATGATTCGTGTACTATATTAAACAATAAAGATATATTTAAATTACATAAAGAATCATCGTATTGATGATTAGATGGTCATGGTATTAATAATCCATATAGACCATTTAAAATAAAAATCATTTAATCATGATTTGCCTAGGTTATAACAAAACCATAACAAATAATTAATAGGATATAATCCCTTATATTTATTAGACAGTGGATATAAATCACGACTGTCAATGTCATGAGAGACATATTCATATAGCACAAGGCTCGTCTCAAAGGACATTTAGATGGCACGAAAGCCTTGTCACATGGACGATTATGATCATTGATCCCTCGGATCAGTGATTTCTTAAAGGGTCGAACAAAGTTCATCGCCTTTTTGACAAGAAGTCTATAAAATAAAACTTCCATTGTCATTATTACACCTTTGCTTATAAGCATACATCTCAAATGGATATTCTGGTGTATATATCTCATTGATGTTTATTAGCCATGATTACATTGATCATATAGGCTATAAATAACTGACTTAGAAGGATCCAAGTACATTTGGAGGCTTGTGTGGTTTCTCGTACCGCACAGCCAGGAATGTTAACATATTTTCCAGATGTTAACAGAGAGTTATTATCTTAAAAAGGTTGTACCATCATAGCCATTTAGTATTTTGGCTAGGTTATACCTCTAAGAGTTCCTTTAGCAGATCAATCAAATTTGATATGATATGGTAGGATGTAATAAAATACATATTTAAAATCGAAAATAACTTCATTAAACCACGAAACTAGTACAAGGATGTCCTAAACGGGACTTAAAACAACACAAACTACCCACGCAGGGGCTACTGAAACAGAAAGTAAGTCCACGCAGGGACTTGGTACATGAAAATAAAATAAATGCCCTCGCATGGACTTATTGAAAGACAATACAACATGAAACAACAACTTCCTACTTCTTTTTGCCTTTAATAAGGTTCGCAAGACCTTTGAGAAAACCATTATGCTTCTTCTTAGTTTCACCGGCTTCACGTTCAACCCGGTCTAACCTCTGTAAAATCTCCTGAGTTTGTTCCTGTTGTTGAGGAGGAGGTTGCCGGTAAGGTGGGTAGTGGTATCCCTGCACCGAATATCCAATTGGGTAAACTGGAGGGTAAGAAGAAGGATAAAGTGCATTGTACTAAGCAGCTGTAAGGTAGGGATCATGGTTTCCATAGTCCGATGGGTATCCTGATGGATTATACCCAGATGAACCTGGGTATGTCGGGATCGGGTTTTCAAAACCCAACGGCAGCTGCAGTGGTGCATGTGAAAATGGCGGAGGGTTGACTTCCGGCACCGTGCGAGAGGGTCCACCCAATTGGGGGTCCTCTGGGATAGGAGGGTAAGAACTTGAACCATGAGGGGATGCGAGCCGTGGTCCCCCACGTACAGACATTCGAGCATTTCTCCTTCGCCTCGGCGGCTCGGGAGGCTGTTGAGATGGTTCCTCAACTGGTAAAGGTGGTGGGGTAACAGCTTGAAGTTGTGGTTCAACCAAAGGAGGTTGGACTGGGGAGTTGTGGTATGAAGGGGTAAAGAACCAATCATACTGAGCCATTTTCTCAGCATATGAATCAGGCCCTCTGTACGGCGATCCTTGATAGGGAGAACCGCTCGATATGCTAATAGGGTGGCCCGGTGTTCCGGTTTGCATTTCAGGGTCCGGGTCATCGTCCATTTCCATTTCCTGAGAGAAATGATCCTCAGGTCCAAGAGGATTGTAACCCAAAAAGTCGTTGACGTAAGCATTGGGATTAAACTGAGTTGGAGAGTAGGTAGAATCCGAGTGATGAAAAGGATGGGAGTTAAAGGAGTGGTGTGATTGGTTCGAGTGATGTGATCCCTGCGAATGATGGGAATGTTGGGGTTCAATAGGAATGGGTAACCCAAAGTATGGAGGGTCAGATGGTGAGGATCCCAGTGAGATAGAATGCCTTGCTGGTTCGAGGCTATGACTCCAATGGTCCCGTGAGTCAGAGCCAGAGAGTGAATCAGAAGGGGTACGTCGGTGCGAGGGTCCCGCGTGGCCCGATGGCTTTCCACGCATTGGTCCTTTGCCTTTGCCTCTCACTCGTGGTGGCATTTTCCAAGTGGTAACCTGTCAAAACAAGTAAATATAATATAAACAATAAAAAGAAAGTTAAGAGTAAAATCCTAGGTCATTTTCCTAGACTCGGAAGTCTAAGGATTGTGCTTATTGTGTCATTGAGATTAAACACAAAACGTTAGTGTTTAATTCACTCACTGTTGGCTCTGATACCAACATGTCACACCCCGATATTTCCATATATTACCGGTGGGCCCGGCGGGGGAGTATCGTGACGTAATTGATATCATCATTGTCAATACACACAATAATATAGCACAACGGAAGGCTGGGTAAATAAACTATTACAAACCATACTGTCTGAGTGTTTGAGTGTATGAATATACAGACTGGAATGTAATAAGATCCACAGGCGGATCATAAATGTACAAAGAAACAAAAACAACAGACTTCAGGTATCTATGGATTTTCAAGATCCTCTTATGACACCTAATAGCTCCAGCCTATTACGAGAGGTACCTGTCAATCAGTCTTTAAGAAAATACGTCAGTTTACACTGGTAAATACAATTAACTGACTCTTTTGAAAACATTTATGAAAATTGATTTAAGTGCACATGACACAAATCATTTATAACTTGGGATAATTATTTAAAGATAATCTTGTATACAGATTTACATGTTTGTCATACAATTGGGGCCGGTTGGAAGCCGGTCTTGATTAACCGACTCACCACTTATAGAACCCACAAAGGAGTTATCCCCAACATGTGGGTTTATATTTATTATTTAGCATTTGCATCTGTCAGGTGTATGCCTACACCCCGTGCATAGGTCGTGGCCTTTTTCAAATGAAATGAGCCGAGGATATCTGTAACACCCTCAAAATTTACTTGAATATAAGTATAATTTTATACAAAAGATAATAGTTTAACATAAGTTTAAGAAGTATCATAAATCTTAGTCAACTAATGACTAAGTTAGAACATACAAAAGTTGTTTGAGAATTTGTTTACAACCCAAGAACAAAGATTAAGTAAGATTAAAACATAGCGGAAGCTTCAAAAATCGTGTTCGGTTCTTGTTAAGTTGCTTGATCGTCATCCATAAACTTTGAGTACCTAGACTGCAATGTTTACATAAACATTTATGTTAGTATGATCAGAATATTACTTGTTCAAAACTACGATCGAAATGAAATTTAAATTTTTCAATTTCACAAAATTTTACAAAAGTTCAGACCCTACCGTAACTTACGGTTCCACCGTAAGTTACGGTGGTCAATGTTCAATAAATGTCCACCGTAAATCAGTAGACCCCCACCGTAAACATTTAACATCCACCGTAAATTACGGTACTACCGTAATTTACGGTAGTACCTGGAATTTCATGTTTTGTTTTGTTTGTTCATTACACCAAGACCCCAACTCTCGAATTTCAGATTTCTATGATACCCATACATTAAAACCTCGTATTTCTAATATGTTAAATAATATTCAAAATCAACAATCAATCTATCATAATCCGGAACATTAACCATGCCTTACTTGATTATCCGACCCGTTTGGCTCGTCTACGGAATTCCTTCCTTTTTGACGATTTCCAACGAGTTCTAACTAACTTTCGACCAAATATTCAGTATAGCGATATCATCACTTTAATTCATAGCAACTTGTATTTTAAAATTCAACTATGTCAATTATAATGATCTAAATTTACTTAATGTAACGGGTCAAGTTACATACCTTGGCGCACGCCCTTCAACCGCGAATCACCACCGGCTTGTCCACTCGACGTTCCGGTATCTTGTCCTATAGAGTTCAATTCAAGACATGTTTAGAACTCTCTTTAGACCTCTCTTCGCATAATATACCGAAACATCATAATTATGCGTTAAAGCTTTAAAATTCTATTTTTAAGCCTTCTTTGAGGCATTTCTACAAACACTATGAGGGCAGAATTTCTACATCATTCATATTCATGTTTATAGCTTGCTAATTAGTTAACTTAACTTCAATAAAGCCATCATATAGCATTTAAACATCATACTTTTCTGAAATCACCTTCTAAAACCGAATTACACTAGAATAATCACTCTAAACCCTAGTGTTCATCATCATCATGTAAAACCCACAATCCACCTTCTAGGTGTTCATGGAATTTCCTGAATTTGGTCATGATTTCACATGAAATTGGTTAGATTTCAATTCTAAACACCATATCAATTCTAATCTAACCAAATAACACACATGCAACATAAATCTTCAGATTTTCCAAAATCATGAGAAATTCAAGTTAAGAGATTTCATCAAATTTCACATACCTTAGAATCCTCTTGCAATGAGGATCACAATTCTAGGTTCTAATTCCGATTTCAACTTGAATTGAGACTTCAATTTGCAGATTTTAGGAAGTTTTAGGGTTTTGAATATGGGGGTGTCGCCCCCTGCTCCTTCTTGTTCGACCAGTGCCTCTAAATGAGGTGTTTGGTTTATTTTTTTTTATTATCTAGTTTAGTTACAAATTTAACAACTAAGGCCCCTCTACTTTCTTCAACATATCATTTAGTAGTTTTTAACCCTATTATAGGCTATTTCTAGTTTTGTAACTAACTAGGTTAAAAGTTCCTAGCTAATAAATTCTCGTCTATTTATACTTTATAGTTACAATATAAAGTTTTATATTTTCGGGGTGTTACAAGTCCACCCCCCTTAAAAAGGGTTTCGTCCCCGAAACCGAAGTACGTACCAAATAATGTAGGGTGAAGACGTCGCATCTCCTCTTCGGACTCCCATGTAGTGTCCGAACCTTTCCTATGCTCCCATTTGACCTTGACTTGGTCAATTTGTTTATTTCGTAAATGTTTGACCTTTCGGTCTAAAATCTCCACCGGTCTCACCGCATAATTCAGACTATTATCCACTTCGATATCATCGTAATGGATATAGGTCGTTTCGTCTGCTAGGCACTTTCTTAATTGCGACACGTGGAACGTACCATGGATTCCACTTAGCTCCTCCGGTAATTCAAGGCGGTAAGCTACCTTGCCAACTCTCCCGATAATTTTAAATGGCCCAATAAACCTTCGGCTTAGCTTCCCCTTTTTTCTGAATCTAATAACGCCCTTCCATGGGGAAACTTTTAGCATGACCATGTCACCAACTTGGAATTCGATTGGCCTTTTTCTTTTATCAGCATACGCCTTTTGCCTGTCTTGAGCCGCTTTCAAGTGTGCCCGAACTATATCGATCTTTTCATTCGTAGCTCGTACTATATCTTGGTGGGCGAGTTCACGTGGACCCACTTCACCCCAACATACCGGGGTTCGACACTTCCTACCATAAAGCATTTCGTACGGCGCCATCTTAATACTAGATTGATAGCTGTTATTATACGAAAACTCGACTAACGGTAGGTGAACATCCCAACTTCCTCCAAAGTCGATTATACACGCCCGTAGCATGTCCCCCAATGTTTGTATCGTTCTTTCACTCTGTCCATCCGTTTGGGGATGGTACGCAGTGCTAATGAACAATTTGGTTCCCATTTGTTCTTGGAAATCTCGCCAGAAATTTGAAGTAAACCGAGTATCCCTGTCAGACACAATGGATACCGGCACCCCATGACGTGCTATTATTTCATTCGTGTAAACCTCCGACATCTTTTCTGACGTATAAGTCTCACGTATCGGAATGAAATGAGCACTTTTTGTCAATCTATCTACCACTACCCATATGGCATCGAAACCACGATTCGTTTTAGGCAACTTGGTTAGTAGGTCCATTGTGATATGTTCCCATTTCCAAACCGGAATTTCTAACGGTTGGAGTTTGCCGTATGGTTTCTGATGCTCCGCCTTGACTTGTAAACATGTCAAGCATTTTTCCACATACTTCGCCACATCCCTCTTCATTCCGGGCCACCAATAATTTTGTTTCAAATCATTGTACATCTTGGTCGCACCCGGATGAATTGAATAACGGGATTTATGAGCTTCATTAAGTACAAGCGCCTTCACTCCACAGGTATGTGGGACCCATATCCTTCCGGATCGAGTCTTTAACCCGTGATTCCCATCCGACAAATCTTTCAACTGACCAATTATTCTTTCTTTCTTCCAATTCTCTTCTTTTACTGCTTCTAATTGCGCTTCTCGAATACGTTCAAGTATACCCGAGGTTACCACGAGTTGCATCGATCTTACTTGTATCGGGACATAATCCGTTTTTTCTGCTCAAAGCATCCGCCACCGCATTAGCCTTTCCTGGGTGATAACGTATTTCGCAATCGTAGTCTTTCACCGTTTCCAGCCATCGCCTTTGTCGCATATTTAACTCCTTCTGATCGAAGAAGTATTTCAAACTCTTGTGGTCGGTGAATATGGTGCACTTTACCCCATACAAGTAGTGCCTCCATATTTTTAATGCAAACACTACCGCCGCCAACTCGAGATCGTGTGTGGGATATTTCTTCTCGTGTATCTTCAATTGCCTCGAGGCATAGGCTATTACCTTGCCCCGCTGCATCAACACGCAACCGAGTCCCGATAATGAAGCATCCGAATAAACCACCATGTCTTCGACTCCGTCCGGCAATGTCAATACCGGAGCTTGAGTTAACTTTTCTTTTAGCGTTTGAAACACGTTCTCTTGATCAGCACCCCAAATGAACTTTTCTTTCTTCCGTGTTAGCTTTGTTAGCGGTGACACAATCTTGGAGAAATCTTGAATGAATCTCCTATAATATCCCGCAAGCCCCAAAAAGCTTCTAATTTCCGAAGGGTTCTTCGGAAGATTCCATTTTGACACAGCCTCTATCTTTGACGGATCCACCAATACTCCGTCGGCACTTATGACATGGCCAAGAAATTGTACCTCTCGTAACCAAAAGGCACATTTAGAGAATTTTGCATATAACTTCTCTCGTCTAAGGGTCTCTAACACTTCTTGTAAGTGATGTGCGTGTTCAGCTTCACTTTTCGAATACACCAAGATATCATCGATAAACACGATGACCGACTTATCCAGCATTGGCTTGCAAACCCGGTTCATGAGGTCCATGAAAGCCGCGGGTGCGTTTGTTAGCCCAAATGACATCACGAGGAATTCGTAATGTCCGTATCTCGTGCGGAAAGCCGTCTTCGGCACATCTTCTTCTTTGACCTTTAATTGGTGATACCCCGATCTAAGGTCAATTTTTGAAAACCAGTTCGCACCTTGTAGTTGATCGAATAAATCATCTATCCTCGGGAGCGGGTATCGGTTCTTTACCGTGAGTTTGTTTAACTCCCGGTAATCGATACACATGCGCATGCTCCCGTCTTTCTTTCTCACGAACAATACCGGTGCGCCCCAAGGAGACACACTCGGCCTTATAAATCCCTTGTCAAGCAGGTCTTGGATTTGAGACATCAACTCTTGTAATTCCGACGGTGCAAGTCGGTACGGGGCTTTTGCTACGGGTTTCGCGCCCGGAATCAATTCGATCCCAAACTCTATTTCCCGTTCAGGCGGTATCCCCGGTAAATCCTCCGGAAACACATCCTCATAATCTCTTACTACCGGTACATCTCCAATCTTTCGTGATTCTTTTTCGGGCTCATTAGCGTATATCATGAATGCCTTGCATCCTCGCTTCATAAGCTTGTGAGCTTTCAACATTGAGCATACTATGGGGTTGCCTCCTTTTTCGCCATAAATGGTGACGTGTTTCCCGTTCGGAGATGTTAGTTTTATCTCTTTACGAAAACACACGATCTTTGCATGGTGTTGAGATAGCCAATCCATCCCAACGACTACTTGAAATTCTCCCATTGACATTGGGATTAGGTTTATCAAATATTCTTCGTCGTCAATGCTCAGTTTACAGTTTTTACATACATCACAAACAATAAAGCTTTTGTTATTACATATATCTACTTCTAAGGGCACAGGTAATTTTGTTAGAACAAACGAAGGATGTCGAATAAATCCATATGAAACAAAGGATCTATTCGCACCCGTATCAAATAACACGTGTGCAGGAATTGAATTTACAGCAAATATACCTGAGACCACGTCAGGTTCAACCTTTGCTTCTGCAGCAGTTAGTTGAAAAGCTCTTGCCTTTACCTTTGGGGCTTCACCTTTCGGTTCCTGCCCATCCTTCTTTCCAACCAGTTCCGGGCATTCCGACTTCTTGTGACCCGTTCGATAACAATTGTAACAAACCGTCACTTTCTCCGGGCACGATATAGCCATATGTCCCGTTTTCTTGCATATGGGACAAGGCTTATCCTTGTAACGGCATTCGCCTTTATGACCCTTCCCGCAAATTCTGCAACTTGGCGACCCGCCTTTCGTATCAGATTTCTTTGCGCTTTCGTTTGTTCGTACCTTCTTAGTAGGGCTTGGATTCACATCTTGTGCCCTTCGTTCACCCCGTTCTATGCTCTTTTTCAGTTCGATCTCCCTTTCCCGAGCAGCATTGACAATCTCGGTAAGGGTCTCGTATTTTGAAGGGGTTATGAACTCTCTATACTCCGCACTTAGCATGTTATGGTAGTAATAGACCTTTTGTTCTTCATTTGTCACCAAATCATCACAGAACTTTATCTTGTCCATAAACATCCCCGTGATCTTGTCTATGGATTCACCTTTGTGTCTGAGTTGCATGAACTCTTCCTTGATTCTATTTATGACCGCTTTGGGACTATGGTGTTTAAGAAACGGCGTCTTAAACTCCTCCCATGTCATGGCCTTAGCCGCTTCACTTCCAATCTCCTTCTTTTTGTTATCCCACCAGTCTTTCGCTTGACCTCTTAATTGACCCGTACCATAAGCTACGTAGTCATTTTCATCACAATGAGTTCTCTCGAATACTCCTTCGATATCACTTAGCCATCGTTGGCACACAATTGGATCAACCTCCCCATTATATATTGGTGGTTTACAGGCCATGAATTCCTTGTATGAACAAGGCTTTCGTCCACCATGCTTTTCCTTTGCTGAATTTGAATCATCTTCCAATTTCTTGATTCTCTCTTCTACTATTGATAAAACTGTGTTTTGAATTTTATCAATAAAGCCCGACAAACTGTTTTCGATCGCCTTTCCAACCTCTTCGGCAATCACTTCCCTCATTTGTTCGGTGACTCTTGGCACCGCATTATCGTTACCTCCATCAGCCATCTCTATTTCTGAAATGTTTACATAGATTGTTAAACATTCCATTTATAACACATGCTTTACTTGTTTTGATTTAATCAAGTTCATAACTTGATTTAATCGTTCTTATTTTGACTCTATCAAGTTCATAACTTGATTTAATCATTCTTGTTTCAATTCAATCAAGTTCATAACTTGATTTAATCATTCTTGTTTAATGCATTTCTTGTTTTTGAGTGAGCTTACACACTCTTTTCATGCATATTTGTCCATTTCTCATTCTTTACGTAGTACATAATTTATTAACAAAATAAGTTAGTTCTTACCGGATGATCGATCAAGCTTGAACTGAACACTTATTGACAACCTTGAGCTCTGATTACCAACTTGTAACACCCTCAAAATTTACTTGAATATAAGTATAATTTTATACAAAAGATAATAGTTTAACATAAGTTTCAGAAGTATCATAAATCTTAGTCAACTAATGACTAAGTTAGAACATACAAAAGTTGTTTGAGAATTTGTTTACAACCCAAGAACAAAGATTAAGTAAGATTAAAACATAGCGGAAGCTTCAAAAATCGTGTTTGGTTCTTGTTAAGTTGCTTGATCGTCATCCATAAACTTTGAGTACCTAGACTGCAATGTTTACATAAACATTTATGTTAGTATGATCAGAATATTACTTGTTCAAAACTACGATCTAAATGAAATTTAAATTTTTCAATTTCACAAAATTTTACAAAAGTTCAGACCCTACCGTAACTTACGGTTCCACCGTAAGTTACGGTGGTCAATGTTCAATAAATGTCCACCGTAAATCAATAGACCCCCACCGTAAACATTTAACATCCACCGTAAATTACGGTACTACCGTAATTTACGGTAGTACCTGGAATTTCATGTTTTGTTTTGTTTGTTCATTACACCAAGACCCCAACTCTCGGATTTCAGATTTCTATGATACCCATACATTAAAACCCCGTATTTCTAATATGTTAAATAATATTCAAAATCAACAATCAATCTATCATAATCCGGAACATTAACCATGCCTTACTTGATTATCCGACCCGTTTGGCTCGTCTACGGAATTCTTTCCTTTTTGACGATTTCCAACGAGTTCTAACTAACTTTCGACCAAATATTCAGTATAGCGATATCATCGCTTTAATTCATAGAAACTTGTATTTTAAAATTCAACTATGTCAATTATAATGATCTAAATTTACTTAATGTAACGGGTCAAGTTACATACCTTGGCGCACGCCCTTCAACCGTGAATCACCACCGGCTTGTCCACTCGACGTTCCGGTATCTTGTCCTATAGAGTTCAATTCAAGACATGTTTAGAACTCTCTTTAGACCTCTCTTCGCATAATATACCGAAACATCATAATTATGCGTTAAAGCTTTAAATTTCTATTTTTAAGCCTTCTTTGAGGCATTTCTACAAACACTATGAGGGCAGAATTTCTACATCATTCATATTCATGTTTATAGCTTGATAATTAGTTAACTTAACTTCAATAAAGCCATCATATAGCATTTAAACATCATACTTTTCTGAAATCACCTTCTAAAATCGAATTACACTAGAATAATCACTCTAAACCCTAGTGTTCATCATCATCATGTAAAACCCACAATCCACCTTCTAGGTGTTCATGGAATTTCCTGAATTTGGTCATGATTTCACATGAAATTGGTTAGATTTCAATTCTAAACTCCATATCAATTCTAATCTAACCAAATAACACACATGCAACATAAATCTTCAGATTTTCCAAAATCATGAGAAATTCAAGTTAAGAGATTTCATCAAATTTCACATACCTTAGAATCCTCTTGCAATGAGGATCACAATTCTAGGTTCTAATTCCGATTTCAACTTGAATTGAGACTTCAATTTGCAGATTTTAGGAAGTTTTAGGGTTTTGAATATGGGGGTGTCGCCCCCTGCTCCTTCTTGTTCGACCAGTGCCTCTAAATGAGGTGTTTGGTTTTTTTTTTTATTATCTAGTTTAGTTACAAATTTAACAACTAAGGCCCCTCTACTTTCTTCAACGTATCATTTAGTAGTTTTTAACCCTATTATAGGCTATTTCTAGTTTTGTAACTAACTAGGTTAAAAGTTCCTAGCTAATAAATTCTCGTCTATTTATACTTTATAGTTACAATATAAAGTTTTATATTTTCGGGGTGTTACAATATCCAGGACACGGTCGTATTAACCCCCAATGCTTATGTTATCAAACAAGATAGATTAAAACGGGTTATGTAAATTTATTAATCATAATCTGATTAAATGATTTCATACCGGACCAAGTGGTATTATTATAATACAATATCCTAAGCCCGTATAAGGGAAAATAAGTTAAAAGTATTTACCTGATGCTAGCAGTATAATCCTAAAGCTTTTTGATGGCACCTTCTACCGGAAGCTATTTAATCCGTATAGAAGGTTTATTAACCTATTAGGATGCTAACGGGCCTTTAATTAAGTCAAGGACTTAGACCGGCTAGCTAGAAGGAAAACTTACGGTTCTAAACGCTAGATTAAGCGGAGACCGGGATAGAATGTGGTTTAGACCCGACAAGCTTGGATACTTGTATAATATGGGTAAACTAAACACATTCTGGAAATTGAGGATTTATTGATAAGATTAAGACCGTTTCGACTATTTTATGTAAACTAGTCACATAAGCCAATCCGAACACGTAAATGCGTAACGGGTAACCAAATGAATCATATACAGGTCTTAATCATTATTATGCTCAAATTATGTTAATACATCAGTAAGATGTTAACATATATGCCCAAAAAGTAATTTAAACCAAATTAAGTCCCATAAGGGCATTTTGGTAATTTTAATGCTCATAAAAGAGTTTAAATATTAAACTGAGTTTCAGGTTTGATATGATCAGTAAATATATGTATTTTTATAAGTTATATCAGTAGAGTATTGCATATATGTAAAATTTATCTTATATAACCAAATTATGCACCGTAGGGGCATTTTGGTAATTTCACATAAGCTTTAAAGGTCAAAATAGACTTCTGAGTTTAAAAACTTTGGCTTACTATTTAATTATATAAATTAACTTAAAACATCAGTAGGTAATAAGTTTTATATGCCAAAAATAGTTTTAACTCATACTATGTGCTAAAAACGCTTAAAAGTCGGCTTTAAGGGATATTCGGGTTAAAATAGGAAATATGAGTTTTTGATCAGTTTATAAAGTTCAAAATATTTTATTTACCATATTAAATCAGTAGCAAAAAGTTTGACATCAAAATGTTATGTAAAACTCATTTTGTGCATGAAAAGGGTAAAACCGACAATTACCGAAATCAAGCTATAATCCTATGTTATGCTCAGCCTAAAAATAAATAAAAATCTTCAAAAATCCCAAAATATTATTTTACATCAGTAGGTAAAAATTTGGGTATAAAAAATTGGGTTTAGATAGGCTTTATGCTAATTACGTCATTTAATTAATAAAAAGCTTTCTAATTACGCTATTGCGCATAACTCCTAATCTAGACCTCAAACTGATGTCAAATTTTCTGGACAAGTCTAAATATCAGTAGCAAAGGTGTTTGTCCATTCACATTGCAAAAAACCTCAGTTGTGTGTTAAAAGGGCGTTTATGACATTTTTAAGCATATTAACGATCATGTGCATATAATTCAAACCACTAGGCACCATGCAATATAACTCCAGAGGGTTATACTACTAAGTAATGTGGTCCTAATGGAAACTTAAAACATGGAAGAATTAAGCTTAAACGAGTCAGAACTGAAAGTCAAAGCAAAAGTCAAGCTTTTGCGACTTTCGGTTATAAACTGACCTTAGACTATTAATTGGCGGGTTAGGACTGATAAAACATGTTCTAATATTAATTACCAAGTCATTATAATGTTTAAATATAATTTATAACTTCTGTTTTATTAATTTAAATCATTTTCAAACATTCTGTCCAGTTTGACTTTTTGTCAAACTAGTTTGACCCGACAATTAACTAGTCAAACGAGATAATTAGGAGGTGCCCTTTTAAGGGTTAATCACCTACCTTAATATGGTTCCATAACCACTTTCAATTTGATCAGTGGCTGGTCCATATGTGATTAAAACAAAAGTCAAATCTAATTTACGACAAGTTTGACTTTTAGGTAATTAAGCTGATTAAAACGACTAAGCAAGTAATTAGAAGCTTACTAATGGTCCCAGCTGTCTTTTCTACACTTGGTAATCTTCTCCTACTGATGCAAGCTCCAAAAGTGAGTGTTTAGAAAGTTGTTGCAAATGTGAGTTCTTGAACTCTTGAACTAAGTCCTTTATATACTAATTTGCAAGATCATAGATCACTCACATCTGTTATGGGACATCCTAGGATCACCCCAGGTGTCCTAGTTGATGAAATAAACCGACATATAGCCCCTAGAGTCGATAATATTGAGGTTGAGGCGGTGTAACAGCTTAAACCCGCACCTGTCAAGCTTTTTCTGCACTGGGCGTTCTCAGGCGGGCCGGTAAATGTTAAGGGGGTCTTACGCGGGCCGCGTAGACCTGGTTTCCGGGTTAAACCATTTTAAAACATGGCAGTTTTAGTCCCTGGCCATCTAAAACCCTTTTTAACCTTATTGTTGACATGTAAGGCCCTTGTAGTTAGTTTGTAGAGGCTCAAGGATGTATAAACAAACTTCGTTACTCTCGTGTTCGTTAATTATTACTATAAATGCAAGTTTCGTCAAGTTGACATTTATAGCCCAAAGTCTTGAAAACATGCTTAACAATCTTGAAACCACGTGAAATTTATATCACTTATTCTTGAGAGTATATTTGAATATTTTGAAGCCTCGGGTTCGTTAAAAGGTCACTTAGAGGTCAGAAATAACATGTTGACACGTTTAACCCTCGTAGTTTTATAATCTTCCAATTATTTTCACAAACGGCTTCTTATATTCAATAAATCACCCGTTTAAGAATATACTCATCACGTATGGTCATTCAGAGGAATAAGTTTGGCATGTTGACACTTTTAGTCCCTGTGGTTTCATAGTTTCACTGTTTGACAATTTTAGTCCTTCAAACTCAATCTTTCACATAACTAGAGTTTAGGACACGTGTCTTTACATAATTGGACACGTTTTTACGTGGTGTTACATCCTCACCCCCTTAAAAGAAATCTTGACCCTGAGATTTACTGGAATAAGTGAGGGTACTTCTATCGCATAGTGGACTCAACTTCCCACGTATATTCGGGACCTCTACGGGCATCCCATTTGACCTTTACTATAGGTACATGCTTCCTTCGGAGCTTTTTAACCTGACGATCCTCGATCGATATAGGTCTTTCAACAAATCTTAGGCTTTCATCGATTTGTACCTCTTTATGAGACATTGCCAGCGATTCATCAGCTAGGCATTTCTTGAGATTACAGATGTGGAACACATTATGGATTCCACTCAGCTCCTCAGGCAAGTTTAGCTTATAAGCTACACTGCCGACACATTCGATAATCTCGAATGGTCCTATATATCTAGGACTTAGCTTGCCCTTCTTACCAAAACGCATCACACCTTTCCAGGGTGATACTTTCAGTAAGACCTTGTCACCAACCTCAAACTTTAGAGGTTTTCACCTCTTTTCAGCATAACTTTTCTGCCTATCCCTGGCAGCTTTAAGGCGATCACGAATCTGGACAATCTTGTCCATCGTTTCAAGGACTATATCGGGTCCTGTTAACTATGCTTCTCCTACTTCTGCCCAACAAATAGGCGTTCTGCATTTCCTACCATATAATGCCTCAAAAGGCGCAGCCTGAATGCTTGTATGGTAGCTATTGTTATAGTAGAATTTGATCAAGGGTAGGTGATCATCCCAACTACCACCTAAATCAATAACACATGCACGAAGCATGTCTTCAAATGTTTGAATTGTACGTTCACTCTGCCCATCTGTCTGAGGATGGTAAGCAGTACTAAAGTTCAAACGAGTGCCCAAAGATTGTTGGAAACTTTTCCAAAAGTGAGAGGTTTATCTAGTATCCCTATCAGAGATAATAGACACCGGCACTCCGTGAAGGGATACGATCTTATCCACGTAAAGCTGTGCTAGCTTGTCAGAGCTATGAGTCTCTTTAATGGGTAAGAAGTGTGCTGACTTAGTCAGTCTGTCAACTATGACCCATATGGTATCATTTCCCTGCTTTGTCTTCGGTAACTTGGTTATAAAGTCCATAGTTACCATCTCCCACTTCCATGTGGGAAGTTCTGGCTGTTGTAGCAGACCTGATGGTTTTTGATGCTCTGCTTTAATCTGAGCACAAGTCAAGCACTTAGCTACATGGGTGGCAATAGATTTCTTCAACCCTATCCACCAATAATTAGCTTTCAAATCTTGATACATCTTGTCACCTCCAGGGTGAACTGAATATTTGGAGTTGTGAGCTTCCTGGAGGATTACATCTCGAAGTCCTCCATGAATGGGAACCCAGATTCTTCTATTCAGTCTGAGAATTCCATCCTTGCCAGGTGTTAACTGTTCAGTAGTTACACCTAACTTCTCATCTGGAAGGTTAACTTCCAAGACAGCATCTTTCTGTGCAGCCAATAGCCTTTCATTCAAGCTATTCTTCAGCTCAATGCTCTTAGCATTAATCCTGATAGGTTTGACTCTTTCCTTTCGGCTTAGAGCATCTGCGACCACATTCGCCTTACCAGGATGGTAGCGAATTTCACAATCATAGTCATTTAAGGTTTCCATCCAACCGCGCTGTCTCATATTGAGCTCTTTTTGATTAAACAAGTGTTGGAGACTTTGTGATCAGAAAAGATCACACATTTAGTTCCATACAAATAATGTCTCCATAACTTTAGTGCGAATACAACGGCACCCAACTCCAAATCGTGGGTGGTGTAATTCTTCTCATGCACTTTTAATTGTCGTGATGCATAGGCAATCACCTTGCCTCGCTGCATATGCACACAACCCATACCGGTGTGTGACGCATCACAATATACGAAAAACTCTTCGATTCCATCAGGTAGTGTTAGCACTGGAGCATTACTCAACTTTTGCTTAAGAATCTCAAAGGATTCTTGTTGTTTCGGACCCCAATCAAATTTTACATTCTTACGAGTCAAAGAAGTCAATGGTGCGGCTATCCTTGAAAAATTCTCAATGAATCTTCTATAGTAACATGCCAAACCCAGAAAGCTATGTATTTCGGTTGGAGTCTTGGGTGCTTCCCAATTCATTACGGCTTCTACCTTAGCGGGATCTACTTGGATACCTCGCTCACTGACAACATGTCCAAGAAAAATTTTCAAAAAATTTTTCAACATGACCTCAAGTGTGGGGATGAGGGAAAATTTTCAAAAAAAAAAATCAAAATGTCTTTGTTTGAAGCGATCTAAAAAGCACAAGTAATTAAGTTAACAACAACAAGGGATGGCACAACCCATTTGGTCTTTTGTCATGGTCTAGTTCAAGTTAGTAGCATGACGGGTATTTAGCGGGTGGTTATTTGGGAATAATCCACCTAAGAAACTAGCACATCATGCATGTCGCATACCATACCCTTTATATATGTGAGCTTTTGAGCCACTATTATATCATAGAATTGCATATTTATGTTTCTTTGTTTGAGTGGACCATTAGTCACGTATTGTAGAACTTGCGACTTTTGATACGTTTGAGACAATAGACCGAATACAAGCACGAGAATGATTAAGGCATTAGGTGAACCTTTTCCTTTAAAACCATTTATCTAACATTACCCAAATAAATCCCCTAGTCGCCCACTTTGAGCCTAAACCTTTCGTTTGACCAACCCAATTAGCCCATAACCGTAAACCTTTTCTTTTTAACCCCGTGTGATGAAAATTCGATTGTAGGAGTATATGTTCGTATAGTTGTGATTTACTTATTTATTTGTGAAAAAAAAATCAGAAAGAAAAAAGAAGAGAAAAGTTGTTGAGAAAAATACAAAAATACGAGTATTAGTTTGTTGAATAAAAGGCGAAAAGTGTTGCCTTCTAGCTCGATGTCGCAGATAGTTGTGTTTAGCATAGTGATTTTGTAATAAAAATCGAGTTTCATCACCTTAGCCACTTTAAAAATTATCTTATTCCATACCCTTCACCTAGCCCCGCTTCAACCCTTTAAAGACCTTTTGACTTGTGCTTAGTATTCATGTTCGGTGGTGGAGAATGATTGAGTTGCAAGCCTGTGCGGTTACGTGTTCTAATCGGTTTGAGTGCTTATTTCAAAAGCGCTAATGCATCAATTATTAGCCAATTTTAAACCGAGTGGAGAGAACATTGTGAGGGATATACATGATTTATTGGTTTAGACGTTAACCTTAGTCTCGGGAATGGGGCGTGTGTTTCTCGTTCGACCCACGTGAAAGTGAAAAACAGATTTGCTTGAGGCAAGCAAACGACAAGTGTGGGGATGCGATACGTGGTTGAAAACCGGTGATCGTTTATGCTTAAGTTGATGTTTTTACGTATCTTTTAATCTTGAATAGCCTACTTTTAATGGGATTTATGTTTTACAGGTCTAAAAGAGTTTAGGGAGCTAAACGGAGCACCGGGACGCGAATCAGGTCAACCGGGGATGTGAAATGAACAAAACTGGGTTAACCATGAAGATTGGATGTGTTTTGGGGGGATGTTAATGGATTCAAAATGAAGATATTGGAATATGGCATGATAGAGGGCTGAATTACGAGTACGTGGGCAAAAACGGTGAGCAAAACAGAGCTATAACGAAGAAGTTATGAAGAAAACAGTTTTCGCAGGAAACCAGCAAAACCAGGAGGCGTCGACGAAGCATGGGTGGGCGTCGGCGACGCCCTCCAGAACCCTCCGTTGGCAAAAAATGTTCGTAGGCAGTGGATTAGCGCGTCGGACGAACTTGGAACATCCAGGGGCCGTCGGGGATGCCCTAAATGGCATCGGCGACGCCCCCTAGTTTCTGCTATCGCGAAATTTGAGTTTCTTGGTTATTGGGATGAATTAAAACCATCTTTGACCAAGTTTTCGGGGGTTACGAGTTGTGAATGATAAAAAAACCATGAGGGATCATCTAAACATCATCTAAGCCATTCCAAAAACATCTCTTCACACCTAATTCCTAACCTTCACCTCTAACCTAAAACCTAACCGTTCTCCATTATCTCTAACCTAATCGATTCCCCCATCATCATCACCATTATCTTCATCCTTCCACCTTCACCTTCAAACCCTAACCACCATAATTCCTCCAAGACTCAAAGATCATGGTGTGGTGCTCGTGTTCAGGGTCGTCTATCAGAGGGTGCAGGAGGTGCCTATGATCAGGGCCCAAATCAATATAGGGCCCGAATAATTTTTAAAAACTATATATATATATATATATATATATATATAAATTCTGGATGTTTGTATAAATAAGGGCCTACTAAAAGACCCAAAGTTTTTTAAATAAGGGCCTGTTTAAAGTTTTAAAAAATAGCCCAATTAACAAGCCCAAGTGACTAGTATAAACAAAAATAAGGGCCTGTATATGGAGTTGAAGTTGATTAATACATTTTTACTGAGTCACATTGACAACCCTTTTGATATTTTAGACTATATCTTCCAACGCAGTACTACTTATCCTAATGCTATAAATACATATAAAGTGTTGTTGACAATTCTGGTAACAGTGACATCGGCAGAAAGAAGTTTCTCAAAGTTGAAGTTGTTGAAGACCTATTTACGTTCTACAATGTCGCAAGAAAGGCTAAACGAGTTGGCGACAATTTCTATTGAAAGTGAAATATTAGATACTATGGATTACAAGGAGTTGATCGAGAGCTTTGCTTCAAAAAACGCTAGAAGAACCACACTGTTCACTTAGTAAGTAGGTTCGATAATTTGATCATTTTTGCTACACTATTTTTGTTATTTTGTTTTATCTATTTAATAACAATTATCGTAGTATTATGGGTTTTTAGTATTTATATATTTGATGGAATGATTGATGAGTTTATATTACATGAAGATTTGCGAATAGGGCCCAAATTTTTTATCTCGAACAGGGCCAGATATTTTTTTGTGATTTTCAGAGACGGCCCTGCTCGTGTTCGTCATTCAGTGATCGCGTACATTCAACCATGAACGGCTAGTCTCTTCGGTTTCACCCCGGTGTAGACTTTTGTAAGATTTAGGGTTTATGCATTTGTATTTTGATTTGATTTTGTGACAAATTGTTTAGTATTTGAAACCTTTGATAATTGTCTTGCATTTGTTTCGAATTCGTAAATTGTCGAACGATGATAAAGTTATGACTTGGCGAAATGGTTATGTGCAATTATGCCTTATCTTAGGTTAGGATTTACATGTCCGAGGTAATGAAGTGCATTGTGGTCCGTTGTCTATGACGTAGATAGCAATTGGCACCTAAGTTTCGTGATAGTAATCCGTTAATCACTATATGCAATTGAATCAAGTTAAAATATGTAGGAACCCTAGGTCTTGCAATTATCGAACCGGTTGTGATCCGTATTCTAATTTCTTGTTTCAACTTTTTAGTTTACAATCTTAGTTAATCACACATTGTTTTAGATAATAACCACTTGTCGGTTCACTCTGACTTATTTTTACAATCAAACAAACAAATAAAATTAGCAAACTTCATAATCACTTTGTACATTCTTTGTAAATAGTCTAACTAGTCGAACATGTCGTGCGTTACTGACCACATGCTCTTCGTGGGTTCGATACCCGACTTACCCTAGCTACCTAGGTTAATTGGGTTTTTGATTGATCGGGACGACACGGTCACGTCACACAGCAAATCAACATACTCAACATGGAGTGGAATAACGAACGTGGTAATCAAAACTAAAACTTTAACTTGAAACGATAAAACCTGAAAACACGGTTGGCACTAGTTCTCTGTTTCGGTAATCAGTTTCTTGATTCAACCAAACTGTTCTTCTGCAAAATAGGTCTCCCATCGGTAGTGTTCTAATAATGGTAAGCTGGTGGTTAGATGCTTTCAAACAAACGGAACCTTAACGGTGGCGGCTACTGTTCACGATGACCATACGGGTCGTACTTGGATAACCTAGTACGGGCCATACTCGGAACAAAAAAACAGGTGGCGGCGGTGGCAGCAACGGTGCCGACGATAGGGTTGGTTCAAACGGTGTTCTTCATGTAAATCTAGATCAAAAGTCAAAGTTCTGATAGTTATTAGGATTGAACACACACAAAACTGAACACATAAACGAAAGCAATAAACGATCACAAAGATTAAAAGTGGGTCGGTCGGCTCACCTACATCCACTGTGCTACAATTAGGGTTTCTTTTATTATCTAGGTGCTACAAGGAATTACGAGTACAAAATAATCATTATATAGAGACTAATCTATGGGTAGGAAACTTAATCCCCAAGTTAGGCCCAAGCCCATATAGAGATAATTAGGGTGGCTAAATTAAAACCGTAATTTAACTGCCAAATAAAAGACATGGGGACCGACCCAAGGCTAGGGTCGGCCACCATCTCTTGATAGGGCCTCCACACCAATCGCCCAACACAAACATCATGCGTCAATTTTCTTTCAATATATTTACTTGGATCTTTACTTCGGAATTACCCACCACACTCACAACCAAGTACATTTTTTAGAAATGTAGCCAATAGGGCTTGCCCTTGATTGGACTGTACAATGGTAGAAATGCAGCCAATGTTGGAATCCAATACGAAACAAAAAAACGCCATTGCAAAAAAAAGAGGGAATTGGCCTGTAATAATCCCAACTAGAGGTCATTGCCCATTGACAGCCCCACCTTTAAATATCTCCCCCACCAGTCTCACCTTTCACCTATTTTTTCCTACACCGGTCCCCCGTTCAAAAACTTAACGGAGTTATGTTTTTCCAAGTTACAAACAGTTTTTTACGGCTTTTGATCAGAACAAAGATACGAGTCCATTGATGTAAAACTTACCTCGAAACGGTGCTCCAAATGATGAAAACGACGCTTCAATTCGGGTGTTTAAAATTCCAATTAACAAAAATCAAATCATTTGGAGCACCATTTCGAGGTAAGTTTTACATCAATGGACTTGTAACGTCGTTCTGATCAAAAGTCCTAAAAAATTGTTTGTAATTTGGAGATAACCTTAACTCCGTTAAGTTTTTTTAACGGGGGACCGGTGTAGGAAAAATAAATGAAAGGTGAGACTGGTGGGGGGAATATATTCAAAGGTGGGACTGTCAATGGCCAATGACCTCCAGTTAGGATTATTACAGGTCAATTCCCCAAAAAAATGGTTGTTAGAAAATGAATATTGGTTGAATGTATATCTCTTTTTATTCAGGAACATAAGTCTTAAATATTTAATATGATTTTTTAAGTGCCAATGAATTATAGATCAATTGGCATTGGGGGGGAAGTAAAGATAATTTGATTTCAACCGAATTTTATCACAGTGGGCCTTTGGGTGGTGGGTTATCCACGGAATTGGAGATGGTGAGATTTGGCTACCTAGTGTCATCTGCGTTATGGGCGTATGGGATCGCCTTTTTGTCATTGGGTTACCTCAGGTAGGTTAAATATTAATTGAATGTGTTCCTTGAAGGTTAAATATAATTAAATTGAATGTGGATGTCCTGCAGCCCTCTTTTAAATTCGTCTGGAATAAGTGGATCCCGAAAAAAAGTGTGCTTTGCGGTGTGGCGAGCTTCTCTTAATCAGTTGCCTACCGCGGACGCTTTACGAATAAGAAATTTGCATGTTTAGAACCCTTTGTGCAGATTGTGTGGGACCGTCGTGGAAGACGTAGAGCATATTTTTACGGGTTGCCATTTCTCCCAAACAATCTATCTGGAGAATTATGGCGCGTGGTGGGGGGTTTCGTCGCTATATGTGTTCCACGTTAATGACCTGCTTCTTTTCAATGACACGGTGCACGGGTCAAAGTCGAGAAAATACACTCTTCAAGCGGTTATTTACACTGTTATGTGGAGTATTCGGAGGTCGAGAAACGATGCGATTTTAATGATAAAGTGTCGTCGGTCTCTAAGGTTATTGAAGAATCGCAAGCGCTTAGCTTTATTTGGGTTAGAAACAGGTCGAAAAGAGAATCACTATCATGGGAAGATTGGAAGTGTTTTAATGTGGATTGATTGTCGTATGTCGTTTTTCTGTTTTGTTCCTTTTCAGGTTGTTCGTTTCTGTTTGAGACAGCTTCTTACTGGTTGGTGTATGTTTTTATCGTTGAAGTAATAAGATTGGTTTTGTTGGTCGTTCAAAAAAATATATATAAATTGAAGGGTGGGAGTTGGCTACAAAGTCCATTTTTCCCACAAAGGGTAAAAAGTCATAAAACACCATAATGTCAACCATAATACACACTCAAAACCAACAAATAACAAAGAAAAGATTACTAAAATGACATCTTCGTGGGTTTTGTGTTATATTTTGGATGATAAGGCTTTGATTATTAAATGACTAACATTAGTGTGTTTTATGTTGATTATCGTGTTGTGTTTTATATTCATAGTTCTACGATGGTGTGTTTGAAGTTTTTATAGACTGTTAGGGTTCGGATATTGTGTTTTAGTGATCTTCACTCTGTTATTTGCGGGTTTTGAGTGTGTTTTATCGCTGAAATTGTGATGTTTTATATGTTTGTACACTTTGTAGGAAAAATGAACTTTGTAACCGAACCCTACCCATAAATTAAATGTAATCTGGAACATTTAATGTTTGTTGATTGGTTAAATATCAATAGAGTAGATATTCAAAGTAAAATGTAATCAATGCTAAGATTCTTTTTTTTTTAATGAAAATCAACTCTATATTAAATATCAATAAAGTAGAAATTCAAAGTAAAATGTGATCAATGCTAAAATTCTTTTTTTTTATGAAAAAAACAAAATGTTTTAGCCCAACTACTATCACAAATTACAAGGAAAGAAAAATCAAAGTAGAAGAAAGAAAGTCAAACTACAATCAATTTTAGTAGGTTGGGGTATCAAAAGAAAATAGATTAAGGTGTGGTTAGAAAAACCCAATAATAATAGTAAGAGAATGATTATAAGAAGATCCAATATTGTTGACTAATAAACATACTCTACTATTTTTAAACAACTATAACCTTTTCATACGGTATTATTTTTTAAAAATAACTATATTGTATTAACGAACATTTCATTCTCTTTAACTTGAGTAAGCTATTGCTTTAGTTTTCTTGATTTTAATTTTTTTTACAGCATACGTCATTACGTGATTACACATTCAATACAAATCATTATGGGATTCCACATTCAATATGATTTGTTATAACTGATATTATTACAATTATGTTTACTACGTAATTACGCATTCAATAGTTGAGAACTTAATTGTTTAAGTTTTAGTACATGATTAAATCTGTAATATACGACATTACGTGGTTATTATAGGTTGACTTGTTAATGTTTTGTATTACAGTTATATTTAATACGTGATTAGACCTGAAATGTTAGGCATTTCGTGAAATATTATGTATTATATGTTTTGTTTTTTATTACAACTATGGTTAGTACGTAATTACGTAATCACTTAGTGGGTTTTCACATGATACAATAATGAAATCACGTAATAGTTATTCAAAATCACGTAATAATACATAGTTAACTATTTTTACGTACTGATACATAATCATATAACGTTACACTTGTTTCAAGAATAAAATACATATTAAGTAATTACGTACTAATACATAATCACGTAAGGTTACAAAATTACGTAGTGTTATAACTTGTAAAAAAAAATTAAAACTAAGAAAACTATGATAATAGCCTACTCAAATTAAAGAGAATGAAATACCCGTTAATACGATGTATTTTAAAAAATAAAATAATATGAGAAAGTTATAGCCATTTGAAATAAGACAAAAGATCAAATACAAATACTCTTATCATACAAAACGTACGAATAGTGTGAAAAGGAAAAAAAATGCGATGACATTCTCGTAATTATTTACCCGTAGAGTAATTATCAAAATTACCCTACAAATGATCTTGTAGTGTAATTTTGATCTTGTATGATAATTTTGTAAATTCATCTTGTAGGGTAATTTTGTAAAATGTTTTTGTAGGGTAATTTTGATCTTGTAGAGTATCATAATTACTCTACAAATGATATTGTAAGATAATTTTGATCTTGTAGTGTAATTTTGTTAAGTATCATAATTACTCTACAAGTGTATCAAAATTACTCTGCAAGTTTCAAAATTATCCTACAAGATTAAAATTACCCCACAAGATCATTTGTAGAGTAATTTTGATAATTACCCTACAAGCAAATAATTATGAAAATGTCACCACGTTTTTTTTTTTTTTTGCTTTTTCATGTCTTTCGTACGTTTTATACGATAAAATTTCTAATTTAATTTATTATTAATAAGACTTTTGTTAACTTACTAAATTGTTACCATGGTCGCGCGTTGCGGCGGCGACACCTTAGTTGTTTATAGATGACGGCACGTTATGTAAAATGTGTGTTTCGACGTATCGGATCTAAAGCACTGCAATTACAAAAGAAACGTAATCGATCGTTCTATATGCGTACAATGATTAAATTGAAGGTATGAATATATTCTTCAAACATAAACGGCAAACATACACACACATATATATTGAAAATGAAAAGACGTACATGATTAGTATTAAACATCAAGAATGATGAGTTTATGACCCTCTCATAATTCATAGACATGCTTGCAAAAAAAGTAAATGACATACCAATAATCCTAAAAAATACATGTTAATCCCGACCCATCTTCTTCATCTACATTTCCTTTGATACAATCCCAGCTACCTCGGGAATTTGGATCAATGATATATTACAATCAACTGTAATACAACGGATAGTATTGGAGATGACGCTTTGATTACTCTCTAATGCGGGGTGAAATGCAACTACAATCTGTCCAAAAATTGAGTCAGCTTGCTGGCAACAAACAAAACAGAAACTGTTGTAACAAAATATATGCTACAATATTATCTATTACCAAGAAAATTAGCTATTACCAACAATCTAACAAAATATTTAAGCAAAAGAGCATAAGTCGTAACCTGACCCGTCTTCCAAGAAACCTGTAATTTCTAAACATAAAATCATAAAGAATAAATAATTATGAAGAGACTGAATGCTATATAATATAGTTATATAGAATAACAATTTATCACCATACAGTGAATCATGAGCTAGTTAACACCACATTTTTATAGCATGAATAATAAAGAAATAGTAATTGAACTTCAATAACTATTCTATGTAATTATAAGAAAAAGGTTCTATTTAATTAAAGGCTATGCACCAAGCAGCATTTACAAATATACAAACATTCATGCACAGATACATACAATACATGTATGCATATACACACACAGAGACATGCGCACACACACATATATAATGTATATATCAGATATTTGTGTTCAAGTTAAAACACTTAAAAAAACCCAACAAAGTAAGTTAACACCAGTGGCGGACCCAGAATTTTTTTTGCTGGGGGCAGTGTTGTAAGAATCGCTAGGCGCTAGTCGGACGGTGGGGTACCGACTAGCGATTAATCGGGATTAATAGGGATTAATCGGATTGAGATTTTATAAGTAATTTTTAGTTACATATATACACACACATTTTTATATGTAGTTTTTTAAAGTGGACATGTTTTAACCCCTCATTAACTTATTTTTTTAAGTAATTGGATGGAATTTATATGGTTTGGTCAAAATTTGGCCGGCATTTAGCCAAAATTTGGCAAGAATAGGACCGCCATTGACTGCCTAGCTATTAATCGGCCATTAATCGGTGAACCTCCGATTAGTGATTAATCGGCGACTAATCGGAGACTAGTCGGGATTTTTACAACCATGGCTGGGGTGCGGTTGAGGTGTTCAACCATATTTTCAAGGGGCGCGGTTGGGTTTTTTGCTTAAAATATACACTATTTTTTTTTTCAAAGGGTGCGGCCGCCCACCCTGGCCAAAGGCTAGGTCCGCCCATGGTTAACACATCTACATATTTACCTGAATAAAAATGTCTTTAAATAATAATGAGAACCTAATGAGAGAAAAAGTACCATGACATAATTCTTAAACAAAGGTGAATCTATGGATCAAACAGTGGCGAAGCTTGACCCGAATGACGGGGGGGTATACCCAAAAATTTCTATAGAACCGGGGGGTCGAAAACGTATATACCCAAAAATTTCTATACGAAAACTACATATATAACACTACTGAGCGAGAACTACATATATAACATATTGAGTCTTGCCGCCGTATGCCAGGAGGTTATTAACCAAGTCAAACAAAAGTCGACATCCGACTTGTCTTGCTTCTGCAATCACGTAATCTAATGCCTGCATAACCATTTTGAATCCTTTTAAAAACACCTTCACTCAACATAGAAGATCAAGCAACAAACATATAATATTTCCTCTAGATAAATTCTCCATTTTTGCAGAAATCAAAAGCCCTAATGGCATCAAAAATTAAATTATCGCAAAGAATATCATATATAAACACATCAAACTTTTTCTAAGCCCCAACTTTAAAAATAAAAGTTGACAATTATCCATATCAAACCTCTTAGTGAGTGATTTGGGGTACAGTACTGTCTCACTCAGCGACTCCATCATCAACCGTTGATGTCCGGCTGCCAGAGTTCGTCTCCGCCGGCGAAGCCAGCACTGACGCGTGGAACGACCACCTTAGCCCCCAACAATCTTGAAAACACCAAAATCAGAAGATCATATAGCAGATTTAAGTCAAATAACCGAAGAATTTGGCTTGAAAGTGTTGGATCTTACCTTCGTTGCTAGAAAACCGGTGTACATATCCACCGTTGTTGCGCCCTGAACTTCAGCCTTAGAACCCTAGAACTGACCCTACTCCACTCCACTTCGTTCCTAATCACGAAAACCCCCAAATCACAAAACGTTTGATTGACCACGGTTGTTAAATCGTCGCTGATGCAGTCATCGTTCTCCATCACCAACCAGATCATCCACTCTTGTTGACGTGGAACCCAAGTTACATCCAAAAATATAAAGAATTCGTAATGGTATTGGCGGTGATGGTGAATGTGGTGTGGGTGGGGCGGTGAAGGGTTGGAGCAGTGGAGTGCTTCTATGTACAGAAGATGTTTACTTGTTTAGGGTGAGAAAGATAGCTGGAGTGGGAGAACAGAGTCTAATAACACTGTTGCACCGACCTTTCATATTAAGATTATATAAATTTGAATACATAGGCTTATCGTTTTCTAAAAAGAAGAATAATCTTTTTTTTTAATCAAAATTTTCAAATACAAATAAAGTAATTTAAAAGAACTAAACAATTGTTATCGTGTTTAGTCGGTGTTGCTTGTTAAAGAAAAGTAACCCACATACGTTTGGGATTTGTTAATGTACCTTTCACTTAAAAGTTTTTGGTTCCGTCACTCAAGAGAAATAAAAGAGAACAAGACCATCGGATTTTAAGTTCTAATATTTCAGCCCCGTTTAAGTTCCGTCATTGCCGCAAGTTTTCCCAGTTTTCGTTTCGCACGTTTTGTACCCAATTTCTATTTGTATTTAATCCTAACACTTATATTATATATTTGTCTTTTAGAAAAAAAAAACGAAATCCGGATTATTTACTGGATTTAAAAGAACGGTTTGAATAATTCATTCCGGATGCTACTTGATCGAGTTTTATAGACGTTCTAACCGAATAAAATTTGACCCGAATTTCACAATCCAGTTTCTATCGTTTAACTTATCTGGATACTGTAAAATCCGGTCCCATTTAAAAAAATAATAAAATCATTTATGCGCCTCTACATGCATGGGTTGAAACACTGAATGTTGTTCGGGTCGGTCTTGACACCTGTGGAGATACAATAGGAAGTTTATTTGGCTAGGAAGTGATCTTGAGCATCCATTTAGTTAATCAAGGGCTAAGATTAAATGATGGAAATTGAAGGGAAGAAAAGAGGCGCGTGAGTTTGTTTAGGGGCATTCTAGTCAATCCAAGGCAATAGTTTCTCTCTCCTCCAATTCCCCCCCATTTTTAAACGTTAATAACTCTTTCACACGACATTATTTTTTTTATAAAAATTGCACCAAAAAACGAGCGTTTTTTAATCTTTAAAACGAGTATACTATTGCTATATTTTCAAAAAAAAAAATTAAAAACCCAGTTGCGTAAAACGCAATAGAAAAACCCACAGTTACGTAAAACGCAATGAAAAAAAAACATAAAAAATGACATTTTTCTAAAACGCAATGCACCAAAAACACAAAAAAAATGTCTTATTTGTAAAACGCAATGGCCAGAAAACACAATGAAATGTCTTATTTCTAAAACGCAATAGCCTAAAAACTCAAAAGAAAATGTACTTTCTAAAACGCAATGGACTAAAAACACATAAAAATGTGTTTTACCTAAAACGCAATGCACCAAAAACACAAACAAATGTCTTATTTCTAAAACGCAATGGCCAGAAAACACTTAAAATGTCTGTTTTATAAAACGCAATGGACTGAAAACACATAAAAAGGTGTTTTACCTGAAACGCAATGCACAAAAAACACAAAGAAATGTCTTATTTGTAAAACGCAATTGCCAGAAAACACTTAAACATGACTCATTCTAAAACGCAATGGCCAGAAAACACTTAAAATGTCTGTTTTCTAAACCGCAATGGACTGAAAACACATAAAAAAGTGTTTTACCTAAAACGCAACGCACCAAAAACACAAAGAAATGTCTTATTTGTAAAACGCAATGGCCAGAAAACACTTAAAATGACTCATTCTAAAACGCAATTGCCTAAAAAACAAAAGAAAGTGTTCTCTGTAAAACGCAATGGACTGAAAACACCTAAAAAAGTGTTTTACCTAAAACGCAATACACCAAAAACACTTCAAGAATGTGTTTTTCTAAAACGCAATGGCCAGAAAACACATAAAAATGTTTTAGTTCTAAAACGCAATTGCCTAAAAACACCAAAGAAAGTGTTCTCTCTAAAACGCATTGAACCATGACAATAGTTTTGCCTATGTTGTGAATTGTATGTGCTGTGAACTGTCTGAACCAATGTAGTTTACGAATGCAGCTCAACCCCAGCCAGGGGCTCTGCCCCCGGACCCCCACCAAGATCGTAAAACGCAATAACTAAATCAAAAACTCAGATCGTAAAAATGAAATTAAAGAATTCCTTACATGGATCGAAGTGATTTCTTCAACAATTGACGAATTTTGAATGATTGAAACACTTATCAGCGCTCGAATCGAACGGATCGAGTGATTATCTTCAAAATCACCGAAAAACGAGATTTTCTATGAAATTAAACTGGGTTTTCTTTAAAAAAACTGAAGAAGACATTGATCGGGTGTTTGAATCATTGATTGGTGATGAAAATCGCACTATAATGTAGTGATTATTGAGATAGAAAGTGAAGAAATGGTTGAAGATTGTGGGTTTTGAAAATGGTGGGTTTTGAAAATGGTGGGTTTTGAAGTTACTGGGTTTTGAAAAGGAAGAAGAAATGGTTGGATTAACTAAAATACAATTTTTCTTTATTTTAAATGTTGTCACATGTCCTAATCTCATTGTTTCCTACCCTTTCTAGCCAAAATAAACTTCATATTTGATCATTTCCCCTGTTTGTATTCATAAATCAAAAAAGAAAAAAAAAGAAAAAAAAATCTCAGATAGGATAATGACAAAGTTTGTGAATGATACCTTAATTCTCGCAAGTGACTTAAGTGCTCTGTCTTTTTATTCAGTCAGAATTCAAACACAAAGGTAGGTTTCAGTTTCTAAGTTGGGTTATTCATTTTTGCAAATTGTATATGAGATTATCTAATGCATGCTTGTTGATCAGATGGGAGATCAAGGATCTGATAGCTACACACTGGATGAAGCACTGGGTGCAATTGGGTTTGGGAGATTCCAACTTATTGTGCTTGCATATGCTGGGCTGGGTTGGGTTGCAGAAGCAATGGAAATGATGCTTCTGTCATTTGTGGGACCAGCCATGAAGCCTGAGTGGGGTCTTTCTGCAAGTCAAGAAAGTATGATATCAACTGTTGCTTTTGGTGGAATGCTTGTTGGTGCATATTCTTGGGGGAGAGTCGCTGATGCTTATGGAAGAAAGTAAGTAGGTTACTTTAGCAATCAATATATACACATTTTTCTTATTTGTTTTTCCATTTTTCCCATGGTTTTCTTTACCAAGATTGTAACGGTTGGGTGTCAATCGTGTCTGGTTGACGGGTTAACAAGTTAAGGGTTGAAGGGTTGACAAGTTAGGGGTTGACGGGTTGAAATGTGCAACCAGAACCAACCCGTATTATTATTCGTGTCAAAGATCTAAATCCAAACCCATACAAACATAACTTTGGTCAACCTAAACATAACTCGTTTAACTTATTCTTTTAAATGTGTCATATGATAAGGGGGTTGTAGGGTCGTAGAATGATTAATATTAATAGTTTTTTTTTTAATATTGAAATGCATTGGAAATTGTAAGTGTATTAATGGAAAACGGACAAAAAGAATTATCAAAGTATTTTTTGTAAATACTTGAATGAGTTAGTGGGTCAACCGGAACCTGATGCATTTAAGGCTGGACGGTATGGGGACCGTCCAGCAGTCGTAGCCGTCCCCCTCTCCATGCCCCCTCCCCACCGTCGCCGTCCAGTCATCATCCTCTCCGTCGGAATTTTGACGTCCAGGACGGAGCAAAACATGTGGGCCCCCCTCTTTCTTCTTGGCGCCGCTCCGTCACCCCATCCCGCCACCCCCGTCGCCGTCCATCCCTCCGTCACCATACCGTTCAGCCTAAAAGATAACTTTGTGTTAACCGGTTCAAAACCTGCTTTTTTTTTTTTTTTTTTTTTTTTTGCATCGGGTTCAGGTTGGGTTTCAGGTCATGTCAGGAATTGCCACCCCTAATTGCAACATGGAGCTACTCATATCAGCAAATATGGTCCGTTTTGCCCTCACAAATTTGTCTTTGGTTGAGTGAGTAAAAACTTCCAATCAACTAGCATTATTACGTGATGAGGGAGAACCAGTGGCGGACCCAGGAATTTTTCTATGGGGTGCGGAACAGTTTTAAAAATTTTATGCCCCTAGGTATATAAGTAAAAAAACCGGTTCGTATCAGGTCGGGTCGGGTCATGTAAAATAAAAGAACATCAAACTAAATTTATATAATCATCAAAAACACGTCAAACCCTGTTACAAACATAATTAAAACGTCGCCTTACGAGTTTTCATTTTTTGAAATCTATCCAACACATCAACTACTTTCTTAAGCAAGTATTTCTATATATAACATATACAACTATTACTTAACATCCCTACTCATAGTTCCTATCACAAACAAATTGATCTATAAGTTCATCGCTCCATAACATAATGTTTCAATTTTAATTTTCAACTATTCAAGCCCTAGAAATCGTGTGTAATCACCCTAAAAATCATCTAAACAACATAATCACCCTAAAAATCATCTAAACAACCATAAACAACATCAAAACACACGAAATTTCAAACCTATTTAAGAATTCTGTTACCCTTTTTCTCCTATAATATCAACTAAAATCATCAAAAAACATAAAAACTTATCCTTTATCGGATTCCGGTTGATTTGGTGTCGGACGGCGGTGGTTCGCGGCTGCTGATGACGTGCTATTGTGGCTGCTGCTGTGTTCGCTGATCGCTGGCAGGAGACGATGCAAGAGAGGGAGGGCGGGAGGAATTCTAAGGGATCATTGGGCTTATTTTAATTATTATAGTTTGAACTTAGGTTGAGTTTGGTTAATGGGTTAGGAATTAGTGGGCTAGTTATGTTTAATGACATAGTGGGTTAAGGTAGTGGGTATTTGGGTTAAGTTGGGTAGTATAAGTTTATATAATTTAGGTAGTTTTAAAAAAAAAAAAAAAAAAAAAAATCAGAGTTACTAAAAATAAATTAAAATATAAATCGATAACATTTTTTTACCTAAGGTGTGCGGACGAAAAATTCCAAGGGGTGCGGACGGAATTTTCTACGGAAAATAGTATTAATTTTTTTTTCCGGGGGTGTGCCCGTCCACCTTGGGCTGGGGGTGGGTCCGCCCCTGGGGAGAACTCTACAGTTAAACGACAAAAACTTTTTAAGCATCAGTATTACTTAACCAGTTAACCTCATCTTGGTACTTTTGTTTTGGAATCTCAGGAAGGGATTTCTTGGTGCATCAATACTAACAACCTTAGCAGGGTTTTCGTGTGCTTTCGCACCAAATTATATATCGTTGTTGATTCTTCGATGCTTGGTTGGTGCCGGTCTAAGTTGCGCACATGTGTTTACATCATGGTTTCTTGAGTTTGTTCCCATTCCAAACAGAGGGGCTTGGATGGTTGTGTTTGCAACTTTTTGGACAGTTGGAACAATAATGGAGGCTTCACTTTCATGGGTAAAAACCTTCAACTAAATATTCATGTAGATTCTTAGAGGTCACATTTTCAACTAACGGGCCAACCCGGCCCATTTTTATTCTGTTGCAGTGGATCATGCCTAGATATGGTTGGAGGTGGCTCCTTGGACTATCTGCGGTTCCATCTCTCGTGTTACTACTGTTTTTCCGTCTAGTGCCAGAGTCTCCAAGATACCTTTCTACACAAGGAAGATTAGCTGAGGCCCAACGAATTCTCGAGAGAGGAGCTGCACTCAGCCGAAAAGAACTCCCAGTTGGCCTACTTGTTTCTGATCATATAAAGACCAAGACCAATGACGACAACAACGAGTCTTTAGAAAGCAAAACCAGCAGTTCTCAAAGAAGCTCCTCGTCCGTGTTCATGCTTTTATCATCCAAGTTGATCAGAACAACACTTCTCTTATGGTTCTTGTACTTTGCCAACATGTTTGCTTATTACGGCATTATATTATTGACTTCACAATTAAGCACGGCTCAAACTGACTGCGGCTCGGGCTCACCCAAGTCACACTCAGAAACAGATATCAAGGATTCGAGCCTGTATGTAAACGTATTCATCACTAGCTTGGCAGGTACCCCAGATCCAAATTTCTTGTATGTAAATGTATTCGTTAACCGAGTTTGATTACATGATGTGGTGTGTTATGCAGAGCTTCCAGGGCTTGGTTTAGCAGCTATTTTATTGGACCGAGTTGGTCGTAAGATCTCCATGGTAATCATGCTCGTTTCAGGGTTCGTTCTATTACTGCCACTAATCGTCCATCAGAATGAAGTGATAACCACAGGCTCTTTGTTTGGCTCTCGGATGTTTATTTCAGCAAGCTTCATTATTGTCTTGATCTATGCCCCAGAGGTATGTCCTATGTTAATAGTTTAGTACTACCTTAATCTGATCAAAATCCTATATTTTCAATTTGAGGTATCCTATGATAATTGTTATTGGATAGGTGTATCCTACAAACTTAAGAACAACAGGAGTTGGAATAGCAACGGCAATAGGCAGAACTGGAGGTATGGTGTGTCCTTTGATAGTAGTTGGGATGAAAGCCGGTTGCCACCAAACAGTTCCGGTGATTCTGTTTGAGGTTACGATACTTTTATGCGGTCTGAGTGTTGTGATTCTTCCGTTTGAGACCAAAGGGAAGGAATTAACAGACACTATAGATTTACCTGTTCAGATAAAATGAATGTTTCAATACATACAATAACCAAACTTCAATGAATAAATTCTAAGTTATGAAACACTTGTAAGTAGTAGTATTAGACAGACATAATGATTAATGGAAGAGAGGAAGTTAGTTAATTATCCGGTTACATAACTAACTTATGAATAACAATTTAAGCTCATTGATTCGTGTAGTTTTTACTTAAAATTGGTTATGTGTTGAGCGACATTCATGGCACATTGCCATGTTCTTTTATCAAACTAAAAAGGTAAAATTGTTAAAATACGTTTTACCTGAATGCAAAGAACACAAGACCAGAAGAAGAAAAAAAGTGTTCATAACTTATATAAGGGTATAAATTATGGAGAAACTATAAAAATAACATGTAACGAAAAGCCTCTCTAGCTAGTATGGTTTGAACCTATTTCTCTTGAATCGCGTATCATTGAAACAAGAACAACAAGAAGTCGAGGCAACCCCGTAAGCTAAAACCTCAGTTAATCTTCGTCTTGGGTCGTCTTGGTTTTGAAACCAAGAATGCTGGAATTTTGGTGCAGGCTGGCTACCTTAGTGTTCACATGCTCTACAAACGTACAAGAGTACAAGAAATCAACATTGGTTTTAAAGAAATCAACATAAGAAAAACCAAAATTGCGTTAGAATATCGCTTATGTTTCATTTTGTGGGTCCTGTTTCTATGATAATAGGAGGGATCAGCTCATATAGTTATATTTGACCACCAAGTGCCGCTCGCCTGCAAGACCTTAAAATTTAGTACAACACTGCCATATGTTTTGTAGCACATAACCTCTTTTGCCAAAGTTCCTTTTACCAAATGATAATATTGAAATAACAGGTTTTCTTTGAACGGCGACATTCGTTTACAGTGGCGTCTCTGAGAATTCACGTACCCTGTTCGAGCTCGAAAAATGTGCCCATATGCTTTAACGAAAATTGTTTTTTTTTTTTAAATCATATTAGTATTGGGTTGGGCCCAATAAATCTAATGTTAAGTTGGGTAAATTATAAAGCATAAAAAGATATTTGATAATAGGCCTCTATATTGGATTTGTACGAGTTTACAATTTTTTTTTTTTAAATAACATATATATATCGAATTTTTTTTTTTAAATCCCGTGCCCCTCGAAATCACGGGCCTTGTGCGGAAGTCCTCCCCGCACAACATAAGAGCCTCCCATGTTCGTTTATAAAACTATTAGCTTATACACCTGACATCAAAATGTAAGCTTTTGGTTTATATTCTACTATTTAAAGAATTTATCACGTCTAGAATCTTGAATCCTTAGAATTGATGTTACAGAACTTAAGTTATTAATGATGAGGCTACTAACAAGTGTTAATATTGGTGAAGAGTGAAAGGACAACTTGCTACTAATGCCAAGTTGTTAGTTATAGGAACAATTGATGCAGACAGACTAACTAATGCAAGTTTTTATTAAGGACAAGTCACTTGTTGCACATGCAAGTTATTTTACTTGCATACTGACGACGGGCCAATGGGAAATTCTATTTACCCGCTTTGGGCTGTCATCATGCAGGCCCAACAGATAAGGCCCAAGAAACGGTCTTACTTGCCCACTAAGGTTTTCTCTTTGTAAAATGCGCGGGAAACAAGGACTCAGAGAACTCAGGCAACATTTAATGCTTGATATGAAAAGGATCTCGGCTGGCATCGTACTTCTCCAGCCGGAAACATTAAATGAGGCTGCCATCTTACCGTTGGGGGTCAGACACGTGTCTGAGCCCCCCAAAGACTTGCAGAATCCGTTCATCTCACTAAAATATCTCACATGGAAGATAAGGTTTCATACTTATATAAGAGAGAGGAGCGGTGATCAGGGAGAAACGAAGGTATCACATTAAGAGCTCTCTCTCATTTATTCCGACTAATATTCCCTTACATTAAATACACACATTTATTGGATTCACACTATAGAGGAACATTCCGGTGATCACACTCATCAGAATAAACTCCTCAAGCTTTCCGGCAAGTTTACTTACTCTCACGCCGGAGCTTGGTCACGGATCCCCCTCCCGGGGCCCTCCGTGACGAGGCTAACGGTTTACTTTTTTGTAGCAACGAAGGCCGGGATATCTTGACGTCAGCGAAGACCCCTTTAACGTCATCCGGGATTTGGGTATTCGACATTGGCGCCATCCGTGGGACCACAGTTTAACTGGTGTTCCCACTCTGAAACTCCGACGTTGAGATAACCCGTTTTACAAGAAGCAGCATGACAACTCCACCCAGCTCGCGTACCATCCAGACGGTACAGAACGATCATGACAAGGTCACAGTGGAAGACATAACCCATGAGGAGGAAAACGAAAATCAAGTGGAAATTCTGGAAAAGGGAGGAGGCCATTACTCCAGATTTCGTTGCCATGCACAAGGAGAAGCTAAAGAAGTGTCTTGAGGATTTAGAAAGACAAGAGAAACTTGACAGCCTCAGGGCTAGACTGTCCTTCGACACACCTTCCAACCAGGAAGGGGTGGATCCACAAAACAAAAGCAGTGGAAATGACCCACTTGAGACCTTCATGACGGCCCTTAGGCAGATGTCCTCGGAAGAGAGGGAAGATCTCATTACAGGAAAGAAACAAAAAGGAAAAGAAAAAGAAAAGGAAAACCAAGGCGATGATGGTTTGGATCAACCCTACCTCCCTCGGGACCTAGCCGAAATCTCGAAGTTCACTAGGAGGATTGCGGAAGCACCCATGCCCCCTAAGACAAAGCTGCCCCCAAACTTCGACCGGTACGACGGGACAAGAGACCCTGAGGACCATCTCCATGCCTTCAGAGGTGCAGGACAATTAGGACGGTGGCACATGCCAGTTTGGTGCCACATGTTTTTGCAGACCCTGACGGAGGGAGCTAGGCTCTGGTTTGACAGCCTTCCCCCCGGAGGGATTGACAGCTATGAAGAGTTAAGTGAAAAGTTTCTGAGAAACTTTGGTCAGCAAAGAAAGGTGGTCAAGAACCCAAACGAAATCTTGCACATAAGGCAGAGGGACAATGAGCGGATAGACCAATACATGGAGAGGTTTGTCAAGGAAAGCATGAATATCAAGGACGTCCCGGAGGTCATGAAGATAAGTAGTTTCATCAACGGGTTAAAACATGCACAACTATGAGAGAAGCTGGGGGAGGAGTTCCCCCACTCGTTTGATAATCTCATGGACAGAGTCAGAGCCTTTGTCAGGGGCAAAGACACAGTTAGCAAAGCTAAGGAGATGGACACCCCACCCCGAAGGGTCAACCCCGCTGCAAAACCTCCCGAAAAAGGTACACCTTATTCAAGAAAACCAGCTTTTGATAGAATGTTGCATGATAGAACGAGGCCCTCGTATTCCCCATATAGGCCTCGGGGGAGAGGCCCATCCCCCTACTCTGACAGCTTCACCCCTCTCACCAAAACCCCAAGTGAAATACTGGCCACAGAGAGGGTGAAGAACTCCTTCCCAAGACCGCCACCCATAAAACCCGGGCCAAAGGCACAACCGAACGAATATTGTGACTTCCACAAAGGATTCGGTCATAAAACTGATGATTGCATATATCTAAAAAGGGAAATAGAGGCCGCGGTGAAAACGGGTAAACTGGCCCATTTGGTTAGAGAAATTAAGGAAGGAGGAGGGGACCGCAAAGGGAAAGATGTGAGGGAGCCTGGAAGGGCAGATGTAGACATGATCCGAAGGAGGGATGAGTTTGATAACACCAGAAGTGTAAAGGCCAGAATTCTGGGCTCCCCGGACCGCATGAAAGCTCCCATTTTGATGCCACACCTGGAGGAAAATTAAGTGCGGTGACTCCCTCTTAACATCTCAGCCATAATAGCTAGCCACAAGGTGGCCAAAATACATGTAGACGGGGGATCCGGGGTAGAAGTAATATATGAACACTGTTTTCTCAGATTTGACAGGGATGTAAGAGATAGGATCGAGGAGGATTCTATCCCCCTAGTAGGTTTCAACAACAGTGTGTCACACCCCTTGGGGAAGATCAGACTCACATTTACAGTCGGGGTAGGGGATCGTGTCCGAACTATAAACCTAACTTTCACAGTGGTCCGGGCACCCTCAAAGTATAATGCAATCCTGGGAAGACCTGGGATTGGAGATCTGCAAGCACAGGCATCAACCCCACACGGAGCTCTAGTGTTCCAAACGCCAAAAGGCTTGGCCTGGGTGAAATTTGCATATGAAGTAATCTCCTCAGTATCTGAGGGGGAAACATCTTAGAAACCCCAAAAAGATGGGATCGAAGAGTGGGTCCTTTGTGATAGATTCCCGGAGCAGACGGTTAAAGTAGGAAGTCACCTGAGTGACAAGTGCAAAAGTGCTCTCAAAGAGTTGCTCCTCCTCAACATAGACGTATTTGCATTTCAACATGGAGACATGACAGGGATCCCAAGAAGCTTGACCGAACACCGACTCAATACATACACCTGGGCAAAGCCAGTCAAACAGAAGAAGCGAAGCATGGGCCCCAGCAAGAGGAGGGCCGCCTGTGAAGAAACCAGGAAGCTGCTCAGAACCGGAATAGTGAGGGAGGTGAGGTACCCATCTTGGGTTGCTAACCCGGTCATGGTCCAGAAGAAAGACGGAGGGTGGAGGATGTGCATCGATTTTCAAGATCTAAATAAAGCATGCCCCAAGGACTGCTACCCCCTCCCAGAGATAGACGTCCAAGTGGACTCCTTATCTCAGTATCCCCTGAAGTGATTCTTGGATGCCTACAAAGGATATCATCAAATACAAATGTCAATGGAAGACGAGGAAAAGACCGCCTTCATCACAGACGAAGGGACATATTGCTATACCAAAATGCCCTTCGGACTAAAAAATGCTGGGGCCACCTATCAAAGGTTCATAAATGCCCTCTTCAGAGAACAACGGGGATGAAACTTGGAGGTGTATGTCGATGACATCGTTATCAAAAGCCTGAATGAGATGGCCATGATAGATGATATAGCTGAAACTATTCGCACCATGCAAGATGTTAACATGAAGCTGAACCCCGGGAAGTGCTGCTTTGGGGTAGAAGAAGGGAGATTCCTGGGAGTAGTGGTTACTAAGGGTGGAATCAAAGCTAACCCGGAGAAAACTCAAGCAGTGGCTGAAATGTGATCCCCCAGGTCCCTGAAGGACATCCAACAGCTGAATGGAAGGTTGATTGCCCTGAACCGCTTCTTGTCAAAGGTAGCCGACAGGACCCTTCCCTTCATGAAGGTACTGAAAGACTGCCTTCAAACGGACAGGTTTAAATGGACCTCTGAGGCAGAAACCGCTTTTCAAGAAATGAAGGCCTACATCTGCAAACTCCCAACCCTAGCCACCCCAGTACCCGGGGAGCATCTACTCTTGTATCTATCCGCCTCAAAAACAACCATAAGTGCGGTTATGATGGTGGAACGGGAGGGAAAACAAATACCAATATATTTCATCAGCAGGACCCTCAAGGGCCCCGAGGAACCCTATATGCCCCTAGAGAAACTGGCTCTAGCTCTTGTCTTTGCATCCCGAAGACTCGGAAGGTACTTCCAAGGACATAAGATCACCTTAATGACAGACCAACCCCTCCAGAAAGTACTTAGGATGCCGGAGTTGTCGGGGCGGCTGGCTAAATGGGCCGTAGAGCTGGGGGAACACTCCTTGGGGTTCAAACCCAGGACAGCCATGAAGGGACAAATATTGGCCGATTTCTTAGCAGAAGTCCCTGAGGATGAGGAAAAAGAACTTTTAAAATGGGAGGCCTTGGAAAGGGAAGAAAAAGAGAAGGAAGACGAGGCTGTGTGGAAACTACTCACAGATGGAGCCTCCAGTGAAGAGGGGAGTGGAGCGGGCATTACGTTGATAAGCCCTGAAGGAGTTGAGCTAACCTACGCCATCAGGCTAGATTTTGAAAACACCAACAACACTGCAGAGTACGAAGCTCTCTTAGCAGGGATGAGGCTAGCCAAAAAAATGAAAGCAAAACATGTGGAGGCCAGTACAGACTCGCAGTTAGTGGTCAAGCAATACCAGGGAGAATACGAGGCCAAAGACAGCACAATGGCTCAATATGTGGCAAAGGTAAAGGAAACAGCCAAGGCCTTCCGGACCTTCAAACTAGAATATATCCCTCGCGGGAGGAACAGGAAATCTGATGCCCTCAGCAAGCTGGCCTACGTGGCATTCGATCATCTGGCAAGAGAAGTCAAAGTCTCTCGACACAGCAGAAGTGGCTACAATCGGGGACGAACAAGAAACATGGATGACACCGATTATAAGATTCCTTAGAAACGGGGAATTACCCGAGGGGGACTAGGCAGCCAGAAAAGTAAGAGTCAAAGCTCTACAATACGAGTTGATTGACGGAGAGCTCTACCGGAGATCATAACTGGGTCCATCCCTGAAATGTGTCGATAATGAGGAGGCCAAGTATGTGATCAGAGAAATACATGAGGGGATTTGTGGAATGCATTCGGGGCCGAGGACAGTAGTGGCGAAGGCAATGAATGCGGGATTTTATTGACCTCGAATGTATGAGACAGCATCAGAGGAGATCAAGAGATGTGACAATTGCCAGATTCATGCACCTATGACGCACCACCACAAACACCCAATAATACTTGTCTCAACGTCTTGGCCCTTCCAAAAGTGGGCCATCGACATAATGGGACCATTCCCAGAAGGTACAGGAGGAGTCAAATATGTGGTGGTGGCCATTGATTATTTTACCAAGTGGATAGAGGCAAGGCCCTTGGCAAAAATAACCGGGGAGCAGATGAGACGGTTTGTGCTAGACAACATTATCTGCAGATATGGTGTCTCGAAGGAGCTCGTGAGAGACAATGGTGTGCAATTTGCTGGAAAACCCTTCAGGCCATGGTGTGAACAGATGCACATACATCAAGTATTTACTTCCATCACCCATGCCCAGAGCAACGGGCTAGTGGAAAGGGCAAATCAAAGCGTCATCAAAGGAATGAAGGGGAGACTTGGAAGAAAACAAAAAGGATGGCTGGAGGAATTACCATTTGTGCTATGGGCATACAGGACCACCCCTAAGGACAGCAACGGGGAAACTCCTTTTAGCTTAACTTACGGGACAGAGGCAGTCATCCCGGCTGAAATAGGGTCCCCGACTGCCAGGATGAAGCTCAGGGAGGCCGAAAACGAACAAGACCTCCGGATGAACCTGAAATTGCTTGAAGAGAGAAGAGAAGTGGCAGCAGTCAAGGAGGCTAAGTACAAAAAGCAGCTTGAAAGCTATTACAATGCAAAAATGAAAAAGCTTAACCTCGTCCCAGGGGATTTGGTCCTAAGAGCAAACGAAGCCAGCCTACAAGAGAACACCGGAAAGCTAGGGCCCAATTGGGAAGGACCTTACCGGGTCACATGGGCAAACGGCAAAGGAAGTTGCAAGCTGGAAACACTTCAAGGCAAAGAGGTCCCCAGGACATGGAACCTCATGCAGCTCAGGAAGTATCACATATGAGGGGTTTACCCCCCAGGTAAAACGGCCTGGGAGCCACTTTTGTAATATTTAACTACTAGTCAGGGGCCTACCCCAAGAAAAAATCTTTTGTAAAAACTTGTACTGTGAAACTTAGTCCCCAAGAAATGAATGACAAACGGACAATCCACTTGTCCTCTTTTGGCAAAATAACAGGTATTATACTAAGGCAGACGTGCCCAGAAAGACTATAAGCCTAACAAACAAACAGACACACGTGTACAAGGTATAACAAACATACCAAACGCCCGGCCGTGGGGCAAAATATGGTCTAGCTAACCCAAAGAAAATGGGCAAACAAGCCAAAAACATAATCTCACATTATAAGATTTGTTCAAGTGATTGTCCTCGAACAGACAATCATGGTTTATAAAGCAAACAAAAGACACGACACACTGTTGTAAACAAACTACAAAGAGAAGTTGTTATTACAAAATAAATGTACAATAGGAAGCCCTATTGACCTTGACAAGAAAAACTAAAATACAAGCTAGAAAGCATAACAGACAGACTAAAGTACAGTTTCTTGCAAACAACCAAAAGTCTTCAGGAAAATGCCGACCTGGTCCCTGGCAAAAGCTCCTGCAAAAAGAAAAAACACAACAGAAAACAGGCAAAAGCAACATAGCAACGCACAGTCATAAGTCATATGATTAAGCACCAGGAGAACCCCTACACAAAGGTTCTCCCCCCAAGCATCAAAAAGTTAAAAGTATCCTAGGGTAAGTAATTATTCAGATTACAACCATATCGAAGTGGGATAATGTTCAGGAATTACTGGGAGTCACCCCCAGACAAAGACTTCGGAGACGAGGGACCAGCAGAAGAAAACAGGGCTTTCAATTCATCGATGGATATCATGGGGTGCTCCAGGATCTTCTCGAGAAGGGTCGGGGTCTTACCTCCAAACTCCTTGTCCAACTTAGATACCTGCTTTTTAGCTTTGGAATTGTAAAGCGGAGTTTCTTTCCTGCCCAGGCCCTGAGCAGAGTAAGTATACCCATCATTCAGCCCTTCCTGGTACCCAACGTCCCGGTACGCCCTATACACCTGCTCAAGACCACTCTTGAACTCCTCCGATTGAGAGACGGTAGTAAGAAAGGCCCCGAAGCCTTCAGTAATTAACCAATGCTTCTCCTTAGCCAGCCGCTGGTTATCATCAGAAGTTATCCCATAATCAGCATACATAGTGTTCAGCTGCTCCTGAGAAACGGAACCGACCTCCTTCAGATGTTTCAGCTCCGCGGCTAACTCCTCTTTCTCCTCTACCAACACTGCCATCTCCCTCTCCCAAGCTCGCTCCCTTCGCTCCAACATAGCTCCAGCCCCCTGAGCAAAAGACATCATAAAAAATGCAAAAGCAGTTGGAAAATATAAAAAAGGGGGGGAGAAAGGCTATGTACCTTCTCTTCTTGCAGTTTTCGCTCAGCCTGAACCACTTGACATCGAAGTTCAGCAGCAACAGATTGGGAAGTCTTGAGTTCACCCTTGAGTTCTTCATTCTCCTTCCTCAAATCATCAACCCGCTGCAGCATACCGGCGCCCCTGAAAAAGCTCTCACAGAGTGACATGCTATACTGATCCTCAAAAAGGTCATCCCTCAAAGCAGAGTTCATGAACCTATGGGAGGGAGGAACAGCATGACTCAAAAAATCCCTGGCAGTTTCAGGGGTCCCTATCACCGAAGAGGAAGTTATTTTCCACTTAGGAACATAGGTGAAAGGGAGGGCATCAGCAAACAGGGGAGCCAAAGGGGATCGATGAGCAAGACCCTCAAATTGAGAAGGTTTACTGGTCCCAGTAGCATGATGAGGAGAAACCTCAAAAGTTGAGGCAAGACGAGCAATGCTTACTTCCGGAGTCTTGTCTCGAACACGGGAAGAGGAAGGGCCAGTAGGAATCTCTATTGGATCATGAGAACTCCCCTATTCAGACAAAGAAAGAAAAAAGAACATCAAAAACCTCCCCAAAACAAAGTGAATGTAAGGCAACAGGTCAAAGAGGAAATAAACTCACCAACAAGGGTGCACTCACAAGGCTGGAGGATCGCAGGTGCTTAGACAAAGAACCCTTAACCCCAACAGGGGGAAGTTCAGAAGCAGCCCTTATTGAAGGAGGGGGTTTCTGTCCACTGGCACTCCGGAGCCTCTGCCGGATGTCACGAGGGGCAGGAACCGGCTTGGGGCTAGCAGCCTTCCTCTTACGAACCAGACGGATCTCCAGGTCTTCCTCACCATCACGATCAGAGTGCTCGACTTGAAGAGGATCAGGGGAACTCTCCTCCCCATCAGAAGAAGTCCCCTCACCTTCTCCCGCAGCAACGGAGCCCCCGGCCTGAACAGACCCTCCGGCAACCGGCACCCCAACACTCCGGTTCAAACCCGGCTCAACCTCATCACCAACCACAAACTTAACATCTTTAGAATCCCCATGGAGCAGCCTTGATGCGTGTGAAGTGTTATATATATTAGGTGTATATTTTAAGCCCTTTAACACTTTTTTAGCCAAGTTTTAAATTTATAAAACACGATATTTACTAACACTAAACACACATATGGGCAAGTGCACCCATCGTGGGCGTAGTATAGTGTTGGTAAGATACCGAGGTCGTCCAAGGACACAAGAGCTTTTAGTACCGGTTTATCCTCAACGTCTAATCAAATCAAAAAGTTTAGAAAAATGTTTTAAGCTAATAAAAAAATAAAAACTAATTAAAATGCTGAAAAATAAAAGAAAAAACAGATAGACAAGATGAATCACTTGGTTCCGACGCGTGTATAGTGTAACCTTTGATTATTTCCGCACTTTTGCACTTATTTAAGAGATTATCTTAGTTATTGTAGTAGGCCCCTCTTTTGAAGGTGATGTTACCCTCAACCCAGTAGTTTGAGTTAGCAAGGATACAATCCTAAAGGGTCGGATTATTGAAAGATAATTAATTAAGTTATTAATGCAAATTATGGTAGGCCCCTCTTTTGGAGGTGACGTTACCCTCGACTAAGTAGTCTGAGTCAGCAGGGATACAGTCCTAAATAGCCGGGTTATAGTATTAATAGTAGTTAACTTATGAGGGGATCAAAGAGTTTGGACCCCCGCCATCCAATACCGTTAAGTATTGAAGGAGGTCCTACTAAATTTGACACAGGTCCATTGCAGGACCTCTAAACGCTGAACAATGGCAAGACTCTTACCAAACTGTTCCCTTAACCCTCGACCAGGTAGCCAACATACCTCCATATAGACCGTGGAGATATGAATGGTGAAAATCTTTTATTTTATATAGACAGTAAAATAATGTCAAGACACCACGGACAAACGATAAGGAAGAATCACCTTCAACATAAGAAACTAGTTATTAAAGTTGTTGGGATTGAACCCTATCAGAGGAACAGATAATTAAAGCCAAAACTGGATCAGAGCAGTGGATCCAGAATAAGCAGACGATTACAGTTAGTTCATGCAAATCTCTCCCCTTGAAAGTGGTTTTATATCTGCTGACCTCCTATCTGCTGATCATACTAAGTGCTGACCTATAACTGCTGCTTTGCATCTACTGACAAATGACAAAGACTGATAGAAGACCAAAGCTCTGCTGACTCAATCTACTGCCTTGAGTCAAGTACTGCTGATCCGGACAGGCACTGCTGGGTTCACAGCAGTGGAAGGATGCAGCAGCTGTTTAAGTGTCTTTTATGTAAAGAAATGTAATAGCAGTAGTTAGTAGATCAGAGGTTGTATAGATCAGTAGTTAGAGTTTGTTAGGAGGTTAGATGTCACTTTCATGGTGACGTCAGCTAAGATGCTCAGTGGTTTGCAAGTGCCTATAAATAGTTCAGTACTTTGTACTGTTCTATTAGCTCTTTCACCACATCGTCTTCTTTGCACGAACAAACTACTGAGCTCTGGCTGAGGGGGAGTTTGCATTCATACATCAATCATTGTAATCGTTGTTGAAACAAATTCAATCTTTCGATTCATTGTGTAAAGATGTTTGATTAAAGTATTACTCTCGTTTGATTGTATGCAAAGTTTGTTTTCATCTTAATTCCGCTGCACAACTCTTTCATTTTCATCTTAATTTCAAACGAAAATACAATCAAAAAGAAACTCAGATCCAACAATTGGTATCAGAGCTTGGACAGTCAAATTTGATTTAACAATCATTTTGACGTAAATAGTTCAGCTCATAACAGTTGATACTGATCGTTTGTTCGTCCGTTGAAAAACAGAGCAAGGATTAATCACCATTAAAGTTGATTTCTCAGTGTCTGTAAAACAACAAGAATGACGTCACAATCTCAGGATGATAAAAACAACATCGGCTCGCTTTTTAAACCACCTATGCTAAAAAGAAATGAGTACAACATCTGGCAGAGGAGGATGGGTCACATCCTCGCTCAACAAAGCACAGGTTGTTGGAAATCTGTCATTTATGGTCCCCATGTTCCTTCAGTGCCAAGTGCTGAAGATGCTAAAAAGTTCGTTCCAAAACCAGTTGAAAATTATACCGACTTTCAAAAGATCGAACTAGATGCTAAAGCGTTTAGCATCGTAGCATCAGCGCTGCCCAATGAGATATATGCTGGACTGTTACATTGTAACAGTGCCAAAGAGTTATGGGACGCACTTAAGGAACAGTTTGGGGGAACTGAGGAAGTCATAGAAAACAATAGGGAAATCCTGAACCAACAGTATGAAACATTTTGCTACGTTAAAGGCGAATCACTAACGCAACAATTTGAGCGTTTCAGTTGTCTCATCAGTGAACTGAGGCTTGTTAACACCACTTTTACAAACTCAACTCAAAATAGCAGGTTCCTCAGGTCACTGCCAGAAAAATGGGACACCATAGCTTTTGTCACCAGAAACTCACCTGAATTCAAGGATCTGACCTTGACCCAACTCCATGGTCGACTCCTGACCTACGAAAGGGAGTTGAACCAGAAAAGGAGGTTACAAGAGTCAGGAAAAGTTACCGATGATTACACTTTCGGTAATACTGCTCTTCTGGGTCAAGAAGAATCTGGGAGCAGTGGTAAGGATCAGGGTTTTGATCACTTCATTGACATAACTGCTGGTGCAAATTTTAACAACCCTGATCCTCACTCTGCTAGTTATGCATTCACTGCAAATGAAAACCAGATGTCAGACAATTTAAGTTTTGAACTAAATGATTTGCAACATTTTGATCCCACTGATTTAGAGGAAATGGACATCCTGCACCAACTGGCTTTGCTAAGTGGCAGAACTAGCAAGTTCTACAAAAGAACAGGGCGAAAATTCCCAGGTTTGCATGGGAATCTAAGGGTTGGGTTGGATAAATCGAAAATCAAGTGCTATAAGTGTAATAGGTTGGGACATTTCGCTAGGGAATGTAGGAGTCAAACTACTGGTCCCATAATTACTCATCCTAGCTCAAATCCTAGACCTCAAAACCAAAACACTGTGCACTATGCCCAATATACCCCAACAGCTCAAGTGAACACTGCTCACTATGCTGCTGCCCCTGTGCCAGTACATTATGTCCAAACTACTGTTCCACAAATCCAATATGTTCAAACCCCTGCTCCACAGGTACAAGTGCAAACTGTTGCACCTCAAACCACTGCTCCAGCAGCAGCACAACCAGATCAACAAAGTTTTTTCACTCAAGGGTTTGTTGACTGGAGCAGTATGCCTGAAGACCTTAATGATGAAAATTTTGCACTCTATGCTTCTAATGATTCTTCTCATGATGAGTTTTGTTTGATGGCATTAGAGTCAATACAGGAGGGGGTTGAAACTGAGGAGGAACAGCAGTGCTTTGAAACAGTGGAAGAGGTGACTGAAGCAGTGGTTACTGCTGTGGCTGGTGAACTACTGTTGGGAGAAAGTTCAGGTACCCTGATTGAACCACTGACAGATCCATGGTCCGAAGAGGACAAACAAGAAGAGAAAGAAGAAAAGGCTGGTGAAAAGAAGGTGAAAGCTGATGATGAGGAAGATCATCAATGTGATTGTGCAATGATGGCAGCTGCCAAGGTATCTCCTCAAGTTCTTGAAAAACTGTGTTCTGACAATTGCATAATTGCTTTTACTAACATTAAAGAGGTGAATGAAAACCTTCGGGATAAAATCTTGTCTGATGAAGTCAAATTTGAAAGGTCTTTAAAAGAACTTAAAAACAAATTGACTGAAAAAGAAAAAGAGAACAGCTGTCTGAAAGAAGAGCAAAGCATAACCAAAACCCAACTTCAAACTATGGTAGAAAAATACCAAGTTTGCAAAAAGGAGTTGGAATCCACCCAGATTACTTGTGAGAGATGGGTGGAATCCTGCAGAGGATATGTGGTGATGCTTGCTAAACAGATTGAAAGTAATGTGAAATTTGGGGTTGGGTATAGAAAATATGATGATGAATGCATTACTTGTGAAAAATCTGTTGAAAACACTGATGTAACCACTGAGTTCATCCCCACAAACAAGAATGGCCAAGAAGTGAAAATCACTGACAAACTTGGTAACAAAATCACACTTGGCAGAACAAGGAGTTCCTCTACTTTTGAAGAACTTGAAAAATATCAGTTTAAACCCACTTGGTCTGACGAGTGTGATATTCTTGAAAATTTCAAGCCAATGGACTTTACATCAACTGATGGTGTTAAAGCTCCAAAAGCTAAAGTCATTCCTCTCAAGGACATCCCAGCAGTGGTTAAAACCTCTGCTGCAAAGGAGTCCGAAAAGAGAAAGAAGAAAGAAAAAATTGATAACTTGTTTTGTGAATTCTGTGAGAAAAGGAATCATCTAACAAAAGATTGTTTCCACTTAAAAGCTTATGATCTAAACAGAACAAGTGTCATTGTCCCAGCAGAAAGCTGCATTGTTTGTGGTAAGACAAATCACAAAACTCAAGCATGTGTGTATCTCAAAAACTTTGATGTAAAAAAGAATGAGTACATGGCTAAAACATCCTTGAGTCCACCATCATCATCAACATCTGTCAAATTCACCAAGAAGCAACCACTGTTTATGCCAGTTCAAACAGCTGTTACAAAACAGCTGAACCAAACATTTGTCAAAAGAGATGTTCAGGTTACTGATGCACCCACTGCCAATCAGTTCAGAAAGGGCAGAGAAAAACAGTCTTACCAAAGGATTCCTCACGTTTATGAGGCCTACAAAAGGCCCTCTAAACCCAAAGTGAACAAGCATCCTTTTGGTTACCAGCAGATGATTGGTCAGGACCCACAACAGTGGTTAGAGAAACACTGTCCTAAAACAGTTCAAATTCCTGACCTAACCACTGTCCATCATTCTGCATCCATCCCAGACACTGTTGAGACCCCATCCAAAGCCTTGTTGGCTTTGGAGACCTTAATGAACTAATCCTTTTACTTCATGTGCAGGGAGCTTCTGCATGCTTTGATAGTCTTTGGTATGTAGATAGTGGAGGCTCCAGGCACATGACAGGATGTAAAGCCCTCCTCAAAGACTTTAAAATCCATGGAGGGGGTGATATATCCTTTGGGAATAATAGTAAAGGAAAAGTTCTGGGATCGGGTACAGTGGAGTCTGGAAAAGTAAAATTTGAAAATGTCAATCTAATAGACAATCTAAAATTCAACCTTATGAGTGTGTCCCAAATGAGTGACAAGGGTTTTGGGTCATTCTTCACAAAAGATTGTTGTAGGATTGTTGGACCAGAAATGGTCAAAAAGATTGAAGCAATAATCAAAACTGGTCAAACTAAACTTGTTGCTCAAAGAAGTGGCAATGTTTATGTTGTTGACATGTCAAAAGAGTGTCCCAGAGCTGATGCCTGTCTGTTCTCAGCTGCCTCTAACAAAGAGACAGAACTTTGGCACAGAAGGCTGGGACACACAAATCTTAAGACAATCACAGAAATTTCAAAAAATGGTTTGGTGAGAGGCCTACCACAAAAATTGTTTTCATGTCCTGAACATTGCATTTCCTGTTTAAAAGGAAAACAGCATAAAAGTTCTTACAAGTCCATTGAAGAGTCCAAAACAACCCAGTGTTTGCAAATGCTACACATGGATTTGTTTGGCCCAGTTCAAGTCATGAGCCTTAAAAAGAAAAGATATTGTTTGGTTATTGTTGATGACTTTTCTAGGTTCACATGGACTTTCTTTTTGCACTCAAAAGATGAAACTGCAGGCATTTTGCAAGACTTTGTAATACAGGTTGAAAAGCAATTTGACCTTCCAGTGAAAAGCTTCAGGAGTGACAATGGCACAGAATTCAAAAATAGGGAGTTGGATGCCTTCTGTGTGAAGAAAGGGATTGTAAGGCAGTACAGCATCCCAAGAACACCAGAGCAGAATGGGGTAGTGGAAAGGAAGAACAGAACTCTGATTGAGGCTGCCAGAACCATGCTTGCAGATTCAGGTTTGCCATTAACTTTTTGGGCAGAGGCAGTAAACACTGCTTGCTATGTTCAGAACAGAGTTTTAATAAACCCCAGGCACAAAAAGACTGCCTATGAAATTCTGTATAAAATTAAACCACTGATCTCATATTTCAAAGTGTTTGGCTGCCCATGCTTTATTTTGAACTTAAAAGATTCCATTTCAAAATTTGCAGCCAAAATTGATTGTGGTTATCATCTGGGATACTCAACCACTGCCAAGGCCTACAAAGTGTTCAATACACGGACCAAGGCAGTGGATGAGACTTTGAATGTAAAGTTCAATGAACTTTCATCAATGAAAATCCCAGCAAACCCTGCAGATCTGTTTGATCTTGAAAAATTCACTTTTGAAAATACTGCTGTCAAGACTAACAGTGCAGGTCCATCAGAGGATACAACACCAGACTATGGGTATGAAATCATCATCCCTCAAAGGTCTGCCACAAAGGGAAAAGCACCAACTGTTCAAAACAGTTGTCAAAGCTCAACCACTGCTACCTCAACAGTTATTGACCAAAGTAGCCCATCAACCATTGCTTCCACATCCTCAAACACTGCTGACAAAAGTCCTCAAACAGTGGATAAAAGTCAGCAGTTGTCCACTTCATTACCTCCTATGCCACCACCTTTTGAAACCACTGCTGGATCATCAAAGTCTCCAGCAGTGGTTAGCTCAGATGATACACATTTGCAGCCTTCACCAACCAATGCCATCATACCATACCAAGGAGATTTAATCTTCTTGAGATCTCATCCACCTGATCAAATCATTGGCAACATAAATGAAGGGGTACTCACAAGAAGTCAAACCCAAAACATTTGTCTTTTTGCTGGTTTTCTATCACTCCATCAGCCAGTCAAGTACCAAGAGGCACTAAAAGACAACAGCTGGGTAGAAGCCATGCAAGAGGAGCTCCAACAGTTTAAAAGACAACAAGTATGGGAGCTTGTACCACTGCCAGAAGAGGTTAGTCCCATTGGCACAAAGTGGGTCTTCAAGAACAAAACTGATGAAAGGGGTATTGTTGTCAAGAATAAAGCCAGGCTTGTGGTTCAAGGTTACAGACAGGAAGAGGGGATTGATTATGATGAAACATTTGCCCCTGTTGCAAGATTGGAAGCCATTAGACTGTTCCTGGCCTTTGCTGTCAACCACAATATGAAGGTGTTTCAAATGGATATCAAAAGTGCTTTCCTCTATGGTACAATTCAAGAAGAGGTGTATGTTTGTCAACCTCCAGGTTTTGAGGATCCATTTTATCCAGATCATGTCTACAGGCTAAACAAAGCCTTGTATGGCTTGAAACAAGCACCAAGGGCCTGGTATGAAACTCTTTCCAACTTCCTACTCTCAAATGGTTTCAAAAGAGGTACCATTGATAAAACACTGTTTTTAAAATGGAGAGGGAAGGATTTAATGATTGTCCAGATTTATGTGGATGACATTATTTTTGGAAGCACATGTAACTCAATGTGTGAAGAGTTTAGAGAACTCATGACAGCTGAGTTTGAAATGAGTGCTATGGGTGAGCTGCAGTGCTTTCTTGGTCTCCAAGTACAGCAATTGCAAAATGGAACTTTCATTCATCAAAGCAAATATGCTAAAGAACTTTTAACCAAATTTGATATGAATGATTGTAAACCATGCAGCACACCCATGGCAACAAATAAGCTGGTCATGTCTGATGAAAAGGATGAGCTGATTGACCAAACACTTTATAGAAGCATGATTGGGTCTTTATTGTACCTAACTGCATCTAGACCAGACATCATGTTTGCAACATGTGTCTGTGCAAGAAGTCAATCAGCTCCCAGAAAATCAAATCTCATTGCTGTAAAAAGGATCTTCAGATACATAAAAGGTGCTCCCACACTTGGTATCTGGTATCCAGCTAATGGGAACATCAAGCTTTCAGGTTTCTCAGACAGTGACTTTGCTGGATGTCACACCACAAGGAAGTCCACATCAGGAGGGTGCCAGTTTCTAGGTGATTGCTTAGTCTCATGGCAAAGCAAAAAGCAAGCAGCTGTTTCAACATCCACTGCTGAAGCTGAATACATTGCTGCTGCAAGCTGTACAGCCCAACTCCTGTGGCTTCAAAATCAGTTGCTGGATTTTGGTATCACTGCCTTAAAGACACCACTCATGTTGGACAGTCAGGCAGCAGAAAATATCATCAAAAATCCAGTTTCCCATTCAACCACCAAACACATCGACATCAGACATCACTTTGTGAGGGATTGCTATGAAAAAGGTTTGATTTCTCTGCATCATGTCCCAACTAAAGACCAGCTGGCTGATGTGCTCACAAAAGCACTTGATACAGCCACTTTTGAAAGTTTGGTCTCTAGAATTGGGATGCTGAACATGGAATAACAAGCAACATCTTGTTTTTCTATGAATAAAAGCAACAAAATGTTTTCAGAAAATCAAAACTCCATCCTTAAAAATAGCTAAAAATGAAATTTTTCATTAAATCCTTAAAAGTCTGCCATTAACCACTGATTGTTCAAAAGTCTGCTCTACTTCAAAAGTCTGTCCACTGCTGAAAGTCAACCCCTGCTCTCTCATTACCTTGATAAACTCTGTTGTTCAAAAGCAGTGTCTTATCCACTGATATGCTATCCACTGATAGTGAAAATCATCCACTGCTTTCATACCACTGCCTTCATCTGTCCCTATCACACAAGTACTGTCCTTCACTTTCAACAGGGGTTGTCACGTGGGCAGTACATATTGGTCAGACCTTTTGTAACGGCTGCCACCTCAGCATTCACTTTCTTCCCTATAAAATCCCCCACTCACCACCAAAACAGGGTTTTACTGTCGAATTGAATTCTTAAAAATTCTATTCTCAAAGCAGTTTTTTTTCATCTCATTTCTTCACAAATTTCTTCGATCAATCATCCTCAAAATGACAAAATCAAAGAAATCTGCAAAACCCTCATCCAAATCATCATCGAAAACAGCCTCTCAAAAGGCAATCTCCACTGAAATTCCACATAAACCATCTCACAATCTCCTGGGTCTTCTCACAAAACCAGGAACCACCAAAGTTTTCGATTCCATCATTGATCTCATGGCAAAATCAAAGTACAAAACTTTGTTCACTGCCGATGCACCAATCTATTTGACGACCCAAAGGGAGTTCTGGAAAAATGCAACCCTTGAAAAACAAGGAGACACTGCAACCACCATAAACTCTTCGATAAAGGGTAAAGTTGTCCAAATCACGCCACAATCCATTTCAGAGGTCTTTCAACTCGGTGATCAGGAAGGTAAAATTTCTTCACTAAAAACGAGTTACAAACTGACTTCATTGAGAGAGGGTATGAAGCCACAATGATGAAGAAAATTACCTTAGAAAAAGGTTATTTTCCGTCTGCAACCAGATTTTTATTTCATACCCTCCTCCTATGTGTTTCAAACAAAACCACTTCTTTCAATGAAATCCCTTTAAAGATTCAAAATCTGGGATATGCAATTCTTCAAGGAGAAAATTTTAACTATTCTCGGGAAATTTTTAAAGATTTGGTTAATAATGTTGCAACAAAATCATTCTTACTGTTTCCAAGATTTTTAAGTTACTATTTTACAAAGAAATTCAGTAAGGATGATTTAGCTGCAATAAACCAAGGTGATCCTACTCAAATAAACAGTTTAACTACTGAAACTTTTTCAAGGATGTTAGAACCTTGCAAAACACAAGCAGAGGTGCCTGAGCAGATTTTAGCAGTTACAACTGCTCCTCAGGTATCTGCTGCTGAGCTCACAGCTCAAGGTGATCAAAGCAGCAGCACAACTACTTTGAAACCCACACCTACTATCTCCAAAAAGCCAAACAGAAAAACTCAAAAACCCACAAAACCCATCAAAAAGGCAACTCTGGAGGATGAGATACCAGAGCTCCTGCCAGTGACAACACAAAAGTCACAAGAAACCACTGCTGCTACTTCCTCACAGCAGTTAGTACAAATATCTCAACCCATAACCGAATCTCCTCCTGTTTCTTCACAAAAAGAACAGGTTGTACAAATAGGGTCTCCACATCATGATGCTCTGGAAACACTCGTTTCTATCATCCACAGTCCAATGCCCGGGACACATCCTATTTCTACACCACTCATCACATCCAAAATTCCCTCACCAATAAAACCACTGTTGGATGCAATTGATTTGAACCAGGCATTAACCAGTCCTTCTCAATCACCTACTAATGAGAATATACCTCAACAACTGACTGGGTCTGATGTATCAATCTTTGCTAACCCACCAACACAACCTGAGGAGGTTACACCCCATGAGTTACAAATAACTCTTGGTGGTAATCTAAGTGAAGCAGCCACTACAACTGTTGAACCTACAGGTTTACAGTTGGACAGTGGTTACATTAATAAGACTTCCTTGGAGGCAATTCCTTTTATAGCACCTCTGCCAACCACTAGTGGATTCATTTATCCTACTGGAAACATCAAAAGGTTGTCAAGTGTTGAAGGAAGAAGACCCCAGTACCAAGAAAAAGGGGCATCAGTGGTTAATGTTTGGAGTATACTCCCTACATCTACCACTGATAAAACCACTGCTAGTGGGAAATCAGATGATCCCATTAACTTGGGTGATGGTTTAAAGTACCAGAAATTGACGGATCGTATTGCAAAGCTTGATAACTCTGTTGAAGAACTCAAAGATATGCTACAACAGGTGTTACAAGTTCAGAAGGTACAAACAACTGTTGTTCCACCTCAAGCACCTGCTCCACAAAGGGCACCTGCTACAAATGAGCTCTGGAATCTATTTCACTCTTTTCTCCAACAACAAGCACAATTAGCAGATCAGCAACATGAAAAACATGTACAACAGCTGAGAAATGCAATGGAGTCAAGGTTCAAGAACACTCAGGCTGATTTAAAGGCTCTCAAAACTCAGATCTTGCAAACCACTGGCAATGCTCCTCCAAAAGTCCGCTACATTTATCAAATCCCCGAAGATAATGCCAAAAAGGGGGAGAAAATTAAGGAGTGGAAAAGGAAGGGTATAGAGGATGGTCTCTATCTTGAACCAGAAAATTCAAACATGACCAAAAAGATCCCTTTGCCAGATGGCAGCAAGAAAATTGATGTGACAACAAATGCACTAGCAGAAGCAGTTGCAAGTGTAAAAAGGGATAGAGAGGCCAAAAAGAAAGCCAGGGTGGACAGAATGGATCATCCAGATCAGGGTACTTCTGGGTCAAAGGATCATGAAAATCCTGTTGAGGAAAAGAAGAAGCCTACTAGAAAAGTGAGGCAACCCAAATCCATTCCAACCAGACGTTCAAAGTCTGCTCAAAAACCACCATACAAAACAGCTGATGCAACAGGAGTTACAAAAACTATTGCTTGCCAAACAGTTGTTCCATCAACACACACCACTTCAACACACACAACATCCACTGCTTTACCATCATCACCACCAAAAAACAACACCTGCTGACATACAGCAGAAGACAGCAGATGTTATAACATCTGTTGTAATGACAACAGTAGTTGAAACACCAGTTGTTTCAACAGCTGTTAGTCAATCACAATCCACTGCCACTACATCTACCACCACTGTTCCATCCAAAACATCATCAGTCCCTCCTACAAAAAGGAGAAGACTAATTCTCAAAGATGATGACAATTCACCACCACAAACATCTTCAAAATCTTTAGCACTTGTCACAATTCCAAAACATGTTCCTCTCTCTTCAGTTAAAATGTACAAGCCCTTACCTCCTGCAGGTGTTCAATTTCCTCTTGAATTAGCAGCTGTTAGAGAAGAAATAAATCTTTTTACTTTGAGGATGACCCTGCCAAAAGGAGTTTGCCATCAATAAAAGGATATCCATGGCCTAAAAATGTTGATGAATATTTGGAAATCAAGGCCAAGCAAGCAGAGGATATCTCAAAGAAAAACACACAAGGGAAATCTGATAAAGAAATTGCACAGAGAAGTCAATATTTGCTCACACAAGTCAGATCCCTAGAGCAATTTGCAAAAAATGTTAGTCAACAAATTTCTGAAAGAGCAGCTGAAACTCTGAAGAAAGACTACATTGAAAGCATCATGGCTCACAAGAAGTACAAAGGAGAGAGATACATGTACAAAGAATGGACTATTCCTGAACTTGAAAATGAAGCAGCAAGAATTCAAGACATGATAAAAAGGAAAGTCACTCACACTCCTCCTAACTGGGCAAAGTTTAGAAAGAATGTACCTGACAAACAGGAAGAGCTGAGGAGAATGAAAGAGGAACTGGTAGCAGCTGATTATAGAAACAAAAGACAAGTTGCTAGATGGAAAGAAGATGTGGTCAGGGCTACTTACAAAAAGTTGGAACAATTAAGAAAGAAAGATCCCACAGTTCCTCAAAAGCCTAACTATCCTGAAGCAGCGGTTTCAAAAAGACCATCAAAGCTGCAAATCAGGAGATCCACAGCTCCAGTTGGTGCTGCCATCTACAAAAGAAGGCCACACAAACAGCTGATTGCTGAAACCATCAAAGAGTTAATGGAAGGTGAAGACCTTGGAAAAGAGGGTATAAAGAAAATGATCATGGAAACTCTTGGTTTGGATCAAACTGCAAGTACTGCTCAGCCAGTCATGAATAGGCCAGCCTCTCCAAATACTTCTGCAAATAAACATCTCCCAAGAAACCCACCAGGCTCAAAAATACAAAAGTGGGAAACTGACAAACAGACCTGCGTATTGACCTTGCTCAGGTCTGGTGGAGTAGTGGAGAAAATATCAAGGGAACAAGCTCTTGGCCTGAGTCTTGAAGATTTGCAGGATCTCCTTGATCTTCCACTTAGTAGGGATGATGAAGATACAGATGCCCTAGACTTTGAATTACAATTTAAAGGTCAGATAAGGGAGCTGTTGATGAGGCAATAAAGAATTCCACAAATAATGAAGAGTTTTGGCATTATCTGTTCCAGGGGGAGATTGTTGGGATTGAACCCTATCAGAGGAACAGATAATTAAAGCCAAAACTGGATCAGAGCAGTGGATCCAGAATAAGCAGACGATTACAGTTAGTTCATGCAAATATCTCCCCTTGAAAGTGGTTTTATATCTGCTGACCTCCTATCTGCTGATCATACTAAGTGCTGACCTATAACTGCTGCTTTGCATCTACTGACAAATGACAAAGACTGATAGAAGACCAAAGCTCTGCTGACTCAATCTACTGCCTTGAGTCAAGTACTGCTGATCCGGACAGGCACTGCTGGGTTCACAGCAGTGGAAGGATGCAGCAGCTGTTTAAGTGTCTTTTATGTAAAGAAATGTAATAGCAGTAGTTAGTAGATCAGAGGTTGTATAGATCAGTAGTTAGAGTTTGTTAGGAGGTTAGATGTCACTTTCATGGTGACGTCAGCTAAGATGCTCAGTGGTTTGCAAGTGCCTATAAATAGTTCAGTACTTTGTACTGTTCTATTAGCTCTTTCACCACATCGTCTTCTTTGCACGAACAAACTACTGAGCTCTGGCTGAGGGGGAGTTTGCATTCATACATCAATCATTGTAATCGTTGTTGAAACAAATTCAATCTTTCGATTCATTGTGTAAAGATGTTTGATTAAAGTATTACTCTCGTTTGATTGTATGCAAAGTTTGTTTTCATCTTAATTCCGCTGCACAACTCTTTCATTTTCATCTTAATTTCAAACGAAAATACAATCAAAAAGAAACTCAGATCCAACAAAAGTCATTAATACAAAACCAAGTAAAAAGTGCGAAAATATTAGAAATAAAAAGTATTACACTAGACACTTGTCTTCACCAAGTGATGTAAGAGACTTAGGCAAACATGGCATTGATTGTCAAGAACTCTTACGATCAATCTTGGATCCCGAGACGACTCACACACTCTATGATGGACAATGGATGATGGTGGTGGATGATGGTGTTATGGTGGTGGTGGGTGGTGGGTGAAGTGTGAGAGAGGTGGTGTGCCAAAGGATGGTTTGAGCTTGAGCCAATCACTCCTATTTATAGGCTGAACAGAAGCTCGGGCACGGCCCCGTGTCCAGTGGGCACGGCCCCGTGTCCACATCCTTCTCTTTCTTCATTTAATGCAGCTTGTCTTATTAGTTGACCACGCCCCCGTGTCCGCTGAGCACGACCCCGTGTGCAGAAGAATCTTAGTACTATGAAGATTTGCCTGGATTGTGCGAATCTTATAGTTGACCACGGCCCCGTGTCCGCTGAGCACGGCCCCGTGGTGGGCAATAGAAGCTTCTACCACTTTGTCTTTTCTGCTGACACTTGGGCACGCCCCCGTGCTGGCTGAGCACGGTGCGTGTTCAGTCTTCTGTTATCTTGTTTTGCTTGGGAAGATGCTGTCGTGGGGTCGGGCATGTCACGTCTTGTTCCTTTTCTTGTATTTATGTTAGATTTTGATGTCTTTTTGCTTCTTTTGTTAATTTGAGCTCATTTAATCCTGAAAATACAAAAGGAAGACAAAAGCACACTTTTTCCAACATTAGTACTAAAAAGGGTTAGTTTTATGCCACAATTGATGTAATTTATATGTTGCATTTTGCACACATCAAATACCCCCACACTTGAATATTTGCTTGTCCTCAAGCAAAACTCTTTAATATGTGGCTATTACACTCCCAAATGGAATGGGTAGAGAAGAAGGTTTTTGGGCTTGTCATAGAGTGTCGGGATTTCCAAGATTCTTTATTTAGTTTTATTTTTATTTATTTACAATCCTATTCGTCATGATTTATTTAAAACTTTTCATAAGATAAATTACTTATTAGGGCATAACATGCCTTTGTAAAATTCTATTTATATACAAGTTCACATACCTCACGGGGATCACTCAACACTCGGCCGAAAATGTATTTTTGTGGATCACTCGAGAGCGGCATGGAACTTACTCCTACCATAGGCTTGCCAAACAATCAATCCTCCTCCTTTTTAACTTATATACCTTTGTAAATATCAAGAGGACTTTTTGGGTGAAGGGTTAGGCTTGGGTTAAAGGTAGGTGGTTGGGTTAGTAGTTAGTGGTTAGTAGAAAAAGGGCGAAAAGCGTAACAAGCGTCGATTTTCGTAAGACTTTTTAATTTTTGTAACTTTTATTTTGATGAAGCTATTATTCAAACAAAGTTATTTGATGAACTTGTTTGTTTATTTTCTTTTGCTTCATCACACACAATTTTTTTTTTTTTGAAAGTCATATGAGAAACCGAGCTAGTTACTAAAACAAAGGGTAAAAAATAAAAAAGGTTTTGGTGAGTAAAAGGGTGTTTGGTTTGGGTTATGAAATGAAAAGGTTTAGGCTCAAAGGGGCTAACTAGGGGGATTTTGGGTAGGTGGTAAAAAAAAATGGTGTAGAAATAAAAAAAAAGGGTTAGTCCTAATGCCTCCATCATTTACTTACTCGGGTTTAAGTTGGAAAGGACCGGGAATGTATCGTCGTGGCAAGTTCTAGAGTCGTAAGAACCAAGCGGCTATTCACACAAGAAACGAAAAATGAGCATTTAGTTTAAAGATATATATTTGTATGCTCAATAAAGGCTCAAAACTCACTTTTGTGGGAATGGGTTTTGATGTGATCAAGTATATATAATTAAATTTTAACTAAGCATGTCATGCCTTTTCATAATTTTCTTATGTTGGTTCTTTTTATCACGACGCTATCGGTTGTAAATTCGTAAAAATATAACCTTTTTTTAGAACTTGAATTTCCCGAGTTAAACCTAGACAAGTAAAAAAATATTTGGGGTGATTAGCGGTTCCAATAGAGTTTTGTGTAAGGCTTGTATTTAGGACTTGCAAGATTCAAGGTTTTAGCATCCCCCCCCCCCCACACTTAAATTACACATTGTCCTCAATGTGTCCCAAAAATAAGTTTTTAGGTTGATTGAATGTGTAAAAAGGTGTAAAAAGCAAAAAAGTTTGTGTTACTGGGCGCTGAACACGGCCCCGTGTTGTCCGGGCACGGCCCCGTGTTCAAGTGCCAGTAACAAAATTAAATTAAGAGAAACAGAAGCCTGGACACGGGGGCGTGTTGAGTGAACACGGCCCGTGTCCAGTTACCTGAACTGGGTCTTTTTCTGCAGACTGTGCAGCACGGGGCCGTGTTGGGCGGACACGGCCCGTGCCGAGCTTACTGTAAACGAAGAATTTTGTCGGATGGTCCTGTTTTCCTGCATGGGGTGCTGGTTCAAGTTTCCCTTTGTATCATTTGCCATCTCAAGTGTGTTTTATTCCTGAAAATTAAAACTAACTAGAAAACATGAAAATTAATCTAAACTAAACTAAGGATAGTTCCGCGGAATGCCTCCGTGGTGCGCCACGTTTATAAGGGTCCTTGGCTAGACCCAAAGCCTGGTCATATGTTACCCAAGTGGGATGTATTGCATCCCATGTTACACCGTCGGAGAGCTTCATCCAAGCGTGAGTCTATGACCTTCATGTAGTTGACCGGGTCTTCGTCCTCTACTCTCTTTCCACATTCAAACTTCACTTCCTTGTCCCCAAACTTCAATGTTAACGTTCCGTCATTCATGTCCACCACTGCTTGGGCGGTGGCTAGAAATGGCCTCCCGAGGATGAGAGGGACATCGGTATCTTCCTCCATGTCTAGGATGACAAAGTCGGTTGGGAACACGAAGTTGTCAACCTTGACCAATAGATTTTAAGCGACACCTTGTGGAAATTTGACGGATCTATCGGCGAGTTGTATGCTCATCTTTGTAGGGCTTGTTGTTCCTAGGCCGAGTCGTTTGAACATTGATGTGGGCATGAGGTTAATGCTAGCCCCAAGATCGGCTAATGCATTACGAACGAGGGATTCCCCGATCGAGCAAGGAATCGTGAAACTTCCGGGATCAATTTTCTTTTGTGGGAGTTTGTTGAGTACTAGGGCGGAGCATTCTTCGCCTAATTTAACTAATTGCAATGATTCAATTTTCCTTTTGTGAGTGAGGAAATCCCTCATGAATTTTGTATATTTAGGCATTTGGGTTAGGACCTCAATAAAAGGAATATTAACATGCAATTGTTTTAGTAAATTTTCGAACTTTGCGAATTGCTCATCGGTCTTTTGACGATTTAACCGACCAGGGTATGGAACAGGAGGAGTCTTGGTGGGCTCTTGATTTGGTGGAGAAGCCTTTTCTGGTTGAGGTGTGGGTGAAGTCGTGCTTTGTCTGAGTTGACTTCCTTCAACCGGTGGTAATCACGGTTCGGTTTCTCAATGTGATGAGGTGTACTTGCGCCTTTGGGTTGGTTTCGGTATTACTCGGTAACGCGCCTTGTGGTCTCTCGGAGAAATTTTGAGCTATTTGATTTAATTGTTTTTCAATGTTTTGAATGCTAGCTTGTTGATTTCTAAAATTCGATTCCAATTGTTGAAATCGATCCGAGTTTTTCTTTTCGGTGTCGGAGATGAGGCGAGATACAGTATCTTCAAGCCTTTCTCTTCCACCTTGTTGTTGAGAAAAATTTTGCGGTTGTTGAAAGTTAGTTCGTTGGTTACTACTTTTGCCGGGATCTCTCCAACCAAGGTTTGGGTGGTTACGCCATCCTTGGTTGTAGGTACCCGTTGGAGGACCCAACGGCCTAGGTCTGTTATCAATGTAGTTTACCGTTTCTGTTTGTTCATCTAATTCTTTCATACAACTCCAATTTTCATGTGGCCCACCACACCCTTCACAAGCCATAACCAAGGCCGTTTTTGTCATTTCTAGCTTTTTGATTTTCGAAGAGAGGGCCTCGATTTGGGCTTGTAAAGAGGTGCTTTCATCAACCTTATGGGCGCCCGGGGCAATAGATTTATTACCTCGGGGAGTGTGCCATTGAAAATTGGTTTGAGCAATTTCCTCAATTTGATTATATATTTCATTTGGGCGACGATTACCTAAAAGTCCCCCGGAGCTAGAATCAAGTGTTTGTCTTGTGTGTGGCAACAACCCATTGTAGAAAGTGGATACTTGCTGCCATACCGCAAGACCGTGATGAGGACACTTTCTTAGTAGCTCCTTGAACCTTTCCCAAGTTTCATATAAGGATTCCCCATCTTCTTGTGAATATGTATTAATTTCAGTCATTAATTTAGCCGTTTTAGCAGGAGGGAAATACTTATATAGAAACTTTTGGGCTAGTTCATCCCAGGTGTTTACCGAGCCAACTGGGAGGGTGTTAAGCCAAGCCTTAGCTCAGTCTTTTAGTGAAAATGGAAACATCCGAAGGCGAATGGCGTCGTTTAATGCTCCATTGATACGAAAGGTATCACATATTTCCAAGAAATTAGTAATATGTAGATGGGGATCCTCGTCCGCAAGCCCATGGAAGGTTGCGGAGTTTTGAAGCATTTGTATCAAATGCGGCCGAAGTTCGAAGTTGTTGGCTTCGACATTCGGTGCATTGATAGCGGCGCCTAGATTACCTACGGTGGGCCGTAGGTAATCCATGAGGGTACGTTGGTCCGCCATTGGAAGTGGGTCCCCCGAAACTTTCTCTTGATTTTTAGCTTTAAGTCTTTTTCTGAGAAAGCGTTCGGGTTCTTCTAGAGGTTCTTTTATGTCTCTACTAGAACTGGAGCTTATGCACTACGTAGGAAGTTTAAATGTGGCGCCAAGGTTCCAAGTCCTGCGATAAAAACAGAAAAGAATGTTGGTCAGAAGGTTCACCACGGCCCCGTGCTCAGCGAACACGGCCCGTGGTCAAGTTTACAGTAATTGTTCTCCGGATCCCTGTTACTGGGAGTTGGACACGGCCCCGTGTTGCACCGACACGGCCCCGTGCTCAGCCCTCTGTAACTCGGAAAATAAAAACTGCCAGTGATAGTGCTGGGCACGGCCCGTGTCCGACCAGGCACGGCCCGTGCTGAGCTCTGCAGAAACAGAAAAACTAAGAAAAAATCCTAAAAAAAATGAAAAATAAGAAAAACGATTAGGCCGTTGATTCCTAACTTTCTTAAAATCCTTGTGTCCCCGGCAACGGCTCCAAAAACTTGGTGCGTGTGAAGTGTTATATATATTAGGTGTATATTTTAAGCCCTTTAACACTTTTTTAGCCAAGTTTTAAATTTATAAAACACGATATTTACTAACACTAAACACACATATGGGCAAGTGCACCCATCGTGGGCGTAGTATAGTGTTGGTAAGATACCGAGGTTGTCCAAGGACACAAGAGCTTTTAGTACCGGTTTATCCTCAACGTCTAATCAAATCAAAAAGTTTAGAAAAATGTTTTAAGCTAAGAAAAATAAAAACTAATTAAAATGCTGAAAAATAAAAGAAAAAACAGATAGACAAGATGAATCACTTGGTTCCGACGCGTGTATAGTGTAACCTTTGATTATTTCCGCACTTTTGTACTTATTTAAGAGATTAGCTTAGTTATTGTAGTAGGCCCCTCTTTTGAAGGTGACGTTACCCTCAACCCAGTAGTTTGAGTTAGCAAGGATACAATCCGAAAGGGTCGGATTATTGAAAGATAATTAATTAAGTTATTAATGCAAATTATGGTAGGCCCCTCTTTTGGAGGTGACGTTACCCTCGACTAAGTAGTCTGAGTCAGCAGGGATACAGTCCTAAATAGCCGGGTTATAGTATTAATAGTAGTTAACTTATGAGGGGATCAAAGAGTTTGGACCCCCGCCATCCAATACCGTTAAGTATTGAAGGAGGTCCTACTAAATTTGACCCAGGTCCATTGCAGGACCTCTAAACGCTGAACAATGGCAAGACTCTTACCAAACCGTTCCCTTAACCCCCGACCAGGTAGCCAACATACCTCCGTATAGACCGTGGAGATATGAATGGTGAAAATCTTTTATTTTATATAGACAGTAAAATAATGTCAAGACACCACGGAAAAACGGTAAGGAAGAATCACCTTCAACAAAAGAAACTAGTTATTAAAGTCATTAATACAAAACCAAGTAAAAAGTGCGAAAAGATTAGAAATAAAAAGTATTACACTAGACACTTGTCTTCACCAAGTGATGTAAGAGACTTAGGCAAACATGGCCTTGATTGTCAAGAACTCTTACGATCAATCTTGGATCCCGAGACGACTCACACACTCTATGATGGACAATGGATGATGGTGGTGGATGATGGTGTTATGGTGGTGGTAGGTGGTGGGTGAAGTGTGAGAGAGGTGGTGTGCCAAGGGATGGTTTGAGCTTGAGCCAAGCACTCCTATTTATAGGCTGAACAGAAGCTCGGACACGGCCCCGTGTCCAGTGGGCACGGCCCCGTGTCCACATCCTTCTCTTTCTTCATTTAATGCAGCTTGTCTTATTAGTTGACCACGCCCCCGTGTCCGCTGAGCACGACCCCGTGTACAGAAGAATCTTTGTACTATGAAGATTTGCCTGGATTGTGCGAATCTTATAGTTGACCACGGCCCCGTGTCCGCTGAGCACGGCCCCGTGGTGGGCAATAGAAGCTTCTACCACTTTGTCTTTTCTGCTGACACTTGGGCACGCCCCCGTGCTGGCTGAGCACGGGGCGTGTTCAGTCTTCTGTTATCTTGTTTTGCTTGGGAAGATGCTGTCGTGGGGTCGGGCATGTCACGTCTTGTTCCTTTTCTTGTATTTATGTTAGATTTTGATGTCTTTTTGCTTCTTTTGTTAATTTGAGCTCATTTAATCCTGAAAATACAAAAGGAAGACAAAAGCACACTTTTTCCAACATTAGTACTAAAAAAGGGTTAGTTTTATGCCACAATTGATGTAATTTATATGTAGCATTTTGCACACATCAGCCTCCACAAAGTTAACTCTGCACAAGAAGAAACACTAAAGATGATTGCACAAACCATAAAGAGTAACAACAGATACAACAAATCCAGGGCAAAAAGATACCTTTTTTACCGAAGAAGGCCTTGGGGCGAACTGAGTAGGAGGGGCTCAACCCCCCCATAGCCAGGATTCCCTCAGAAAAAGTAAAAGCCCTCGTCGGATTTTCGTACATACGCTTCCACTGGACGGTTTCATTGGCAGACAAGGTGGGAACACTGTCTTCAATAGTGGCCTCGACATCTCTTGGCAGTGGAGACTCTGGTATCATGGCAGCGGAAACGAAGATAAACCGACTCTTCCATTCTTTAGGATAAGTGGAAGTCGGCATAAAAAAGTAGCAAGGCCGAGACACACTGTTCTGCCGTTTGGCAAAGGTGAACCAATCCCCATCAGATATCAGTTTATAAAACATGCAGAACAAGGGGACAGACGGCTCGCCAGAGACAGCCGCACAAGATAACTCGAAATGCACCACCCTCATAAGCCCTAGAGGGTGCAATTGAGAGAAATGAACACCGAAGTGCCGCAATAGGGCTATCTTGAAGGGAGAAAGGGGCTACCGGACTCCACAGGAGGAAAATGCCAAAGTGTAAAGGACAATCCTATCGGGAGTACACTCAGCCGGTTCATCAGGGCCCGGCAAGGTGGGAGAAAAAAGCTCAGGGATATTGTAGGTCTCGACAAAGGACTTCAAGTCCTTCGCTGTCAAGACCGGTCGAATTGCAGAACGACCGGTACGGCTCATGGTCAAGAGAAAGATGGTGATCGGAGAAGTTTGAAGGAAAGGAAGAAAGAACTAGAAGAAATGGAGAAGAAGTTTGAGGGAAAATAGGGGTATTTAAAAGAAGTAACTGACAAGCAGGAAACCATCACATCAACCGTCCCTTCAAAATTTAAAAAGGAGGTGCACGTGTATTAAGGGATTAAACCCCCGCCACTAGTTTTCAGCGAAATGATGGGCCTCGAGAAAAGGAAGGGCAATTAATAGTTAGTCAAAAATGGGCCCACATTCGCAGCCCAAGAAAATTAACCTCCTTCTTGTACAGTTGTGACTCAGCCCCGGATCACGAGCCTTGGGTCTCAGAACCAGGGACTAAAGATGACTTGACGACGGGCCAATGGGAAATCCCATTTACCCGCTTTGGGATGTCATCATGCATGCCCAACAGATAAGGCCCAAGAAACGGTCTTACTTGCCCACTAAGGTTTTCTCTTTGTAAAATGCGCGGGAAACAAGGACTCAGAGAACTCAGGCAACATTTAATGCCTGATATGAAAAGGATCTCGGCTGGCATCGTACTTCTCCAGCCGGAAACATTAAATGAGGCTGCCATCTTACCGTTGGGGGTCAGACATGTGTCTGAGCCCCCCAAAGACTTGCAGAATCCGTTGGATCATCTCACTAAAATATCTCACATGGAAGATAAGGTTTCATACTTATATAAGAGAGAGGAGCGGTGATCAGGGAGAAACGAAGGTATCGCATTAAGAGCTCTCTCTCATTTATTTTGACCAATATTCCCTTACATTAAATACACACACATTTATTGGATTCACACTATAGAGGAACATTCCGGTGATCACACTCATCGGAATAAACTCCTCAAGCTTTCCGGTAAGTTTACTTACTCTCACGCCTGAGCTTGGTCACGGATCCCCCTCCCGGGGCCCTCCGTGACGAGGCTAACGGTTTACTTTTTTGTAGCAACGAAGGCCGGGATATCTTGATGTCAGCGAAGACCCCTTGAACGTCATCCGGGATTTGGGTATTCGACACAGGGCCAGAATAGTGGACTCCATCAAGATGTCCAACAAAACTGATTGCACCAAAACATCACAAGCAGATTGGAAGGCCAAAGAAAAAGAGGAGAAAAACCATGGAAGAGGTTGAAGCTGGGTTTTCTAAGGGATGTAAGATAAAAAGAAAGGGGAGCACAATACAATGTAGCAAGTGCATTAAGAAGGCCATAATTGTCGAAGCTGCAAGGGTCAAGGTGGGACACAAATCATCACAGGTGGATACAACATAGGTCACACCATGTGCCCTAATATCATCACATGTTGCATAAGTGTGATGTTTTAATAATGGCTTTGGTTGTGTTTGAACAATTTGGTTTGTTTGTCGTTGCTTTGTGTTTGAACAATTTGGATGGTTATGTGTCACACCCCAACCGATGGCGGAAACATCGGAGTGAGACGAAAACGAGATTGTTCATCACTCATAATACTAAATTGTGACAAGTATTTAAATAATAAATTTCATTTCATTACTAAAAGAATCAATTACATCGTCTGAAAAAGAATACAACATGTAAAAAAAATGCAATACATTACAACGATTATTTAGAGTCTAAAATGGGTTTCTAGGCATTCTACTAAGTTCCATGCATCATCAACATCATCATTAACCTGCAACATGTTTTAAAAGCATAGTTCAATACAAACGTATTGGCGAGTACACAAGTTTTAGACACATAACATAAGTATAAAAGAATTTCTCAAATCCAACATGGCAATTTGGTATACAAGGTTGAACTAGCATGCATAACTAAAAGTCAAACCCGAGTGTCCACGAGAATAATGAGCATCCCTCGCCACAAAAGTGAACGAGACCGTTATGTATAATAATGTGCATCCCTCGATACCGAAGTGATCGAGACCGTAAAGTATGTAACTTAATAAAACCTCGTCGGGTGGTGTGCTACTACTATAGCGCTATAACTGTTAAGGTGGGCTAGCTAAGTTAATGACAAGTAGCATGTATGCGTTCTAGCATGTAACCTAAGCATATCAAATAGCATGTATAGCGGATTGAGCGAATAAAGTATATTTGTGTGAATTGTGTATTTTGACAAGTTAAACATGTTACACCGAAAGTGTGTTAAAGCGAAAAAAGGGTCAAGTGTACTCACAAAATGTTAATGTGAATGAGAGAATGGATGTGTTCGGTGTTGGAGTTTATGGGGTGTTTAGACTCGGAATTAGGAATTTAAAGTAGTAAGAGTATGTATATGAAAGTAATATCTAACTCTAGGATCTTGTTTATGACACTATAGTAAGTGGTTTCATGGGTCCCAAATTGCCCATTAGAATCATAACAAGTATCTTAGATGTTTAGATATGTTAGCCTAGGTTTATGACGAACAATCATGGCTTGATTATCATCACAAACTCAGCCATGTTTTATTATATAATTATATGTATATTTATAAGGTAATAATATAACCTAAAACTATGTCCAATCAAAGAATGTCATATAGCATCATGTATCGTCAAGCATGGAGGTTGAAACCTCATTATATGATTCACCACTACACACACCATCATGAAGATGGTGGGAGGGTCATGAATAACAAGGAAATAAATCTAATCTAACAAGTCATAAGAGTGTTCAAATGAAGGAGTGGAACTTAGTTTGGAAAGCCCAAGCTTCCATTTGTTCACACTTCACAAGTCACAAGTTCATCATATGGAAGATGATGACTTGTGCTTGTTTTCATCATTCGATTATCAAGTATAAATTGAAATAAAGTGAGTGTTTGCACTCATAACTTTGATGATAATCACCCTAATACAAACCCACCATCATAGACTTGATTGTGAGCTTGATGAGAATAAGATTCCATCAAGTTATTAATGTAAAAATGAACATACAAGAACTTATATCAAAACAGAAAGTTTATGGCACTTTGGACCTCAAATATGGTGAGGTTTCACCTTAGATTACCCAAGTAATCTTGTGAAAACCTTCCTAGAGGTTATCCAAGTGCTAAGAAAGAAGAAATGGGTAGAAAAGAGTAGTAGATGTGAGTTAGAACTCACTTAGAAATCACTTGAACTTTCTGTCCAAATTCTAGAAATTAGATGTGTTTGAGAGTGTTTTTGAGAGAGTTTAGTGGTTGATAAAGTGGTAAAAGAGTGTAGGAAGTGTTGGTTTTATAGTTGAGGTTTAGGGTTTTGAGTTAGGTGAGTTTTAAATGTAATTAGGTGAGAAAACACAACCAAACAAACACACAAATAACCAATCCTTGAGCTGAAAGTTATTTTATGCAGATTCAGGGGCCTGGCGGGTCGCGACGGAGGAGTGTGGTGGCGGTCGCGGGGCACGACGGCCTCCTTCCATGCCAAACTTTGATTTTTTTTGTCATTTCAGCCCCTAAACTCTTGTGTATTGTACATAATAGGGTATTTTAGGTGTAGAGTGCATGTGATAAGTATAATGAACATAATATTATGAGTGTTAGGCGTATAAGTCTCGTATTTAGGTATTAGCCAAGTGTATAAGTATGAAAACAAGTCTTGTGAAGGTATCAAGTGTATAAGTATAATCAAGTACATGCATATGTATACCTTTAAATCTCGTAACTACGAATACGTATCAAATGTACTTATAAGTTGAATATGTATATATGTATAAGTAACCAAGTATAATTCTCATGAAGTAATTCATTTTATTATGACAAATGCCTCGAGTTTACAACGATTTAAAACAAAGAATGATTACAAGAGGTTACAAGTTTCCTGAAATATAATTACAAGACGAGCTTTCTAAATATGGAAAGTTACGAAAAAGCGAGACGTTACATTATGTTGGTTGTGTTTGAACAGTTATGTTTTGTTAGACAATGTGTTGTATTAGACAATGTCTTTCTTGTCTTGAATTTGTCCTCGTGCTTATTGAAGAATTGTGTTAGAACCAAAGACAAGTCAAACATACTTTTATTATTGTCCTCATGTCTCTACCTCTACCGCGTCCGCTTTGATAATTTGCCAAATTCGCTTCCGGGAATGGGCTTGCACCGGCGGGTCGAGATTGATGATTTTGTAGTAGGAGCTTGTTGTTTTGCTCCGCGATCAGAAGACATGATATCAATTCATAATATTTAGTAAATTTACGTTCCTTGTATTGCTGCGACAGGAGCATGTTCGAGGCATGGAACGTTGAGAAAGTTTTTTCAAACATGTCTTCATCGGTTATTTTTTCATCACATAATTTAAGCTCGGAAGTAATGCGGAACAAGGCAGAGTTATACTCACTAACAGCTTTAAAATCATGTAGTCGTAAATGAAGCCATTCATACTGGGCTTCAGGGAGTAAGACCAACTTCTAGTGGTCAAAACGTTCTTTGATGTTTGTCCATAATTCAAGAGGGTCCTCAACATTTAGATATTCCCGCTTGAGATCTTCGTGAAGATGATGGCGGAGGAATATCATAGCTTTCGCTTTATCTTGAGATGAAGTTTGATTATCATCAATAATTGTCTCTCCCAAATTATTTGCCATCAAATGAATTTTAGCATCAAGAGTCCACGGGAGGTAGTTGTTCCCCGAGATGTCAAGGGCAGCGAATTCAAGCTTTGAGAAGTTCGACATTTTATCTACAAAGGAAAAGAGCATGCATTTAAAAAAACGAGCATGTTTATAAAATGTATATTGCATGAGAACTTCGGGTTCTCTTTTGCTAGAATTGCAGGTTCTAAACTTTATGTATGTTTATAAAATAGAGACGGAAAACAAACTCATTTATTGATTTTGTATCCTGTAATATGATTGTCTGGTAACATTATAATTATGGGTTAAAAAAAATTGTATCATTAATAATATATTTTGTCAGTAGTATCTTCAAATATGCAGTATAACAAATTTGAATTTCAAATTTAAATATATTAAAATATGTATGATACCTTTTAATATGTAGAGTCATCCAATGGAGTAAAGCTGTGATTCACAATATGTTATTGAAATTATTTAAAGTATTTTATAGTATATTTGTTATGGAGTAGGGCCGTCATGAAGAAGCATCTCTTGATTTTTATGAAATAACTGATTTTTTTATTAGTCCCACTTTCTGTCTTTTTCAGTTGCTTGAAATTTATATTTAAAGTCAGTCAAATGTCAATATCATCTTCCACTCTTTTGTAATCCACAAAACCCTGATATCATCGTGCTTTCAGAATTTCTATGTCAAGAAAATTAATTATAACATAAAGAAAGGTATTCAATCATTATCCATCAATCAACTGCAGGTACTTTCAGTTTCTAATATAGTTCTTTTTTGCTTTTGTTCTTGAGATTATCTATCATCTGATGTATGATTGTGTTGGTTGACCAGATGGGAAATGAAGGGTTTGGTTATACACTGGATGAAGCACTGTGTGCAATTGGGTTTGGTAGATTCCAATATATTGTGCTTGCATATTCTGGTCTGGGTTGGGTTGCAGAAGCTATGGAGGTTATGCTTCTGTCATTTGTGGGACCAGCTATTCAGCCTGAGTGGGGGCTTTCTGCAAATCAAGAAAGTATGATATCAACTGTTGCTTTTGCTGGAATGCTTGTTGGTGCATATTCTTGGGGGGTAGTATCTGATACTTATGGAAGAAAGTAAGTTCCTTCACCAATATAAACATTTCTTTTCTTGTTTTTTCTGTGGCTGCAAACGAACTGAACGTTCAGCGAAACCGTTTGGCGGGAAGTTTGTTTGTGTTCGTTCTTTTAATAGATGAACAAACACGAACAAGAAATTTTGTTCGTTTATGTTCGTGAACGTTTGTAAATGTGTTCGTTTGTGTTCAATAGCTTATTAGTATTTTCCATTTTTATATTTTATTTACATACTTCAAAATTCCGACAAATAAAATCTTTAATAAGTATCAGTGTATTATATATTTTGTTCATGAACGTTTGTTTGTGTTCCATGAACATTAGTTTGTGTTTGTGTTCATGAACGTTCGTTTGTGTCATTCCCCAAAATTAACAATTGGACACCAAAGGTTCATTTCCTTAACGAACGAACACGAAAAAAAATCTCGTTCGGTAAGTGTTCATGAACAATTCATGAACACATATAATTCCTTAACAAACAAACACGAACAAGGTCTTGTTCGTGTTCGTTCAATTCGTTTACAGCCCTAGTTTTTTTCCATTTTCCCATGATAATATTTACCAAGATTGTAACTGTAACATCCAGTCACTCATATCAACCAAGGTTTTAGGTTCAAACATACACTGTTTGATCATCAGTAATACTTAACCTCTTGTTGGTCCTTCTGTTTTGGCGTTTCAGGAAAGGATTTCTTGGTGTAGCTATAGTAACAAGCTTAGCCGGGATTTTGAGTGCTTTCGCGCCAAATTATATATCATTGCTGATTCTTCGCTGCTTTGTTGGTTTCGGTGCAGGTTGTGGGCATGTGTTTACATCATGGTTTCTTGAGTTTGTTCCCATTCCAAACAGAGGGGCTTGGATGGTTGTTTTTTCAACTTTTTGGACAATAGGAACAATTATGATGGCTTCACTTGCATGGGTAAAAACCTTCAACTAAATATTCGCATAGGTTGTATTGCGAAAATTTATAAATAAATTGTATTGCAGTGGATCATGCCTATATATGGTTGGAGGTGGCTCCTTGGATTATCTGCAGTTCCATCTTTCATGGCACTACTGTTCTACGGTCTAGTGCCAGAGTCTCCAAGATATCTTTGTACACAAGGAAGATTAGCCGAGGCCCGACAAATTCTCGAGAACGGAGCTGCACTCAACCAGAAAGCGCTTCCGGTTGGCCTACTTGTTTCCGATCATATAAAGACCATAACCGGTGAGGATGACCATGAGTCGTTAGAAAATACCGTGTTACTCTCTTCCACGACAAGTAAAACCGACAGTTCTCAAAGAAGGTCGTCGTCTGTATTCATGCTTTTATCATCCAAGTTACTCAGAACAACGCTTCTCTTATGGTCCTTGTACTTTGCCATCTCGTTTTCTTATTATGGCATTGTATTATTGACCTCACAATTAAGTGTGGAGCAAAGTGGATGCGACTCGCGCACGTTACACTCGGAAAATATCAAGGATCCGAGCCTGTACGTAAATGTATTCGTCACTAGCTTGGCAGGTACCCTGGATCCAAATTTTTTTGTAAGACTGTGATCCGAGTCTGATTAGTGATGTGGTGTTTTTGCAGAGCTTCCTGGGCTTGGTTTAGCAGCTATTTTATTGGACCGAGTAGGTCGTAAGATCTCCATGGAAATCATGCTCGTTTCAGGATTTGTTCTATTACTGCCACTGATCGTCCATCAGAACGACGTGATGACCACAGGCTCTCTGTTTGGAGCTAGATTGTTCGTTTCAGCAAGTTTCACTGTCGCGTGTATCTATGCCCCCGAGGTGTGTCTCTTAATTCTACGTTAATACGATCGAAATCCTAGATTTTTTATTTGAGATATCTTATTATTATTGTCATTTGACAGGTGTATCCAACAAACTTAAGAACAACAGGAGTTGGAATAGCAACAGCAATAGGCAAAATTGGGGGTATGGTGTGTCCTCTAATAGCAGTTGGGATGAGTAGCGGTTGCCACCAAACACTTCCGGTGATTCTGTTTGAGGTTACGATACTTGTAGCATGTCTAAGTGTCGTGTTTCTTCCATTTGAGACCAAAGGGAAGGAACTGGCCGACACTACAAATTTACATGTTCCTGTAGAATGAATACCTACCCGTGGTCTGCGGTATGTTGTGTTCAGATCCTTACAAATGCAATGTTAGGTGGTATTTAAGTGTAAAAAATGTTAAGAAGAAAGTAGAATGAAGTCTCATTACATGCATAAACACTTGTGTAAAAAATGTTGTTAAGAAGAAAGTAGAATGAAGTCTCATTACATGCATAAAAACTTATGTATATAACAGTTGAAAAGCAATTGTTCATGTACTTCTCGCCTTGAAATTGGTTCCGTATTGGTCACATGTTTTTTTGTCAAACTAAAAAAGTGAGCTTACTAAAATTACAACTGAATGCGACAAACACATGACCGAAGAAAAAAGGTTTTCATAACCTTATTTGGTTGTATAAATTATGGAGAAACTATAAAAAAAATAACAAGTAACAAAAATCCTTTCTATTAACTTCATAAACAAAATTACATTCGAGTATGGTCTGAACCTATTTCTTTTAAACGAGAATAACAAGAAGTCGGGGGGCACCACTATAACCTAAAACCTCAGTTAATCTTAGCCTTGGGTCGTCTTGGCTTTAACACGAGCCACAACACAAAGAAGACAACCAAGAATGCGGGAATGGTGGTCAAGTCAAACTCAACCTTGACTTTTCTCTGCTTGGTGCAGTGAATCTGGTGCAGGCTGGCTACCGTAGTGTTCACATACTCTACAAACCTATAATATACAAAAAATAACCATGATATTAGAAGAAAAACAGAGAACTGTATTTGCATATTGAAATAAATATTCTTAAATTGCTTATGACTAACCCGTTGGAAGCATCTTCCAGATTACTTAAAAGTCTCAATGCATCAACAAACCGTAGTTCTCCAGCAATTGATGAAATCTGAAGGATTATATACAGATATCAGTTAATTGCAAGTAATTAAGAAAGTGATGTTAGATGTTTGTGTTATGCAAGAAAAAAGGCATAGGTTTAACTTACTCTTTTCCATCGGTTAACAACATAATTATATTTGTCCACCAAGTGTCGCTCATGCGCCTGGAAAGCCTTAAAACTTTGTACAGCTGACATTCGTTAAGTACCACAAAACCTCTCTTTTGCCAAAGTTCATTACAAAATGATAAATTAAAATAACAAGTAAAAAGGATACATGTACGTTCTGCCAGTAAACGGTGAATTGCAGAGTTAACTTGCTGTATAGATTCCTCGAGAGTTGTTAGCATATAGCTACGTGCAATCGTATCTGATAGAAACTGTGAGATATGCCACCCTTGAGAAGTGACAGAGAACGGGCTACACCCCACTGACCATAACCAGTCCTGACATGTAACAACCACGTATATTTACAGACCTATATTCACGTTCTTCAACAATGCAAGAAATAATAAAAAAACAAAAACATAGATTCATGTTCTAAAGAGTAAACTACTTCTCTCCTAGTTAATCAACACTAAAAAAAAAAGCAAAATACAATCTATATTACTATATAAAGCATTTCCTTGGGATAAAGATGTAAATTCACAAAAATTTTAAGACGTTTGTTACAACTTTTGAAGCATAGGGTACAAGTACTCAATGCAATAGTTCCTAAATTGCCCCTATTTAATAAACTTCTCTTAATTAATACATTACTTGGTACACATGAGAATATTTAATTAACTACATCAACTATTATCTTATTTATAATACATAAAATTAAAATTTAGATTTATATTTACTATTCATATTTTTATAATACGCCCCGCTTGCGGTATGAGCATATAATGTACGCCCCGCTTGCGGTATGCGCATATAATGTACATATGTGAGGGCGCTCGGGGGGCAAAAGTGAAAGTGCACTAATTTTAACGTTATTTTACTAATTTCGTTAAAATAACGTTAAAAGAGGGGGGGTGGTTAATCATGCATCATGTGGTGAAGCTGATAGCCGAAAGACAAGGGGGTACATGCACTAATCGCCAGTTGTCTCAATTGCTGAGTGTTATGTGCCTTATGTCCAAGGCTTGATGCAAAACTACTATCGAGCCAGGGGTCTCACTGGAAGCAGCCTCTCTATTCCTACGGGGTAGAGGTAAGGTTGTCTACATCTTACCTTCCTCAGACCCTACCTTAGCTTTGCTATTGGTGGGATTTACTAAGTATGATGATGATGATGATGATATTGTTATAACTAAATATTATTTAAATTAAGTATTCAATATATAATTACTAAATATTTACATAGTTATAATAATATTAATAATCTTATTTAAAATACTTTAAATTAATATATAAATTTACATTTATTATTTATATTTTTATAACTAAATACTATTTGAATTAAATATTATCTTATTTACATACTTAAGTATTTAATTATTAAATATTTACCTAATAATAATGCCCAAATATAATCAGTGTTTAAGGCAGGTCTCAGTGAGACCCGCCGCATCACGCGGGCCAACCCACTAGTCTAGTATAATAGTCAACATACGGAATACCTCAATTGCAGTTTCATGAGCTTGGCTGTAAACAAGATGAAGTGGAAGCAACCCGGCTATGTGTTCAGAAACCGCAGCCAATGCAGCTTTTATCGGCCTCCTGAATATTCAATACTTATGATTAGCAATCAAAAATTGAAAAAATAAATATAGATTGCGAAATAAATCAACCTCAAGTTCCACAACAAGGATTGGCCATTGCATTGTAGATGGCTTTCCCATGATGATGAGTCAGATTGAACCACAATAACCATATCGGAAAGCGCTTTTGCCTGATAATGTTTGTCCACTAATAACGGCTCCCCGTGTATAAACCAGAAAATTGGAACTTCCAATGTGGACCTACTATGGGCATGTGACCCTGCAATAACAAAAAAAAATGGTTACTTCTTCATTGCCATAATATGGGGTGTAAATTTACAAGCCGCAAGTTTAGAAGTTTCTGTAACTTGAGTTTAAATAACTGTGTTTTTGGTAGAGTAAAATGCCAAAATCGTCGCTGAGTTTTGGGCACTTTTGCCTGTACATCCAAAATAAGAATTTTTTTGTAAATGGGCACCTGACGTTTTCATTTTTTTGCCATTTCCATCCAAATCACTAACTCAGTTAAAATGTATCATTAACTCAGGGACGATTTTGGCAATTTACCCATTTATTCTTTTGTTTTTTAATTTTCTTTTTTATCTTTAAATATGTGTGTGTGTATAAATGTGTGTATATACAAAAAATTCTTATTTTGGATGTAACACGCAAAAGTGCCCAAACCTCGGGGACAATTTTGGAATTTTACTCTTTTTTGTATTAATAAATTTCTCACATAGTCACATCAACTACAAATGTAAAAAATCACCAAATACTTGATGTTAAAAAATTAACAAATCAGCTGAGACAAAGTACGCTACTCTTATACACATGAATAGAACACAAGAGTCCCACTAGAAATCAAATGCCTTACAATTTAAGAACGACGAAATATGAAATCTTGTGGCATAAAATCAGCATGTTAAATATTACTGATAATTAACTGACACAAGTGGTATAAGATATAGAATGAGAACCTTTAAGAGAACCATGATCACTTAGCCTCTGCAACTGATGCTGTAAAATAGAAGAGTCGAGGTACGAACGAACATTTCTCCTAAATGTTCCGTTTACAAGCAGCATAGGTACAGCAGAGGCTCTTCGAGATACAGAAAAAGCCATTGCTAACGCAGGATCCTCTGAAAGCGGTAACCTACAAATCATTACACAACCCAACAACCAAACGGTTACAAAAACTAAATCAACATCACATGCTCCTAAAGCCAAAGAGTAAAATGCCATTTTCGACCCTGAGGTTTGGCTCTTTTTTCGACTTTCATCCAAAGGTTTGTTTTTCCGCATCTAGATCCAAAAGATTTGAAATCTTGCCATTTTCACCCGACTCGTTAACTCCATCCATTTTTTAACGTTACGTCGGGTATTTTCGTTTTTTTAGACATTTTCTGTGATGATTAAATGGTTTGGGTGGGGAGAAAGACAACAGAGGTGGGTCTTTATTTCTTATAGGGTTTTTTACTGTAATAAAAAAATGTCTAAAAAGACAGAAATGCCCCTCATTTATAGGAGGAAAATGAATGGAGTTAACGAGTCAGATGAAAATGGCAAGATTTCAAACCTTTTGGATCCAGATGCGAAAAAAACAAACCTTTGGATGAAAGTCGCAAAAGTGGCCAAACCTCAGGGACGATATGGCATTTTACTCAAAGCCAAAAGATAACAATTTACACAATTAAAGGTGAACAGTGAACGTACATGTGTTGACTGAACATTGATTTCTGAGAAGGTAATAGTAAAGAAGAAAGTCCATTCGTGATAGCATTTATATCCACAGGCAAAGACTTGATATTCTGGACTTTCTGCATTTTAATAACAAAAATAACGATTAAATCGATAATATATTTTCATCGTTAATTAATATAAACTTACCTCCTGTGTAATGAAAAACAACTGGAAAGATATTTTCTCATAATGATGGAAAGCCCCATCAGCAATGGAAGGTGATATAATATGCCTCATAGAACCCCATAACGTCGCGCCCATGTGTGCAAGAAATGTATCGCGTGCAACTGTGTAGTTGTGGGAATGCTGTAACATTGTACGCATATTGTATCAATTTATTCCACATCTTTTAGTAAAAAAAAACACTATAGATAATATCATATGGATAAAGATCAAATACAAATAAAGTTAACGTATAAAATGTACAAACTGAAGGAAAAGATAAAAAAGCACGGTGGCATTTTTGTAATTATCAGTAACTATCAAAATTACTCTTGTAGAGTAATTTTGATCTTTTGTAGAGTAATTTTGTAAAATGTTCTTGTAGAGTAATTTTGTTCTTGTAGGGTAATTATCAAAATTACTCTACAAGTGTATCAAAATTACTCTGCATCAAAATTACTTTTACAAGTGAATCAAAATTACCCTGCAAGTTTATCAAACAACATACAATTCAAAATTACTCTACAAATGATCTTGTAGAGTAATTTTGTAAAATGATCCTGTAGAGTAATTTTGATCTTTTGTAGAGTAATTTTGGTCTTTTGTAGAGTAATTTTGTAAAATGATCGTGTAGAGTAATTTTGATCTTGTAGAGTAATTTTGTTAGCATTTAGTTATGGGGTTTAGCTTTATGGTTTAGTTTTTAGCTTTTAGTTTTTTTTTTTTTTTTTGTGTGTGTGTGTGTGTGTGTGTGTGTGGGGGGGGGGGGGGGGGGGGGTTAGTGTAGTTTTGATAATTACCCTACATGAACATTTTACAGAATTACTCTACAAAAGATCAAAATTACTCTACAGTATCATTTGCAGAGTAATTTTGATTACTGATAATTACAAAAATGCCACCGCCTACTTTTATCCTTTTCATGCAATTCGTACGTTTAGTACGTTAAGTTTATTTGTACAGTAACTTTCCCCATATCATATACCTCATAAGCTATATCACTGAACAAATTCCAGTTCTCCATCCGTTTTAAAGCATCTACAGCCTTTTGTTTATGGCTTTCAACGGAATCGTCCTTTTCAAATGACTCGAGCTCCGTTTTTAAGTCATGCATTCTCTCATCAAGCTCTGGATTTAAGACATATTCGATAAAACACTAACAGAAAAAATTTAAGCATTAAAAGCACACAAAGAGCCCATGTTAATATGTTATGGACTACCTTCACAGAGAGAAAGTTTCACCCTTCTTCCCCAACAGTGCTTGAAAGCAAAAAGCTCATATATATCTATCTCTGCTAAAAGAATATCTATAGCTTGATGATCTTTCTGGCAAATTGAAGTAAAACATATGTTAACTGATAATAGCAATCATAAATGAAACCTTATAATTGATAACACTGTAGTTAAGATGCATAGTTACATACATCCCCAAATGCAGCAAACTTCTCCTGAATTGCTTCTTGCAAGTGATCTTCAGCCTCTTCTTCCGTAATTTCTATAATCAACAAGAAAAACGTAATTAATAAATAAGCATAAAAGGACAAATGCTAGGTCAAAAGCACTGCCTAGGGCTGCAAACGAACCGAACGGACACGAACAAGACCTTGTTCGTGTTCGTTTGTTAAAAAAATATATTTGTGTTCACGAACTGTACATGAACACTTACCGAACGAGATTTTATGTCCGTGTTCGTTTGTAAAGGTAATAAACTTGTTCGTCTTCATTTGTGTTTGTTTGTTAATTTTAGGCAACGAATGTTGATGAACACAAATGAGCACAAGCTAATGTTCATGAACATAAATGAAAAACTGGAAAGAAACGAACACAAACAAGCGTTCATGAACGGAATATATAATACACTGACACTTATTAAATATTTTATTTGTCAGAATTTGAAGTATTTAAATAAAATATAAAACTAAAAACACTAATGAACTATCGAACACATTACTGAACGTTCACGAACATAAATGAACGAACACGACCTCTGTTCATGTTCGTTCATTTAACTAAACGAACGAAATTTATTTTTCGTGTTTGTTTAATAAACGAACAAACACAAACGAACTTCCCGCCGAACATTTGGTTCGTTTGCAGCTGCCACTGCCATGCCAGCAAAATGAAAAAGATGTAGCTACAATAAGGTAAATAATGTATTATGGTAGTAATTTAATACCTGCAACTGCACCAATGGTTTTTCCCACATTGGGTAAGGTGAGTTCCGTACGCACACCTTCTCCACCAACAGCGGGTCCCCACGAGAACGGACCCGCACTTAAATCAATAAACGCCCATCGGTCTTTTCCGATCCATGTATCTGTAAGACATTCTGCATGGACCCCACTCAAATCACCGGATTTCAAATCCTTCGTCCATTGAAGCTTCATGTCCTCATTTTTTCCATTTAACAACTTCAAATATAAAATACGTACAGAATTAGCTTGCAGCTATGAATTATTTTCAAATAATGTGCCCCCTTTAAACTTCATATATTTCTGATATTTGAAATCTTGCCATTTTCATCCGGCGAGGTTTGGCCAGTTTTGCGACTTTCGTCCAAAGGTTTGTTTTTTCGCATCTGAATCCAAAAGGTTTGAAATCTTGCCATTTTCATCCGGCTCGTTAACTCCATCCATTTTTCTCCGTTAAGTCAGAGGTATTTCTGTCTTTTTTACTAACTTAAAGGGCAATTTGGTCTCTTTCACTTTATGTAAAAGACCGAAAATTCCCTTTAAATTAACAAAAAAACGAAAAAAATATCCCTGACTTAACAAAGAAAAATGGATGGAGTTAACGAGCCGGATGAAAATGGCAAGATTTCAAACCTTTTAGATCCAGATGCAAAAAAACAAACATTTGGACGAAAGTCGCAAAACTGCCCAAACCTCAAGGACGAAAATGGCATTTTACTCTATTTACTATGACAAACCTGGACAGCTTTTGCTTGAATAATATCGGCCACATCTTTCTTTTCGGATAGCCTTTCAACGTTGTTCAATGCATTCAGGCAACTATCATACCATTCTATCTGAATTGGCATATAAAAATACGTTACGAGTTAAGACCATGTGATAGATAACAAGACCTTTAGTAGCATATATGAGAACTAACCATTTCGGTTTCTTCAGTTATTGTCCACGAAAACTTTGCCATTGGATGTTTTTTGTACAACGGTCTCTTGACTTTGTCCATAGCTGACCATATAGCTGTTTCGTAGAACATTTAACGCTAATTAGACATAGACTTAGGCAGTAGTATTGAGTATAGAGTATCAAAACGATAAAATTGCTACACACCAAGAGCATTGTCTGTCACGCTTCCTGACCGAAGGATTTTGTCTTGTAAACTTTTATCCTGAATGCAAGAATACGTTAGGTCACTTTCCAAGAATCCAAATCTTAAATTAGAACTTACCTAAGTCCGTCAAGAACAACTTAATAGTTGACCGAATTAATAATCATTTAAATGCAAAGAAAGTACCTCCTTAAGAAAATTTATTTCACTCTCTGACAATCCTCTCCTGCAAAATTTCATAAAAAACGATGTGAAATTTACACAAAAAACGATGAAATATATATCATATAGAGGTATCCAAATAGAATATTGAAAGATGGGAAAAACAAATGAAGAAAACAAGCTAAACGAATACGCACCTATATCCATATTTACCTCTCCTTTCATCACGCTTAGGATTCATTACAAAAATATTATATGCGTTTTCTAAATCAAGATATTCCACAAGGCTGGTGAATAGAACATCCATCATATCCACATCAACTTGCCAAAGACCATCATCCCTTCAAAAAAAAAAGTTCTCAATTAGGATGATGAAAATTTATTCATATGTTACAGACTTACAGAAGACCATCATCCCTTCAAAAAAAAAGTTCTCAATTAGGATGATGAAAATTTATTCATATGTTACAGACTTACAGATTGTCTAATCATCATCATCATCATCATCATACTCAGTATATCCCACCAATAGCAAAGCTAAGGTAGGGTCTGAGGAGGGTGAGACGTAGACAGCCTTACCTCTACCCCGTAGGAATAGAGAGGCTGCTTCCAATGAGACCCCCGACTCGATTACAGATTGTCTAATGTAAACAAATATTTCAATTTATCTATAGGCCATAAAAAAAGAGTTAAAACATGTTGAAGGGTACTAAATTCAGATCTTATTCTTCGGTTTTAGTGTCTTCAAGGTACAGCTTTATATACAGTTTAAAGCAACTATTTTACGATCTTTGTTTCTTAGCCTTTATGTACATATCCTACAAACTTGCATCAACTAATATCCAGTAGTAAGCTTCTTACAAATTAAAAGGTGGAACACTGATTTGGTATAATTGAACAACTATATAGTCCACCTTTAGCGTAAAGCCATAAACTGATGACGTATGTAATTACCTATCCTGCAATTACCAGCTTGAATTTGAATGAGCAATTATAATCTACCTGGTATGATTAGTATCATCCTTACGAGAGAACACACCAATAGCATGCTCAAAAATGGAGTTAACTTTCTCACTCGTCTGGATAGCATGAACAGAGAAACTGCAGAAGTAAATGTTCCCAAAGGCAGCATATTAGTAAAATAAACAAAAAAAAACAGCAACCCTATACTTGTTAACAGCAAAATGAGTAAAAACATTACTTGTAATTGAGGTGACTGACAAGAGGAAGGTGATGCTGATGACTTTTGTATATCCTGTTTCCATAAAAGGAAGAAAGAACTTCTTCTGGTTGTGGAATCCTAGTGTGTTCAAATATATGATCGATTTTTGTGAACCAACGCTCAATTTCTTCAGCATGTAGCTTAAAGGCTGCATTAATATCGCAAAAGTATAATCATCAGCACCCAACTTTATATTAGTTACGTGTTGAAAGCTGTAACATATACCTTGGTTCCCACTGCCCTCAAATCCTATAAAGATGAAATTCACAGGAACCGGAAGATACATGTGTTCAACTTCTAAAATCTGTAGATAATTGGCAACATTCCCTGAAACAAACGAAAAAAGATTATGCTTCTTGCATGCATAAGTCATAACATAATAAAACATAATACATCACTGGACCACTACAATGTTAAGAATGCTACTAGATTCAAGTGAAAGTTAAAAAAATAAGTACCTGCCTTGGTGAAATTAAGAACGCTTGATTGTTCAACCGTTGTAGTCTCTAAATCATCAAAATCTACAGGTGACCATCCAGACGTAATTACAAGATAGCAAAAAAAACAACAGAAACAATTTTGCAAAATAGAAAAGGTTCCTTTTGTTTAGCTAGTAATAAACAGGAAAACAATTAAGAGGCAGAGAAACGAGCTAATAAAAGAAGGGAAAAGATGCATGCATGCATACCACTTCGTATCACAGCTTCACTCCAGAACTTACTCCTCTCTTTGAGATTAAACAATGAAAATACTGATGATCTTCCAGTTTTACGATTGCCAGGAGATCCATATGACGTGCTTGCTATTAACTAGTATAAAGAGAACACAGTGCAATTATCAATAAACAACTGTTACAATTACTACATAAGAATACAAAACATTATAGAATTTACTAGCTTTCACTGAAGCCCCACAAGACACTCCCAACATTTAATGACTACGCAAAATGTACCCAGATGAGACCAATAATCAAATTCTCAAAGAAAACAAGGTATTATGCCATTATTATTATAAAAGCAAAATAAATGATTGTCAAGTTGATTTGGTATCTTCTTTCTCTAGCGTCACTGAGTCACTGACTAACACCTACCTAAATATGCAATGGCAAGTTGTTATCATAGGTGTTAATAGCGAATAGCGACAAATAGCGATAAGGTACCTATATGCTACGTAGCGAATAGCGATAAATAGCGGACGGCTATTTCATAATTAGTGATACACTAGAAAAAAATGTTTAAAAAATTTAATATATAGTGTATCAAAATACCCTGGTATATATGCTATTTTACATGTATATTTAACAAAAACCTAAAATCCAGCTATTTTATGGCTATATTTAATTGCTATTTATATTAAAAAATAAAATAAAAAAGGTAAATTGTTGCTATTATCGCTATCTATCACTACAACCCTAATAGAGAGCCTAGACCTATACGCTACGTAGCGCGCTATAGCGATTGCTATGCTCGCTATTGACAACTATGGTTGTTATATCATCCTAGAAAATAAAATGAAGCTACAATCTATACATCATAAGAATATACTTTAAAGATAAAAATAGGGAAATTCCAATACTCCTTTCTGTGGCACAATCACAATGACCAATAGAAATTTGGCTTCAGAACACAGACAATGAAATTCATAACGTATACACAAAGAGCAAGGTAGCTTGAAGTTAAACTACATATTATCCATGAATTACACAGTTAAAAAGCAATTTGCTAGCTTGTCTAATCGTTCGAGTGGGAATCAAAAATATATATATATATATATATATATATTCAATTAAATGTGAATAACAATATGTACTTAAGCCTGCCGCTTCTCTGTGAATAACAATTTAACCGCCATTTCTTGTTCATACGATCTACAACGATGCATGCTCCTTATGAGTACTAAACTTTCTAACATCCTAACAGGCAATTATAACTGATATACAATACTCAAATTCAGCACTTGTTGATGTTACTATTAACCTAACACCAATGTTTTCCAAATCTGATACCTACTAGTTACAACAGGTTTTAATGTTTTATTGAATTATTATCAAACATTTTATAAAATGTATATTTTCCTTAGGACTAAATTGTAAATATATGAATAATAATAATCGTGAAAACTGAAACCTCATGAACATCGATCATCATAACAAATCAGTAACAGAAAATGAATATGAAATGAATTGCGATTTTAGCTTACCAGCAACAGCAGAGAAATTAACGGGAGGAAACGGATCAAGTGACGCATGAAGAACATCGAGACCTAAATTTGAATTTTAGAGGTGAATTGAAACAGATCGTGAAATTGAGTTGCGATTTGTGATTTAAGCCCTAGATAAATAAAAGAGGGTTGGAGGGGGAGACTGACGAAGACGACTAGCAGACTGGAGTTGTTTGGGTAGGATTTTATGATCCATGGGTACTCGGGTCGGAGTATGGACAATGGTTGCGCCAATGGGCCCAACTAGATTTCATGACTTAGTGGGGTGAGAAAAACCGAACCAGAATCGAAAACCGAACCGTTAACCGAAATCGTTCAAACCAAACGGTTATGGTTAGGTGAATATGATTAACCGACCTTTCGGTTATGGTTACGGTTAAGGTGTCTTCATTAACTGAATTTAACCGAACCGAACCTTGTTTTTTATATTTATTTGTGATTTTTTTATATTTACGGTTAAAGTTAACTTTCTTGTCTCCATATATATGTGTGTCATTTTTTTATTTATTGTATTACCAAACGAAGTATCTGTATTCAAAATATGGTTATATTAATTACTTATGAACTAAGTAATTCATTTTTCAGTATACAATATATACGTTGTAAGTTAAAATAGCTTGTATAAGAACATAATCAGGTTTTATTTATTGAAACATCAATAAACTATATACAAGAATACAACCATGTATTTATATCGGTTATTAACCGAAATAAGCATAACCGAACCATAACCGCCGATTAACCAAACCATGGTTAACCGCCTATCGTTTATGGTTACGGTTAACACTTTTAGATTAACTGAATCAGCGGTTAACCAACTTTGCACACCCATACAGTTTATACCAACGTGTAAACAAAGGGGTTTTGGCCGTTTGGAACCAGAACCGGTAAAAAAAACTTGGAATCAGAATCGCTAAAATCCGGTTTGGGATCTATAAAGGACAGGCAGCTTAAGACCGGTTTGAAAATCTCTTTGTTCTATGCGATCTAAAACGGTTAAAGTCTAAACAGTCAAAAATAAGTTAGAGCCATAGCTGGTTTGAAACTGAACTAATACTTTTACACTTGGAAAACTTATATAGAACTGAGATTGATTTTGAATTATCTAGAAAACTTATATAAAAACTGAAATTGATTTTGAATTATGTTGACTAAAACTGGAACTGGTTTATGAAAACACCCATTTCATATACATTTGATTTATTAAGGGCCTACAAAGTTATAAGTGAAATAGGAGTAATATTGAATTCTTTTTTTTAATTTATAAGAATAATGAAGATAATTCTTAGTCTCAACGTTCAAGCAAAAAGATGTTTAGACTGAATTTAGCTGGTGTCTGACTTGATAAAAGTAACCTTATAAAAGATCATTGCATTATAAATAACAAAAGTACTTAACGATTGATTAGAAATGTTTTCTTTACAATGTTCATAGTCTTGGATCATATATATTGCGCTATAATGTAGATTGTGGTGAACATGTTTTGGCTACTTATACACATGAGAGTTTTGTTGGGAATTAGTTGAAAACAAGTGTAATTGCAAAGAAGAAAAAGTAGAGTGAATAAAAGAAGCTGAATTGAATCCTAAGAACCATAAAAAACACCTTTATGCCTTCTATGCAACATGTATAACCACATAAAGCACATACTACCAATTAACTACAACGTACAAATACCCACTTCCAATTTGTGTTGAAAATTATAGGATATATAAATATAAATGTGATTTTTCACTAACTTTGTACATACCACTTTTCTATAAGTATAACTAATAAGTTATGGTTTTGTCTTTCCCATGATAAGAGTTTTGAAGAAACGCCAAATTTTTCTCGGCCCTCCGCTGACCATATAAGTTTCCAACCTTCGGATCTTTTTGTTACCCCCTTCATCGGTTCTCTGGATTTGTCTGTTTTTTGCGTACGTTTTTTATAAGCCCCAGCTTTCTGCTCTTTAGGGATTTTTCAATCTCCGTGCGCAGGCTGATGCAATCATCTGTCAGATGTCTTATATCCTTGTGGAAATCACAATACAAGTTAGGGTCTTGGCCCTTCTTGTTTTTCATAGGCTGCGGAGCTTTGAAGTCGTGGTTCTCCGTGGTAAGAACCTCTAAGGGTGTCTGACGTGACCGTGTCGTCCCGATCAGTCAAAAACCCAATTAAACCTAGGTAGCTAGGGTAAGTCGGGTATCGAATCCACGAAGAGCATGTGGTCAGTATCGCACGACATGTTCGACTAGTTAGACTATTTACAAAAATGTACAAATTGATTATGAAGCTTGCTTATTTTTATTTGTTTGTTAGGTTTTGAAAAGGAGTCGGACTAAGCCGACAAATTGATATTATTTAAAACTACTGTTGATTAACTAAGATAGCAAACTAAATTACTAAATGATTGAAACAAGAAACTAGAAACAAGTTCCACACCCGGTTTCGGTAATTGCCAACCTAGGGTTTCTACAAATTTTAGATTCAACTCAATTGCATACGATTAGCGGATTTAGTGTACCGTGACTTAGGTGCCAATAACTATCAACGTTTCGAAAAACGGACAAGAATGCACTTTGTAATCAACACAAGTAAAACCTAACCACGACAATGCATAACTACACATAACCATTTCGTAAAGTCATAACTTTTAACATCGTTCGACAATTTACGAATACGAAACAAATGTAAACTATTGTCAATGGTTTCAAAAATCAAACACAATTTGTCACAAAGTTGAAGCAAGAAACAATTCGAAACCCTAAATTAAACAACTACCTATACCGGGGTGAAACCGAGGAGACTAGCCGTTCATAGTCGAAGAAGCACGATCACCGGAGGATGAACACGAACCCCGAACCATAATCTTAAAGTCTTGAGGAGAGGTGGAAGTTAGGGTTTGAATATGAAGGTGGAAGAGGATGATGGTGATGATGGAATGATGGAGATGGTGATTTGATTAGGGTTAGGATGAAGATGGTGTTAGTGGTTGTGTTAGGATTGATTAGGGATGAATTGGATGATCAAGAATGGTTCCAAGGAGGTGTTTTTACCTCCCCAGGATCGTAACCCCCGAAAAATGGTCAAACAAAACGTTATAACTCGTCAAAGATCAACAAGAAACAAGATTTCGCGACTTAGCAAACGGAGGCCCGTCGCCGACGGCCATAGGGGCGTCCCCGACGGCCTCTGGTTTTGCCGGTTTTGTCCGAAACTGTTTTCTTCATAACTTCTTCGTTATAGCTCCATTTTACTCACCGTTTTCGCCCACGTTCTCATAATTCAGCCCTCTATCATGCCATCTTCCAATATATTCATTTTAAATCCATTAACATTCCACAAAACACATCCAATCTTCGTGATTAACCCAGTTTTGTTCATTTCACATCCCCGGTGCTTCGTTTAGCTCCCAATTAGCACCTTAAACTCTTTTAGACCTGTAAAACACAAATCCCATTAAAAGTAGGCTATTCAAGATTAAAAGCTATGTAAAAGCACAAACGATCACCGGTTTTCGACCACGTATCACATCCCCACACTTGTCTTTTGCTTGCCCTCAAGCAAATCTGTTTTTCACTTTCACGTGGGTCGAACGAGAAACACACATCCCATCCCCGAGACTAAAGTTAAGGTCTAAAGTCATATCCGGTTCAAACTTTTTACAATTTACGAAATATCTAACGGTAAAGTGAATAATCACATATAAAATGGTTATCGAATATTAACCCGCCTTTGAAACTAATAAATCATGCACACCCCTCACAATGTTCTCTCCACTCGGTTTAAAATTTGGCTAATAGATAATGAATTAGCACTTTTCAAGTAATCACTCAAAACCGATTAGAACACGTACCCGCATAGGCTTGCAACTCAATCGTTCTCCACCACCGAACACGAATACTAAGTACAAGTCATAAGGTCTTTGGAGGGTTGTAATGGGGTTAGGCGAAGGGTAGGAAATATGATATTTTAAAGTGGCTAAGGTGATGAAAATTCGATTTTTATTACAAAAGACTACTCTAAACAAAACTAAACTATAAACATCAACTACAAGGCAACAACTTTAGCCTTTTATTTCTCAAACTAAAAACATATATTTTTGTTCTTTTCTCACAATTTTCTATCTTTTTCATACATTTTCTGATTTTTCTCTTTTTTTTTATGCAAACAAACAAATACAACTATACAAACTTTACTCCTATAATCGAATTTCCATCACACGGGTTTAAAAGAAAAAAGTTTTAAGGTTATGGGCTAAAGGGTAGTCAAACGAAAGGATTTGACTCAAAATTGGCTACTAGGGGATAATTTTTGGGTAAGGATATAAAAATGGTGTAACAGGAAAAGGTTTACCTAATGCCTTAATCATTCTCGTGCTTGTATTTGGTCTATGGTCTCGAACGTATCAAAAGTTGCAAGTTCTACAATACGCGACTAATGGTCCACTCAAACAAAGAAACATGTATATGTAAATCTATGATATAAAAGTGGCTCAAAACCTCACGTATAAGGGTATGGTATGTGATATGCATAAAATGCTACTTCCTTAGGCTAATTATTCCCAAATAACCACCCGCTAAATACCCGTCATGCTATTAATTTGAACTTGACCATGACAAAAGACCAAATGGGTTGTGCAATCCCTCATTGACTTAGTTACTTGTGCTTTTAAGATCGCTTTTTAAACAAGAAATTTTGAAAAATTTTTGAAATTTTCCCCCATCCCCACACTTGAGGTAAACATTGTCCTCAATGTGTAGTATTTAAATGAACGGGTCAAAATCGAAAACTTTTACTACTCTCCCATCCCCACACTCGAGGTAAACATTGTCCTCAATGTGTAAGAACTAGAGTTTTAAAACGCACAAGGGATGTGACACGGCTAACCTTCCAAAATTTCACCCCGGAAAAATAAAATACAAAATACAATCCACTTATTACTAAACTAAGAATCAAGGTAAAAAGGAAACGCATGCACCTGATTTTTGTCGCTTGATGCCCATATCTTCTTCTTCTCTTCATAAAAACGGTTGTCTCTCGAACATCATGTACCTACAAATTCTAACCCTTGTGTAGAAGCATGCTTCTCACAACCATTGAAATTTGTTAGGTGGTTAGTTCTACCATTTTTATAAAAGAGTTACCAAATCATGCGTTAAATTACCTTGATTTTTTTTTTTGTGGAAAAATAAGTTACAACAATAACAAGCCTAACTCGCTTTCGTAGGAATCACGGTTGCATTTAGCTTATGCAACAAGCCCTTTTAAACCCCCCAATAGCTTGGGAGGACGAGAGGTCTCGTGAGGGTTATATAGGGAACACACCCACAACGTTCATTTATCTAAGAAAATAAAAATAAGACGAAAATAATACAAACTCTACAACAATTATACCTGACTTACCTCTCATGGCGGTCGAAGTGCACATTTGCCTACCGAGTTTCCAACATACGCTCGGTAATTAGCATGTTGAATCCATACTCTTTTTATTATACTCGGCATGCATATTGTACAACTTTGGGGTCGCTTCTTACTAAACTGGCCAATGTCTTGCAACGCCACCCTTCGAATCATTATACCCGAACCCGCATCCCCAACTTTTTTTGTTGGAGTGATAAGTATGGGAGAAGGATGGATATGAACGTGGGCATCTTTCGGATCCGACTCGTCTCGCGGTGTGATGTCTTCCGCTCGGTTCAAACATTCATTTTCTTGCTCGGGTAGATCGATAACCTCTTCCACCATCTCACCATCTACTATTGTACCATTAGCCCAAACCTCTTGGTCTCGCCTAAGTTGGGCCATCTCCTCGGTTAGTTGACCAACCTGAATAACCAAAGCCTCAAATGATATGTCTCTCAACTCGTCTTTCTTTTTCATTTCTAGCATCATGTCCATGATCGCGTCGAGCTTAGAGTGTAATGAATCTTGAGGCTCCTCGTATGTCGGTTGAGGGGAGTCATGATAATAGTCATCATACTCCTCCTGATAACTTGAGAAATGTGGCAAGTCGGGTTCATAGTTGTTGTAACCCCGTTCTTGCTCATAATGGTAACCCATCTCTGCATAGTAGTATTCTTGATAATTTGGGGGTGGTGGTGGTCTACTGTATGGAGAATGCGAGGATGGACCATTGAAATCTCCATAATCCGCCCTCCTATAATCATACAGTCCGCTGAGGTGGTCTTCCCGATCCTTGTTGGCTTGAACTTTTGCGTGGAAAACGGAGCAATCTTCTAAATAATGCTCTCCGCTTCCGCAACACTCACACGGATCATCATCTACCCAATTCATATTGAAAGATGGCACCTGCAAAACATGCACCTGCAGAAACAAACTCGACCACCCAAAGTAAAATCACAAGTATACAAGAAAAAGGAAAGAAAATAAACTAAACTAAAATCGAACAAGCAATGAAATACTAAGCGCACTAGCTCCCCGGCAACGACGCCATTTTGACGTGACCGTGTCGTCCCGATCAGTCAAAAACCCAATTAAACCTAGGTAGCTAGGGTAAGTCGGGTATCGAATCCACGAAGAGCATGTGGTCAGTATCGCACGACCTGTTTGACTAGTTAGACTATTTACAAAAATGTACAAATTGATTATGAAGCTTGCTTATTTTTATTTGTTTGTTAGGTTTTGAAAAGGAGTCGGACTAAGCCGACAAATTGATATTATTTAAAACTACTGTTGATTAACTAAGATAGCAAACTAAATTACTAAATGATTGAAACAAGAAACTAGAAACAAGTTCCACACCCGGTTTCAGTAATTGCCAACCTAGGGTTTCTACAAATTTTAGATTCAACTCAATTGCATACGATTAGCGGATTTAGTGTACCGTGACTTAGGTGCCAATAACTATCAACGTTTCGAAAAACGGACAAGAATGCACTTTGTAATCAACACAAGTAAAACCTAACCACGACAATGCATAACTACACATAACCATTTCGTAAAGTCATAACTTTTAACATCGTTCGACAATTTACGAATACGAAACAAATGTAAACTATTGTCAATGGTTTCAAAAATCAAACACAATTTGTCACAAAGTTGAAGCAAGAAACAATTCGAAACCCTAAATTAAACAACTACCTATACCAGGGTGAAACCGAGGAGACTAGCCGTTCATAGTCGAAGAAGCACGATCACCGGAGGATGAACACGAACCCCGAACCATAATCTTCAAGTCTTGAGGAGAGGTGGAAGTTAGGGTTTGAATATGAAGGTGGAAGAGGATGATGGTGATGATGGAATGATGGAGATGGTGATTTGATTAGGGTTAGGATGAAGATGGTGTTAGTGGTTGTGTTAGGATTGATTAGGGATGAATTGGATGATCAAGAATGGTTCCAAGGAGGTGTTTTTACCTCCCCAGGATCGTAACCCATGAAAAATGGTCAAACAAAACATTATAACTCGTCAAAGATCAACAAGAAACAAGATTTCGCGACTTAGCAAATGGAGGCCCGTCGCCGACGGCCATAGGGGCGTCCCCGACGGCCTCTGGTTTTGCCGGTTTTGTCCGAAACTGTTTTCTTCATAACTTCTTCGTTATAGCTCCGTTTTACTCACCGTTTTCGCCCACGTTCTCATAATTCAGCCCTCTATCATGCCATCTTCCAATATATTCATTTTAAATCCATTAACATTCCACAAAACACATCCAATCTTCGTGATTAACCCAGTTTTGTTCATTTCACATCCCCGGTGCTCCGTTTAGCTCCCGATTAGCTCCTTAAACTCTTTTAGACCTGTAAAACACAAATCCCATTAAAAGTAGGCTATTCAAGATTAAAAGCTATGTAAAAGCATCAACTTAAGCACAAACGATCACCGGTTTTCGACCACGTATCAGTGTCTTAAATAGCGGAGTCCAGTGCTTCTCCCTATTTTCGTTTTTGATCGCCTTTTTGTACCCAATTTTTTCAATTGTCGCGCGAGCATCCTCATTGTATCGAGGCCTTTCGTCATAACTGTTGGACTGGCGAGACTTCCAGCCAGAGTTTTTGTTCTTCTTGTTGCGCATGTTGGAGTCATGCGCATTGACCCTTAAGTACTGGTCATCTGAATAATGATTGGCCTTGCCCCCAATCATTGTTTTTTCTGTTTGCGCGACAATCTTTGCTGCCGCCATCAGCTTATCCCATTGTTTGGGCATCCCACATTTCCCTGTGATAGTCCTGATTAGGTTATCATAGCGCACTACGTGTTTGAAATGTGCGCGCATAAGATCTTCGCTAACGTTCCCAATTTCGAGGCACTCCTTGTATAAGCGAGTGATGAACTCCTCCAAACCTTCGTTCTCTCCCCTCCAGATATTCATCACTTCTGAGGTGTCACCCTTGTAACGCCTCTGCTGGCTGAAATGAGCGAGGAATTTTTCTTGAAAATCCGACCAAGATTTTAGTTTACCTGCAGGGAGGCTATCGAACCATGCGCGAGCTGCCCCTGTCAGGGTTTGTACAAATAGATGACACCACATAGGCATGGTTTATCCCCCAACTACACCAACACTTGTAAACAGTTGTACATGATCATCCGGATCTGTTAAACCGTTGAACTTACCAACAATTTGTGGTAGTTTAGCTTTCTCCAAATGAGCGAGAGAGATTTCTCGGATAACTTTGATTGCCTTACTGATGCTGGTCTATAGATCAGACTATAATCATGCTCAGCCGACAGGTTGTATGCTGCGCGCGCCCATGGCTTATAAGCGTCATGATTATTCGGGAGACGACTGAAGACAGAAGAGCTGTCACCTTCATAGTATATGGGGTCAGAATCACCCGTGTGTGTGTCCCACTCCTCGTTCATGTTGCGCGACCCGAGCCTGCTACTGATTGGAGTTCTTCTATGAGACGGAGCATGCTGACTATCCTAGTGTCTTCCTGTGTCCATGCGCGTATCGCGCGTGGTATGGACACTATGTCGCCTTGACGATGGCGACCTCTAACGGTGATGCCTTTTAGTGTATTTAGACGACACGTGAGACGTCGTGCGTTCATGATGGGGAGAGCTGATGTCCAGCTGCCTTGGCGCAGAAGTTGCCACTGGAATCTGTTGCGCTTGAAATGGTGTTTGCTCTTACTGTGCACATAGTTGTGCATACATAGCATTCAATGTGGCTTGGCTATTTGTAAACCAAGAAGCGAGAGTTTCCCCTTCCGGTAATAGTGATGATAATGGAACCGATGGCCCTGCACCATGGCTCATTGGGGTCACGCTTTGAGCGGGACAATTCCTGCTCGCGTGCATGCTGCCAAACTCAGTGTATTAACCCTCGACATTATTCAGGTGGTTTTGGACGTGCGCGTTGTCTGCAACCTGGCCCGTTTGAGAGTGTAGACCGAGTGGTAAAAACAAAATGCTCTGATCTGCCATGAGATCGAATAAAACTCAGAAAGAAGATGGAAACAGCGATTGTGAAAAATCAATGGGCGACAATGAAGAAACACCAAGTTAATACGTGGATTAGCTTATGGTTTGTGTCTTCTCCAAATGAGGTTAATCTTCTCCTGAGCCCGATAACAACTGCTAATGATCCTGCAAAACAATCAACACACCGTGAAGCTCGTCACAAGGAGGAGAATAGGGGGTTCTCCTCGTAACCACCCTCCGGCGTGCGAATAAGAACTTGTTTTGAGGATAAAAGTGTGTGTATTAGGTGAGAGAGCAAGTGAGCGATTCTTAAACCTATAGTCGAAGTCCTCTATTTATAGCTGAGGTGAATTGTGAAGGAGATGAGCTGATGGGCCTTGGGTGTCACGGCCCCTGGCCCGGTTTTATCCGTTTCAGGAGCCGCGGGACAGAAACCCGTGGTAATTATTATGTTGGCAGCGGAATTTTAACAGGATCTTTTAAAACTTGGAAATGCCCAATTTATTTTATTTCACAAATTGGGAATAACACCCCTAATTTACAATAAAGGTGATTTCACTGGGAAATCCCTGTTTTTACAAAAACATGTTTCTTTATTTTATTGAGCCACTTCCTCAAGCTTGTAGTGCTACACGGCACTTTTTCCTGGATCACAGCAGATCACCTGAAACATGTTTTAAAAAGGTTTTATCATAAGGAAAATACTGGCGAGTCATTCAAGTTTCACAAAACGACACATTGTTATAATATACAGTATTAAGGGTGATTATATTGTTTCTATCTACCAATTACCCCAAATCGGTATTTGTCACTCGACAGTATCTGTGACTATGGTCAGATCACCCATTGGCTAACCCGTTGTCCAATGGTGACGGGTATCAAGTAATGTATACAAAACCCCACATACCGGCAGTAATTGAAGATTACAAAGACTTAATCCCTCTAATTATAACTGGAAAACATTTAGGGTTTTATAAAGCACTTTGATAAAAAGAGAATGACTCACATTGTAGATTTAAACGGGCAACGTTTAGCCTACTGATTTTAGCCTGGTTAACCTAAATCAAATAATAACGCACACGAAAACTAGGTCAGTAACTTAATACAACTTTTACGACAACTCACGAGATCAAAACCTTCACGACGAATGACAAAGTATAGCCCAAATACGGGCAGCACTTAAACATCCATCGGATTGGTTTTTATCGATCGGATATTAAATCGTAGCAGTGATCGAGTTATTACCCTGTTATCGCGGCAGAATTTCGTGATGTGTGTGTTTTTGAAGTGAACAGACGATATCTCAGTGTAGGAAATGAGTTTTTACATCGAACCAACGCCAAAATTCAAGTGCCAATGCCCTGATTTATATGCTGAAAAATGGTCCCCGTCGCGTGGCACGCCAGGGACACCTGGCTCCCGCGCGTGGCGCGACGGGCCACTCCCCCCCCTGAGTTTTAGGGGCCCTGATCCTGATTTCGATTGTTCTGAAAATTTTAGGGGTCATGCAAGATTGCTTGGGGGTCTTAATTAGGGTTTCCTATTGGGCAAATTAAAATAAGAAATGGTGTTTTTAATGAGAGTTGTTACATCCTCCCCACCTTATAAAAATCTCGTCCTCGAGATTTACTGGAACAAGTAGGGATATTTTCGCTTCATCTCTGATTCCAGTTCCCAAGTGTACTCAGGTCCTCTCTTTGAATTCCACTTGACTTTGACCAGTACTAATCTTTTGTGCTTGAGAAACTTGACCTTTCTGTCTTCTATCTACAGTGGCTTCTTAACAAATTTTAACTTCTCATTTACCTCTACATCTTGAAGAGGTACTACCAGGGATTCGTCAGATAGACATTTCTTGAGGTTGGATACATGAAATACGTCATGTACCCCAGCTAGCTCTTCTGGTAGTTGTAAACGATAGGCAACTGGTCCTATTCGCTGGATTACTGGGAATGGTCCTACGTACCTTGGACTTAATTTTCCCTTCTTCCCGAACCGCACTACTCCTTTCCAAGGAGAAACTTTTAAGAGTACCTTATCTCCGACTTGAAATTCCAGTGGCTTGCGTCTATTGTCTACATAACTTTTCTGGCGATCTCGAGCCGTCTTTAGTCTTTCCTTGATTTGAGTGATCTTGTCGGTGGTTTCTTGCACAATTTCAGGGGCTGATAATTGACTTTCTCCTATTTCTGCACAACAAACTAGAGTTCTGCACTTTCACCCATACAGTGTTTCAAATGGGGCAGCTTCAATGCTTGCATGATAACTATTGTTATAGGAGAATTCAATTAAGGGTAGGTGGTCATCCCAGTTCCCACCAAAATCTATTACACATGCCCTGAGCATGTCTTCCAAGGTTTGAATTGTCCTTTAACTTTGTCCGTCTGTTTGGGGATGATAAGTTGTACTTAAATTTAATCGCGTCCCCATGGCTTCTTGGAAACTTGTCCAGAAATGTGAAGTGAAACGACTATCTCTATCCGATACGATAGAGAGTGGGACTCCATGTAAGGATACTACTTCATCTACATACAATTTTGCCAACATTTCCATGCTAAAGGTTTCCTTCATGGGTATAAAGTGAGCTGATTTGGTTAATCGATCCACAATTACCCAAATAGCATCATTACCTTTTCTGGTTTTGGGTAACTTAGTAACAAAATCCATGGTTATTAGTTCCCATTTCCAAAGAGGCATTTCTAATTGTTGGAGTAACCCTGAAGGTTTATGGTGTTCTGCCTTAACTTGTGAACAAGTTAGACACCGAGATACATATCTAGCTATGTCCTTCTTCATTCCTATCCACCAGAAGTTATTTCTTAAATCTTGGTACATTTTATTATTTATAGGATGCATGGTCTATCTAGATTTATGGGCTTCTTCTAGAATCTTATTTCTTAATTCTCCTTGCTTAGGTACCCAAATTCTTTACTTATGGAATCTCCAAATTCCATCAGCCCCTTGCTCCAAGTCTTTTATTCTTCCTTTCATTCCTTCAGCATCATCCTTGATTGCTGTTTCTTGAATGTTTTTCAGTTGTTCCATTAAATCTAACTGTAGATTTAATCTAAGAGCACGAACTCGCTTTTGCTTTTCATGATACTTACGACTTAAGGCATCTGCAACTACATTTACTTTTCCTTCGTGATATTGAATATCACAGTCGTAATCACTCAAAATTTCCATCCATCTTCTTTGCCTCATGTTCAATTCTTTTTGCCCAAATATATATCTTAAGCTCTTATGATCTGTATAGACTGTAAATTTACTTCCATACAGATAATGTCTCCAAATCTTAAGGGCAAAAATTATTGCTCCTAATTCTAAGTCGTGAGTCGTATAATTCTCTTCGTGTTTTTTCAATTGCCTTGAGGCATATGCAATTACCTTTTTGCGTTGCATTAGCACACATCCTAATCCTAGCTTAGAAGCATCACAATAAACTTCAAAATCTTCAGTTCCTTCTGGTAAAGCAAGAATTGGGGTGTTTGTTAACTTTTTCTTTAAAACCTTAAAAGCCTCTTCTTGCTTAGGTCCCCATTCAAACTTAACTGTTTTACATGTTAGCTTAGTTAATGGTACAACTATCTTAGAAAAATATTTAATAAAGTGCCTATAGTATCCAGCTAATCCTAGAAAACTTCTAACTTCCGTAGCTGATTGCGGGACTTTCCATTTGGTGATTGCTTCTATCTTAGCAGGATCTACGTGAATACCTTCATGATTCACCATGTGACCTAAAAATTGTACCTCCTGTAGCCAAAATTCACACTTCGAGAATTTGGCGTAAAGCTTTTCCTTTCTTAACAAAGTTAAGAGTGCATGCAAGTGCTCACAATGCTCGTCCTGACTTTTGGAATAAATAAGTATATCGTCGATGAAAACAATTACAAATTTATCCAAATATGGTTTATAGATTCTATTCATCATATCCATAAATGCTGCAGGAGCATTTGTTAGTCCAAAGGGCATGACTGCAAACTCGTAATGACCATACCTAGTTCTGAAAGCGGTTTTAGGTATGTCTTCTTATTGTACCTTCAGTTGATGATATCCGGAGCGTAAATCTATCTTAGAAAAATTTCTAGCTCCTTGAAGTTGATAAAAAAGATCATCGATCCTAGGCAATGGGTATCGATTCTTGATTGTAACCTTATTCAATTCCCTATAATCGATACACATTCGCATCGAACCATCTTTCTTCTTTACGAACAATACTGGTGCTCCCCAAGGGGATGAACTAAGCTGTATAAATCATTTGCTTAATAATTCATCTAACTGTTTTTTCAGTTCTAACATTTCGGTGGGTGCTAACCGATAAGGTGCCTTGGCTATTGGTGTAGTTCCTGGAATTAGATGAATTCTAAATTCTACTTCCCTATCTGGTGGTAATCCTGGTAGTTCTTCTGGGAATACATCCGGGTATTCTGATACTACAGGAATTTCCTTAAGTTCTTTACCCTTAGTGCTAATGATTACTGAAATCATATACACTATTCCTTGCTTTCGTTCATAACTAGCAATTTTCATTACTGAAATGAACTTCATGGGTTTACGTGGCTTATCCCCTGTAATCATAATTAATTCTCCTGTGGGTGTACGAATTTCTATGAAATTCTTATCACAGAGGATTCGAGCATGGTTGGCTACTAACCAATCCATTCCTAACACGACATCGAATCCAGCTAAATTCATGGGTAATAGGTTTGCAGAAAATTTATGACCTGAAAGTTCTATAGTTTCTTTTTGCAAAACCGTATCTATGTTAACAGAGTTCCCGTCTGCCGTTTCTACTGTAAAAACTTGCCTAAGTTTCGTTAAAGGTTTCTTAAGAGCTTGGCAGAATGAAGTATTTATAAAACTTTGGTTTGCACCAGAGTCGAATAATACTTTCGCATAAACATTGTGAACTAAGAACGTACCAGCTATTACGTCAGGAATCAGTTCGGCTTCCTGCGTGGTCAGTTGGAAGGCTCTTACGTTCTTCTTATTAGTTCCTTCAGCAGTTTTGGCCTTGTTATCTGCTGGTTTGATCAATTTAGGGCATTCTGGTCTAAAATGGCCATCTTCGCCGCAATTGTAACAGATCTTTGTTTTCTTTCTGCAATCTTCTTCACGGTGTCCTATAACTTTGCAGAAGTTGCAGGTTTCATTACATTTTCCAAAATGTTTCTTCTTACAGTTCCTGCAGAACGACGGAGTGGAAGAGGATCCAGTTCCCTTTCTCTTGAAATTGCTATTACTACCCATACGAAATCCTTGGGTAATTTTCTGAGCCAATTCCTTCTTTCTGTTTTCTTCTCGCGTACGCACCAGTCCGTCAGTCAAAGTGTTGGCAAATTCCACCGCATCATCGATCGTGCGGGGTCTCGCAACTTTGACAATATCACAGATCTCGCTAATCAAACCCCAAATGTAGCGAGAAATAAGTACCTGTTCTGGCGAAGCCAGAGTAGGCACAATTCGAGCATATTCGAAAAACTTCGAAGTATACCCTCGGCAATCAACATCCACCATCCGGTGGCTCAAGAATTTGTTCGCCATTTGTTCTTTTTCATATTCTGGGCAGAATTTTCTTTCCACCAGACGTTTAAATTCTTCCCAACTCATGGCATAGGCCATGTCACTTCCCTTAGCCTGTAATACCGCATTCCACCATTCTAATGCTTCTTCCTTGAAAAGATGAGAAGCATACATGACTTTATCCTCCTCGGCACATTTACTTATTTTAATTACTGCCACGGTTTTCTTCAACCAACGCAGTGCAGTAGTTGCCACTTCATTGCCTGCGAACTCGACAAGTTTACAAGCAAGAAATTCCTTGTAAGTGCAACCAGGCGTTGTAGCTTTCATTCTCTTAAGTATCGGGGCTTGAATCAAGTTGTCGTTATCGCCACATCCGTTAACACTATTACTGAATTCATCGTCGCGCGTGCGTTTACTAGGGTGAGCTTGTGAAGGCTCAGCAGGACTTTTAACCTCAGCGACGATTGCCGGAATAGAATTGGCTATTCCTTGAGCGACGATGTTTTCTATGTCTTGCCTATTAAGAAAATGATCTTCATTGTTTTGCTCAGATTGATTAACCTCGTTAACTGGGTCATTATCAGCGTGTTCCATCTGGTAATTAATATATATAAGTTATTTAGCATAAAATAAATAATGGCTTAATGCAAAACAATCGCACAAAAAATCACGTCACACGTATAGCCAAAATTGTCGATTTTTCGACTTCCATATTTTATACATTACTATGCGTCCGTACACACCAGTTATCTTACAAGAGTTTTATTTTAAGTTATTTTACAGGATTATATTTTTATTACTATTATTATTATTATTATTATTTTGTTATTACACAACCACAACCACACAGTCACACCATCCCCGTCAGCTGGCAACTTAAAAACGACGTTCCCTCTCGTCGTACTTCCATGATATCCTCTCCCCCACATCTCGGATTCTATTTCCTGCGTCCACCAGCTCCTCGCCATAGTGGCGAAGTTCAGCCAAGTTCTCATTGCTCATTGGTGGGTGTAGTGGAGGCTCAGGGTCAAATTGGGGGGAAAAGGTATTAGGGTTATTCAAAAGGTTCTGACATTGCCAGTCAGTTGTCCACCATTCTTCTAACTCTTCTGGTAGAGGTCGGGGGTGGATAATAGGATCTGGGATAGCAGGTTCCAGATTAACTGGAAGTTGTGCTTCCGCTGGGTAATTAAAGAGGTTTTCATCGGCAGGTCCGATGAGGTCACTAAGTGCCAGTTTATGATCCAACTCCTCCCATGATGGCATTTCCTGGGCTTGCCTGGAACTTTCTCCGATCTCTATTCCTTTACCTTTATCCTTGGGATCCTTAGTCTTTATAACTCTCTGTGTTGCTGGTTTCTTCCTACGCACACGCCTCCAGCCTACGAGTCTTCTTTTCTTTTTCGGTTTTGGTTTCTCCTGAGGTTGGGCTTGGAATACCAATGGCTCCTCAGTGTCAGCCCAATAACCGGAAAAGCCCTCGGAAACTTCCATATCAGCTGAATGGATAGTGATATTCTGAAGAGCTTCAGATAACTCATTCATGCTGTTAGCATATATGAAGAAACATACAAAATTCTAAGTTAAAATTTTGTAAAATAAATTTTCACAGAATCACAGAATGGCAATCAGAAAAATTAAGTATTTCTAAATACTTAATTGGCTTAAATCAGTGGCTCTGATACCACATTTTCTGTCACGGCCCCTGGCCCGGTTTTACCCGTTTCAGGAGCCGCGAGACAGAAACCCGTGGTAATTATTATGTTGGCAGCGGAATTTTAACAGGATCTTTTAAAACTTGGAAATGCCCAATTTATTTTATTTCACAAATTGGGAATAACACCCCTAATTTACAATAAAGGTGATTTCACTGGGAAATCCCTGTTTTTACAACACATGTTTCTTTATTTTATTGAGCCACTTCCTCAAGCTTGTAGTGCTACACGGCACTTTTTCCTGGATCACAGCAGATCACCTGAAACATGTTTTTAAAAAGGTTTTATCAGCAGGGAAATACTGGCGAGTCATTCAAGTTGCACAAAACGACACATTGTTATAATATACAGTATTAAGGGTGATTATATTGTTTCTATCTACCAATTACCCCAAATCGGTATTTGTCACTCGACAGTATCTGTGACTATGGTCAGATCACCCATTGGCTAACCCGTTGTCCAATGGTGACGGGTATCAAGTAATGTATACAAAACCCCACATACCGGCAGTAATTGAAGATTACAAAGACTTAATCCCTCTAATTATAACTGGAAAACATTTAGGGTTTTATAAAGCACTTTGATAAAAAGAGAATGACTCACATTGCAGATTTAGACGGGCAGCGTTTAGCCTACTGATTTTAGCCTGGTTAACCTAAATCAAATAATAACGCACACGAAAACTAGGTCAGTAACTTAATACAACTTTTACGACTACTCACGAGATCAAAACCTTCACGACGAATGACAAAGTATAGCCCAAATACGGGCAACACTTAAACATCCATCAAATTGGTTTTTATCGATCGAACATTAAATCGTAGCAGTGATCGAGTTATTACCCTGTTATCGCGGCAGAATTTCGTGTTGTGTGTGTTTTTGAAGTGAACAGACGATATCTCAGTGTAGGAAATGAGTTTTTACGTCGAACCAACGCCAAAATTCAAGTGCCAATGCCCTGATTTATATGCTGAAAAATGGTACCCGTCGCGTGGCGCGCCAGGGACACCTGGCTCCCGCACGTGGCGCGACGGGCCACTTTTAGCATAGGGTAGCCATGTCTGTTTGTAGCCTGGGTGAGTCGACGGTTTAACGAATTTCAACTTTTACAGCAAACTGTGATGATAATCGTCAATGGGGAAATACCCCCCCCCCCCCTGAGTTTTAGGGGCCCTGATCCTGATTTCGATTGTTTTGAAAATTTTAGGGGTCATGCAAGATTGCTTGGGGGTCTTAATTAGGGTTTTCTATTGGGCAAATTAAAATAAGAAATAGTGTTTTTAATGAGAGTTGTTACATTAGGCCTGAGCCCGACAACAAGGAATATCCATTTTGCCTCCCCTGTCACGACTGTTAGTGTTTACAGGCGAGGGCATAGTTGGCGCACGTTGAATGGATCCACGTGTCCTGACGTTTGTCCTTCTTGTCTGGTCTGTCATCAGTAGTTAAGTGGAGATCATGGAGCAGTGGTCGGCGCACTATGATTGGTGCCATGTACATGTCCCTGTGTACTTCTTGTCTCCTGCATGATTGTTCGTCGTGCAGCACGATAGAGTACATCATGTTGTGCGCTTATTGGTATGATGCTCTGCTAATCGTACCTTCTGTACTGTACACCACTGTCATGTTGGCGCAGGGGTCCCTGCGCTTACTAGAGAAATGTCGTTTCGTTTGAAGAAAAAGTTAAGTGTTTTACTTGATCTACTTTTGGACTTGACCCCGCACGCAACCTGAGGTCAACTCATGTAGTCGGCGCAAGGTCAGGAAAGCCCAGTTTTTCACTAAGTGTTAGATTTGATCTGTTTTGAGTATGGTCTCGCGCGCGACCTGAGGTCAACTCGTATGGCCGGCTCAAGATTTGGGACCATACCCCTTCAAGTTTCTTAGTAAAGTAAGAGGTGTTTAAAATGGAGTGAAGGTGATTGGTGAATGAGATATAACTACTCAAACCAATATGATTGATATGAACTTGAAATGAGAATAAACTATGTAAGAGTTGACCCACATAGACGAGTGACAAACCTTGGAATGGTTGGTAAACTCCTTACTTGGGTTTACTCCCACTCTTAAGCACGCAGAGGTGTATACTCGGTGTAAAAGGCTTCAAAAATCCGAACTTACGAATGCCCATGACATGTGACACAAAAATGTTCTTGTCATACACCAATGAAAGCCAGAGTCATATCGATTAAAGGATATAAAAACCTTGCACACAAAACTTCATAGTATATTTTAGAGAATGTCGTCGACTACCTACCTAATCATGATCATGTGAACTAGATCTGTGCTTGATGGCAACTATGAATTCACAAGAACTTGACCCATTTACATCTATGTCATATAATCATATTGTGTTGATAATACCGCCAAGTACCTTAAGCTTGGTTTCCAAAATATCAAACTCATTGGGATGAAGATAATATTGCCAAGTACCTAAAGCATAAATGGTGGCATAAAACACTCTGTCCTAGGTAGAATACTTACCGCAAGCCTCATATAAGTTTTCGCTATAAGATTATAACACATCTTTAATTCAAAAGTCCACCAATAGCCATTTCAAGCACATCACATTCAAGCTGTAAAACTTCGCACGAGCTTAGCTAGAGGTTGTGGATTTAAGCATGCACAACTCAAGATTACTATTATTGTTGTTGTATGTTAAACCATTAAGGATGTAAGTTATGATAAAACTATAAACTTTACTAACATTAAAACAACAATAAAAATAATATTGTCTCAATGTTAATGTTACATGAATAAATCTCCATAACGAACACCTTAGTCCTATAATCGGCCCAATATTTGTTGGGTATTATTGGATAATTACCCGTCGTGTATTTGTCATGCCTCACCAATTAGTTTGTTAAAAAAAATACCCGCTAGGATTTTCAAGTTTTTTTACGTTATTTTTTTATAATTTTATGCTTTTAACAAGTACATACATAATACATATTCTCATCACCATAAAATTTATGAAATATTTAAAATCCGTAAATATTTGGATCATATAAATCAAAAAGAAAATTTTTATACTTCTAATTTCTTAACATACAAATTTAAATAATATCATCAATATATGTATGTATGTATACGTGTGTGTATGTATGCATGTATATATAGAAAGAAAACCCACTTAAGTTGAAAAAACTTAAGAAAACCTATGTAACATTTTTTTCTTCATAAAATCAAACGAGAAGTTCATATACCACATAATTAAGCTACTAAAATTAAGCAACTAAAACGAGAAGTCCATCTTCCACATAATTAAGGTACTAAAATCAAGCATTACAAAACAACTATTTTCCCTAACTGGTAAGGTAAACCTAACCGTCGATTATCTTCTCATATTTGCTTTAACCAGGCATTACTTTAACTGATTTGGCTATTCATTTCAACCGGTTCAATTAATAAGCGTTTTATTAGTTTACTTAACCGGGTTTTCCTATTATTATTTTTTTCATTTGCGAGGGCGCTAAAAACATCCACAATAGGAGGATTTATTGGTGTTTTTAGGGAGAGAGAAAGTGATGTGGAGGAGAGAGGGAGTGATGTGGAGGAGAGAGGGTGTAGAGATGTTTGTGGTGAAGAATGAGAAAAAATGGAGAGAGAAAAGTTATCTGAGTGTAGAGAGGAGAGAGGAGAGAGAAGAGAGGAGAGAGAGAAGAAATGTGTTTGTGAGAGGGGCAAGTAAGAGAAAGATGAGGATTGGTTGGGCAAGTGCCACCAATATGAAAAAACATCTCTTATTGCGGATGCTCTAAGATTTTTATTTCCATCCCGGTTCAAAGATGGCTCAAAAAACCAGATACAACCTGCAAACACAAAACAACCAGTTTCTCTTTTTTTTTTTTTTTTGAACGGCGATATTTCTACAACAGGCGATAGAGATCGCACCTAACCCTATAATTCGGGTAGGCCCCTCCGCCCCACTCCGGCAGCCAAGACTATGTTGTCTTAACCGGGCCCACGCTTGGTGCATCAGAGTTTGGCTAAGGCGTTCCCCGAGAAAATTTCCAGCCCCCTGCCCATATGACAGGAGTTGCACCCTCCACAAGAACCGAGGTTCTCTGGAGTAAATGCACTGTAGTAGAAAACTCGGGGTGGCTCCCGGGATTCGAACCGGAGACCGGCCCTCCACCCGTTCATTGCCCTTCCCCCAAATGCGGTGGGTGGGGATCGAACCTTGGTCTCCTACGAAACCAGTTTCTCTTATCTCTACAATTTCCTGTAAAACCCCACCCACCGGCCACCACCTCCACCGTCGTCATCAAGTCCCTGTAACTTCAACGGAGTTCATGGCGGATAAGCTCATGTTTATTTGTCATTGATGCTGCATTGAGTGAAAAATCAAAGCCAGTGATAGGAAATTAGGATTCCATCGCTATGTGTTTATATTGTCTAACCAAAGAGCTAGGCAATTAGTGATGCCACCGGTTTTGCGAGATCGATTCAATACTTATGGTTAAATTGTTACAACTGTTCACTTTCACTTGCATCTATATTGGTTTTGGTTATTGCTCCATTGATGTTTAAAACTGAAATGTTTACTTATGCCACCAAGTGCTCGATAAAATGTGTCATCCACGTTTGCCGCAATTTGATATTTTAAACTTAAAGGTCTACTTATGCCCAGCAACTGCTCAATGAAATGTGTCATCCAAGTTTGCTGCAATTTGTATGTGCAGATTTGTAATTATATCAGCAGGTATGATCTTTTTACTGATGATTCCAACCCATTTACTTATAAAAGGCTGGTTCTTTTTCAGTGTTAAAACTGTTTGTGTGGTACTTGTTAGTTCCATCACAATTTAAAGTTTTGTAGTTATGTCCATGAAGAAGAGTATACGTTGATAGGAAGTCTTATCACGCCTCTATGTATTATATATGTATTAGTCTTTTGAAAACTTGTATTTAAGTTTCGGATGTGCCTGGTTCATGTAATTGTGAGTGGGTTCTTAGATCTTTAGTTTTCCATTGGTGTAAATAGAAGAAGTTATCCCCGCAACTGAAACGAGAGAGCTAGGTTTAGAGAGTTGCAATCTATAGGTACGGTTTACATTGTAGGTGTGCATGTTTGAAGTTTTCCATTTAAAGTTCTCTCAGTATCTGTATCCAGTTGAAAGCTTACTGATGATTTTGCTATAATGGTCTCATAGACACATCCTTTTGTATTATTGTCTGAACTGTTAAAACGATGACAAATTGCAGTTAGAGAGCCTTCCTTTTATGGTTGCTGGAGTCTATTCAACTGATAACAACATGCAGCTTGAGGCAACTACCCACTTCTGTAAATTGCTCTCAATAGGTACATTTGTTTTTCTGAATTATATCCAGTCACAAGTACCATCTCTTAACCTTACATATACAATTGACTTAACCTTCGTTTCACAGAACGGAGCCCACCAATTAAGGAAGTTATACTATCCGGTGTGGTACCACGCTTCGTCGAATTCTTGATGAGAGAGGATTTTCAACAGCTTCAGGTTGGCATTATATTGAACATTTGCCTTGAACTAGGGGTGTGCATGTTTCAAATATTGGCACTTTTGAGTTTTGACTTTTGATATTACTGTTAATATTATCAGTCCAATTATCTTGTAATATAAACAGAATATGCCTCAAGAAAGCCTGAGATCAGTTGCGTACAGATCATTTGTCACCTGTGAAGATCCAAGAGGTGTCATTGAAGGGAAAACAATAAGAATATCACAAACCGGTTCTACGAAAATGAAGTCTCGAAAAACCGAAAAAGAATCACAATCAAAGAGTTCACAATTAAAGAGTTCAAAAGACAAAGAAAAAATGTCTCTTGTTGAGGTGAAAAATGGAGCTCAGAAGCTAAATCAAGCTATTGATTCATTGTCAAATGGGGTTAGTTTTAGAAGTTTTAAAAGTCAACCGAAAGACATCGCGAACGATTTGCTAAAAGGCGCGCTTGATCTTCAAGAATCGCTCTTGATGCTTGGCAAATTGCAAGAAGCTTCATGTATGCCAACTTCAAAGAAGAAACGAGAAACACAAAGTGACGAAAGTTGTAGTAGAGTTGGTTCGGATCGGTTTGAGAGTTTTCGATCTTATGATTCGGGTTATCAAAAAGAATGAAAATCAGCAAACGGGTCATCACGAGATTGCTTCATGGAGCATAGAGAAGTGATTAAAGACGGGCTTTCGAAACAAAATATTTTTCCACCAAACAAGTCTTATCGATTATCTCCCGATATCGCTTCAACGAGCTCAAGCCGATCATCGTCCATGATGTATTCGACTCACGAATTCACTTCATCAGACTCTATTTCATCACGGGCTACCGAGGAAAAGTCAAAGGGGTCAAACTTGATAGCAAAACTCATGGGTTTAGAAGAGTTTCCCTCAAAACCGCCCCGAAAAGAGTCGGTTTAAAAAAGCGTGAGGCGCTCTGAAGCATTTTGGTTCCAAAAGCTTTAAGCAAAGCTTCAAGCGTGAAGAAAGAGCTTCACGTATACGAAGCGCTCAAAAAAAATATTGTACACATCAATATCACCAGATGATATGGACTTTTCCGAGGCAGCAGTAGTGCTGTTTGATCCTGAGGCCATTAGCCCATTATGACTTCTAAACAGAAATCAAGTTGCAGAGATAATAGCTCTTAGAAATAAACTTCCGAAATCAAAGTTAAAAGAATGATGAGTCGCAGGAGAAATAAACCTCTTTGAATGCTGATTATTGGAGAAAGTATGAAGAATCGCAGGAGAAGAGGAAGGGAGCGGCTGAATGAATATGTTAAAAAGATAGCTAATGTGACCTGATTGGGCTGAAGCGTCGCCTCAAACCAAGGTCGCTTCGCGCTTAAAGCTCGCCTCAAAAAGCTTCACGTGTTGTGACGCCTCAGAGCAAAAAAGCGACATTCCCAGCTCTTCAGCGCCTCTTGCTTATGCTATATATAGATAGTAGGTCTTGATATTGGAAAAGATAGATTCCTTAAAAAAAACTATATTATCATTTATCTGGCTTCACAAATTGTTCGCTATCACCACCATAGTGTAGTATAACAAGTTGTATCTCCGTATATTGATATGCACGGCAGCATCTTATGTGTAGAAACACATTTTTAACCTTGATAGAGCCTTTAAGAAGTTCTTTGATGCAGTTATTTATGCAAGGACAGTATGGTAATTATGTATATAACATAAATATTTTTCTTTTTTATATTTTTGTATCACATAGCATCTGTTGATCTGGAAGATGTTCTCCAAATTGGGTGTACACCTTTCCTTTTTCATTGCCAGATTCCAAGTGAAAGGAAGAAAGTGACAAGTGCCCAACCACCAAGAATAGATTTGGTAGCCTTCAGACAAATTGGGTAGTTAACATTTTACATTTGATATGCAGAATACCAAAAACAATGTTGACTTATTGGTTAGTATTAACCAAAGTGTCAAAGGCATAAAAAGGCCTACTTGGGAACATCTTGTTTATGAAATGTGGGGAATTAATTAGGTCCAATGTGAGGAATAAAGAAAACGCTCGACTTTCTCTTTTTATAGACTAATTTTCTCGCTCTCTTGTAGGATGTGCCATCTTTTTTAAAAGTGTGTTCAGGCGTGTCTTTTCGTCTCTTTTCATCCTCTTTGATAATGTTGGACTTAATTAAAAAAAACCGCCTATGATAACATTACTGGTCCAGTTGAGCGTTCTTGAGCTGCTTACATTAGGGTGAACCAAGTCGGCCACTTAGGTGACGGTCAGATTTTAAGAACAATTCATTCTTTTAAAAAAGGTAATATTTCCATTTTTTTCTCCGTTCCTTTCTAACAGAACTACATTACCGTTGCGTATTGTGGTATATACATATGTTGCCTTATCGATGCCTCCAAGTTAATTTTGTTTATATGTAGTGGTTAATTATTATTTTTGTTTGTTGTTAGTTTAGCTAATCGGTCAAAAGTTAATCTCCTTTTTTGATAAAAGTTTTCATCATTTGCTTTAGACGAAGGAAGAGAAGGTTCAAAATTTGTATCTTATCAAGTTTCATCTAAGTTTCATGGTAGAGATAGAAGGAACATATATCATTGAAGTATACTATTTGAGAACGGGATTGGATCGAAGTATATGGACATGTACAAATTTATGCTCCCTAATTTCAATAAACCTATTTTCGATGTTTTGATGAAAATTTGTTATGGTTTAATAAATCTAACTCTTATATTGAAATTGTAGATTTTCTTTGCATGTTTGTGACCTTATATGTTCTTCCTCTATTTTTTATTGAATGGAATAAAATTTTAGAAACCCGGAATGGGTTGTGGTTCGTAATAGACGTCATAAATGAATCTGATATCAGTCGGGACACCCGCCACAACGCGCGGGCATTCCCACTAGTGTATGTATATGTGTGTGTGTGTGTGTGTATGTATGCATGTATGTATAGGAAGAAAATCCACTTAAGTTGAAAAAACTTAAGAAAACCTATGTAACAATTTTTTTTCATAAAATCAAACGAGAAGTTCATATACCACATAATTAAGCTACTAAAATTAAGCAACTAAAACGAGAAGTTCATTTTCCACATAATTAAGCTACTAAAATCAAGCATTACAAAATAACTATTTTCCCTAACTGGTACGGTTAACCTAACCGTCGTCGATTATTTTCTTATATTTGCTTTAACCAGTCATTACTTTAACTGATTTGGTTATTCATTTCAATCGGTTCAGTTAATAAGTGTTTTACTAGATGTCTAGTTTAATTAACCGGGTTTTCCTATTATTTTTTTTTCATTTTTTTACTGTCGTGCCTACGGGCGGATGTGTTACCGGGTTTTCCCCGGAATTGGTGGTAGGCGACTCGGTTTACTCTCGGAATACTTCGTTTGTCCAGTGGGTGCACCGAGAGTGCTCGGTATTGATTTGTTGGCCGTTAAAAAAAATCATTTTTTTATTCATGTGGGGGCGCTAAGATTTTTATTTCCATCCCGGTTCAAAGATGGGTCAAAAAACCAGATACAACCTGCAAACACAAAACAGTTTCTCTTATCTCAACAATTTCCTGTAAAACCCCACCGGCCACCACCTCCACCGTCGTCATCAAGTCCCTGTAACTTCAACGGCGTTCATGGCGGATAAGCTAGCTCTCCCCCTCCTCCTCCCAACCCCACCACTCTCCAAACCCTTCTTCTCTCTAGACCCCCACCCCCTTAAACCCCAACCACCACCATCATTAACCCCTATCTTAAACGACATTCTACAACCCAATTCCACCACTAAACCCATTTCCCCCATCATCCCCAAAACCCCACGAAGAATCGGCAAACACAACGACCCGAACAAAGGTAAACCATGGTCTTCTCACTTATCCCCACAAGGTCAACTCATTTTCAAAACCCTAATCCACCCCACTTTCAATTCATCCCAAATTAACAAAATTCTAACTACCCTTGTCGAATTTCATGAAAAAGATTCTGAATTTGGTTCAAAGTTGTTATCTTTAGATGTCTTAGGGTTGATTCAAGGGTTAGGTTATTACAAGAAAGTTGATTTAGCGTTACTTGTGTTTGACTGGGTTAAGAAATATTATAAAGGTTCAGGGATGGTGTTACGTGGGTCTGTTGTGGCTGTGGTTATATCTATGCTTGGGAAAGACGGGCGGGTTTCGGTTGCGTCTTCGTTGTTTCGTGGGCTTCGGAAAGACGGGTTTGTCGTTGATGTTTATGGTTATACTTCGTTGATAAGTGCGTATGCGAATAATGGTAGGTTTCGTGAGGCGGTTTCTGTGTTTAAGGAGATGGAGGAAGAGGGGTGTCAGCCGACGAAGATTACGTATAATGTGATTCTTAATGTGTATGGGAAAATGGGTATGCCGTGGAATAAGATCGAATCGGTGTTTGATGGTATGAAGAGGTCGGGGGTGTTACCGGATTCGTATACTTATAATACTTTGATTAGTTGTTGTAAACGTGGGTCGTTGTATGAGGAAGCTAATAGGATATTTGAAGAGATGAAAATGGCAGGATTTGTGCCTGATTACGTTACGTATAATACGTTGTTGGATGTTTATGCGAAGTCGCGTAGGCCTAATGAAGCCATGGATGTTTTAAGGGAGATGGAGGGTAATGGGTTTTCTCCAAGCGTTGTGACGTATAATTCGTTGATCTCGTGTTATGCTAAAGACGGTTTGTTCGATGAAGCGATGGAGTTAAAAGGTAAAATGTTGGAAAAGGGGATAAAACCGGATGTTTTTACCTACACGACTCTGTTTTCAGGGTTTGAGAAGGCAGGGAAAGACGAATCTGCCATGAGGGTTTTTGATGAAATGATTAATTCGGGTTGTAAACTGAATATTTGTACGTTTAACGCCCTTATTAAGATGCATGGGAACAGGGGTAGGTTTTTGGAGATGATGAAAGTTGTTGAGGATATTCAAAAGTGCGGATGTGTTCCCGATATTGTAACGTGGAATACGCTTTTGGCGGTTTTCGGTCAAAACGGAATGGATGGTGAAGTTTCGTCAGTCTTCAAGGAAATGAAACGCGCAGGGTTTATACCCGAGAGAGACACTTTTAATACGTTAATTAGTGCTTACAGTAGATGCGGGTCGTTAGATCAGGCGATGAATGTGTATAAAAGCATGTTGGAGGTTAAAATCAGTCCCGATCTTTCAACTTATAACGCGGTTTTAGCAGCATTAGCTCGTGGAGGTCTTTGGGAACAATCCGAGAAGATCCTAGAAGAAATGAAAAACATGCATTGTAAACCAAACGAGTGTTCTTACAGTTCGTTGCTTCACGCGTATGCAAATGGGAAACAAATCGAAAAAATGCGTGTTCTTGGTGAGAAGATATATTCTTACAAGATCGAACCGCATGCCGTTTTGTTAAAAACCCTAGTTTTAGTCAACAGCAAAACCGATCTTCTAGAAGAAACAGAGCGCGCGTTTCACAAAATGAAAAACCGGGGTTTCTCACACGACATCAATACACTAAACGCGATGGTTTCTATATACGGAAGAAGACAGATGTCAATGGAAGCAAACGAGATCATTACATTCATGAACGAAAGCGGCTTTTCTCCTAACTTAACGACATACAACTCTTTGATGTACATGTATAGTCGATCTTCAGATTTCCCAAAAGCCGAAGAAATGTTGAGGGATATTCTATCAAAAGGAATCAAACCCGACGTTATTTCTTACAATACAGTAATTTACGGGTACTGCAGAAATGGAAAAATGAAAGAAGCATCAAGGGTATTGAGTGAAATGCGGAAATCTGGTGTAATTCCGGACGTTATCACATATAACACCTTTGTTGCTAGTTATGCTGCCGATGAATTGTTTAAAGAAGCCATTGACGTAATAAAGTACATGATAAAACAAGGGTGTAAACCGAATGCAAGCACATACAACTCCATTGTTGATTGGTACTGTAAGTTTCATCATAGGGATGACGCGGTACTCTTCATCAATAATCTTCGTGAGGTTGACCCGCGTGTGTCGAAAGATGAAATTAGTAGATTATCTGCACGTGTGGCGCAGATTGCATAAGGGTGTTGTATGGTACAATCAATCGTATGTTTATTTCAGGCTCCTGTACATACAGTTTTGCTGAGGAACCGAAGAACTTAAAGGTGTGTGTGTATATATACTTATTAATATACTTTGTTAGAAGTAAGAACCTTTGAGTTAATAATCTGTATGTGTTCATTGCAGGCAGGATGAAGATGTAAATGCCATTTTGTATCGAATGATTGATTTTAGTGTATTAACAAGTTTGATACTGTAAGAAATATTTCACCTTTTGTGGCACAACCTCCACAGTCTACAAGTGTCATATTATGTAAAGTTTGAAATTTTGCACTACTGATATTAAGTCATGAATGGTATAAATGTCCATAAATTGGGTTAAAATGCAGCTGTTACTTGATGTATATTACTTTGCATCTTCTGTTTTGTTATGCTCAAAGATTTAGATTATTATTGTAATAATAATGTTTTAATAGTTTTATTACCACATTAATTATTTATAAAAAATCAGAAAAAATGGACAAAATTGGTGTGTATGGTCAACCCGATCTGCCATCCATACATGAAAACGGATTGAGTCCATAATGGGGCTCTTAATGGTTCAGACATCTTACTGGTTCAACACTTAATGGCTCAGACTGTTTTTTTCATGAGCAAATGTCTGAATGGTTCAGACATTTGCCTCTGAATGGTTAAGCATTATACTGAGTCTGAATGGTTAAGACCTCTAATTTGAATTGGTTAGACATTTGTCTCTGAACGATTAAGCATTATACTGGCTTTTAATGGTTTAGACCTCTTACTTGTTCAACACTTAATGATTCAGACCTCTTACTGATTCAGCACTTAATCATTCAGAAGTTGTCAAACGGCAACATCCCTAAGTTGAACAGTTTTATATGTTTCTTAAATTTGTGCATCTTGTTTTAATGTGGTGTTTGTCTAGTGGTGTCATGTTTGGTGTGAGTTTAAATCATCTTAAGTGTGTGATTATGTATGTGGTATTTAGGTGTGAAAAAGTTTAATTTAGTCCTATGCATAGTAGTATATAGGTGGTATTTTGATTGGTATTGGTAGTATAATAGGACCCAAGGGATCATGTATTGGGTTGTTACGCATGACCTGTGATAAGACTCATGTTGCATGAGCTCTCACTTATTTTCTTTTTCACTTTTCTGTGTAATGGTTTTACAAGTTTTTACTAATCACCACTCAACTAAATTTAGATTATATAAGGTAAAAGAGTGTGTAAAAAGATGATTGGTTGAATAAAAAAGGTGGGACACTTGATTTATTTTGGTTGGATGTATTGGTGCAAACGAGCCGGGCCGAACCGAGCTCGACTAGGCTCGAGCTCGACTCGCTTCAAGCTTTGTTATGGGCGTTACTCCATAACACATGGCGTAAGTGCAATCTTAGATGGTTTTTAAATGTAAACACTAAAAGATTGTTGTTCAAATTTCAAAGCATAAAAATGTCTTGGGCTGCCTATTGGGCCTTGATGGATGTCCTGAAATGGGCCAATTTCTTAATTTTCTATTCTACTTGAATAAAGTTTTACAGGTATTTTATAAGTATTATCCTCTTAAAAAACAAGATTCTGCACCACCTCAATCAGTCAATGCCATTTATTTTTTTATTTTTAAATCAGTATTTTCAAAGACAACTCACATGCCATTGTCATTTTATTGACTTATTGACTTGTACGAAATCACCTTAAGTATCCACACTTTAAAAGTCAAACACGTTTGTCCGACTGCAATTTACAATTTACATTGCTACTCAAATATATGTTGAACCAAAACTAATTTTCTTTCCTATATTTGCCTTTATTATAATAATGAGAATTGATCTCGGAACGGCTGGACCAAAACTGAGAAAAATTATAAAACCATAACACGAATTAATAACACTAGGTGACTCACGCGATGTAAAACGTAAACGGTGTCGAACTAATACCGACACGCATTAGCAAGTCGAGGGGTCAAATAGATAATATATAAAAAATTTAAAAAGTAGAGGGCAAAAGTGACAAATTTGAAACTTGAAGGGAAGGAGACAACTCTTTCATTAAAAGATGAAAGAAAACTTGAGGGGCCAAATGACACAACCAAACAAAGTTTGGTGTTTGAACTCAAACTTATACGGACAAGGAAGTGGAGAGTGACAAGGAGATATTGTATAAACTTTTTAGAAACCGTAGGGCAAAAGTAACAACATTAAAACTTGATGAAAAAGAAAAAACTATTTCACTAAAAGACAAAAAAATATGAAGGCTTGACCACCAAACAAATTTGGTGGACAAAATCAAAACTAAAAAAAAACTACAGCTAAGGACTTGATAAATTATATGTATAACTAGAATTGATTCCCCGCGTTGTGGGGTCATATTTTAACATAATTTGAGCGTATTGAGTTTTTCTTTTGTAATTGCTAACGATCAAAAGGTAGACTAACGAAGAAAGTCCATAAAAATAAGCACGAAAATGTATTATCTTTGACATTACTCATCAAACGTAAAGTAACTCTAATTTATAAAGTCTAAAGAAATATACGTCAAAATGTAGACCAACTGAGAACTTAAAATAACTCTAATTGACCCGATTCGTTTCCAGACAAAATTTACGTCAAAATGTAGGCCAACTGAAAACGTCCACAAAAATAAGCACAAAATGTATTATATTTTATATTTGACATGACTCATTTCCGATTAAAAAATACATTGAAACGTAAAACGTCAATTTATACCCGACGGGTACATAAAAATAAACACGTAAAACTCGAGGGTTGTCAAAATGACACGTTACAAAGTTTTTAGAAATTTTAGTGCGTCTAAATTTTAACATTAAAAGTTGAGGGTGAAATTAAAAAAAAAGGACAAAAAAATCAAATTAAAGTTGAGAGGTGAAATTCAAAAAAAAAATAAAAAAATCAATTCCTTTAGCTAATAACTTAGTCTATTATATATATAATAATAATAAGCCTTATGAGTTATCATACAAAAATTGAATAAATTAAATATACTCAATAATGGAACTTGATCATTTAGCCTATCTTGGGTGTATGTATGGTGCCTCTCCTTAAAGAGGTTAATGATTCAAGTCCTGTTTGAGAGATTGATGTAGTGTAGATAGGTGTGTATGTTTGGTGTTCTATGAAAAATTAAACAAGTACAAGATTATTCACAATTGGTACAAGTGCAGGGGAATCATAAGTTTTGTTCATACACAAGAGAACAATGTAACATGCTAAATGTTTGAGGATCGTATATACTCGAGCACATTTTTAAACACGTGTGTTCTTAGTCACCTTTACACAGCATTCGGGAGTATATCAATGATTAACTAAAGGTGTGTGCAATAAACTTTTGCACTTTTCAGTACCCCGGTAGTAAGGATTAAGGGCTACTCTTCTAATGAGTCCATGACATGATGAAACTAGTGATCCATGATTGGTCATCCTAGATCCATATGTTAGGCAATATCACGACTATTAGGATAAGATTACTTGTGACTCAAGTAACCCAACTGTTAATCAAACCCGTAAAGCACCACTTCAATTGTTGTTGACTGTCGTCTATATTTGAACTTCTGTTGACAGCTGCTTCTGTTAATCCTTGAACCTGTTTTGGGTTGCACTCGTGATTGAATTCGACGTTGCTACTGATTTGATTGGTTGTAATGGTTAGCAGCCGACGTGCTGTTGATTCTCGATGAATAATGATGGGTTGCTATTGATTCTTGATTATACCAAATTAATATCTTTCTCTTTCTCTAACTCACACAAACATAAATAAGAAAAATAGTTCACGACTTTAGCCTTAAGCTTGGGCTGTAAATATTGTATTGGGAAAGAGAGGCACAAGATTCACGTGCTTTGTTCTAAACTGACTCATATTCATGGTTCGTACTAGACGGGTTAAAATTATATCTAAAGTGGTGAGAAAACAATTATATAAGAGGTATATAGGCCAAGGGATTAGCCGATTAGGGCATCCGAATTACAATCTACCAACATTACTAAACTTAGGATCACTACCTTTAAGACCGACTGAGAATCAGGCTCCACGCTTAACACCATTGATATCACATGAAGCTCGTATCTCGAATCCATGACACTTGCCTCATGTTAAGACAACAAGTTCCTATATATATGATCTCCTATCATTTAGTGATCACTACTTGAAGTAGCTAATTTTGATTTTGGTACATAAGTTCTTAGTTTGTATTTGGTACAAGAAAATTAAAATAATTATTAAATAACATTAGACACTTTTAAAAAACGAAGATTTTGGTTCCTTGTTAATCATTCAAATATTCAATGCACCCATGATGGAGACCACAACCTTTAAGTTTATGCCAAGTGTCATTTGGCAATATATCCCGATGGGAACGCCGTCGACCATTGACCATGGTAACGTCTTGGGTCAATTCTAGCTCTTAGTGACTATGAATTTGTTTTTATTTTTATATTTATTTTTTATTTTATATATATATTGAAACTTTACTGTTAGCTTTAACTATATTTTGATACAAATTTAAATTTAAACATGCTATGTCTTAGAGTGATAAACATGAATCCTTTGTTCTTTTTGATACCATTTTTTAAACTATTTATGAAACGTTGGTTTACTATTGAACAAAATTACACCCAAAACTTACAAAATCTTTATATTCATCAAAATTCAACTAAAATAACACCCGGAGTTTTATTATCTACTATAGCATCACTCGGTTTACTTTGTAACATGTGTTTTATCTCTCGTATTGGCCGTGGGACCGGTCGATGAGAAGCGTCTGGTGTTGGCGTACATCAATTTTTTTAACTCCTCTATTATCTCTGCCATTGGTAGCCACGTTTCTTCCAGCGACATCACGGCGATGGGCGTCGGAGATCACAGAGCAATGACATGGCGCAGACTAATTGGCTACACGTCACTGTCCTTTGTACTGTTTGTCCTCTGCACGATTGATCATCTTGGGGATCGTCTGAGACAGAGCCTGGCGCATGCTGATTGACTGCAGACTATTGCCTCTTGTACTGGTTGTTCTTTATATGAGCAGCGGGAGTAGCCGGCAATGGAACTTTGAAACCAACTGAGTGTTTTTATGTTTAATTATGAGTATCGTCATGCGCGTGCATGGGATATGGCTAGCCGCGTACGGCATTTGGGACACTTTCATATTGGGTCACAATGTTAGGTTTCGTGTAACATTAATGGCAACATAAAGTCACAATATTTATTAGGATTACTATATGCTTTTGAACTAGTTTGATTTTTTTTTGTGTGGACAATTGAATTGAGATGTATTTGTAGATTTAGTCATTTAGTTGTTGTCTTGTTACCCTTTTGTGTTGTTATAAAATTTTGTTCTAATTATAATAAAAAGAATACAAATGTTTCAATGGATTGTTCAAGATTTTGATGTCGGATTACTCGTTTTCTCATATTATGGTTTGATTTTATTTGACCCACTAGCATGGTGGGTGAGGTCAGCACAGATGTAGCTTAATTAAGTTTTCCTTTATAAGTTTTCTGGATTTTGAGAGCTAAAAAAAAAAAAAAACAACAAAGAGAAATAGAGAATTAATAAGTGAAGAAAAACAAATGTATTTTTTAATTTCACAATGGACGAAAAAATATAATCAAATAATGAAATGAAGATCCTTTTCGGTAAGAGAATTGGTGTAATTTCTTATATTTTATTTATTGATAATAAATAATTCTATAGAGACAATTCCACTTGTAAATTACCCTGTTTTCGTCCCAGAGAGGAGTCATAGACATGCAGGGGCGCAGTTTTGTAGGGGCTGGGGGCGTCTGATCCGCTGAACTTTTTGCTCAGTAGTCTTTGATATGTAGTTTTCGTATAAATTCTTTTAGGTATATACGTTTTCGACCCCCGGTTTTATAGTTTTTTTAGATATATACGTTTTCGACCCCCGGTCAGAAATCTCAAGCTTCACCGCTGTAGACATGACATATTTTAAAAATACGATAGGTTTTTTTTAGTTTCATAGCCTTAAAGAAAAGATTCTTGTATATATCACAACGACATCATTATTTAGTAATTTGATTTTTACATTGAATTTAACTTTTTATTATTTTTTTGTTTTAGAATGTATTATTTAACTTCGAGTTACTAGATTAAGTATAGCATTCGAACTTAATATTTAGATTTAATAATTCAAATTGATATTTACATGTAAAATTTAGTTTTAAACAAAAAACATATTCATTAAATACTAAACTCAAAAAAATTAAAATTATTATTCATTGAATCTCTAATATTTTAGTTTATAATGATATGAGGTAGGGATGAGATCGGTACGATACCGGTACCGTACCGGTACCGATACCGTAAATACCGTTACCGAAATTGAGGAATTGTGGATACCGATTACCGTACCGTATTTATATATTCGGTACCGGTACGGTATCGGTACCGGTATTTCGGTATTTTACCACATTGGTACCGTTTTGGTGTCGTGCATTGTTTTACCTAAAAAAAAATATCATGTGCAACCCATCCATCCATTATTAACTGAACTAGAGTAATATATAGAGAAATGTAAACAAAAGGTAAACATATTAAGTAGTCAAAAAATCAAAAAGTAACCAATCCATAGGTTCGACTTTTAACATCCAAATTCCACCGTGTCTAAAAAAGCATCATAATTGATTAAAAAATGATCAAATGGCAATGGGGATGAACATAGCTGTATCCAATGCTTTTATAGTCACTACTGTTAGTGATCTCGAATAAAAATAAATATATACCCAAATTCTTCAATATTCCCATAGTTCGAACTCAATTTAAATAGCCTATTTTGACAATTCAACAAATAAAAACTGAATTGTTTACAAAATTCTGTGGCAAAGTAGTAACTCTTATATCACTCAAATCAAACTTTTCTGACTAAGTTACGTACAAAGTCTAAAAAAGAATTCATTATTAAATACGGTATTAATACCGGTATTTACCGAAAAATACCTTTACCGATACCGTTTTTTACCGATACCGAATTTCGAAAAATCTATTACCGATACCGGTACCGTTTATGATCGGTACGGTACGGTATCGGTACGGTACCGGTATGGTACCGGTACGGTACCGGTATTTCGGTAAAAAATCTCATCCCTAATATGAGGTTATATTCTTGTGTATTATACGGGTTGAGAAATGTAATGTTAAATAATTAGTAATAAAATCAATGAGGTAGTGGTGGAGCGGTTGAGAAAAAAATTGATGTTCCTTGTGACCCAGGTTCGATTCTCACTCTTCTCATTATTTTTTGCTGCATCCAGGTGAAGATCGAATACGGGTGGTGCCGGTTCGACTTGAATGAGAGACGAGGTTTTACCTATTATTCCACTGTCGTGTCTTCGGGCGGGTAGATGTCGGGTTTCCGCGCATCTAGGGATAGGTAAGGGGACCCTTGCCACAGCACCCGATGTCACGGTGGTTGGCACGTCGTTCCTTACCGTTCAAAAAAAATATAATCAGTAATAAAAAAGTTATGTTTTGAAAAAACATATGCACTGTCCGGTTAAATAAACCCGTGTATTATACTAATAGAATAAAATAAAATGTAATTTGTTGACATGTACAGTTGTCAAAATATGTTTAAAAAAGTTACTGCTAACGTGACAGTTATAAATTTTGTTATTTAATTTTTAAAATATTGTTTTTTTTTTCAATTGCACATTAACTTTAATTTTTAAATACCATCTATTTCATATTATTTAATATATTTTATTTTACCATCCAACCACATTTAATATTGAATAATATTTAGAAATCACTAACAAAAACAGTTACAAAATTATTTATAATTTTTTAATATTTTAACCAACATAATTTTGAACTTGGTGAAACTTTTAAATAAAATATATAGGTTTATTTAATAAACTAATAATTAAATAAAGCGGTGAAGGTTCACCGATCGGTAACCCCGCCACCGATGGAGGTTACCGATCGGTGAGGAACTAGAAGCGGTGAAGGTTCACTGATGCGGGGAAGGCAATTTGTCAGGAGAAGCCACCTATTTTCATTTATTATGTTTTTCTAATAAAAATAATAGTTTACCTAATTCAAGATAGGTAAACCATCGTCAACGTTTTTGAGCATTAGGTAAATTGATGTGACACTGTTTGATTGGGTGAATGGGGAGTTTACATATTCAAAATAGGTAACCACTCCCTTCACCCTAAGGGTGGAAGGTGTGCTCCCCAAATGGGGAGTGGTAAATACTTTCACTACCCAATAATCTCATGTCATGTCAACTTCCTCATTCACTCCTCATTTTGCAGTCAATCACTTGGGGTGCTCAAATGGAGAGTGATAAACAATTTAAAAAAAAACGTGTGAATGGTTGAAAGGGGTTGGAGCCCACCATTAACCTTCTCTCTCTTTTCTCTTCCCACATTGGTGAATACTCACGCAATAACCACTCACCGATTTGAGGGTGGCAGCCCCTCACCGTGCGGCAAACATCACTCGCCGAAGGGGTTATCGATGGTGCCCTTCCACCCTAGTCCTGTCATCCAAACATATTTGATTGGTTTTAGATCCAAAGAATTAAAACTTGCAATACTTTATTTAAGATTCTTGAGAATTTTACGTTCTAAAATTACAAATTCATGAACCCAACGGCTCTAACTTAAAAAATTATCTAGCGATAAGCAACTCACTAAAAAGCCATAGAACATGACGAAGATGATGATGCTAAAGATGATGATCATGATGATGTTAGCATTGCATTGGAGCCCACCTTGCTCGATGATAAAATTACAACCACCATATATAATATCCACTAGTACACATGCATAGCCATACTCCTATTGAAATCATGTGATCGATTTATTATATTTATATGGTTATAATATACATAACATGAATCATGAGATTCTTAATATACAAGTCAAGACGCTTATATGATTTTTTAAAATCAACAAGTTATTAAGTTATTTAGTTGTTCACAAGCGGAAACAAAATAGAAACATAATTTAATCCCTTTACTTGTTGTTTCTCAATGTAAAATAATGTTCTATTCAATAGAAAACAGTACCTTCAACAAGAGGTCTGAATCATTAAGTGTTAAACTAGTACGGGGTTTGAATTATTAAGAGCTAGTATAATGCTTAATCATTCAGAGGCAAACGTCTGACCAAATTAGATAAGAAGTCTTAACCATTCAGACTCAGTACAATGTTTAATCATTCAGACATCTGCTCGCGAAACAAACAATATGAACCATTAAGTGATAACCAGGAAGAGGTCCGAACCATTAAAAGTTGAAACAAACAACCTATGTTAAGTAGAAGACAAAAGTAACTCAAAGGTTTTATGACCATCCAGTGGCGGATCTAGAAAATCTTTTATAGGGGCACGTTTCATATAAAAAGAGGTAACAAAATCGCAAAAACGGCAAAATTTTCCAAAATTTACACTACCGTCGAAGCGTCAATGTGACCATCACTCCAACATGCTAGGTCCGCCCTGTGACCATCACTCGAGAGCCCATTAAGAGATGAAAAAAAAAAGTTTATGTTAAGTAGAGGACAAAGGTAACTCCAAGAATGACCATCACTCGAGCAAGTGGTTGGTTTCGGTTAAAATTTTTTACTTTCACAAACAAAGTAGACAGTGAAGTTGGTTATTTATTGTATACATAGAAAATAGATAGGTTAAAACTTAAAAGTGCTAAACAAATAAAATTAGATTGGATTAAACTGAATTGACCTGTCAATAGCTCAATATTGTTTTATGTATTTTTGCTAACATGATTAAAGATTGGTGCTCTTACTTCAAGTTTAGTACCATTTTGTAAGATTATAGGCATTTAGTTATTTGGCGTTGGTGTTTCTCTTTGAGTCTAGGGTATCTCTTAGGAGACTTAGGTGGTTTTTGTTTTTTCTAAAAAAGACCTGTGCAGACTATTCTGTTTGCGCCGCACAGACCACACGTAGACATTACCATCTACATACTGTTTGTTTTTCTGAAGACGTTTCATTAAAAAACGTTTGCACAAACTCTTCTTGGTGCAGTCTTGGCCCAACCACTTCTAAGATCTTCTAAGGTCTACAGAGGGTTAAACATTACCACCGTCCACCACCCATCACCACCACCGCCGTCCATCACCACCACCACCGTCCACCACCACCACCACCACCGTCCTTACACCACCATCAGTTTATTTTTGAAGTCTGCATACATTAAAAAACAAACATCTTTCTTTTTGCAAACTGCAGAAGTTTGATCCATCTCTTCTTCTACAGATGTGATTCGCAGATTGTAGACATTTAACCTCTTAAAAAACAAACAACACCTTAATGTCATTGTATTGTAAATGTTTTGTTTATCAATAGAATTTTACCAACGTGTTGTCCCTTAAAAATATATTGTTACTATTAATTTATAAGTTTGTGTTTTGCATTTTTGGTGCAAAACAACCTTAAATCTTAGGAAAAACAATGTATGCGAAAATACTTCGTAAATGTTTGTTAACAAAATTATAACGTAAACAATGACAAATTGTCTTTTATTGTATTTATTATTGGTAATTTCTTTGTTGTTATAAACAATAACTTGCAAAATATCTAAAATGTATTTTTTTAAACTATTCATTTTTCTAAGACATGCCTCCAATCTAAAAAGATAAATAATAACTTGGAATTTTTTTAAGAAGTATTTTTTTTAAGTATTCATTTTTCTAAAACATGCCTCCAATCTAATTCTAGGAAGTGTTTAGTATGCATAAATGATTGACAAAATGGAATAGACATGTAATGGAATAAAAGAAATGAATGCTTGGTTAGTCAATAGAATAGAATCACATCAATTACACAAGAAATCACATTCTCTTTAAACACTTTAAATTCATTTCATACATCCTGATATTTTTTTTCTCATTTCATTCCCTCTTTCACCCTCTATTATCACTAGGGTTGTTCATTTTTATCCAAAACCCGAAACCCGACCCGAATTCAAAACCACCCGAACCCGAATTAACGAATACCCGAAAAACCTGAACCCGAGAAACCCGAACCCGACCAACCCGAACTTTAAATGGTTCGGTTATCGGGTCACTTTTTCCAGGCCAAAAACCCGAACAACCCGACCCGAAAAACCCGAAACACGAAACCCGAAAAAAAAACCCGAACATTTATTGTTTTTTTTTTATAAAAGTGTTTAGATTTGGAGTCTTTAATAGATGCAACACTAAATTTTGAGACTTTTAAATATTATAATAGCATATTGTCAACTAATCTTTGAACTTTGATGATATTTTTAAAGTAACAATATGAATTTTGACGATATTTAGTAAAAAAAACATTTATTTTAATTTTACATCTAAACCCGAAAACCGAATAACCCGACCCGAACTAACCCGAACCTGAATAACCCAAACCCGACTAACCCGAACTTTAAAATGGGTTGGTTATCGGGTTAATTTTTCCCAGAGAAAAACCCGAACAACCCGACCCGAAAAACCCGAAACCCGAAGAAAAACCCTGATGAACACCCCTAATTATCACCACCACCACCGTTGCCGTCTCTGCCACCACCACCACCACCACCACGACTTGCTGCAACCAAATAGGCCACTCATCGTGGCACATCGCCGCCGACACCCGCTACCATTAAATTAAAGAAAGATAGGAAGAAGATGAGAATGGGGAACTTACGATGAAGCTTCTACTTCCATTGTCAAGATTTTTCTTTTAATTTTTTTATCATAGCTGTATCAACTACTCGAGAAAACTCATATATTCTCTAATTAGGTAGGCGCAAACTACTCGTTCAATCGGATTATATGTCATAGTGATTGTAGGTTTATAAATCATGACAAATTTACTTTCGAATTAGAAGTTATTCGTAGGTATAAAATTTTAGTCGGATAATTGAGAAAGTTAAACAAGAACGTAATTGTGTGAAAAATTTTTGACAAAATGTTTGCAAACAAACCAAAGACTTCCCATTTATAGACAAGGACCATCATAATGGTTAAGTTAAAACTATACAACTCTTCTTGAAATAGCGTGTCATTTAATAACTAAAATCGTTGGCAATTATTCAGTTACATAAACAGGAACTCTGTCAACATGAAACTCCTACATTAAAATTATATTTATTCAACCCGTGCAATAAAGTAGGTTTTTAAAGATATGTTGTTTTATTATTTAATATATAAAATTTATTTATTCAACCCGTATAATACACGGGGTTATAACCTAGTATTATATAATTAGCAATCAAAAGTTATGTTTTAAAAAAACATATGCACTGTCTGGTTAAATAAACCCGTGTATTATACTAATAGAATAAAATAAAATGTAATTTGTTGACACGTACAATCGTCAAATATGTTTAAAAAAGTTGCCACTGACGTGACAGTTATAAACTTTGTTATTTAATTTTGAGTTAGTTACACAAATAGTCCTTGTGGTTTGTAGAAAGTAACAAGGTTGAGTACTAAGAGTTTAAAGTAACAATCTAGGGTATTAACTTTTAATTTTGTAACATCCTAGAGTACTAAGACTAACCTTAGTTAAAACTAACTGATAACTAAAGATATTTTCATATTTCACACCTTAGTACCCAACCTTGTTACTTTTGAGAAACCATATGAATTTAGTGCGTAATTAACTCTTATCGTTTAAAACACAAATTTTCTTTTTCTATTTTTATCTAACTAAACATTTTTAACAATTTAACCAACTAAATTTTGAAATGGTCCAAAAAGTTATATATTTTCGAATATTTTATCTACTTAACGACTTACTTTTTTTAATCTATACTTTGTTGTGTGAAACTAATACGAATCTACGTAACGACTTACTTTTTTTAATCTATACTTTGTTGTGTGAAACTAATACGAACTTATGCATATTTCTTATCTACGTTTCATGGTGTGAACCTAGTCGAAGTCATTTTATTGTGTGAAATCGAACTAAACTCACAACATTTTTTTATCTATGTTTCGTTGTGTGAAAAGTTATATATTATAAAAGATTTTATCCACATCATCACATGTTTTTTTTTATCTACATTTCGTTGTGTGAAACTGAGCGAAACTCATGGCGTATTTTGTGATCTCCATCTCATTGTGTGAAACTGAGTCAAACTCGCGACATATTTTTTTTTATCTATGTATCATTGTGGAAAAGGAGCCGAACTTACGACATATTTCTAGTCTACGTTTCGTTGTGTTAAACCGAGTTCTTTTATCTACGATTCTAAAAGATTGTATCTACGTCACCATGTATTTTTTTTATCTACCATTCGTTGTGTAAAACTGAGTCAAACTCATGATGTATTTTTCTATCTACGTTTTGTAGTGTGAAAATTATATATTCTATAATATTTTATCTACGCCACGACCAGTGGCGAAGGATAATGGGTGCCCGGGGGTGCACCCGTCCACCCCAATGTTTCGGTTAGAAGTGTACATGGTACGGATTTTCGTCCGAAAATTTTAAAATTATATAGGATTGCCCCACCGATTATTTTTCCTAAATGATGGTTAGTTTGGTAAATATATTTTAACTCTTATTTTATTTGTATAACCTTAGATTACCCACCACACAATAAACTTAATATCTCACAAATAGCTCGATTATTTACATAGAAAAAGAAATTGCTGATAAGTTTGATTCGGAAGACATAATTGATGATCTTAAAGGTCTTTTGTTTGTTATACAATATTTAGTTTTTCTATGTGCAAGAACAGGTCCTTTGAATGAATGAATTTTTTTAGTTTTATTTGGAACTACGTATTATTATTTAACCCGACCTGAATCGAATAGCCGACCCGACCCCGACCCAACTCGAAACATAACGATAGGAAAAAAAAATTTGGGTCCCATCACTTTACGCCCCCTCGAAACTTTTGTCCAAGCTCCGCCACTGGCCACGACGTACTTTTTATCTACGTTTTGTCATGTAAAATTAAGGCGAACTTACCATTTAAAAATTATGTAGTTAAATAATTAATAAAAGCGTATTTAAATAATAAAAACAAAAGAAAATTGTGTTTTGGAAGATAAGAGTTAATTAGGCAACAAGTTTATGTGAGTTCTAAAATATAACAAGGTTGGGTACTAATATGTGAATTGAACAAATTAACCTCAGATCTTAGTTAGTTTTTAACTGATGTTAAACTTAATACCTTAGAATGTTACAAAATCAAAACTTAATACTCCAGATTGTTATTTTAAACTCTTAGTACCCAACCTTGTTACTTTCGACAAATCACAAGGACTGACCATGTAATTAACTCTTTAATTTTGACCATGTAATTAACTCTTTAATTTTTAAAACATTGTTTTTTTTAATTGTGCATTAACTTTATTTTTTTAATACCATCTATTTCATATTATTTAATATATTTTATTTTACCATCCAACCACATTTAATATTGAAAAATATTTAGAAATCATTAACAAAAACAATTACAAATTTATTTCTTAATATTTTAACCAACATAATTTTGAACTTAGTGAAACTTTTAAATAAAATATATAGGTTTATTTAATACTAATATTTCAAATTAATTCTAGTTGGTTAATGACATAATAACTATCTTTAGTAAAAAAATAAATATACATAATTATACATATTATATTATTATATATATTATTTTAAAGTAGTGACGAATAGTAAAACTAAACTTTTAATATTATATTTAATTTGATTTTTTCTAATTTGTTTATTTTATTGTAAATGGATATCGTGTTGCTGTCGTACCAAATCGAACCGAAACCGACAATGATATTTAAAATGGATACCGTGACGCTGTCATACCATATCGAACCGAAACTGACAATGATATTTAAAATGGATACCGTGACACTATCATACCAAATCAAACCGAAACTGACAACGATATTCAATTTGTTTTTTTTTTCTATTGTAAGCTATACAAGCATCGATAAAAATATAAAAAAGAACACAATGTTTTGTATCGTAAACTATATGAGTATTGATACGGGACTTATCGAACTAATTTCAACCGAATAACATTGGTGCCAATATCGGTAGTATCGGAACTGATATTTTTTATTGTTTTCGATTTATATTTTTCTATTGTAAACTATACGAGTGCCAATAAAAATATGGAAAAAAAATATTTTTTTATCGTAAACTATACGAGGGTTGATACGTGACTAACCGAACCGATTTAACCCGAACAACATTGTTACAAATATCGGTATATCGGAATCGGTATTCTTTTCTATGGTTTTTTATTGATATAAAACACGTATTCTTTTAGGCATATCACGACTTTGTTTTTTTAGTTTTTTCTTTCTGCTGCTATAGCGAGTGTCAGTACCAGAATGAACCGAACGGATACAACTGAATTCCCGCCGCGTAGTGCGGGGAAAAACCACTAGTATATATTGTTGACGAGGTTTGATGAATAGTAACTTTATTTTTATAATAATATATAGTTTTTTATTATTTTATTATTTAATATATTATGATAGTTTATTATTATGTTTACTTTTAATAACATATTTTTCTTTTTTTTAAACATATATTTCCTTTACTTTTTTTAATAATTGTTTTTAACACATATTAAATTATCGATTAATTTGATATTTTTTAATATTTTATGTTTATGACTTTTTCTAAAAACTTAAGTACGTAGCTGTGGTTGATTTCTTTCTCTGAGATTCTGTTATAAGTTTTGTCAAAAAGGTACGATGATAAACTAAATCGTTCTAATAGTTTAACTTTCTAAACAACATTTTTATTTTCAAATCACGTTTGTTTTACATTATCGTTTGCTTGGTTTCACCGCAACGCACGATATAAAAGAACTAGTTATACATATTAAAGGAAAGTCTTGATGAACAGTAATAACATAAATAAATAATTATTATAGTGTTTTAGTGGTATTTTAATTCTTTATTTTTTATTTAAATTTCAACCGTTCAATTCTTAAAATATTATTTATTTAAACTAAATATGTTTATTTTAGTTTGTTATAATCTTTTAAATCAATTAAAAGATATTTTTATTATATATATAGAGTAGGGTTCGCATGGAAAGTGTGTTTTTCCTACAAAGTCTAGGAAGCGATCTGGTCCATCCGATTGGTGTGTTTAAGGGTTGAGATTAAATCAATGGCAATCTTGTAATATTTGAGTTTAATTAATTGATTGTTTTAAATGAGTAGGGGCAATTTTGTCAATGGCCGTGTTTTAAATCAATTAGATAACCGCCCAGTTCCTAAATTCAAGCGATTTTCCCCCTCTCTCTCTCCAAACCCATCTTGGAAACCTCAATCCCTACAAAAAATAACTACAATCATGGAAGAAGATAACTTTAGAAACGATGGAGAGCACCAGATCAAATTAAAACACTTCTCCATCTCCGAGTTCATCATCACCATTCAAATATTGTTCTTATCATCTCCGTTTTCTTGACGATGTGTTTTAACAGCAAGCAGATTCATACAGTTGTGTTTTAGCATTCAGATTCATAGAGATGTGTTTTAACAACAAACAAATTCATACAGTTGTGTTTTAGCATTCAGATTCATACAGATGTGTTTTAACAGCAAACAGATTCATACAAATGTGTTTTAACAGCAAACAGATTCATACAGATGTGTTTTAACAGCAAGCAGATTCATACAATTGTGTTTTAACAGCAAGCAGATTCATACAGATGTGTTTTAACAGCAAGTAGATTCATACAGTTGTGTTTTAGCATTCAGATTCATACAGTTGTGTTTTAGCATCCAGATTCATACAGATGTGTTTTAACAGCAAGCAGATTCATACAGTGTTGCTACCATACCGAAAAGAAAATCGACTGAACAACATAACTGCCACTATTCATATTTATGGTTTTCGATAAATCTTATTGAAAGTAGACACCGTGTCGCTATTGTACCGAACGTAAAACCGAACAAACAACATCGATATTTGGTACTAGTATTTATATTTTTAGTTTCAGTAAACTGATACTATATCAATACTGTACTGTATTGTACCATATTGAGCCGGACCGAACAACATCGGTATTGGCACCGTGTTCGTTTTATGGTTTTCGGTCGATGTAGAGAAGATGTTGATTGTTATACCGAATGCATGTATTATGTTAGTAAGAAAATAAACCGAATCAATACCGATCAAGATCCCGTCGCGAAACGCGGGGGAAATCGACTAGTTAAATAATTAAATATGAGAGCAAAACGAAAAAAAACCAAAAAATAAATGGTACTATAAATGACACATGTGTCCTATTAATTTCTTTTATTATATAGATTTTAGTTTGATAATTAATACTTGAGTTTAATATCTAACCAGAATTACGACCTGCCGCAATGCGGCGAGGATTTTTTAGTTATAAGTTGATTTAGGACGCGCACGTTATGGTGAACCTGTCAAACGGGAAAAAATAAACGATTTAAAAACGTTCACCCACACACACACGTTGCGTCGTGTTAACTCTCAAAATTTAGAACGAAACGTAAAAACGTTAAACCAAAGACGCACGTTGCGATGTGTTTACAAAAAAATTAGAATAAAGCATAAAGCGAAAAAATTGCGGAAAATGAAAATTATAAAGTACCAAAGTTGAAAGTAAAAAAAGTTGTGTGGATAGATTGCAAAAGATAAAATGTTTTATGTTAAAAGTAAAAAAAAAAAAAAATAGTTTTGGGTTAAAAGTAATTTATGAAATACTTTTGGGTGAAAAGTAAAAAAAAAAAATTAAAAAAAAAAAAAACCCCAAAGCCAAGGTTACAACAACCATATGCATAACCATTTTTTCTTTGAAAAACCCCCAAAGCCAAGATTACAACACTTAAGTAAAAAAATCAAAGTGGTTAAATCGCAAAAGATGAAAACTTTTGAATTAGAAGTGAAAAATCAAATTAATCAAAGGGGTTAAATTGTATAAGATGTAAACTTTTAAATTAGAAGTGAAAAATTAAATTAATCAAAGGGGTTAATGTAACACCCTTGCTATTATTTAACGATTTTCGTATAATTTAAGTCCATAATCATGTAATTACGGTTACAATTACAATGAAAAATACGGTTTAATTAAAAAACTTTTACAATTTAAAGTAATACAACATAATGTGATTTAATTCATCGTTTTAGAATAACGACGAAACAACTTGCGGAAGCTTCATTTTTCGTGTGTTCGGTCCTTTGCCATCGCTTGATCTCCATCCGGGTACACTTGATATCACCTATGATCAAAACCAACTTAAAAGTTAGTTTTGATAGCTTATAAACATGTATAAACAAGTTTCATAAACAAACAAATAAAATAAAAATAAAATTTCGGAATTTTGCCTCTCGCGCCACGCGAGAGGCTCCTTCTTTTCCTTCGCGTGTCGCGCCCGGTGCCGGGTTCTCCTTCGCATGCCGCGGGGGAGATCGTCTTCCAGCAGGTCCGCATCTAGGACCTGCATTTCTTCCAGCTATGTTTATTTATCAAAAATCAAATTTTCAAAGGCCATAACTTTTGATCTAGAAGTCCGTTTTACGTGATTCTTTTTCCTACGCGTTTGAAATTTAATTCTCCATCTTATGGAGTTAAAATCTGATGTTCAACTACTTCAAAAATTCAGATTTCAAGCTCTCGGCTTGAAATTCTTTTTTAACACTTTTGACCCGTTTCATGATTCATTAAACCACTTTTGTTTAAATCATTGCAATTTTTTGAGATATTCATTATCTAAAAACCATTAACTCATGAGTTCAGGACTTTCATACATTATGCAACTAAAGGTTGAGTTAAGCGCAAAACTTCATTTTGACCCGTGGGAGGGATTTACCATTAACTTTAAATTTCACTCATCATTTTACTACATTAAGGTATCTACATATTCTTCGTAATCTTAATGCGAATGCCTAAACAACCCATATGGGTCGTTTGCCCAATTCACCCATTAAGGGCTTTTTGGTTAATTTTAGTCCTTCATTTTACGACGAAGGACTTTCGCTAATATTTGACCAAAAATATCGCTTTTAACAATAATTCTAAATATGCGTACCTGGCTCGAGTCATAGGATTGACCTGTTTAAATATCTTTCACTATTAATTTCTAATTAATACTAACGCGATCCGTATGATATTTCCTGTAATCACAAAACTCAACAAGCGATCATCAATTAATATTGTCAAATGATCTTGCCAATGTCATTTGACCCGTTTAGTCCGAATGACCATTTTCCATTATGAGATGATATCTAGTTACCATCTCGCCCTTTTACCCATTTCGGTTTACACCATAACGTAATGTTTCAAAATTTCTTATTAGTTCATCGTCACATGACTAATTTACCAATTTACCCTTTTTGCCATTGTTTATGATTTCTCACCATTGCACTAGTTCCGACTCATATTATTTGCGTCAGAACATTATAACTATATTACTAACTTTTCCTTATTCATTTTCAATACACACAACTGATGTATACTAAAAAGGGTGTAAGCTTTTACTTACCTCACATCCATATTACGTTTTCCTTTTCGTACTTGCTCCGTTTGACCCGCTTCATTCCCAAGCCTCCATCTAGCTTGTCAAGAGTCAAACTATCATTATAATTCACAAGGTGGTTAGATTAGTCATTATAACCACGACTATTCCACCTTACGTATTTTCTATGTAAAAACTACTATTCGACTCCGTCCATGGTTAGTTTAACTTTTCAAAAGTTAACTACCCTTAATTATATGATATGTGCATATAAACTAAATCGACTTGATAATTAAAATTTGTATTACCCCACATCACACGTAATTAGTCGAACTAGGAAATTACGCGTTTGATTCATAATTTCAACATATGAACATTGTGGGCATAATTTATAACATCAACAATCAAGTTTCGTATCACTGAAAATAGGCTGTTTTTGGTGACCTGTTTAACCTGTTTACAAGTCTTAAAAATTATGATTTTTTTATGTGGCGTACCTCTCGGAGGGTTAGGACTTGTGTTAAAATTTCAAGATCTAACTCTTTACAAAAAATTCGTAAAAATTCATCTACTAAGCTGCAGTCAGATTCGTCACTTCTGACTGCAGCTTACGGAAAAATTCATTAAAAACTCCTCGTTTATCCGATTGACGAAATTCCAATTGGCTATTCTTTTAATCACTTAAAACTTTCTACAGTAAGAATTTGAGATCTTAACTCAATTCCTAAATTGGGTTATGATATTCGTAATGGGCTGCAAATTCTGCCAGAAAACGCAGCTTGAGCCTTTGATACGGAAAAATTCATAAAACGCTCAATTTTCGTCAAAAAAATTCGATTCCGGTGTGGTTTTAAAGATATTTCCTGGAATTACATTTTAGACTCAAGAAACACATGTTTTTGTCACGTTTTGTTCAGCTTACAGCCAATACAAGTCGGCTGTAAATTCTGAGCAGGAGCTGTTTGAATTCAGCTTTCAATTTAATCATGTTCTTGACATCATAACACTAATTTTTAGAAATCAAAACCCTAAAAACATATCATACATGAATTTAGCATCAACAAAAATCTGAATTTACTTGAGCTAAGCATGATTTCAATATATACTTGTCTAGGGTTTACTCCTAGGCATTTAAATGTTCCTATTTCATCTACATATCATTCATGCAACATCAATTTTCGATTTCTCTAAGTTCATCCAGAAATTTAGATGGAAATTTTCTACAAAATTTACATACCTTATGATCCCTTTTCAGAGGAGATCACCAATCTATGCTCAGATTTCGTTTTGGAACTGATTTAGGCCTTCAATTTGGACAATTTAGCATGAACTAGGGTTTGGTGGAAGAACTTGGTCGCCCCCTGTGTTTTTTATCGAACCAGACACACACACAAGTGTGTGTTTGGTGTTTAATTTTTGTTTTAATAATACCACTTTGCAATTTTCCAACTTTTGCCCCTCAAATATCCATGGTTTATAAAAGACTTACTAGTCCATGCTTCTTTATTGTTTTTAACCAAATAATTAACTAGGTTAATTACCCCTAGTTAACTTAGTGAGTCCCGAAAGTCCTAACCCGTTTATTTTAAGCTCCGTTAACTCGGGCCTTTTATCCCTTTTATTCCTTGAAAGTTCTTATCCGCCGTTTAATTAATATTAGGATTATTTATTTAAATTCTAATATTTATCGGGTTACTTTTGCCGCTAACGGTACTTTACCCGTCTTTTAGTATTAACGGGGTTTGATTACCAAACCCGTTTTCGGGGTGTTACAGTTAAATTACGAAAGATTAAAATTTTAAACTTAAATTGTCAAAAATTAAAACTTTAGGGTTAAAAAGAAACAAAGATTAAAACTTTAAACTTAAATTGTCAAAGATTAAAACTTTAGGGTTAAAAAGAAAAATTCCATTTTTTTTTAAAACACCCTAAGCCAAAGTTACAACACATATATGCAAAAAGATGTTGCTTCTTTATAATGTTTAATATTCAATCAATTTTCATTATGTTAATCCACTAATATTCTAATTTAGTATATATATATATATATTGAAGATCCTGTACATTCATTCAAAAGTGTGAGAAGTGTGAGAAATATTGTGGAGATGACATATGTCCTCAATCTAAATTAATTTAAAAGGGTAAACAAGTAATTTTCTTATTGATTTAATTAATTGATAACATTCCATAACCGCCACCCTTTATTATATGAATACGAATTAAGAATTAATCTACGAATTTGTGTCATCTCGTTCATCAATTATTAATTCTGAAGGTCGCAGAATGAAAATTTATAGAGTGTTATATAGTGATGGATGCAGAATGAAGGTTTTTATATAACACTACAAATCTCTATAAAACACTACGAATAACATATAACACCATATAACCCTTTTATAACTCTATATAACACTACAACGTTATATATAACACTGCAACCACTATTCAGAACTATGTAGTGTTATATAGTGTTACATAGTGTTATATGGTGTTACATAGTGTTATATGGTGTTATATGGTGTTATATAGTGTTATATAGTGTTATATGATGGATGTATAGTGTTATATATTTCTTGTAGCAGTTACATATTTCTGGATTTTTTAGAATGTTCGGATTTTAGAATAAGTTTAAAATTGAATCGCTAGAATTTAGGAGAGGTTACCTAATTTGAAACATATACAAAGAAACTATTACCCCTACAATTTTCAAATCAGTTCAAATAATTAAAACACAATTTATAATTTGGTCCATATTGATCTCAACCATTAGATCAAAGATCTAATGGTTTAAAACACTTCTTCCATTTCTCACACTTTAAACACTTTGTACACTATCCCTACCCTATATATATACACACACTTAGGGGCTGTTTGGCAACCCTCTTAATGAATCATTAAGAGGTTCCCCTCTTATTCAGACAGAGGTTAGTTGTTTGGTTGGCAAAATATCAGCCTCTTAATGGTACCATTCAGTGTTGTACCATACAGAAATAAAAAGATGCTGAATGAAAAAAAAGACTCTTGCTACCCTTCCCCTTCTCTTCTCTGTATCAAGACCTAGGGTTCACCACTTTCCCCCTTTCACCTCTCATCACCAACACCTCCGCCCCCACCCCTCTCCTCACCACCTCCCGCTGGTCGCCGCCCTCCTCCTCCCTCTCCTCACCACCTCCCGCCGGTCGCCGCCCTCCTCCTCCCTCTCTTCCACCCAACAACGCCTCCACCCAGGTTCTTTTCTTACATCGTTTTTTTTTTTTTGTATTAAACTGATTTTTCATTTATTTTACTCATTATTATGATGTGGTTAAGTTTGATTTGGTTTTTTTATGGATTTGTTTATTTTTCTGTTTTTTTTTCTATTAGGGGCTGTTAACAGATCATGGATTGGTGTAAAGTCATATAAAAGATATTTGACCTGAATATATAATAGCTAGAAAAGGGCCTATTATACACTCTCACATTCTCATGGATTCATACCAATTATAGTTAAGAGGATAGATAAATTCTGTTATACAGAACATGCGTTCAAAAAAGTACAACCTTGACTGGTTTGTATATAAAGATATAACATAGCCTCTTGTTTTCTAGTTTAAGTAGTTTACAAGTTTTGTAAATATTAAGGTATTAGTTTTTTCTGATTATTTTTCCAATATTTTACTCATTATTATGTTGATTGATGTTATATGTAGAATGGTTATGTTGTATGTTGAAAATTCATAGATGTTTTCGCTATGTTGTATGTTGAAAATTCATAGATGTTTTCGCTATGTTGTATGTTGATTATTATTAGTTGTTACATTAGAAATATTGGCTAATTGGTATGATTGATGTGGTTTAAATCCCTAATATTTGGTTATTTTTCTGAACTTAGTTTTTTGTGAATGGTTATGTTGTATGTTGAAAAAAGATATGTAACACCCGTTCTTATAAATCAAGGTTTAACGTATATTTTGCGAAAACAATCATGTTATTAATGATTACATATACATCTTAAATACGGGATTATTAAAAACTTTTACAATTTAATGTGATACAACGTAATGTGATTTGATTCATCGTTTTAGTATAACGGCGAAACTGCATTGCGGAAGCTTTATTTAACGTGTGTTCGGTTCTTGCTTGATGCTTGATCTTCATCCGGGACCCTCGACATTCACCTGTGATCAAAACCAACTTAAAAGTCAGTTTTGATAATTAAATATCTAATATAACGAGGAAATTATGTAAATCCAACATTGATAACTTGACCCAAAACAATATGCTTGAATTTGGCCTCCACCGTAACTTACGGTGGACACCGTAAGTTACGGTGGCCCCTGAATAAAAGTTCTCCCACCGTAACACAGGTGGTAATCACCGTAACAAGTTCAGCCCCACCGTAACTTACGGTGGGCACCGTAAGTTACGGTGGTCCCTGTATCATACCTTTCCATTTTGCCGTTTTTGATACGAAAACTTCCGTATCTTTCAATCCGCTTGTCCGTTTGACCTACCGTTTCTTCCTACGTGTTTGTAATTTAATTCTCCAACAAATGGAGTTAAAATCCGACATTTGGCTTAATAAATTTTGAAACTTCTAAGCCTTCGCCTCGTTACCTTCTTACCGAATTTTAACCCGTTTATGCATTTTATCAAACAAACGTATCTATTTGATTCCTATATCTCATACACTTTTTCAAATTAATGTTACCTACTATATTAGGTTCTAATCATAGGTTTATTACACCATTTAAACCCGTATTCGCTCGTATGCTTATTTTGACCCGTTAAGGGTATTTAAGCACTTTAAAGCTTGAAATCGCTTTCATTCATTTCTAGCATCCTATTCCTACATTTCTTATCAAGTAATCTTCAACTACAACTCTTTGCGTGTTGGATTTCAATGTGTATATCTATATGTTCCGAGTTTTACCCTTCGGATTGTTATTTTACGGCAAGACTCAAATAGAGCTATTTGACTAACGTATTACATCTTTCAACTTCTACACTTATTCTAAGTATTTATTTAATCATGAAACTTGTTTCCAAACAACCTTTAAGGGTTGTTTTTTTTTGTTTTTTTTTTTTAAGGTTGTTTGTTCAATTTATCCTACAAGGGCATTTTGGTCCTTCTTTTACGACAAAGGACTTTCAGATAATTATTTGACCCAAAAAATTTGATCTTTTAACTATAACCTTGTTTAGAAGCCATTATGTTTCTAAAACACTACAATTATAACTAGAATTATTCGGTTTATCTTTAAGATAACCAAATATCCAATTTAACCTTGTTTAACTCTTAGAAAACCTCAAGTTCTACATGATGAATTGAATCATTATACATACCTGGCTCGGATCAATATATTGACCCGTTTCAATACCTTGACTTAGTAGCCGCTAAGCAATAGCGATGTGCGTATCCATTTGATATTTATTCCTATAAACATGTAACTCGACAAACCATTAGTCGATATTGTCAAAGGGTGATAATTTCACCTTTTGACCCGTTTATTTACCTAGTGATATTCGTCACTTCCATTAAATGCCAATTTCATGTATTATGCCAATTTAAAGTCTACTAACGAAAGCATGATGTAACGGAACCGTAGTTACGTACCTTTTAAGCATCCTTTTTCAAGCGCGTATTTCCACCGGCTTGTCCACTTGACGATCCGGATTCCTCGCCTAAGGAGTTCAATTCACAATCCGTTTAGAACCCTTTTTATAAGTCTTAACGCACAATTTTCCATATTCATCAAACATGCGTTTTTGTCCGATTTTCAACTTTCAAGCCTTCTTTGGGGCATTTTTACAAACATTTAACATGCAGAATTTTATATCTTTATATTCTAATTCATGGCTTGTCACTTAGCCTAGATTAACAAACATTGAGCTATCATTCATAGAATAAAACATCATATTTTTTTTTCAGAATTCAGTTTCTATGAATCAATTTGCACTAGAATAGTCTTCCAAACCCTAGTGTTCATCATTTTCTCACAAAACCCATGAACCACCTTCAATGTGTTCATGAGATTTCCTGAATTTAGACATTATTTCACATGTTGTTGTCTAGGTTTTACTCCTAGACACTATATCATCCCTATTCTATCCACATAGCAAACATGCAACATCAGATTTCTACTTTTCTAAATTCATGAGAATTTCAAGTAGTGAGTTCTTGTCAAATTTTACATACCTTATGATCTCCTTGCAATGGGGATCACTAATCTATGTTCGATTTTCGCTTAGAACTTGATTTGAACCTTCAATTTCTGAGATTTGTGAAGTTTTTGGGTTTGAAGAACCCTGGTCGCCCTTCCCCTGCCTGGGTCGATCCTCACACACGCCCACATATGTATTTGGGTTTTAATTTTCTTGTTTTATGAAATTAAGTTTCAAATTTAGCAACATAAGCCCCTTATGTTTAGTTATTTATTAAATCAGTCACAACCTTCTTATTTTAAATCCACATTCCCTCTTATTAACTAAACCAAACATTTATAGTTAACTTAGCGGGTTCGGGGATATTTACGACTAAGTTTATTTTAGGTCCCGTTACTCAGACCTTTTATAAACTTTATTTATCCATAGACCTTTATTTATCTTTTTATTAAATATTAGGTTTACTTACTTAAAAATCCTAATATTCACCGGGTAAATTTTACTACTAATGGTACTTTACCCGTCTTTTAGTATTAACGGGGTTTGATTACCAAACCCGTTTTCGGGGTGTTACAAGATACATGTTTTCTTTATGTTGTATGTTGATTGTTATTAGTTGTTATATTAGAAATATTGGATAATTGGTATGATTGAGGTGGTTTAAATCCCTAATCTTTTAGGAACCAATATCCAAAGAAATGGCAAAAAGGATTAGGATTAATTGGAAGCAAGAAGGTGTTGAAAAAACCTTTCTTGAAGCATGTGTTCATGAAATAACCGTTAATGGACGTGAAGGAAGTAGTCTTAAACAAGCGTCATGGAAAACGATGTTTCATGAAATGCAAAGTGGGGAAATGCAATATTTATGATCAGTTATTTATGGACTATGATGAGAACACGATGTTTCATGAAATGCAAAGTGGGGAAAATGATGGCCTGTTAGTTCAAGACATAGAGTGGGGTTCACAAGGTATTGACTATATGACTTCTTTACGTAACCAGATTGCTAATCAGTTGCTTTCAAATGATTCAAATTAAAATTGTATGCAGAGTTGTGTTATTTGGATTTGGATTTCGTATGTTGTGTTATTTTGTATTTGGATTTTCGTATGTTTCCATGGAATTTAAAGGATTGATGTGTAATTTGGATTTTCTATGGTTTTGTATTTTTCTTTTACAATTTTTCATCAATCTGTACACTATTCAGAGCTCTTGCCAAACAGATACATTTCATTCAACACATAATAGTTCAGAGGGGTAAAATAGTCATTCTGCAGAGTCATTCAGAGATACAACCAAACAGCTCTTTAGTTTGAGTATTGGTTACACGAAAACAAACTATATAAACAAACGTATCCAGTAAAATTACACTCATAGCAAGTTATTGGTAGAATTTAAAAAGGTACTAGAGTAGGATGGAGCAAAAATAACCTCTTTCACGAAAGACATAGGATTCTCCCGGTGAGACCCGACTCGAAAGATATAATCTTGACATGTAAAGTGTAGCATGCAAATAACATAAAGCGTGACCTCAGAAGTTGGTGGTTCAGTGGTAAAACAAAACCTTTTAAAACACTTAAGTATAAGATCTTAAGCTTAAGTCTCAAGAGAAACAATATATTTGTCGTTAAAAAGACATTAAGCCTGACACAGAGATCAAAATAGAAGGTCCTAACTTAAAATTCATATATTTAGCGATAAGCAATTCATTAAAAGGGCATAGAACATTATAACATGACGAAGATGATGATGCTAAAGATGATGATCATGATGATGATAGCATTGCATTGGAGCCCACCTTGCTCGATGATAAAATTACAACCACCATATATAATATTCCACTAGAATACATGCATAGCCATACTCCTATTGAAATCATGTGAACGATTTATTATATGGTTATAATATACATAACATGAATCATGAGGTTCTTAATATACAAGTCAAGTTGAGCGTATATGATTTTATAAATTCAACAAGTTATTAAGTTACTTAGTTGTTCACAAGCGGAAACAAAATAGAAACATAATTTAATCACTACTTGTTTGTCAATGTAAAATAATGTTCTATTCAATAGAAAATTGTCCCTTCAACAAGAGGTCTAAATCGTTAAATGTTAAACCAGTAAGAGGTTTAAATCACATCGCCGCCGACACCGGCTACCATTAAATTAAAGAAAGACAGGAAGAAGATGAGAATGGGGAACTTACGATGAAGCTTCTGCTTCCATTGTCAATATGTTTTTATTTTTTATTTTTTATCATAGCTGTATCAACTACTCGAGAAAACTCATATATTCTCTAATTAGGTAGGCGCAAACTACTCGTTCAATCGGATTATATGCCATAGTGATTGTAGGTTTCTAAGGTGGTGTTTGTTTTTAAAGAGGTAAAAGGTCTGCAGTCTGCGGACCACATCTGCAGGCATCTGCAGGAGAAGAGGTAGACCAAATGTCTGCAGTCTGCAAGGAGAAGAGGGTTTGTTTTTTTTACATAAAAACCTCTTCAACACACACACAACACACACTGCAGACCTTCTCCTCTCTCTTGTCTCTCTCTCTCTGCCTTCATCTACCACCACCACAACCATCCGCCACCACCACGTCGGCTACCACCACCGCCACCAACACCGCCATCAAAACCCACCACCACCGCCGATCTCTCTCTCTTCTTTCCCCCCCTCTCTCTCTCTTCGTTCCACCACTGCCATCAAACCCACCACCACCGCCGATCCCTCTCTTCTTTCCCTATCTCTCTCCTGCCGCCCCCTCTCTCTAAAAAAACCCTAAATTCATACCTGGAGATGTGCGGGAGACGGTGGAGTTCTCGAGGTGGTGGGGGTGCGGCTGGAGATGTGCGGGAGACGTCGGAGGTAGCGGCGGTCTGTGGAGGTGGCGGCGGTCTGTAGAGCAGGAGAAAGGTGGAGGAGGAGAAGGGTTCTCTGTGTTTTCAAAATGTGGAGGAGAAGAGGTTGTGCAGACATTAGAAGACATTGATTCATGTCTGTATGAAGAAGAGGTCTCGCAGATCTTTTTTAATGAAAGGTCTGCGAGAAAACAAACAAGCTGCAGACCTTTATGTCTGCGCGTGGTCTGCGCGTCGCAGACATTAGAGGTTCTGAAGTGCTTCTAGCAAAAAACAAACACCACCTAAATCATGACAATTTTACTTTCGAATTAGAAGTTATTCGTAGGTATAAAATCTTAGTCGGATAATTGAGAAAGTTGAACAAGAACGTAACTATGTGTGAAAAAATTTGACAAAACGTTTACAAACAAACCAAAGACTTCCCATTTATAGACAAGGATCATCATAATGGTTAAGTTAAAACTACACAACTCTTCTTGAAATAGTGTAAACAAGAACTCAGTTACTACTACTGAGTGTAGCTGAAGCTGTCATTGATACACACTTGTTGCTAATATCTGTTGGACCGTTTGCGTGACCCTAAACGTCAGTAAAAGTAGTTCATCTCAGTTTACAGAGGCGGAATCAAAGTAAACCAAGTCACAACAGCTTATTCCTTTTAACTTCTTCTCTATTAATGATTTCTGAGACTTTACAATCGTTTCTAACAAGATTTTGGCAGCACCTTGTCTCACAAGCTATGACCTCTGATGGCTTCAAATGACACACTCAACTCCTATTTATAGTTGTAGCCTGGTAGCTTGAAATGACACATCAGTTTCAAGCTAACAAGCATTTTCAAGCTAACAAGCACTTTTACATGTAAACCCTAATTCTAACCATCTAGACCTAAAGACTCGATAAGACGTAGTCAGCAGACATTCAGTGCACCAACAGACTCCCCCTTGGATGTTGACGAAGTCTTTGACCTTGAGTCTTTAGTCTTTGTCTCTTTCCAATTTTGTCAATCAATGCAAGCATCCTATCAATCTTTATCTTCTTTGATCAGCTTCTATCTTCAAATGTTGTATCAGGATCTATCTCTGACTCTCACTTTCTTCAGGCTCCCCCTTTCGTCAAGCTTCTGTGCTTTAGGGATCGTCACCTTGTCTTTTCGGTTTACAAACTCCCCCTTGCTTTGAACTTGTCTTCAGACTCCCCCTTAGACTCAGCTTCTGGGATCGTAGTCTGAACTCTTTCCTGCAATCACTCATACATTTATAAGTAACAACATTATAAACTTCAAGTAATAATAACCTGGCAATTCAATTTTCTAAATCACTCCTCCTATCAACAATCTTTACAAATTTGGCAATATTTAAGAATCCAAATCCCCCACAGAAAATCATCCAAGTCCAAACTAATGACCTTGGAGATATCACAAACTGTTTTTGAATTTTTTATACAAAGTTTCAAGTTTCAAATTAATGAACTTGTTTTATTTTCAGAAACACAATCAGCTTACTTAGATTTTGAAACTCGGCACTCAGACATCGGTTGTCGAAAATAAAGCAGAATCAAAAATCTTTTTGTATTTTTCTGAAAATATAAAGCAATAACGAAATATGTACAAACATATTTACAAACAATATTTTTGTTTGAGTATGCGTCAGAGGATCATATCAGTTTTCGACAAGTCACAAGTATCGTTGAGCTTAAAATCACATTATGCATTAAACAATTCACTTAGATTGTCGATATACTGATCCACTTAAATTTTCATACAAACTTCAACTGATTCAGGATACGAATTAGGTGTATTAAGAACTTAAACCTATTCATGTGTCCCACCTCTTGAATATACTCCCGTATCCAGAATCCCAATAATCAGTCTTACAGGTGAGTATACTACAATGATATCTGTATATAAATTAGGTATGCGAGGGCCGAGGGATCTCAGGTCGATACTTCCGTATACGCAGAGAGATATCAGCTTCGACTTTTTGGAATGTCCCATTTAGAGGATCTTTTAGCTACAACAGCAGCGACTATCAATTTTATTGTTTCATCGGCATGCTGAGGGTTTAATGCTATGTTTCAAGCATTTCAGAAAGTATTATTCAAGGACTAGGTCAGAACTACCGTTCAGCAGAAGTCCCGGAATAATACCCCAGACATCATTGAGTATAAAGACCTAGTATATCAGATTATGAGACCTTTCAAACGAGATTTCAGGGGTTACCTATATATCCAAGTAGTGTTCCCCACGAAATAAGTAAGTTTGAATTTAGGTTTATATCCTGAAAAAGTTTACTAAATGTATAAAAATCTACCGACACATCCACAGTGAGATCGTTTAACACATTTAAACTTTCCAATTCTTTAGCATACTGTAACTGTCTACTGATGTACTATCATTTCCTCTTTTTACGCAAAACTCAAATTTTTGAATTTTATCATGTTTTTGACTTTTTCAAATGTTTTTGTATTTTCTAACAACTATATCTCCCCCTAAAATGCAAAACCATTTAAAGAAAATTTGACAACAAATACTGATAGCTTTGTCTCGCCATCCATTTTCTGCATCTCATGCTCTGTTTTGCAGAAAATATAACATACCCCCATGATTTACAACCCATTGATCTTAACAGTTTGAAAACCGTTTTTCAATCTGATGAAAGTAATCATGTTTGTTCAGCCGTGAGGGTTTCGGCATATTCAATCAACACTCCCCCTTATAACAAACTATTTTCCCATAATGATTTCAAAACACTTAAGTTTGTTTTAATCAAAATGGTTTTTCCGGAAAAAATTAGTTTGTTTACCCATCACTTGTGGGTTCGGGGTTATCTCATCACCTTGTTCTCTTTTAACCGTTTTGAAAAATTTAACATTATTAGGATTCTATCAACACAAACACTTGTAGGAAATCAAGTACAACTTAATGTCCCTGATTTACCACATGTAAGACGAAATATCACAGTTACCATCCTGTGAATTTCTCAAGAATGATGCCGATACCTGCTTCACACTTACCAACCTGGAAGCTTCGGCAAGTCAGATTTTTCTATTTGAAAAGTTTCACCCAAGCCTGACTGTCCTTGGGTGTATTTTGAGCTTTTCTCTTTTCTTCATAAAATTCTTTTACTCCTTTTTCCTTACCATCAGCCATCTTACTAAAAATATGTTTAACATTGCTATTAAACATTTTTTCAGCATCAACACCTTTTGATTTTAGGTTTGTAGCTCGAAATGGTGGAAATTTCTCATCATTCATTAAAGGAACTGTTTCTTCCTTTTTTACCTCAACTTGTGGCTCATCTGATTTTGTGGAATCAGATTCATTGCCTGAACTTGGCTTGTCTGACTTGGATGAGCTAGATTCATCGCCAATAACTTTCTTTTTCCTTTTGTTTGTCCTCAGATTTGTATCTGAAGAATTCGATTTGCTTGACTTTGCCGTCGAGTGAATCGATTCATCAGAACTTTTATTCGAACCAACTGGTGAACCTGAAGACAAAATCTTCTCCAGATACTCTCTCGCCTTCTTCCTCTTTTTCCTCAGTCTGTCTTTTTGCCCCTGCGAAAGTTTCACTTTCTGTTCTAGAACCTTCTGTTCTTTGGGTTTGACATTGACTGGTTTCTTCACCGTTCTCTGAGATTCAACCCTCGATCTTCCCATCGATCTCCTTGGGCAATCTCTGGCAATATGTCCTCTGATATGGCAATTATAGCATCTTCGTGTTTCAAAATTCCAATTCTGGCAGTTAACAGCAATGTGTCCTCTCACACCACAGGTGTAGCACACTCTGTTATCGTACCATCCACTTCTGTCATTCCAAACCTTCAGATCATTACATTGTTTGGCTTGGTGATAATCATTTCTCCTCTTCAATGCTGGATTTGTCTTTTGAGCACTGTGGTCAAACCTGCACCACTTATTACCAACATTTTGTGAGTTTTCATTTTTAAATTTTTGTGATTTTTGATAATGATTGGATGATTTATCTGATGAGTTTTTATTTTCAATTTTAGAATTTTTCAAATTTTTATCTTTTTGTTTCTGTTCTGCATTCTTCTTAACAGGTTTTTGTTTAGAACATTCACCTGTTTCAGTAGATTGCAAAACAATATTTTTAAATTTTTCTTGTAAATCTAAAAATATTTTTCTTTTCTTTTCTTTTTCATCATCAGATATTTCATCACAATCTTCAATTTTGACTTTGTCAAAATTTGTGACATTGTCACTTATTGGAACAGAATTGATCGGTTTTGGACAAACATGTGAAGTAGAATTCACAAAACCTTTCAATTTATTCTCAAGCTCTTTGATTTTAATCCGAGCTTTTTCAGCTTCTTTTTCAAGCTGAATGATTTTAGCAAGATGAGAATTGATTTCAATTTGTTTTTCAAGATTATCTTTACAAAAAATATCTCTCTCATCTTCTAAAATCTTGATTTGATTTTGAAAAACTTTTTCAATTTTTAATTTTTCATTTTTAAACTCTTTTTCTTTTTCTTTCAAAACTTTGTTTTCCAATGTCAAACTGTCCAAACTACTCAACAGTTTGACATTTTCTGACATCAATTTCTCACATTTTTCTCTCATTTCAAGAATCTGTTTACTATCAGATTCTTTCTCATCCTTCAAGCTTTTGATTTTCAATGTTAAACTCTCCACATCCTTTAAGAGTTTCACATTGTCTGCTTCTGATTTTTCGCATTTCAAACACACAATTTTAGAACTTAAAGATCCATTCTTCTTGGATTCTTCTTTCTCGGAAGTTACTTCTTCAAGAACCTGCTGTTTTTCCGTAACATCTTCTTTCACAGCTTCTTCAGTCATCATAACTTCACATTTTGTTTGACTTGAAATCTGCTCCACCTCAGAATCTGAATCACCATGATCAAATATTGGCATGTTCTTAGCTTCTTGATCATCATTCACTTCCAACTGATTACCAGTAGCAATTTCAGGCATCTGATCCCCATCATCTCCAGTGAATTTCCTAGGCTTCAGGCACTGACAGCTTCTGTCCTGTACACTCCCTGCTCCACAGTCGCAAAAAAACCTACTTGATCGAGAGTAGACAACACGATGTCCTCGATGACATACATCTGCACAAACAGAACAACAACCTTTTGAATCGGTCAGATCACATGTATAACAGAAATACCAGTGCTGTTCCATGAAATTACTCCCACTGATCGTAAACGTACAAACTTTAGAAGCGAGGTCTTTTTCACTGTTACTATCATGATCAACCTTACTGCTTGACATCTTCAAACAACTTGAGATATTCAACAAATACTTAGAAATATTCTTGAATTTGAAAAATAACAAGTTCAAACAAGATCACTTGAAGCGAAATAGCTTCAAGTAGAATCAGCAACTTTCAAGCGAAACTGATAATGCAAGTTCAAGCTATCAGGCTCGTTCAAGCTATCAGGCTAGTTCAAGCTATCAGACTCGTTCAAGCTATCAGGCTCGTTCAAGCTATCAGGCTCGTTCAAGCTATCAGGCTCAAGCTATCAGGCTATTTCAAGCTATCAGGCTATGATGTCATCATTTCACGAAAATTTTCAAGCTATCAGACGAATTTGATCAGTTTTAAGCCGTGTTTTAGTCCGAAACTTTCAAGGATTAGTTAACTATGTATTTCGCTTGATATGTGTTAATTTCAGGCCATTTCATCCGTGAATTATGTCCGAATCAGAAAAAGAACGAGAAGAAGTAAGTAGAAATGAGAAAATCCGGTAAAATCAAGCTGCTATGGTATGAACTCCTCGTCCTGAGCTCTGATACCACTTGTTGGACCGTTTGCGTGACCCTAAACGTCAGTAAAAGTAGTTCATCTCAGTTTACAGAGGCGGAATCAAAGTAAACCAAGTCACAACAGCTTATTCCTTTTAACTTCTTCTCTATTAATGATTTCTGAGACTTTACAATCGTTTCTAACAAGATTTTGGCAGCACCTTGTCTCACAAGCTATGACCTCTGATGGCTTCAAATGACACACTCAACTCCTATTTATAGTTGTAGCCTGGTTGCTTGAAATGACACATCAGTTTCAAGCTAACAAGCACTTTCAAGCTAACAAGCACTTTTACATGTAAACCCTAATTCTAACCATCTAGACCTAAAGACTCGATAAGACGTAGTCAGCAGACATTCAGTGCACCAACAATATCCCAACTAATTGTCTCACTTGCCACTAACAAACGAAGTTAATGATGATCTTAGCTCTATTGTTGATGATTTATTACTACTAATAACCAGTTACCAATGATTAACAATCATGCAATTCAAACCTTCCATATTGTATTGATGTTTAGATTGTATTCTTTTTGATCTTAATCAAATACAATTATACTAAAATAAAACATAAAACTGATGCTAAAATCACCCACAATCATTAACAAAACTAGGGTGAAACACACTCAAATATATAATAATAAGATTCAATTAACCAATTATTTGATTAAGAAAACACTCAACGTCGGTCACAGGGACCCAACTCCATCTAAGCCGCCCAATATAAACAAATTTGTTGCATCATTTCAATATCACCTTCTTCCCCTAATTTCAATACCAAAAAATTCAACAAAAACGAAATCAAACTCATCTTGACAATGGAAGCAGAAGCTTCATCGTAAGTTCCCCATCTCATCTTCTTTCTTTCTTTCTTTCTTTCTTTAATTTTATTCAACAAATACTAAAATATCAGATAAAAGGGCAACAAAATTCTCACTGCGAAATTTCGTCGAACACCTAGTGGGCATTGTTATTTATCCATAACCCAACTTCTTTCTGATGGTTAGGTTCGAGACCAGTGAGATGCTAGCAAGGTTTTTGGGGTCAACCCCTATGTTGACCGACTCATGGAACCTCTGTGCACGATCTAACGTCATGGCCCCTCAAGGGTTCTTGATCGATGAAGTGGGTGGTGTTACGTATGTAGCCTTTTCAGGGGTCCAATCGTTAGATGGGTTGGAACCCCGTTGTGGGAATCTGGTCCCGCTGTCGGTCGCCTCCGCCGGAGTCTCTCCGGTCTACGGTGGTGCCGACGGTGGGATGTTTTCTGCGTTGCAGAAACAGAGTGATGAAAATTCAGTGATGGTTGATGCCGGTTTGCTTCAACTGTTTTTGAATATTTATCACACACCTGTGTTTCAAAATCAGGTTAGCTTCTTTATTGTAATTCATATTCACTATTTGATTTATTAGTAATCCGTACAAATATTTGAATATATAGATGTTTGAAATTAAGAAGAAACAGAAACCGGTAGTGTTTACCGGACACTCGATCGGGGGCGCGATCGCCGCGTTGTCATCGCTATGGTTGTTGTCGTATTATCAATCGATTTCGTCCCCGCCTTCGGTAATTTGCTTCACCTACGGGTCACCGATGATCGGGAACGAGCCGCTTTCGAGAGCTATCCACCAGCAACGATGGGGCGGGAACTTTTGCCACTTAGTGTCGAAATTCGACATCATGCCGCGGTTGTTGTTTGCGCCATTGGCTCCGATTACCAACCACCTTAACACGCTGTTGAAGTCTTGGCAGTTGACGATGAATTCGCCTTTCTTGATTCGTGATCTTGGGAATCAGCTTGTGGAGCTTGAGAAATCGGACTTGTTTCGTTTTGTGCTTCATTATGTTGAGGCGACTGCACGGTCGCTGGAGGTGGGTGCGAATTCGTTTGTGCCGTTTGGGAATTTTATGTTTTGTTCGAGTGATGGGGCGGTTTGTGTTGATGAAACTGTTGCGATAGTTAGAATGCTTCATTTGACGTTTGCGTCTAGCTCTCCGAGTTCTAGCATTGATGATCACCTCGAGTATGGAAGTTATGTTGAAAAGATTAGCTTGCAGTTTTTGAACCGAAGCGGAGACGAGTTATGCGAGTCTAACACCTATGAAGCCGGAGTTACACTGGCATCACAGTCGGTGTCAACGGGTCAAGTAAGTCACATTCTTGTTCGTTGTGTTTATCTGATTAGTGTTAGTTTTAGAGTTTAGTGTTTAGGGTTTAGGGTTTATGGTCAGAGTCTTAAACGATTGTCATTAACATGGTTTTAATTTCTTTAATAGGAACACATGGTTAAACCCATTAAAGATTGCCTAAGGGTCGCTAGGCGAATAGGGCCTACACCGAACCTCAATAGTGCGAAACTAGCTATTGGTTTATCAAAGATAGCGCCACTACGAGCACAGATCGAGTGGTACAAAGCTCTGTGCGACGAATCTGACGACCAACTCGGTTACTACGATTCATTCAAACTAAGAGGCGCATCCAAACGAGACTTTAAAGTTTTGATGAACAAAGTGAAACTTGGTGAGTTTTGGAACAACGTTATCGACATGTTGGAAAAGAATCAACTCCCTCACGACTTCCATAAACGAGCCAAATGGGTATACGCGTCACAATCCTATAAGCTCCTCGTTGAGCCACTAGACATTGCGGAATATTATCGCAGTGGTGAGTACCGTAAAAAGGGACATTATTTGAAACACGGACGAGCACGAAGGTATGAAATCTTTGATAAATGGTGGAGGGAACGAGACATATACGGGGAAAACGGTAACTCTAGCAACAATAGGAGTAAGTTCGCGAGTCTAACACAAGACTCGCGTTTTTGGGCCAAAGTAGAGGAGGCTAGAAATTGGGTGGAGAGTGTAAAGTGTGAGAGGGACACCCAGGAGCTCACGGTTTTGTGGGCGAATATCGAGAAGTTTGAGCAATACGCGAGGGGTATGGTCGAGCGAAAAGAGGTTTCTATCGACGTTTTGGCCAAAAACTCGAGCTACATGCGGTTGTTGGAAGATCTAAGGATCCTAAGATTGCAATTGCCATATTTTTCTCCTCAAATTTATGGTGTTTTGGATAGGAAGGTTTTACCATAGATGTACACAATGTTTATGAAAATTGACCTTAGGCCCATAAACTCTATAGTGTAAAATATGATATGGTCATTGTATTATAAGCATTATTTATCCGATTATTTACCTCATGTGTAGATCATATTTGCTAGCTTGTCTTGTGTTTTTTGATTCTATCATGTACTTTTATTTGATGGCTGGCTAATGGTTGGCCAATTGACCGAGACCGTCCACAATAACAACCTCTAAAAACACCTAAAAACTTGTCTAGTTAGCTGTCACATTATAAAACTACTCATTCTTCAAAAACAACAAAACTCACCAAATAAGAAAACTTGAAAAACACCCAAAACCATTGTGGCATCATCACCACCTATTTAATTTTTACCACTCATTTACACCAATCATTCTCTCTATATTATATATATATAGGGGGCCGCTAGAATGAGAACCACCTCGAGTTATGAGAACCGCGAGAACCACACTGTACGGGGCGAGGTGGACCAATTTTTTTTTTCAAAAACGTAGATGCATGTATTATAAACACATTCGTAAATTTTTTTTTTTAAAAAAAACGCCGTTTGTGTAGTTTTTTACACCACAAGTTTGTGGTTTACGAGTTCCGTACGGAACTCGTAAACCACAAACTTGTGGTGTAAAAAACTACACGAACGGCGTTTTTTTTTTTAAATTTTTTTTTACGAATGTGTTTATAATACATGCATCTACGTTTTTGAAAAAAAAAATTGGTCCACCTCGCCCCGGATCAAGTAGTTCTCGCGGTTCTCATAACTCGAGGTGGTTCTCATTCTAGCGGCCCCCTATATATATATATATATAGTGGAGAGTTCAAATGAGAATAAATTTTTTGTAAGAAGAAAAAAAAGAAATTTCAACCAATAAGAATGCTTTATTATACTTCATTTAATATTAGTATTTAATGTTACTATAAGGGTACATTGGTAAATCTACATAGGTCATTAATTTGTAGTCTTCCTCTTTAATAGCTAAGTACATTAAATTTTTTGTAACATCTTCAAAATATATATTTTTTTTTCAAAAAAATAAAATAAAATAATGTTAAGTGTAGGATAAATTACAAGTTGTGTATGAAAAATTACGAGTTGTGTAGGATAAATTTCAACGTGTAGGATGAATTTCGAAATATGTAAGATAACTTTTAATGTGTGTAGGCAAAAAAAGTTAGTGTGAAGGATACTAGTCTTTATGACTAATTAATTAGTAAAAAATGATAATAAATGAGATAAGAGAAAAAACTATTTAATGTTTTACAAAATTACTCTTTGTTCTTTTTCTTCTCAATTAAATTTTCTTCTCAAATGAATCTTCCCCTATATATATATATATATATATATATATATATATATATATATATATAGGGTAGGGTTCATGAGTGAACAATGATTTATTTGTGAACAAAATGAACTTATTCTGACCATTGATTTTGTAGATCTAGATTTTTTTCTTTAGTGGCAAGATTGTAATTATCTTTTGTAACTTACATGTAATTTAATAGACACAAGGGTATAATTGTATATTTCTATCTTCATTTAATTAATTAATTTTTTCTCTCTCCTGATTTCTCTTTCCAATTAAAAGAATATTTAATTACATTCTTTATATTTTTTTCTCTCACATATTACCTAACTTAATATTACATAATTTAAAAAAAACACAAACATTATCAAATATTGTTCTATCTAGAACACAATTAAAAATATTTAATTACATTCTCTATACATATATGTATTAGATCAATGTTTTATAAAAAGATGTATAGTGGAAACAATATGTAGTAATACACAAGTGTATAAGTCTGGTATATTTCGACATGTATACACTATGTACTTGAATAATACACAGGTGTATACGTTGGTATATACCGACCCGTATACACATATGTACTTGAATAATACACAAGTGTATAAATCTGGTTTATAGCGACCCGTGGAAACAAGATGTAATAATACACAAGTGTATAAGTCTTGTATATACTAACCTATATACACATATGTTAAAAATCAATTTAATTAGGTTTAATATTTAATTTTAAAAGGAACATAACAATTTATATAAAAAAAATTAGTCATTCAATCTCTTATAATTAATAATTAAAATAATAGAGAAATAATTAAAAATGAGAGAGAGAGAGTTAAGTGAGGAGAAAATTAAGGGATTCTAATTAATAGTACTTGGCTAATGTCAATCTTACCCTTTGAATCTAAAAAATGATCAAGGGTCAAGATTAGTTCACTTAGTTCACTCTCAAAAAGTTGTTCACTCATGATCCTAATCCTATATATATATATATAGAGAGAGAGAGAGAGAGAGAGAGAGAGAAAGTATAATGTACAAAACGCCTTAACGTACATTAACGTACGCGACAACATATATAACTTGCGTGATTTTTTTTGATCAACTATAACGTGCGTGATTATAGGGCTCCCATGCGTGATTTTGTACCCCCCATGCGTGATTATAACAAAAACTAGGGTTCCATGCGTTATCAAGTCCTGATCTGATGGTTATGCCTGTCGCGTACGTGAAGTACGATAAGGCGTTTTGTATGTTAACCCCTCTCTCTCTATATATATATATATTAAAGGTACACATGTGCCAACGACTAACTTGTTTTTTTTGATGTTTTTGTGTAAAAACACTCACAAAAAACAGCCCTTAAAAACAACATTTACAATAATAAAAACAGACGATGATGTGGCAAAAACGTGAGAAAACATCCTCCAAAAACATGTAATTGGGGATGCTCTGAGTATACAAGATATAAACTCGGGGTAGACCAAGGAGGTGCAATGATTTGAAATCAGAATGTATTAGCAAACTATATCGTACAGGTACCAAAAATCTTATAGTATCGTACGTTAGTACTTGTTTGGACTTTGGAATTAACTTTTTCATTAACACGTCACATAATTAAAGTGAGAAAATACTGGTTTGGACCATCACACACGAAACCGATTTTTACTTATGCTATGATTAGTTTCTTGTAGTATATCTTGAAGGCAGTGGCGAAGCTTGAAGTTTTCGTCGGGGGGGGGGGGGGGGGGTCGAAAACGTATATACCAAAAAATTTCTATAGAACCGGGGGGTCGAAAACGTATATACCCAAAAATTTCTATACGAAAACTACATGTACAACACTACTGAACGAAAAGTTCGGGGGGTCGGGCGCCCCTCCCGGCCCCTTAAATGCTACGCCCCTGCTTGAAGGACCGATGATGTTCATTCCCCACTTATAGAGCAAATGATGAAATGAACTGTTAGAAAAAGAAAAAAATAATTTAGAAAAATAATGGATCCTCAACATCATTTCCATATTTAAGTCTTTCCTTTTAGTTGTTCTTGTAAAGCCTATAAATAAAGGCTTGTTTTTATGTTTTGTATAGAAGAAATATATCAATAAAATCAGTCCCTTTTTTATTATCTCTGATTATCATTTACAACATGAACCACCAAGGTAAATTAACAACCCTTTCTTATACGTCTCAACATGTTAGCAAAGTGTTAATTATTATGTAAGATCGTAATCGATGATCTGCTTCAAGTCGCGTCACATACTAAAAAATAACATCCAAGTGAATTGTTTGTTAAAGTTATTCTAACATAAAATCCTATGTATAAAATAAAGCTTGTGTATAATTTTTTAAACTAACTAATAAACAAATAATTGTCGTTCTAATTTATAGTTAGTTATATGATTCAACTTAAAAAAGAAGATTCATAGTTTCTTAGGTTCTGTTTGTTTTTGCTTAAAATGTCTGTAAAGAGCTTATGTCTGCGGGCGGGCAGACATAAGCCCTTGAAGACTGTTTGTTTAAAAAAAAAAAAAGATCTTAACATAGCTTTTAATAGCTTCAAAAAAAAGCTATGTATAATAGCTTCATGATCTTCACACAACATCTGCAAGACCTTCTTCTTCCTCTTCTCCCCTGCCACCACCTCTCCGCCACCACCTCGACCTGCCACCACATCTCCGCCACCATCTCCTACCTCTCAGCCACCACCTCCACCACCACCATCGTCAAAACGCACCACCACCTCGACCTGCCCAAATCGAAACGGAAACAGAAACGGAAAGAGGGATGGGTGAGGTGTGTTTACCGGAGAAACAGATCTGCAATTGCTCGGAAACGGAAACGGAAACCGACGCCGGAAATGGGCCACATCGGAAACAGATCTGCGATCGCTCGGAAACGGAAACGGAAACGGAAACCGATCTGGAACTCCCGTCACCATCATAATCATCGTCTCCATCATCATCGAGACCAGAACATGAGCGAGAGAGGGAGACCGGTGGTGGTGGTGGTTGTAGAGAGAGAGAGAGTTTGGAGAGAGAGAGCAGAGAGAGAACTGGTGGTGGTTGTTGTGTGAAGTTGTTTTTATGGAAAAAAAAAACAAACCATCTTCTCCTTGCAGACTGCAGACATTTGGGCCACATCTTCTCTTGCAGATGCCTGCAGATGTGGTTCGCAGACTTCAGACATTTTACATCTGAAAAAACAAACAGCACCTTAGTCAACGCGTCAAAATGTAGGTGGGTATATTTTTATGGGGTTTGCACACATACTTGTCGTTCTAATTTATAGTTATATGATTCAACTTAAAAAAAAGATTATAGTTTCTTAGTCAATCCGTCAAAATGTGGGTGGGTATATTTTTATGGGGTTTTATTTTTATATATTAAAAAAGCTTACTTTTTTTTTTCAACGGCCAACAAAAAATTTTATTCATCTTAGCAAGTTGATATACACCATAATTACAAATAACCAAGCAAAACCAACAATATTACATAGAACTAGCCAAAACTACTAAAACGACTCCAACTGTCCCATGATAAATTCACCTCCTTTGACCGAATTTTTACCCACAAAAATGCCATTGATTTCACCTCGTCTAGAACTTTTGTGGTGTTCGGAGTTGCTTGCCCAAATGCAACCTCATTTCACATTTTCCAAATACAGCACATTATTGCTACTAGGATGATAGCATATAGAGGTTTTTTCCTTTTCCTTGAACCCGAACTGAACCCGTGTAAGACTAGAAGGTCCTTAATGTCAAAAGCAATAATTGGAGGTATCTTACACCAATCCGCAATATTTTGCCAGATGACTTGGGCAAAATGACACGCCACGAATAGATGTTCACTAGTCTCTTCAAAATCACCACATAATGAGCAAATACGATTCTGAACGTTAATATTCCGATTCGATAGTGCACATTTTGTCGGTAGCCGTTCAACCAACACAAAACCACATCGTTTTTTTCATTCTTTCAATGAAGTTTTAAAAAACATTAAAACATAGAAAGTTCCGTTGCATCTCCGACTAACCGAAAAATCTTTAATGATGCTATCTTTAGTGGGGATTTGGGGCGATAGAGGGATCTAATTGAACTTTCAAGGGGGTGACCGAGAATTTTGCCTTAATATTACACCAATTTTTTTAGGGGAGGGGGGGGGGGGGGATATTAGGGTGGTTCGATTGATCTCAAGGGTGATAGGAGAAGATCATTTAAAGTCTAGAGAGTAATAGTAAATTAGTATTATTTATAGAGTTTTAGTTGAGTATGATTATATAGAGTTTTTATTTTAGTTAGAAGTTGAGTATGATTATGTTTCCTAGTTTATATAGTTTCTTGTTCTCCAAGTAGTTTATCTATAAAGTAAATTACTTTTTGAGTCTCTTTGTTTTAATGATTTTAACCATTTGAGTTCAAAATAAAAAATTTTAACACCCTGAGTCCTTGACCGCTAATTTTATAACATTTTGAGTCCATTTTTATTCATATTATAACGTTTTGAGTCCATTTTTGTTTAATATATTGGAGTCAAAAGGTTAAAAAAGGGACCAAAAGGACTCAAAAGGTTATAAAAAAACATCTAGAGACTCAGGACGTTAAACATTTTGATTTTGGACTTAAATAGTTAAAATTTCTAAAACACAAGGACTCAAAAAATAATTTACTCTTACCTATATAAACGGTGCTAGGGTTATTTGTTTTCCATTCATTGTAGTTTTCTTCTTGACTAATAGAAAAATGTCAAACAAGTTGCTTAATCGTTTTTGTTCTTCGTGTGATATTCGCTTGATTATTTCAACAGTTGTGCAAGACCAAGAACGGTGACAACATAGTCGAAAGATTGGTTTGGAGATTTCCAAAGCTAACGCTGAAAGTGTCTTTCGAACCAGATAATGTGGTGTTTCTCAATGTTACACAAGGTATTAGAGATTATGCATGTAGTGAATTTCTACATGTTGATTTATGAATTGGTATATATAGATAACTTTAATGATTTTACCATTGATACACTATACAAACGAGAAATGTACAATTTTCTATTGTTGTATCATTCGAATATAGCAAGTAAAAGATATAACCATATGATTATACTCATGTGGTTTTCAAGGAGACGTTCTGGTAGTTAAGTGGTATACTTCCCAATCAAAATGTTTGAAAGTTAATTTTATGTAGCGTGGTGTATTTAGAAAATCTAGAAATATTTTCTAAACAATCAACAAAAGGTTACGGGTAGACCCAATGGCAAAAGCCACCCACGCCCATGAACGCTAACGACGCTGGTGACCCGACCCGTTTCAGAGGAAACTTACCGCCCGAATGCCTACTGTGGTAAAAACCCTGGCTCAACCCAAAGCATTTTGCTGGGCGAGACTCGAACACATGACCTCCACTTCGAAAGGTAATGAGTCTACCAAAACACTAGGTCACTGCCAAGAATTACTATTGAAAAAATACATATAAAACTACCCCTTCCCCCCAAACTGTAAACGTTTGGCCTTATTCGAGACAATATGACCATTAAGGTTGAAGGATTCTCATCCAATTAGGGTGTAAACAAGCTGAGCGAAGTCGAGTTAGGATGGGCTCGGGCTTGACTTGCTTAAAACTGAGTCAGGTTTAACTAGCTAGTTTTTCTTAACGAGCTGAAACGTTGAGCTCAGGCCCAGCTCGTCTAAAGCTCGAGCCAACTCATTTATGTTTTCATTTTTGAAAAAAATGGCATTCAAAGAAAATAAAATTACAATTATCAGTGTTTTTTCTTTTCTATGTACGATTTTTTGGTCTTTAATTTTTGTTATTCAATAAAACTGAATTACATGAATTATCAATGTTTTTTTTCACTAAAAATAGTATATTACTATTTAAAAACTGTGATTTAAAACTACGTTATTATTATTATATTAAAGTAATAATTTATATACCTATAAAAGTATATTTGAGCTAAATTGTCGAGCCAACGAGCTAGCTAACGAGTGAGCCATGAGTCGAGCTCGGGCTCGACTCATATATAAACCGAGCAGAGCCAAGTTGGCATGCTTAATGACCGAGCCGAATTCTAGCGAGTTTCTTGCGAGCCACGGATCGAGCTTTTTGAACAACCCTGCATCCAATGATATTCTTGACGTTCAAAAATGGGTAAGATAAATTTATGAGGTTTATATCAACCGTCATACATAGAGTGTGCATGGATCGGTTCTGGTGTAGAACTAGGTTTGTTGTGGTTCAATTACAAAATTCGATGCAGTTCGAAGATGGTACCCGGTATAACCGAAACCAAACCAAAACATAACTTTTGAATTTAAAAAAATTGAACAATCATTTATCAGTTTGGTTAAATTATTTTACCGTTTTATCGATTAATCTGATTTCGATTAGGTTAATCGTGTTTATAAATACGTACACTCAATTGATAGTAGGTTAATCGTGTTTAGGCTAGGGTGTGTGGTTTAAAGCCTCTAGGGGCTTTATAGTGCCACGTCAGATTCATATCAGCGCCATGTCACATATGAGGTTTTAAAGCCCCTCCGTTTAACTTACATGCAATGGTTTAAAGCCCCCCTCTTAAACAAAAAAAAAATATTTGATTGGTTGAAAAGAATGAGTCCCACCTGCACACACCTTTAGCGCTCGTTAGTGTGCTGACGAGCTATCAATGGCGCCCCCTCTTTGGTGGGCAGGGGGTGGGTGTGAGGCGCTATGAGACGTTAACGAAGATGATATGGCCAGGGCAGTATACCACACCAACTAGCTATGTAAATACGTACACTCAATTGATAGTAATGGTGTCGGCAAAAATAATCATTGTATTATATATCCTAACAAATGTAAAGGACATGTACAGTGAAATACAATTAATGAAACACATGGTACAATATGAAATATATTACTTTCCCAAAGGTTTAAAAGTATGAAATTAAAAGGTTTTAGAAATGTTTTTTTTTATTATACTAAAATTAATTTTAAACATATTATATTTTTTGCTTATAACTATTAAGATACAATGTTTTATTTTAGAAATGTTTTTTATTGTGGCTTTTATTTTACTATTTTAAAATAAATCTTTTTTATAGTAATTTTTATGATAAAATTACTTTTAAACATATTATATTTTTTTGCTTATAATTATTAAGATACAATGTTTTATAAGATTTTATATATAATTATGATGAAATGCTTAAAATCGAGTTGTTAATAATAATTTACAACTGATCAAAGCACATGCGTACATGTAATCAACGTTATGTTGGGATTTAGTTTTTTTTTAAGTGACGAGTTTACCTTCTTCGTTACTTTAGCAAAATAATATAATGTTTTATAAATTTCGAATATTCGTTACGGCGTGTTTATTTTTATCCAGGATTTGATAAAAAAGATTATTTGAACATATCAAATATAGTTATTTTTTGTTCTTTCCTTAAAAACTAAACCAATACCAACAAAATAACATTGGTTTCGATACCATATTCATTTTTAATGATTTTATTAATGTGCCTAACAACATTGTTACGGTAATGGTACGGTAACGAGTCGAACCGATACCAGCCAAACAACATTATTACCGGTACTTGTATAGTAACAAACCAAACCGATATGAACTAAAAGCCCGTAGCGAAGCACGGGAATTCCACTAGTTTTATTCTAAAGACTTTAGCAAACAATCAATTAAATTCTTATAATAATAAAAATAAAAATAAGATGATGGTACGGACCGTCACCCTTTCCGTCATCATATACGTCATTAAGATATTAGTTTCAACCCTTTAAAGATTATTTAATGTACAATGCGAAAACTTTTCTATTATTTTATCTTTTTTGAACAGCCAATTTGATTATCGAAATTAAATTTTTACATATTTTCCCCTCCTAAAGAGGGCTTATTACATATTTCTTCAAATTGGGGAAATATGTAATTGACTCATGATATTAAAAGGAGGAAATACGTAAATTTTCATTTAATTAGTTCATTAAGGGTAAAATAGTCATTCAATAAGAGTAATTTTAACGAAATGGGAAATATGTAATATATATGAGTTAGGGAGGGGAAATATGTAATTGAATTTTTTATTTAGGGAAATATGTAATAAGCCCTCTGAGGGGAAATATGAAAAAATCCCTAAATATAAACACGTCGATACAATAATCCGTTTAAAGTAACATGCAGAAAATTGTGTGGTCCATTATATTCTAAACAATTTATTTTTTTCTCTAAATTTGGTTTTGTAAATTATAAACATAAACAAAATATTTTCCGCCTAATTAAAGTACCGCTAGAAAAAGGTTACAGTTGCGAAAACAAGAGAAAGTCGGGAACCATTGGTTACCTTGTGAATCAAAGTAGCGACGGGTCGACTATTACGACTACAAGGGGCAGGGGTGGGTGGGCGGCCGCACCCCTTGAAAAAAAAAACTTTACTAGTATTTTTCGCGAAAAATTCAGACCGCACCCCTTGGAAATTTTCGTCCGCACCCCTTGAAAAATTCCGACCGCACCCCTTGAAAATTTTCGTCCGCACCCCTTAGAAAAAAATGTAAGGAATTTATGTAAAAAATTGTGAACACGGATTGAAATCCGATCAAATTATGTAAACAAGTTAGCCTACTAACCCCTTTAATAAAACATAAATTCAACCCATCAAGCCCAATAACTTAATACACATTTAAGCCCAACCCAACTACTAGTTTTGTTAAACAAATTAGTCCACATAATAAAAAAAAGCCCAAATCGCTGCCACTTGCCAGCGACTCCCGCCCTCCCTCTGCCTCAGTTCAGCGCCCAGCGACAGCATAATTCTGGCCGGCGACTGCAAAATTTCGGCTGCAAACTGGTTAATTCAGGCCGCCCTTGACAGATACATGTTTTTTACTAGGGCTTATAATAATTACTAGGGCTTGAAATTCAAAATTTTGGTTGCCAAACATGTTTGTTGATTATATGATTGTTGGTTGGCAAATAATAATTACTATGGTTTGAAATTCAAAATTTTAAATTGAAAATTAAGGAACATGGGCTATGGTTGAACACTTGAAGATCCTTGTTTATTTTGTATGTGATAGGATTAGGAATGAACAATGAGTAGGGAAGTTATGCCACGATTTCTCAAGAGGAAAGGGGTTGAACCACTTTTTTCGCCGGATTATTCAAATTAAAGACCAAGGTATGTGATAGATAAGTTTTTTTTTTGTTCTTTTATTGAATGATTAAGAGAAATAAAAGTAGGGATGGTTTGAACTTTGATGTTTTTTTGTTTGTTAATGTGATAGGAAGTTAGAAACTAGGGTTTGATTGTTTGAGAATTGAAATGGACCCGACCCGATCTAATTCGACCCGCTATGAAACTTTGTTTGTTTGTTTTTACTTGTTTTACATGACCCGACCCGATCCGACCCGCTATGAACTGATTTTTTATATAGCTAGGGGTCTAAAATCTTTAAAAAAAATCCGCTCCCCAGGAAAAAAATCCTGGATCCGCCACTGACAAGGGGAGAAGCAAAGCTTCGTAGACAGTTTTGCTTCCTCGTCATTTCTTTCTAGCGCCAGCCCTAGCAATATAGTTGTTTTGCTGAAAAATCTAATTGTATAATTGTTTATATTTTTGTAATTCATTATATTTAAATACTACTAAATAAGCGCGTATTAAAAATTGCTTACAACTAATCATAATTCCTGCCATCGTAAAATAAATAAACCAATGAATCAATTCGCCAACAAACCAAATAACGGAACTGAACTTCAGACGATTTAATTTAAGATTACATCGGTATTGTGAGTTCTCAGTGTTATTATGAACGACTTACATCTGCGTTTGTTTTTGCTTATCACGCGTACAATTCCAACCCTCTATTACTTGTTCTTGTCTAGATGTTGTTTCATAATTTGTTGTTGATTTCTTAGTTATTGTAGTTTGACCTTGTCTTTATTGAAATTCTTTGAGATCATCTTATTCTTTGAAAACCCTTAAACGTCTTTGACTAGAGTTTAAGTAAGTTCAAATCAACATTAAATAACTTTAATATGAAATCAAATTTTTATTGCATCTTATTATATTGTATCCTCATTATATATTTTCAATCGTATAGTTTCATTTATCTGTTTACTTAGTCTCAGGCTACTCGGTGTGGTGGACAAAGACAGAGAGAGTAGGCACTAGGCAAAGGAGGCTTTGCCCTCCAAAACCCCAAAACCATGGGGTGGTGAGGGGCGTTTTTTGTTTATCAACCCACCAATCACTATCTTCCACCACCAATCACCTTCTTCCATCGTCAATCACCATCTTCCTTTCCCAAACCTAACATGCCCCATGCCCGTGAGAATCTCCAAGCCCCCTTGGGGCAACACCGGTCCACGCCAAGGAGGGGGCAATGTGTGGGGCGTGGAGGAAGGGCTCCCATCACACCGGGTAGTCTTAGTCGTCCTTTTCTTTTTAAACAAAAAAAATGTTATCAAAGTTTTCAGGTGGGACATGAAGAGAGTAAACTTTGTGGGTGAAGAGATACATAGAATGTCAAGATTATGATTAGGCTAATAGACTTCAGTATCATTATTTGTTAGCCTGTGAATTTAGAGAATTTTATAACATTTTTTATGGATGGGTCTCCTCAAGTAGTTTGACAATTGGTGATCTAAAATCTTAGGCTCTGACAAATATCACTTAGCTTTCTTAGGGTGTCCGGGGCACTCCCCTAAGAGGGGAGTCCCATCTCTTACGCACACCCAATCCTCGTGTGCCACGTCAACTCCCCTCTTAAACTCCCCTCACACCCCAATTTGATGGCGCCACTCCCCTCTTAGGTGAATTGCTTTTTTTTTTATTCAAAAAGAAAAAAAAAACAAAGTTTTCATTGGTTGAAATAGCGGCTGGCCCCACCACCATCTCTCCCCCTCTTCGGTCACTCCCCACCGCTCACCCTCCCCGATTCGGGTTCCCGCTTGGATGGCGGCGGTGTTCCCGATCGGGGAAAGTGGTCACCGAAGGGGTCCCCGATGGGTGCCCCGGATACCCTTATATTTATATTTGAAATATTATAAGAGTGGAGGGTGTGGTGGCGCCACCCGGCCACCTCATCACCGATAGCGCATCCATACCGTGGCTGTTAAACCGGAGCGTCATGGAGTTGTCCGCCACCATGGTAGCGCCAACATGGAGATATTCAGGTGGGGCCCACTTGCTAAAAACCAATGAAATCTTTTTTTTTAATTTTGTTTAATATGGGCTCCATCCACACCATGCAAATTAAAGGGGGCTCCATGGCTGAGGTGGATTCTAGGTGACGCTGACGTGGCCTGATAAAGCCCCTAAAAGGCTCCAACCACACCCTCCAGCCTAACAATTTTGTTTTTTTGTATAATTCTTAGGTAGGTTAAGTTCCTAGTTAAATAATATGCTAAATCTTGTAACATTTAAGTGTTTCTTTGTTAGTTTATTATAGTTATTTAGTGCTAACTTATTAGTTGATGATTTTAGGCAGTACGTATGAACAATTGGAACTATATGAAGTTAAGAACCAGATAAAAAAAACTCTATGAAGTTACAAATCGAATAAAAAACCGTAAACCTACACTATAATGTGAGATTAAATATATTAATATTATAATATTTAATCTTGTAGCCATTATAATCATTTATATTATATAGATCAAAATATATTAATAACCTATTAATAATTAGTTGGTAATTGTTGATGGACCATATTACTCTTATTAACTAATTAGGTTTCCTCTTGGGTATATATATAAGGAGATTATTAGAGAGTTTAAGGGTTAGACAATTACACAGTTAGACAACCCTCATAACATCATTCTCGGCTCTCTCTCCTAACCGAAACCATCCCTAGTTTCGGTTCATCACCATCATAACGTTACACCCTAAGGAGGAACCAGATCATCCTGACAAGTATGTCGAACTCAATGGCTGCATCTCTGACTGGATTCTCTGCTGGCCTGTCTGCTGTAACAGGTATGTTATTCATGTTTTCCATTATTGTTTTGGTCAAAAATTACCGAAGTAATTAAGTGATCAAATTAGTTAAGTGAGGTAGTGTGCTAGAAAGTGTGTTGAAAATATACTTGTTAAGTTATTTGGGAAAACAGTATTCAAGATACGGCTCAGGATATTGAGCTGTATCTATGATCAAACAATGAGCGAAAATAAAGTAAATGACACGAGATGTACGAGGAAAGCCCTTGATCAATCTAGATCGCCGGCATAAAACCTCGGGAGCTGACAATCGCAGCTGCCTTGTTCTTCAATTGCTTCAAAAATCAGGATACAGTGCGGGATGTGGTACGGATCGACTAAGTGTTACAATGAAAATGAAATACAAGTGTGGTGTTTGCAATTAGCTAAAGAGTGAAAGTGATCGAGAGTGTAAGTGTGAATTGTTGTGTTCTAAGCTGATCCGACCTCATCTATTTATAGTAAAGATAAAATAACTAACTACCCTAAACTCGCGGGATCCACCGAATATTCCTTCTCGGAACGTTGTAGACCTGGTCTTTCGGGCTCAACGTCTCTTTCTCAACAAATTCGTCCGAGTCTTGAGGAGAAGAAGTCCTCTTGACCGTTAGCAAGCCTCCAACCTTAATCTGCACGTGGTTAATTCAATAAGCCTCAGGATATCGCCCAAGATGTTAGCAATATCCTCTTCCAGCATTCTGATCACAAATAGACAAACAGAGGCAGGATATTGGTCAGGATACGTATGTAAAGAAAATGACCCCTAACAATTGTCCCCAAATATATCAGTTGGGATACCAATCCAACGGATATATTTCAAAAATCTTATCCCACAACTCAAGGCATAAAAAATGAAGCGACGGTCAAGATCACATCATAACTTCCAACGCGTTTTTTACTCCATGGAGATCCACGATGCCCCTATATCTTCTCTTTTCTTGTTTGAAAAGCAGATATCTTCAACAGACCCTTCAGGTAAATCTCCATTTTTGATTTTCTTCCTGTCAATTTACTTCATCTTTCTAGCAATGGCCGCCGAGACCTTCACCCAGCAGAATCTTCTCAAAAATCCCGAGAAGGAGATCTGCGCTTTTGACAACGCAGATATTGCAGCTTTAAGAGCCTCCGACGCTTTCCCTGATAGCACAGTCTTTAGGCCATTTGATCGGTCAATCCGATCGGATGTTTCTTCTACCGAATGGATCTGTTTTCCAGCATATCCTTTTTCACTAGGTCTTCGATACCCTTTTCCTGAATTCATGATGCAATTCTTTCGTATTACTGGCATCTCTTTTGCTCAAACCATGCCCATGGTTTGGAGAGTACTAATTGTACTCAACCAAATCAAAAACCTCCATTGTTCTGACCTCTGCATCGAGGATCTACCTATTGCTTATCGCCTCCGATCCCACGGCTCTAGCCGGTTCTTGCTTTTTTCAACCTCCAGCAAACCCCTTATTCTCAAAGCCACCAAAAACGAAGACGGATGGCAACGCAAATTCTTCTTTGTCAAACGAGATTCCATTGCTGAGGGTGCCAACCTTCCGGTGGAGTGGTTAACCACCGGTAGGATCATAAATATCCTTATAGACGATTTAATTGTTATCCTCTATTAATATTCTTCTTTTTGACCTTTATGTAGTGAACTTTAAGGAAGTTGCTCCTCCTACCGCTGAGTCAGAAGAGAGAATCAATACCGTTTACCGGTTACCTGCAATAGACAGGACTTTTACCACACACGTTCCGAGTTCAAGTCAGTACTCATCATCCGAGATGTCTGGTAAGAATTCCTTTCAAAATAATTAGTCAAAACAATATAATGATAAAGAGTAAAACTTTTCCCTTTACGCAGCACCAGCTAAGATCCCTGAAGTCTTTGATCTTGACGAACTGGATAGCTATTCTGACCAGATCCAGGTCAAGAAAGAACCTGGCTCCAAGACCACTGCTACATCCAAACCCAGCAGCTCCAAAGCCATCATCATTCCTAAACCTTCACCGGCCACCAAGCCCCGGAGTTCAAGTTCCCGCAAAAGGAAAGAACCCGATTCCCCTGTCATTTCTGACACCTTTCCTTATGAAAAGCACGGGTTCATTGAAGCCAGTGGTTTTATGACTTCTTTTCTCAACCAGGTTGGTATCTTTATATCATATCCTGCAATTTAGACTATTTTCAAAGATTTAATAATATTAATCCCTGTTCTCTTACCTTTGTAGGGTCTTGAGCGTTTGGTTCACTTATATCAAGAATCCTGCAAGCTTAACAAAACACTCGAATCTAAGCTAAAGGAAGCAAAAATCACAATCTCTGACCACGGTATGATCGCGGCCGCCAAGTCTCGTCATTACGAGGAGAAATACAAAGCTATGACCCAGGAACACCAAGTTGCTCTTAACAAAGCTACTCTTCAAGCCCAGGCCGATCTGGAAGCTGCCCATGTGCAGTACGAACGGGATATGGTCAGTTACCGAGAAAGCCTCAAAAGTTCCGTCGTCATTTCTCTTCTCCAGGCTAGGTTGAAGATGGCTCACGAAGCCAAAACATTAGGCTTCGAATGCCCTTCTTGGGACGTTGGTGCTTGGGAGACCAAACTGAAGAATCTTGGCGGTACCTCTTCCAAATCAACTGTCGATGAACCTTCTAAAGCAGTTGGAAAGGCAATCGATGCTGACAAGGATGCTGAGGCGGATCCCAAAATGGATGTTGCTGAAACCGCTATGGAGCAAGAAGGCACTACCCCCTAGAGCTTATTTTCATTCGAAAAATTTTATGTCTTTATGAACAATTTTCATTTCCGTCTCTAAACAATTTGATAACCGAAGGCGGATGGGTCCTGGGTTTCAGGATGAAACCTTCGGTTATCAACCAGTATTGATCGCTTTAAGAATAATTTCATCTTTTGACTTACTTTCTGTTACCTTGCATTATTTAGTGTAAGTCTTAGCTTTGTAAAAATTTCATACTGTTATTTTACAAAATATCCTGACCAGTATGCTCAGAAACATACTGCAGAAGCCTTTTATTAAATAGATCTTCCAGACGTTCCTTTAACTTTATAAAAATTTCTTTAGAAAGTAAAAAATAGTTTATCTCTTCAAAACCAAGTTTTGATGACGATCAAAGTTACAAGCCAATACTAGTTTCAAACATCCTAATCAAATATCCTTAAAAGGACTTTGAGGATATATGTCAGGATACTTAACATAATGTTACTAAAAACTTAAATGAGGCTTACAAAGGAAAGATCATACCAGACATAGGATATAAACCTATTACCGAACTTCAATCCCTTTGCAACTCTTCCAATGAAGATGTCCCCAGTGCAAGGTACTTAGTGCATTAGTCGCAAACTTCATTCTTTTAGCTTTACACCACCATCTTGGCAGGGATGTCCCCTGTGTACAATGTCTTCAAGTATCTTAGAAATCTACTTAATGTTAGTTTCCATGGCATAAGCAATTTTTCACGTCCCGAGGGTACAACCCAAGGACGTACTGGAGATAAATCCTTTGTATCCTGGGGAAAATCCCAATTTTTCATGCGCTACAGGCGGGAGTGTATAAACTCCAAGACTTAGAAAGGTGAAAACCTTTAAACCTTAGAGAGTATGAAAATACCCTTTCGTGAGAGAGGGTGATCAATCCTCATATACCGTTAGGATTCAGGATATAGCCAATAGTGACGAAATTGTCAGCCACTTTTACATGGACTGGTCCCGCCACCTTGAACTATCCCTGAATAACTTGCGCTCCATGCGGGGTGTTTAAACCCAATTCGGAAGAAAGGTGAATACCTTTAAACCTGTGAAGGGATCAGTATCCCTTAAACGTGAGAGAGGGGGCCAATCCTCTAGTCTTTCGAGTTATCCCGAGCACATATCCTGGAGCTATATCCTGAAACATATCTTGCAAAACAATTGTAAACTAAGGTGGGTGTTAGCTTGGCTAACACCCCTCCGATGCTTAAGTCAGTATCAGGTTACAAAGAACAAATTAAACCAAACATATTCAAAAGAAGTAGAATTCATACCATCTTGAGTTAGAAATTAAATTCTAGACTCACTTGAAATAGAGCTTAAGGTGTATAGCATTCCAAGATCTCGGCAGCATATCCCCTTCCATATTCTTGAGTCTATATGCTCCTTTCCCTGCTTCTAATTCAACTTCATATGGTTCTTCCCATTTTGGAGCTAACTTGCCATCGGCAGGATTAGTAGTATTTTGGAAAGCCTTTCTTAACACCCAATCTCCAACCTTAAATCTTCTGGTTCTAATATTCTTGTTATATGCCCTGGATATTCTCTGTTGATATGCTGCCATCCTTAGCCTTGCCGTATCTCTCTTTTCATCTATAGTGTCTAAATCCTGACCTAAGGCTTCGGGATTCTGCTCAGGATCACTTAAGATAGATCTTGCAGTAGGTATTGTCATCTCCGTTGGAATCACTGCTTCTGCTCCAAACACCAAGGAAAACGGGGTTTGGCCTGTTGCATTCTTTATCGTTGTCCTATCAGCCCATAAAACAAAGGGTAATTCTTCTGCCCATCTTCCTTTTTTGGCTCCAAGCCTTTTCTTTAAGTTATTGACAATTATCTTGTTTGAGGATTCTGCTTGTCCATTTGCTTGAGGATGTACCGGAGTAGACGTAATCATTTTGATTCCCCAACTCTTGCAAAAGTCAGTAGTCCTCTTACTTATGAACTGAGAACCATTGTCGCAAATTATCTCGGCTGGTACTCCGAATCTGGTCAGGATATTTCTCTTGATGAAGGATACTACTTCTTGGTCTCTTACTTGAACGAATGCTTCTGCTTCAACCCATTTAGAGAAATAATCCGTCATTGCTAGCATAAAGACTTTTCCTCTCGGAGCTTTTGGTAGCTTTCCCACTATATCCATACCCCACTTCATAAATGGCCAAGGGGAAACAATAGGATATAATGGTTCAGCCGGTTGATGCAGTATGTTACTATGTCTTTGACATGCGTCACATCTTCGAGCATGTTCTGCTGCATCCTTCCTCATTGTTGGCCAATAATATCCTGTCCTTAATACTTTTGAGAATAACGATCTGCCCCCAGCATGGTTACCACAATCCTCTTCATGTATATCCTGAAGTACTTCTTTGGCTTCAGGATCCTCCAAGCATCTCAAATACGGTCCTGCAAGAGATTTCTTGTATAAAATATTATTTATAATAGTGAATCGTGATACCTTCATCCTAAATGCCTTAGGATTTTCATTTCCAGGGATGTGTCCTTCTTTGAGATATCTCATGATTGGAGCCGTCCAGGATTTAGGATCCTCTTCAGGATGTTCTACTCCAGGATTCTGTATACTAGCTACTTCTTTATCCTGAGGATTCGTTGCAGGATATAAGACATGTAATATTGGTATTTGCGTCCCTTCAGGTATCCTGATCGATGATCCCAAATTTGCTAGGGCATCCGCTTCAGCATTATCCTCCCTTGGTACCTGTTCAAGTATAAAAACATCGAAATATCTTGCTAATTTTTTTTTTTGAGAATATCGAGATATTCGATTAATTTCTCACCCTTAACTGCATAGGATCCATTAAAATGGTTAGTAATTAACAAAGAGTCAACATACACTTGCAAATTTTTGATACTCATGCTCTTAGCCAACTCTAATCCTGCAATTAAAGCCTCATACTCTGCTTCATTATTAGTAGCAGGAAATTCACACCTAATAGCCTGGGGTAATATGTCCCCCTGTGGCGATTTTAGTAGTATTCCTAATCCTATTCCTCTTACATTGGAGGCACCGTCAGTATATAATGTCCAGGATCCTGAGGATTCTCCTAACTGTTGAACTTCTAGGTCTACCTCGTCCTGAATGTCACTACTAAAGTCAGCCACAAAGTCAGCTAAAGCCTGAGATTTTATGGCACTTCTAGGTTCATATACTAAATCATAAGCACTCAACTTTACTGACCACTTGGCCATCCTGCCTGACATCTCTGGTTTCCTAAGCACATTTTTGACAGGATAATTTGTTTTAACATGTATCCTATGTGTCTCGAAATAATGCCTAAGTTTCGTTGATGCCATGACTAGAGCTAATATCAATTTTTCTAAATGAGAATACCTAGTTTCAGCATCTAACAAACTTTTACTAACATAATAAACAGGATAATGCTGACCTTCATGGTCTTTTATAAGAACGGCACTTACAGCATTCCCTGACATAGCAAGGTACAGGGATAGTGGTTCACCATTTTCGGGCTTCATCAATAGAGGTGCGGTTGAAAGATACCGTTTCAAATCCTGCAGGGCTGCTTCATGCTTTTCCCCCCCCCATTCGAATCTTTTGTTCTTCTTTAGGATATCATAGAAGTCTTTGCATTTTTCTGAGGATCTTGAGATAAATCTGTTTAGAGCTGCTACTCGGCCTGTTAATCTTTGTACGTCCTTCATATTTGAGGGTGATTTTATGTCTAGGATAGCTTTGATCTGCTCTGGGCTTGCTTCTATCCCCCTTTTTGTCACCATATATCCAAGAAACTTCCCTGCCCCCACTCCGAAATGGCATTTAGCAGGATTTAGCTTCATGTTGTAGTGATCCAGGATATCAAATGCTCCCTTGATATCCTGAAGGTGATCCTTAGACTTTTTAGATTTCACCACCATGTCATCGATATATACCTCCATGGTGTCCCCCAGTTTGTCTTTGAACATCATGTTCACCAATCTTTGGTATGTTGCACCTGCATTTTTCAAACCAAAAGGCATAGCTGTATAACAATAAATACCTGTTGGTGTCATGAAGGAGGTATCCTCCTGGTCAGAAGGCTCCATTTGGATCTGTTGAAATCCTGAGGATGCGTCCATGAAGGTCAGCATTTCATGCCCGGCAGTGGCATCTACCATTGCATCAATATGGGGAAGAGGAAATGGGTCTTTAGGACAAGCTTTGTTCAAGTCTGTGTAGTCTACACAAACTCTCCATTTCCCATTCTTCTTCTGTACTACAACCACGTTTGCTAGCCACCTTGGGAACTTAACCTCTCTGATCATCCTTGACTTTAATAATCTTTCAACTTCCTCCTGGATAATCGTGTTCCGCTCAGGAGCAAACTTCCTTCTTTTTTGTTGCACAGGCTTGAATGACTTATCAATTCCAAGCTTGTGAGTGATAATATCTTTGGATATGTCTGTCATATCCTCATGCTTCCATGCAAATGTTGACATCATGCATTTTAAAAAGTTAATTAACTGCTCTTCAATATCCTGAGGGATATTGGTCCCTACGAGCACCGAAATATCGGGGTTATCCTGGTCCAGGATAACTTTCTTCACATCCTGCTCCGGATCCTCCACAATATCCTGGGCCCGCGTCTTTAATTGCTATGCTGCACTAGGTTTGGCTGAGGATTTCATCGAGGATGAGTAGCATTCTTTCGCCTCCTGCTGATCACTATCTACTTTGACCACTCCCCAAGGGGTAGGTATCTTGATGCATTGGTGATATGTTGATGGCACGGCCTTCATATCGTGAATCCACGGTCTTCCCAATATGATGTTATAGCAGGATAGAGAATCCATCACACAGAAACGTTGTATCGAATTGACTCCTTCAACGTATACTGGCAACTTTATCTCCCCCACTGTGTTTCTAGCCTCTCCACTGAATCCAACAAGCACGGTAGACTTTGAAGTGATATCCATTGGAGATACATTCATTCTCTTCAGAGTTTCTAGTTGGATTATGTTGACGGAGCTGCCATTATCAACCAATATCCTGCGTACAAAATGGTTAGCCACATATAACGTTATTACCAGAGCATCATGGTGAGGATCCTGGACAGTATCTCTGTCATCTGCATCAAAAGTGATCACTTTGTCAGTCGTGAGGGTAGTCATCCTGACAGGTCTGTCTCCCCTTTCGGCTTTAGCTTCCTTTGCATGTCTCTTTGCTGCCGAATACGAGGTCCCACAAATGTCGGATCCTCCCGAAATGAAGTTGATTATCTTGGCATCCGAGGGAGGTGATGCTGCTCGTTCAGGATCCTTGTCAGTATCCTGACCCTTATTCTTCTTTTTTCCTAAGAGATCTTTCAGATATCCCTTGCTTAGAAGATAGCTTATTTCTTTCCTCAAAGCAATGCAATCCTCAGTCATATGTCCGAAATCTTCGTGGAAAGCACACCATTTCGACTTATCTTTCCAGTCAGCCTTTTGTTGATTCTTTCGAGGCCATCTAGCGTTGTCTCCTAGACCCTGCATAGCATACATCAATTCAGGGATATTAACAGAAAAGCAATATTCAGACAACTCAGGATACTCTTCAGGATCCTCATCTTCGACAGCATTCACTCTCTTGTTTTCATTTCTACCATATGGCTTAGGCCGATATGACTTAAATGAGGACTCTGACTTCCTATTAGTCGATTCATAAGTGTTGGATGAGTTCATCCTTTCTTGCATCTTCCTGTCATCTTCCAGACGGATATATCTCAAAGCCCTGTTACGAGCTTCATCGAGATTCCTGCAGGGATTCATTACAAGATCCTGATAAAATTGAGAATCCTTTTGTAATCCCATCTTAAAAGCTTGCACAGCTGTTGCAACATCAAGATGTGGGATATCCAAGGATTCCTGACTAAATTTGTTCACATAATCCCTCAAGGATTCCTAAGGCCCTTGAGTTATCCTGTAAAGATCACTGGTTAGTTTCTCAAAACTCCGACTACAAGAAAATTGACTGTTAAATAAATTAACCAAATGAGCAAATGAAGTGATTGAGTGAGGAGGAATGTTTAACAGCCATTTTAAGGCTGATCCTGTTAGAGTAGAACCAAATCCCTTGCACAAGCACGCTTCCTTGAGCTCCGGAGGGATAGGGTTAATCTCCATTCTTTCCCTATACTGGGCAATATGCTCCTCAGGATCCGTAGTCCCATCATAAAGCTTCATGTTGGGGGTTTGGAATCTCTTTGGGATCTCAGCATCACAGATAGGATACGCGAAACGAGATATCTTGTGGCTGTCTTGAGACACTTCCGGGATCGGTTGGACCACCCCAGGTACACTAGATATCATGTCCTTTAACTTCTGAAGTTCCCTGGTAAGTGCTGATGTCACACCTGTATCCTGCAAAGATCCACCACTGTTAGCAGCATGAGTATTATTATTATTAGACACGTTACCAGTTGGAGGATTCTGTCCATATCCTGAAGCATATCCTGAGCTCCTTATGGTTGACATCCTGACCAAGGAGGGCATTTCAGGAGTATGATTCTGAGGAAGACTGGGCACGATATTCCCCCTATTATCCTTGGTATATACAGCTGAACAAAAGTTCAACGCTCTGGGGTGTAACGGAGTGACATTGTCCTCGGCAGATCTACTCGAGCCAGCCTTCAGGAGTTGTATTTCCCTCAAAAGCATTTGGTTTGTTTCCTGTTGCTGCCTCATTTGTTCCTGCACACTTCCAAATAAGGTTAAAATTTCATCATTAGAAGCTAAAACGGGAGCAGATCCCTGGACACTCCGAGTTGGGATAACATCTTGAGATTGTGTAGAGGCTGGCATCCTTGGAGGAGGTGGTGGAAGCACCGAACCGGTAGTAGCAGAAGTCATAGCAGACACAGTAGAGGAACTCATGTTTGATCTTGAGGCCATTATGGACAATGTGGCAAAAAGTTTTGAAAATAGAAAACCGATTAGCGATTTGACAAAAATTTTTAGTAAAGATAGCACCACTTGCCCCACGGTGGGCGCCAAATTGTTTTGGTAAAAAATTACCGAAGTAATTAAGTGATCAAATTAGTTAAGTGAGGTAGTGTGCTAGAAAGTGTGTTGAAAATATACTTGTTAAGTTATTTGGGAAAACAGTATTCAGGATACGGCTCAGGATATTGAGCTGTATCTATGATCAAACAATGAGCGAAAATAAAGTAAACGACACGAGATGTACGAGGAAAGCCCTTGATCAATCTAGATCGCCGGCATAAAACCTCGGGAGCTGACAATCGCAGCTGCCTTGTTCTTCAATTGCTTCAAAAATCAGGATACAGTGCGGGATGTGGTACGGATCGACTAAGTGTTACAATGAAAATGAAATACAAGTGTGGTGTTTGCAATTAGCTAAAGAGTGAAAGTGATCGAGAGTGTAAGTGTGAATTGTTTTGTTCTAAGCTGATCCGACCTCATCTATTTATAGTAAAGATAAAATAACTAACTACCCTAAACTCGCGGGATCCACCGAATATTCCTTCTCGGAACGTTGTAGACCTGGTCTTTCGGGCTCAACGTCTCTTTCTCAACAAATTCGTCCGAGTCTTGAGGAGAAGAAGTCCTCTTGACCGTTAGCAAGCCTCCAACCTTAATCTGCACGTGGTTAATTCAATAAGCCTCAGGATATCGCCCAAGATGTTAGCAATATCCTCTTCCAGCATTCTGATCACAAATAGACAAACAGAGGCAGGATATTGGTCAGGATACGTATGTAAAGAAAATGACCCCTAACAATTATGTTTAAACAGAACTGATCAACATGTGGTATCAGAGCATATGTTGATAAATCATTTCTGTTTTCGTGTCCATTATTCTAGGATTAAAATCTGGAAAACATAAATTTTAAAGCCTTAATATATCACGGCTGGTTTCGGTCCTCATTATGCCGAAATCACTGTTTTGAGTAAAGGGTGGTTTATCATGTCACTCGAAATCACTATGGGTAAATTAATATCCGAAATCTGTTAATAGAAGTCTTAAAATTCAGGTTTTGGATCCCAGAATTATGTTTTAACTTTCTAGGGTTCATCACTTGTTCTAAGAAAAACTCGAAAATTCCTTAAGTTTTGGAATATAATTTGGATTAGTGGATGTTTTTTACTGTTTTGATCTTAATTTTATCTATTAAAATCTTCGAAAACTGTTAAAGAGATAATCAGCTTATAATTTCGAAATCTTTGATAAATTTAGATCAGCAATAAAACAGGAAACATTATCCCACAATCCCCAAAATTTCGAGTTTTCAGTTATTATCACAACAACAGCTGTTAACAGTGGATTCGAGACCATCAGATTGTAACTCGAGACCATCAGATCTCGACTCGAGACCACAAGGTCTCGACTCGAAATCATAAGGGTCATCAAATCTTTACAACTCGAGACACAGGTCTCGACTCGAGACCATAAAGTCTCGACTCGAGACCACCGAGTTTTCGACTAAAGTCTTCAATCTTCACCACTCGAGACCGTGGTTGCGACTCGAGACCTTATTATGAGTCGAGATCTCATAAAATACAGTAGTCGAGACCATGGTTCCGACTCGAAACAACAAGGTTGCGACTCGAGACCTCATAACTGACTCGAGACCTCATAATTCAGTCGAGACCTGACTCGAGACCTCATACCTGACTCGAAACCTCATTATTTTAGGCTGTTTCATGTGGTTTGCTATTAAATACTTGGTTTTGTAAACACTTAATTACCTAATCAGAATCAGATAAGTTTTTACAAAACCTAAATAGCTTAACTTGAATGAGCTTCTGATGTATCATTTCTGTCCAAAGCTGATTTAATACATCTATTTATTGTTCAAGTATTATAAAAGCTATGTTGAGTATGCATTACAAACGTGAAATGTCTTAATTTCTGGCCAAAGCTGATTTTAATTCATTTATGTCTAGCATACTTGACAAGTGCATAACTAAAGTAATTGTATCATTTCTGGCCAAAGTTGATTTGTCACGATTACTTTGCACACATACTTAAATGATTACACTTCTGGCCAAAGCTGATTTATCTTCGTTTAAGTAGAATTTTAACTAAGTCTATTATTTTGATGTTAGTAATAGACAATATCACAGCTTCATAATTAAAATGGTCATTATTTATGCCTGCCTTAGTATAACATGCCCTTAGATCACATTAGGACTTCTTTCTTAGTATCATAATTTGCTCATCTTATTTCCACTACCAGCACCCAATTGCGGGATTCCACCTTTGACTGGTGATAACTTTGCTGAATGTAAAGATGCCCTCATGCTTACACTTGGATTACTAGACTTCGATTATGCTCTTAGAGAGAATAAGCCAGCAGATCTTACTACTCAAAGTACTGCTGCTGAGCAGATAGTTCATGAAAAATGGACTAGGTGTAACTAGAGGAGCTATTCCTGATTCTGAGGATGCTAAAACCTATCTGGCTTCTGTGGAGGCTCAATTCAAAGGAACATCAAAAGCACACGCTAGCACTCTTATCCTCAAGCTGGTGACGACTAAGTATGATGGGAGGAGCGGCATTCGCGAACACATCATGATGATGCATGACATGGCCAATAAGTTGAAAGGGCTAGAGATGGAAATCAGTGATGGTTTTCTTGTTCACTTTGTCATCACTTCGCTTCCTTCGTCCTATGAAGCATTCAAGATCAATTACAACACTCAGAAGGACAAATGGACGATGAGTGAGCTGGTCGCTATGTGCATACAGGAGGAAGAGCGTATGAAGATGGATCGCACCACTGATGTTGCTAACTTTACCACCTCTAACTCTAAGAAGAGGAAGAACAATCATCAAAGGAAGGATGCTTCCAAAGTCCAAAAGCTAAATCCTAATACAAGTACACCTTCCAGCTCTAAGAGCACCTTAGGCAAACCCTATTGCAAGTTCTGTAAGAAAACATGACATAAGCAAAAGGAATGCCCTGACTTCAAGGAGTGGTTGGCTAAGAAAGGTAACGATTTTTTCATGATACTTGAATCCTTTAATTTAAATGTTCCTGCTAATTCTTGGTGGTTTGATTCTGGTTCTATGGTTCATGTAACCAACAATACTCAGGGATTCCTTTCAATCCGGAAGCTGGGAAGAAACCAAAGAACACTTAAAGTTGGGGATGATCGGGAATTAGAAGTGAAGGCTATAGGAACATTACAATTATTTTTGAAAACTGGTTTATGTATTAAACTTTATGATACCTTATATGTTCATGAGGTAACTCGGAACCTTGTATCAGGACCAAAGTTAGACATGGACGGTTTTGTTGTTTCCCATATCATCGCAAATTCTCTATTCTCTATGATTCCGTTGTTTATGGTACTGGCATTCTGGATGGTGGTCTCTATAGATTTGAACTAGATGATAATTTTTACAAATCTTTGTTGTCATATAATATTAATGAATCACTCACAAAGATGAATGTCACACCCCCAATATCCACCTGCGGAGTACTACCGCTTGGAGGCGTGACTGACCAGGATCCAGCCACCAATCATATTGAACAGCAAATAAGTAGTTATAAAATCCAACCAATACAATTGGTGTCCAAACAAAACATAGTTTAAGTTGCGAGCGGAAGCATAAAGTTTAAAACCAAGACATAAGTTCAATTGTTCAAAGTTTAACATGGCACACAGCTGTCCATGTCCCACAACGACTCTCTTCCATGCAAGCTCCAGCTAAGTACCTATAGACCTGCAAAGCATGTAGTAACGAGTCAACAACAAGTTGAGTGAGTTCACAGTTGGGTGTTTGTTTTAAGTTGTTTCGAAAACAGTTTCCTTTATCTGGCACCCTGCCGTGGGGGTTACCCCATAGTTGAAAACGTGACTTGTTTATTCCCGGTTAATCTGGCAATCCCGCCGTGGGGGCTTCCCCGTGTTAGTTATCTGACATTTCGGCCGTGGGGGCTACCCCATGTATACACTAGACTCGTTACCATATCGACTACTGACTGTAGTCATGTTTATGTGCCCTGAAACTGTCAATGTCTATCATCATTGATGTGCCCCTGATCCATTAGTTCACGCCCGTCCTCTGCGGTACGGTGTGAGGTTTGTCAGACCTAAATAGCGCTATCTAACTAATGACCCGCTCGCCATTGGCCCGGCGATTAAGTCGATATAAAAAGGAGGGACTTCGTGATAGAGTTTTGGTCTAGTACGAGTTATCTGTCCATGAGGACGAGGAATTACATTCCTGAACCAATGCTGTCCTACCCAAGGAGGACGAGGAACCCATGTTCCTTAACCCCAATTCCCGACCCCTGGGAATCCCATGCTTTGTAGAGGGTGTGAACTCACCTTGGTTTGCTCGGCAGATACACAGAAAGGTCAATCGAGTTGTAAGTGGTCAACTACATCCTAACATAGATACCATTCAAGTCAGGTTCAAAGCAAGTAGTGCACGTATTTTCTACACGTATTCATACACAAGTAACGATCATGGCATACTCGTCTATCATGGCAGTTCAACAACAGTGCACAACATACCCAATTATCAGTAGCACATACGGCCCATATGTTCGGCCCAATTACTTAGGCCCGTAATAGGGTGCAAGTCCAAACAGCGTGTACATGTATATGGTCTCGAGTCGAGACTGTGCGGTCTCTAGTCGAGACTGTGCGATCTCGGTTAAAGCCTATGAGTTCTCGAGTCATGCATGAACTGGTCGAGACTAGGTGATCTCGAGTCGTAACCGGACCCACAACTATGGTCTCGAGTCATGCTGTTTTGTGTTGATGTTGTGTGGTCTCGAGTCGAGACTAGGGGTTCTCGACTCGCAACTTGGGTCGCAAACTGCAGCCTCGAGTTATCGTGTTCATGGTCTCGAGTCGAAACCAGAGGTCTCGACTGGACATCAGCTGATCCTTCACAGTGTACTATCCAATAGAGTTTTGATTTCATGTAGCCATGTACTATCCAACCACAATTCACAAACATGTTTCCTTGTCTATTACTTACCAAAAATGGATCAAACAATAAGTTTTTCAAATATTCAAGGCACCTTCATAGCATATTCATGTTGTTCATCATACATTCAAATAGTTCATCATGATCATTCAAACTTGTTCATCATATTTTAGGGTTTTTGGCATCAATCACCATCATAAACATGAACAACAATCAAAACACTTGAACATACCCATCTAATGGTTTCTTATCACTACATGGCACCTAAAAATCGATTCTACACTAATCCGATTTCCATATTCATGTAGCCGATTAACAAGCATTCGGTTCTTAGCACAAGAATATACAATCCGATTATCATGAACATTATCTAGTACACATATGCAAGCCGATTTCATGAACATTAACAACTTATGGTTTAAATCACATTTAGACACAAGATATCATTAGTTCATTATGCAATATATCCGAAATCAAAACATGTTAGCCGAACAACATCATCATACACATCCGATTCACAAGAACATCATCATCATTCATACAACTATTCTAACAACAAACATCATAAAACACTAACCGGTTGATGAGGTGTGTGTGAAGGAGAGTGGGTTTGTTGTCCGAAAGTTTCTGAGTGAAGAACACAAGCGAATCCGAGAGCTTGGCTTGCTACTCTTGATCCGGCACAAGAGAAGAGGGTGGTGTTGCTAGGGTTTTAGTGAGAGAGAGTGAGAGTGTGCGTTGTTTGCCCCAAAATGACAAGTGTGGCTAACCACATAGGTTATATACTAGTGGACTAAAGAGGTGCATGGCCCAATCCGGCCCAACCGTTACTGTTCACTCGAGACCGCATGGTCTCGAGTCGTGTCCTTGTGTCTCGGTTCACATAATCACACTCATACATACAAGCATAACACATAATCACATAATTTCACTTAGGTCATTCATTGAACCAACAAGTTGACTAATCACATAACGTTTCAAGCAAGTTACACCAAGATACAACGAAAGGTTCTAAATTTCGAGTTGTCACATCATCCCCAAGTTGAAAGAAATTTCGTCCCGAAATTTGGTAAGCACTCACTGAGGAAGCTAGTTAAGTTGTATGGTTTTCCCGGTTTTCCTGGGGTGTCACAATGAAACAGAATCGAGACTTAGAGACTTCATCTATGTTGTGGCAGCCTCTCTATCCCTAGGGGTAGAGGTAAGGTGTGCCTACATCCCACCCTCCCCAGACCCTACAAATAGCTTTGCTATTTGTGGGATTTTACTGGGTATGATTGATTGATTGATCTATGTTGTGGCATCAACGTTTAGGCCACATCTCAAAAGAACGATTAAATCGTCTCGTAAAGGATGAAGTCTTACCTCCTCTCGATTTCACTGATTTTGGAACATGTGTCAAATGTCTTAAAGGCAAAATGACATTAGCGAATAAGAAAGGTGCCACTAGGAGCTCTAATCTATTTGAACTCATTCATACTGACATTAGTGGTCCCTACCAAATCGCTGGCATAACAGGACATACTTCATTTATCACTTTCATTTATGATTATTCTCGTTACATGTACTTGTATCTTATTAAGGAAAAATCCGAGTCTCTTACAAGTTTTAAAGATTATAAAGCTGAAGTTGAAAAGCAATTAGATCGTCAGAATAAAGTTGTGAGATCAGATAGAGGCGGTGAATATTATGGAAGACATACTGATGTGGGTCAAGCTCCTGGTCCATTTTATGAGTTAGGGGATTGTGTACCAATACACCATGCCTGGTACACCTCAACAGAACGGTGTCGCTGTACAAAGAAATCGTACCCTTATGAACATGGTGCACAGTATGTTAGCCAACACTAATTTACCATTATTCCTCTGGACTGAAGCGTTAAAAGCAGCTGTTCATATACTCAATAGAGTCACTTCTAAGTCTGTCCCTAAAACTCCTTATGAACTTTGGACAGGAAGGAAACCGAGTCTTAAATATATGAAAGTATGGGGCTGCATTGCTGAATCAAAACTCTATAATTCTTTCCTAAGGAAACTTGACCCTAAAACAGTTACCTGTTTATTTATCGGGTATCCTGATCATTCGAAGGGTTATCATTTCTATTGTCCTTCCCATGTCACCCGTATTGTTGAAACCAAGCGTGCTGCGTTCCTGGAGGATTTCAAGGTCAGTGGGAGCAGTACCAACCCTTACGAAGAATTGCAAGAAGTACAAGACGCGGGGGGGGGGGGGAGACTCGTCGCTTAACATTACTTCGTTTACTCCTCTTGTACCCAATGCAACAACTGCACCTGAAGCTACTGCACCAACTTCATCTCCACAATCAGAACCCATTATACCTCATAACGAAGGCACATCAAACGCTCAAAACCAAGACAACGCTGAACCCGATAATCAACTCAGGAGGTCATCTAGGCAAAGACGACCTACTAATTGGGATGCTTATGTTACCTACCTGACTGAAATGGATGCTGGAAAACTCAATGATCCTATCTCTTATAATGAAGCCATTAGCAGTGATCAGTCTTCAAAATGGAACAAAGCAATGATTGATGAGCTTGAATCCATGAAGAAAAATGACGTTTGGGATTTGGTCAAATTACCCAATGGTGTTAAACCTGTAGGATGTAAATGGGTGTTCAAAACAAAACTGGATCCGAATGGGAACGTTGAACGCTACAAAGCGAGATTGGTTGCAAAGGGCTACACTCAGAAAGAGGGAATTGATTATCAAGAGATGTTTTCACCTGTCTCTCGTAAAGATTTATTAAGGATCGTTATGGCCCTAGTAGCTCATTTTGATTTAGAGTTGCATCAGATGGACGTCAAAACTGCTTTCCTTAACGGAGACTTAGACGAAGATGTTTACATGAAACAACCTGAAGGTTTTAAACCTGAAGGTCAGGAGCATCTAGTCCGTAAGTTGAAGAAATCCATTTATGGGTTAAAATAAGCATCACGTCAATGGTACCTCGAGTGTGATGAAGTCATGAAGAGACAAGGTTTTATGAAGAATCAAGTGGATCAATGCACCTACCTCAAGATGAGTGGGAGTAACTTTACTATACTTGTCCTTTATGTAGATGATATTCTATTGGCAAGTAATAGTTTAGACATGTTGCATGAGTCGAAGCGATTACTCTCGCATAACTTTGACATGAAGGATCTCGGAGATGCTTCTTACGTCATTGGCATCAAAATTCACCGAGATAGACACAAAGGGATCTTAGGATTGTCTCAGAAGACTTACATAGATCGTGTCCTTACACGTTAAAACATGCAACAGTGCAAACCCTCAGTCGCTCCAGTAGTTAAGGGAGATGTTTTCGGTTCATTCCAGTGTCCGACAACAACGGTTGAAAAGGAGCAAATGAGCCAGATACCTTACGCGTCAGTAGTCGGGAGCCTGATGTATGCTCAAGTCTGTACTCGCCCAGATATCGCTTATATTGCTGGAATGCTAGGCCGTTATCAGACTAATCCTGGCCTAGATCACTGGAAAGCAGCTAAGAAGGTCCTTAGATATTTGCAAGGGACGAAAGACTATAAACTGACTTATAGAAGAAGTGATCACTTAGAAGTGGTAGGTTATTCTGATTCTGACTTTGCCAAATGCAAAGATGACAAGAAATCCAATTCAGGCTACATCTTTATGTTAGCAGGCGGACCTATCTCATGGAAGAGTCATAAACAACAGTTAACCACAACTTCCACAATGATGGAAGAATACATTGCTGTTTACAACGCAACCTGTCATGGATAGTTGCTTAGAAATCTGATCACTAGACTCAAAATTGTTAATTCCATTTCTAGACCATTGAAGCTTTACTGTGATAACTCAGCTGTCGTTAGTTTCTCGAACAGTAATAGTTCGATAGGAGCTGGTTTATATCTCGATACAAAATATTTGTTCATACGTGAACGAGTTGAGGAAAATAATCTTTGTATTGAGTATATTAGTACTAAAGATATGCTTGCGGATCCGATGACTAAAGGTCTCCCACCTAAAGTTTTCGAAGAACATGTATCGAATATGGATTCACTAAAGACCTTATTTAATGGCATATTGTACTAGCTTATGTTTTAATTAATAAAATTTCCTCAGTTTGATTTTGTATGTCTCTAACATATGTTCTGCCGGTGTAATGACATATAAACAAATATAAATACAAATCAGACGCTAAAGGGCTTATGCGTATTTTGATCATAGCTGTTAGGTTTTAAATTGAGGCTATAGTATGATTAATGGGGGTCCTGAGTCGAATGATAATTCAACGGCTGTATTTCTCTGTTATAGTTCTTGGTTTAAGGCTAAAATGAGTGTTAACTCCTGGCCAGGCTCATCTAATACTCATGATAAATGATTACTCGGCTAAGTGGGAGAATGTGATATTAAATATATTAATATTATAATATTTAATCTTGTAGCCATTATAATCATTTATATTATATAGATCAAAATATATTAATAACCTATTAATAATTAGTTGGTAATTGTTGATGGACCATATTACCCTTATTAACTAATTAGGTTTCCACTTGGGTGTATATATAAGGAGATTATTAGAGAGTTTAAGGGTTAGACAATTACACAGTTAGACAACCCTCATAACATCATTCTCGGCTCTCTCTCCTAACTGAAACCATCCCTAGTTTCGGTTCATCACCATCATAACGTTACACCCTAAAGAGGAACCAGATCATATTGACAAGTATGTCGAACTCAATGGCTGCATCTCTGACTGGATTCTCTGCTGGCCTGTCTGCTGTAACATGTATGTTATTCAGTTTTCCATTATGTTTAAACAGAACAGATCAACATATAAAACCCAAAATATTTCTAGCCTTGATGCAATTTGGTAATATAATTTTAATGACCTGATCCGACAATAAATCACTCTTGACAGACATGAAGATCATTGTAACAACCCGCACTTTTGTGCGTTGTTACTACTCGTTATACTCGTTACGCCTAGCACCAGAGATTCGGATTATAATGCAACTATATCGCATATATCGCTATTCGAAGGATAATCGCATATTTTCGAAATACAATATCGCTATACTATACCACACCACAAACACTAACACTCATGAAGACATTGAGTGAGGACCTATTCTACCCTCCTCGGTGACCATGATGTGTCAAAACGCAGATAATTAACGCCAACAAAGACTCTCGGGTGAGTGCTATAACTCCAGTCGTCGTGACGATGATGACAATATGAGTGAGTGGTACCCCGTCAGTCTTTGTGGCACAAAACACAATAACGTTCACGATGACATCAAGAAAGGACCTATACTACCCTCCTTGATGGCCGTGAAACGTCGCTAATAATCGCATACTCGAAACGAAACCGGCTGTAATTATCGAAACTGTGGATTATGGATACGTAAATACGACCCCTAGTGATATCTATAGGTATATATAATAATAATAATAATAATAATAATAATAATAATAATATAAAAAGCACGCACTTCAAAGTTGATCGCAACGCTAAAAAAATGGAGAAATCCATCGCGTCGGAGTGGCCATCCGGACGGATGGGCCATCCGGACGGATAGCCATCCGGACAAATGGGCCATCCGACCCAAAATCCACTTCAGCCCTCTGTTGCCTATAAATAGCAAGTCACATCACTCTAACAGTGATGTGACAGCGCCCACTCGACCAAACACGCTTTAGGACCCTTTTCTCTCGATTCCTCATGATTCCGGTAAGATTTCAACCTAAAACTTATACTTCTACGATCTACACTCAATTCTACATCATTCTATCTTTTAAAACTCAATTTTTAACCGTGAAATCAATTGATTTTGAGGTGTTTTAAGGTGATGTCACCAAGAGTTCATATGAAATTCAAGTTGTGACCTCATCCCACCATCAGCGCCTCAGATCTGAGTGATTTCCACATGTTTTGGTAACGAATCTCACCTAAATCTATGTATTCAACCAAGGAACTGTGCGGTTTCGAGCTAAACCGGAGAAACCGTCAAGAACGGCCAGTTCTGATGGAGCGGGGTGATTCCCGGGCATTAGAGCGGGTCGGAACTGATGGAATTTCAAGTGTTAGTAAGAAATTACACTGTCCCGGTAACTCAACATGTTTTCCTTCCGATAAACACTCAAAAACAGTGTTCAGAATGCGAAACAGACGTGTCATCCGCACGGATCACATGTCATCCGCACGGATCACATGTCATCCGCACGAATCACATGTCATTCGCACGGATGAGCACCATCCGACCAAATAAATGACTTTTCAAGGCTATTCTCGCTTAACCGTACATCGTTTACTCTATTCTTCAAAGATTAACGCAGACGTGCTCGCAACCGACCCAATCAAGTTGCCTCCCCGCTAAATACGCACTGTGAGTATACTTGAACCCCTTTTAATCGTGATTTGGGGTGTAACATACGTTTCTAGCAAATCGAACTTATCAAATGAATTATTCAATCAATCTAATATCACTTACGAATAACTGTTATGCATAGATATACGTGATGCTAGTTGCATATGTGCTAGGGCTTATACTCGCGACGTCCCACCACGACTAGTATAGTACTATTGCGCCTGACGGGGTCTAGTTTGCCATCGCATATTCGAGCATCGAGGACTTAGTTGGTAGTATCAGCTTTGTGAGTATATATGTCGTGTGTTACGTTTATGCATGTGGAAATTCGCTACACTTTTATCTATTAAGCTATACATATCAAACCTGTATACTCGCCAATACTTTTGTATTGACAAATATTTTAACGTATGTTGCAGGTTAGATCACAGACTATTTCAAATCAAGCTAGGAAGTCTAGAAACTCAACTAAAATCTAGGTTGTCGGATTGTATTGTTCGAGAGGACAGGAAATCTGTGATAACTTATGTGATTGTATTATTTGTTAGTATGGGATAACGAATGTATTAAATATTATCGCAACATAGTTGTTATGGATTCTCTTGAGCAATCTGATTCGCCTAGTGCCGCGCCCCGATGATTCCGCCATCGGTTGGGGTGTGACAATCATACACATGAAAAAAGTTCTTGCATCCGCCACGAGGTTTTAGTGGTAGTAAGTCTGTAACAACCCGCACTTGCGTGCATTGTTACTACTCGATATACTCGTTATGCCTAGCACCAGAGATTCAGATCATAATGTAACTATAACGCATACATCGCTATTCGAAGGATAAATCACATATTTTCGCTATACATTATCACTATAACACATCGCAAACACTAACACTCATGGAGGCATTGAGTGAGGACCTATTCTACCCTCCTCAGTGGCCGTGATGTGTCGAACGTAAACAACTAATGCTAACAAGGACTCTCGGGTGAGTGCTATAGCTCCAGTCGTCGTGACGATGATGACAATACAAGTGAATGGTACCCCGTCAGTCTTTGTGGCACAACACGCAATAACGTGCACGATGACATCAAGAAAGGACCTATACTACCCTCCTTGATGGCCGTGAAACGTCGCTAATAATCGCATACTCGAAACGAAAACCGACTGTAATTATCAAAACTGTGGATTATGGATACGTAAATACGACCCCTAGTGATATCTATAAGTATATATAATAATAATAATATAAAAAGCTCGAACTTCAAAGTCGATCGCAACGCTAAAAAACGGAGAAGTCCATCGTGTCGGAGTGCCATCCGGACGGATGGGCCATCCGGACCAAAATCCACTTCAGCTCCACTTTTGCCTATAAATACCATGTCACATCACTTGAACAGTGATGTGACAGCTCCCACTCGACCAAACACGCTTCGGGACCCTTTCTCTCGATTTCTCGCGATTCCGGTAAGATTTCAACCCAAAAACTTGTACTTCTGTGATCTACACTCAATTCTACATCATTCTATCTTTCAAAACTCAATTTCTAACCGTGAAATCTACTGATTTGAGGTGTTTTAAGGTTATGTCACCAAGAGTTCATATGAACTTCAAGTTGTGACCTCATTCCACCATAAACGACTTAGATCTGGGAGATTTCCACAGGTTTTTGATAACAAATCTCACCTAAATCTATGTATTCAACCAAGGAACTGTGCGATTTCGAGCTAAACCGGAGAAACCGTCAAGAACGGCCAGTTCTAACGGAGCGGGGTGATTCCTGGCCATTAGAGCGGGTCGGAACTGATGGAATTTCAAGTGTTAGTGCGAGATCACACTGTCCCGGTAACTCAGCACGTATTCTTCCGTTAAACACTCAAAAACAATGTTCAGAATGCGAAACAAACGCGTCATCCGCACGGATCACATGCCATCCGCACGGACCACATGTCATCCGCATGGACCACTTGTCATCCGCACGGACCACATGTCATCCGCACGGATCACATGTCATCCGCACGGACCACATGTCATCCGGACGGATAACATGTCATCCGGACGGATACATGTCATCCGGACGGATAACATATCATCCGGACGGATGAGCACCATCCGACCTAATACATGACCTTTCAAGGCTATTCTCGCTTAACCGTACATCGTTTGCTCTATTCTTCAATTATTAACGCAGACGTACTCGCAACCGACCCAACTAAGTTGTATTCCCGCTAAATACGCACTGTGAGTATACTTGAACCCTTTTTAATCGTATTTTGGGTGTAACATATGTTTCTAGCAGAATGAACTTAGCAAACGAATTATTCAATCAATCGAATTATCACTTGCGAATAACTGTTATGCATAGATATACGTGATGCTAGTTGCATATGTGTTAGGGCTTATACTCGCGACGTCCCACCATGACTAGTATAGTACTATTGCGCCCGACGGGGTCCAGTTTGCCATCGCCTATTCGAGCATCGAGGACTTAGTTGGTAGTATCAGCTTTGTGAGTATATATGTCGTGTGTTACGTTCTTGCATATGGAAATTCGCTGCACTTTTTATCTATTACACTATACATATCAAACCTGTATACTCGCCAATACTTTTGTATTGACAAATATTTTAACGTATGTTGCAGGTTAGATCGCAGACTATTTCAAATCAAGCTAGGAAGTCTAGAAACTCAACTAAAATCTAGGTTGTCGGATTTGTATTGTTCGAGAGGGCAAGAAATCTGTGATAACTTATGTGATTGTATTATTTGTTAGTATGGGATAAGGAATGTATTAAATATTATCGCAACATAGTTGTTATGGATTCTCTTGAGCAATCTGATTCGCCTAGTGCCGCGCCCCGATGATTCCGCCATCGGTTGGGGTGTGACAAAGTCTGACATCATAATGTAGATGCTGATGCGTAGTCGAGTGTTATATATTTTAGGTGTATATTTTAAGCCCCTTTAACACTTTTTAGTCAAGTTTTAAATTTATAAAACACGATATTTACTAACACTAGACACATATATGGGCAAGTGCACCCATCGTGAGCCTAGTATAGTGTTGGTAAGATACCGAGGTCGTCCAAGGACACAAGAGCTTTTAGTACCGGTTTATCCTCAACGTCTAATCAAATCAAAAAGTTTAGAAAAAAATGTTTTAAACTAAGAAAAATAAAAACTAACTAAAATGCTGAAAAGTAAAATAAAAATAAAAACAGATAGACAAGATGAATCACTTGGTTCCGACTCGTATCTAGTGTAACCTTTGATTATTTCCGCACTTTTGCACTATTTTAAGAGATTATCTTAGTTATTGCAGTAGACCCTGTGGGGCAGCGAGTAGAGCTTGATTGGCAGGAGCTTGACGAATACGGCAGTTGGCAGTAAAGTGGCCGTAGACGTTGCAATGAGCACAGAAACGGCATTGGATAGCAGTCGGGTGATGATAGGTGCAAGTAGGGCAGAGTGGGTGTGGTCCAGTATATGCACGCTTTGCAGGCGGTGCATTGGCCACAGGTGCCGCCACTTGACGCTGTTGGGCAGGTACAGTCTGAACTGGTGCAGCAGTGATCGCACAGTTCTTGTTGGTGGTGTTGCTCTTCCTCTTGTTCTTTCTCTTGTTGCTTGATGACGTGGGTTCAGCAGTTGGTGTAGCAGTAGTGGCTTGATGCAGATGCTTGGAGGTCTTATCCCACATCCCATCTTTGACCCTTTTGTCATTGATCTCAGCGGCCAGCAGATAGGTTTCTTCGATCGTGGTAGTCTTAGCCGCTTGCACGAAATCAGCAACGCAGTCGGGCAAAGCTCGGATGTACTTCTTGATGGTGATCTCAGGAGTCTTGACTTGATCGGGACAGATAATGCTGAGCTGTTTGAAGCGAGCAGTAAGACCAGCATTGTCTCCATCCTTCTGATGTATGTGCCAGAATTCATCTTCAAGCTTTTGTCGTTCGTGAGGAGGGCAGAATTCCTCCAGCATGACTTCCTTGAGCTCATCCCATGACAACCCGTAAGCTGCATCATTCCCTCTCTTGTTCCTCTCGGCCGTCCACCAGTCCAAAGCACGGGACTGAAAGACGCCGGTAGCGTTCAGAGTTCGAAGGTCATCAGGGCAACCACTTTGTCGCAGGGTAACCTCGATAGAGTCAAACCAGTGGAATAGAGCAGTAGGACCTCCTTCGCCTGTGAATTCTTTCGGCCCACACGACTTGAACTGTTTGAAGCTGAAAGGTCTTGCGGCAGCTTTAGGACCCTCAGTCCTTGATTCCTCAAATGATTTGCTGGCGTTCTCGTAGACATCACTTACAGCTTTGGCTACACTTTTCGCAATAATAGAGGCAAGACGTTTGTCTCTCCTTTCTCGACGAGAAAGAGTTGTTTGGCGTGATCCGAACGACATTGTCTGCAATAGACATCGCCACGGAACTCAACACATGTATTCGAATCTCACCTCACACGTTTATCACTACTAAAGCTCAGTAACACGTACCAAGTAAACGTATTTATAGTCACAATTCACATAACTGCACAAAATCATTCAACTTATGGAGCACATAGTCACATAGGGCACAGAATCACAGAAGCACATAATCACCATACTCTTAAACATGTAAGGACATCGGCAAGAACACACATATCTTAGTCACTAGAGATTCCTATAAGCATACAAAGCATTCTGACTACTTTCATTGTGGATTCGCTAGTGATGAGTTGTTTAGCAGAAGCAATAGTGTGGGGTTGAAACCAATAGTACTTCAAAACGTTAACAAATAACAGAAAACACGTAAAATCTTCATAAAGGTTGATAATTCAATAGTAGATTGTCTGCGGCTAATAGACTTTGACTAACCAAAGTAGCTCGACCATTCTCAAGGATCCTGCACAACGACCTCCAGGACTATGCCTTTGCCTCGATTCTCGGGCATTGGCGCAATTTCCCTTTGGTTAGGTTGTGTCTTTAGATCGTTGGAGTCCGTCGAACTTTGGTGGAGTTTGTATAAAAGCGGGACGAGTCGTCAAGGTTAGGGATTCACCCCTGTCTTGCAACTTCCGTCCTCGTTTTTGATGAAAATTGAGGAGATTATTCATCAAAATAGGGATTTCACTCCTGATTTGGTATAATTCTCCTCGTTTGTAGCTAAAAACGCAAGCTGATTAGGCAACTTTAGTCGAGAGTTTGCGGCTTTCACACCTATTCTCGGCCTTGTTGCCTGTTCACAACTTGAAAACTTGAGTGTAATGGTAGAAAAGAGTGAGTGATAGTGGCGAGTTTACGCATGCGCGTGAGTTGGTCTGTTGGTTCTTAACTATAGTCTAGGTCTCTAAAACTTCGACCCGGACTAGGTCGAGTCTTGCCTAATTCCCTATAGTTATGGCTCTGATACCAATCTGCCACACCCCAACCGATGGCGGAATCATCGGGGCGCGGCACTGAGCGAAACAGATTGTCCAGAAGTTTCCATAACAACTATCATTACCTTTTAATTTAGTCTAACATGTCCCATACCATGTCTCAAACAGCAAAACAAGTTATTACAGACAAAACTAAACAAATATTCTGTTCCGACAACTCAGATTTAAACATAACTAAATTTGTTCGTTGGTTTCTAGGACTCAGATTCCTAGCTTCGATTCCATCACAGCACAAAGAGCAAATATGCAACCTAAGCACCTGTCACATACGTTAAAATAATGTCAATACATAAAATGTAAAGGTGAGCATACAAGTTTGATAATAGCATATAGAGTTCGAATTTGTTACGCATAACCAGCACGTACACATAGTGAAATGAAGCACGTTAGTTATCGACATAGACCCATCGATACCAATGACTGCGGGTTGACTGCCTGAGGCAGTTCGCAATACATGATTACCACTGTAATCAATGCAAGTAAAAGATCCTTAACAACCCCCGTGTGAACGGGTGCTGAGTCCAAACTATAGTACTATCGTTGCTAAGGCAGGTAGACAGTATTCCATGTGTAAACATAACAAACAAGCATTCATAAGCCACGTATAACATGCATAGCGGTTAAGCGTTTAAAATAGCTTGAGTAGTGTGATAGTTGTAGTTTGAATAGTTGTAACGTATATAACACCCAAAAGTGCTAAAGCAAAAAGGGTTCGAGTATACTCACAGCGATATGGATTGAAGGGAGCGCTTTACAGCGAGTACGGTTAGCCTGAATAGATTCGATAACGTAACGATAAGTGACGCGTAAAACAGTACAAGTGAGAGTGAGTAGGATGACTGATCGTGCGGATCAGCTATCCGTGAGTAGAAGTCATCCGTGCTCAGGACCTATCCGTACGGATGGTGATGCGTGCGGATGGTGTTCCATCCGGATAGGTCATCCGTGCGTGCGACTGTCCGTGCGGGTGGCTATCCGTGCGGACTAGTTGTACGTGCGGGTGACTTATCCGTTCGGACAAGTTGTTTGCGTGGATAAGCGTTCAAGTGGATTGTTTCTTCCTAAGGTGTGTTTGTGTATGATGGCATGTGCTTTGAAGTTTTCGTTGTAGCATTTAGAAAACACCAAAGTGTTTCTACCTTTCAAGCCGGCCGCGCGGACGGCGGTCCGTGCGTAGGGTAATCCGTGCGGGCAGACTGTGCGCGCGGCAGAGACAATCCGTCCGGATAGCCTGTCCGTGCGTACAGCTGGTCCGTGCGGATGAGGGTTGTTTGATTTTTCTATCTTAAGGCCTTAGTATCTCATGATCCGAAGAGTAATCCATTCAGAGGTCGTCCGTTCGGATTGCTCGTTCGTCGATACTCAAACCTTTGTTTGGAAAGTGGGTCCAGAGGGTAGTCCGTGCGGATGACAACCCGTGCGTATGACCCGTACGTGCGTATGGGCTGTACGTGCGTATGGTTCGTCCGTGCGGACAACTGGTCTGGTTGTCCCGTTCGTCTACACTTGGTTTCTGTTGTCGTTTATCGAGACGCTCTGACCACGTGGTAACCACTTGGAGTTGTGTTCTTACCCGCGTGACTAGGCTGGTCAGGAACCACCCTAACTCGGCCTGTCGGCGACTTAGAACGGTCGTCCCGGTTGACCCCGAAATCAGTTGTCTATGGGTAGAATTCCAGATCTGGAACTAGGGCACCACTATTGATGAGTAGAACACTAGGACTGATCGGATTCGTACCGGTTTTAAAAGTAAAAGAAGAAGAGAACTTAGGTTTATTTCTTTCAACTCTTTTAACCTTAGAAAAGTTTAGATCTAGGTGAATTTATCGTAAAAACTTGTAGAGATCGCTTAGATCTGAGATATTCTTGGTGGAATGAAGCCAAGCATGAAGTTCTTATGAACTTCATGATGACGTCACCCGCGAATACCTCAAATCCGGATGATTTCATGGTTAGAATCGAAGATTCGAAGGATAGAAGTGTGTAGAATCGTGTAGTGATTAAAGATGTACAAGAATTTGTGCGAGATCTTACCTGGATCGAGAGAAATCTGAGGAAAGGTGAAGAATGCGTGTGGTTCGGACGTCACTTGCCAAAAGTGGAAAAAGTGGAGAGTGACCCGTGTATTTATAGGATGCCAAAAAGGGAAAGGGAGTGAGCCGTGTGCATGGCACGCACCCGGGCAGGTTATCCGCGCGGACTGGCCATCCGTGCAGACTGGCAATCCGTGCGGATTGGCCATCCGTGCGGATGCCACCTCCTTGGGTGAGCTCGATGCGATGTTGATTCGGCTCTGAATTGCGAGCGGTTCGATAGGGTTTCCTAATTTAAATTACTTTCAGTCCCAACTACTTCTTACAGGGTTCGACTCGGAATTCGGGTTCAGGTTCGTTCATATTCGAGTTAGACTTCGAGTTCGATTGAGTTCGCTTGATTATCCAACTTGACATTACATAAGGTAAACATGCACAGGTAACACTTAAGGCACACACACACGTATAACCATAGATAAAAATACATAGTTCGAGTTACGATTCGGTGTCGATTTGATTAGCTTGCTTGATTAACTTTATCGCATTGTTACTTCCTATCTTTCACAGTCGTAGGTCGATTGAAATACGATTAGTAGGGCTTGATTATTGTAATGTACAACAATTACTCCACATAATCTAAATATCACACAAACAATTCTACGAGTCACGTCGCGCGAAATCGGTCGTTGACTTTGACCTTGACTTTGACTTTCACTTGTGAAAACACGGGGTGTTACAGCCTCCCCTTGTTTAGGAAATTTCATCCCGAAATTAAGCTGAAGCTGTAACTAGTTCGTGAATCACATGTGAGAGTCCTTCGTTCGGATTATGGAAAATCGTTTGGATTTACGGTTAAAATCGGCTGATTTTGGGTATGTTGAGCGAATATGCATGATCTACAAACCTATAAGTTTCAGATTTTAATTCGAAGTCGTTTGGAAGAAATTCGAACTATTGTAGGTCCGGATTTGTCTCCGATTCGATTGCGTAACAACACGTTCAACGTGCGGAATCCGCGAACGTGTGTGACTAAACTCAATCGTAATGGTATCAAATCGATCCTACAAGTGGTATCCGAGCAGGTGCTCGGTTGTGAGATCAAACACGCTCAGATTTGAGCAATTTCTTCATCTTTGTAGGGTCGGCTTTGAACCGACTCGATTGCGTAACCGACCGTGCAACGTGCGGAATCCGTGAACGATCGTGACCAAACACACAAACAGTAATATAAACTGTGATTCTATTGGTTAGGTTTCGGTTCGATCCGTTTCGATTGCGATCCGACTCGTACGACGTGCGGAATCCGTGCACAAGTGAGATCGAACAGACAAGAACGTACTAATGACGTGATTCTATTGATTGACATGAAATCGTACAAACACCTAAATCACGATGTCACTTTCTCTCTCTAGACTTAACACTTTTATTTATAGGCAAGGATTATAGGGATTTCTCCTTATTTACATATATGCCACCTTGCCTTTCTTAGCTGGACGTTACTTCTTCGTTAAACAGCTGTGGATACTTTGCCTTCATGTCGCTTTCGAGTTCCCAAGTGAACTCCGCTCCTTGTTTGCCTTCCCACCGGACTTTCACAATAGGAATGCGTGAGCGCCTGAGTTCTTTGGTTTGGCGATCCATGATTTCGACAGGCTTTTCCACGAAGTGTAATGTTTCGTTCACTCGTAAATCATCTAGAGGAACATGTCGGTCTGGTTCGTAGATGGTCTTTCGGAGGTTTGACACGTGGAAGATCGGATGGACATTGTTAAGTTCTTCCGGTAATTCGAGTCTGTAGGCGACTTTTCCGATCCTTTCCAGAATCTTAAAAGGTCCCACATATCGAGGCGCAAGTTTCCCCTTTTTGCCGAATCGGACTACACCCTTCCAAGGTGATACCCTTAGGAGTACGTAGTCACCAACGCCATACTCACGGTGCTTGCGCTTTTTATCGGCAAGAAGCTTCTGTCTATCTCGAGCCTTCGCGAGATTGTCCCGAATTTGGAAAATTTTGTCTGTCGTTTCTTGTAGCAGCTCCGGACCGGTTAGTTGCGAGTGACCGATCTCGTGCCACACAATAGGCGATCGACATCTTCTTCCGTATAAGGCCTCGAAAGGTGCCATCTGGATGCTATCCTGGTAGCTGTTGTTGTACGAGAATTCGACTAACGGAAGGTGTCTATCCCAACTACCACCGAAGTCTAGAACACACGAACGGAGCATGTCTTCAAGCGTACGAATCGTTCTTTCAGTCTGACCGTCGGTTTGTGGGTGGAACGCAGTACTTAGATTAAGCGTTGTACCGAGTGCCGTTTGAAACGTTCCCCACAATCGCGAAGTGAATCGGGCATCACGATCAGAGATGATGTCACGAGGCGTGCCATGTCGACAAATGATCTCGTCAGTGTAGATTCGGGCTAATCGTTCCACCTTGTAGTCTTCTCGTATCGGCAGAAAGTGGGCTGATTTAGTCAAACGGTCAATTACAACCCAAATGTTGTCGTGACCTGATGACGTGGTTGGAAGCTTGGTTACGAAATCCATAGCTATGCTCTCCCACTTCCACATGGGGATCGGAGGTTGTTCGAGCAAGCCAGAGGGTCGTTGATGTTCAGCCTTGACTCTAGCACAGGTTAGGCATCTTCCGACGTAGAGAGCGATATCCCGTTTCATGCCCGGCCACCAGTACCTATATCGAAGATCATGGTACATTTTGTCAGCACCAGGATGAATAGAGTATCGGGATTTGTGGGCTTCGTCCATGATGATCTGTCGTAGGTTAGTTCGCTTGGGAATCCAGATTTTGTCTAAGAAGTGGAATATCCCATTTGATTTGTTCACAAGCTGGGCTCCATCGTGGTAGATTCTTTCTTTCTTCAAGGTGCGTTCATTGAAACACGCATGCTGGGCATCGCGAATAAGAGCTTCGAGGTTGTGCTGGGCTTGAACATTACGAGTGCTAAGCAGATAACTCCGTCTGCTAAGTGCGTCGGCAACAACATTTGCTTTGCCTGGGTGATAACGAATCTCGCAGTCGTAGTCGTTGAGAAGCTCTACCCATCGGCGTTGACGCATATTTAGTTCCCTCTGATTAAAGATGTGTTGTAGGCTCTTATGATCGGTGAAGATCGTACACTTGGTACCATACAGGTAGTGTCGCCAAATCTTTAATGCAAAAACAACTGCGCCTAGCTCGAGATCGTGGGTTGTATAGTTCTTCTCGTGGATTTTGAGCTGACGGGATGCGTAAGCAATAACCTTGTCTCGTTGCATCAAGACACAACCAAGACCAAGGTTAGAAGCATCACAGTAGACAATGAAATTATCGTTTCCGTCGGGTAGCGTGAGAACAGGAGCATTGCAAAGCATGTATTTGAGGGTTCGAAAGGCAGACTCTTGTTTGGTTCCCCAGAAAAAAGGCTGATCCTTATGAGTGAGAGAGGTAAGTGGTACAGCAATCTTCGAGAATCCGTTGATAAATCGTCGATAATAGCCCGCCAGCCCGAGAAAGGAGCGGACTTCAGTCGGGTTCTTGGGCGTAACCCAGCTCTTAACAGCTTCAATCTTCGCAGGATTGACGTGAATACCCTGACTATTTACGATGTGACCCAGAAACTGAACCTCCCCTAACCAAAATTCGCACTTGGAGAATTTGGCGTAGAGTTGATTCCCCTGGAGTAACTCGAGAACCAAACGTAGATGCTGCGCGTGTTCGGCTCTCGTTTTTGAATAGATCAAGACATCGTCGATGAACACGATGACGAAGCGGTCAAGATACGGTTTACACACTCGATTCATCAGATCCATGAAAACTGCTGGAGCGTTTGTTAGGCCAAAAGGCATGACAACAAATTCATAATGGCCGTAACGAGTGCGAAACGCTGTTTTGGGTATATCCTCCTCCTGTATACGCAGCTGATGATATCCGGAACGTAGGTCGATCTTCGAGAAGCACGTAGCGCCTTGTAGTTGATCAAACAAATCGTCGATTCGAGGCAGAGGATAGCGGTTCTTGATAGTCAACTTATTCAATTCCCGGTAGTCGATGCACATCCGGAACGTCCCATCCTTCTTTTTGACGAAAAGAACTGGTGCGCCCCACGGAGAGGTGCTCGGGCGAATAAAGCCTTTTTCAAGCAATTCCTGGAGTTGGGTTGAGAGTTCGCGCATCTCGGATGGCGTGAGTCGATAAGGAGCTCTGGCGATAGGATTAGGTCCAGGAATAAGGTCAATGCGGAAATCAATATCACGCTTTGGAGGTAGTCCGGGAAGATCCTCTGGAAAGACTCGAGGGAATTCTCGAACCACTGGAACGTCCTTCACTTCCTTCTTCTCTTTCTTTTCCTTCTCCGCTGCTACGACATGAGCCAAGAAAGCCCTGTATTCCTTGCGGAGATACTTGCTAGCTTGGAGGCATGACATGAGTTTGAGACCCTTCGAAGTAGTATCTCCATAGACGCACAATGAATCCCCGTTGGCGAGCGAAAAACGAATCATTTTATCGAAGCACACAACTTCGGCATGGTTTTCGCGAAGAAAGTCCATGCCTATTATGACGTCAAAGCTTCCTAGTTGCATTGGAATGAGATCGATTGAGAAGATGTGATTGTTGAGTTCGAGAGTGCAATCACGAATAACAGAATTTACAGCGACGGTTCTTCCTGTAGCGACTTCGACTTCGAACGCAGAGGAGAGTCGAGAACGTTTACGACTAAGTAGTTTCTCAAATTCGAGTGACACAAAGCAATTATCGGCTCCAGTATCAAACAAACATGAAGCATAAATACCATTCACGAGGAACGTACCATTGACCACGTTGTTGTCGGCCTGGGCTTGACGCACGTTGAGATTGAAAGTTCTGGCACGTGCGGCCTGTTGCTGCTGTGGTTGTTGCTGCTGTGGTTGCTGCTGTGGCTGCTGGGGTTCTTGTTTCACCACCCTGTTTGGGCACATGTTGGCGAAATGGTTCGGGTCGCCACATGTGAAGCATGCTCTGGCTTTGACTGCGGGTGCCGGAGGCGCTTGTTGACCCTGTGGGGCAGCGAGTAGAGCTTGATTGGCAGGAGCTTCACGAATACGGCAGTTGGCAGTAAAGTGGCTGTAGACGTTGCAATGAGCACAGAAACGGCATTGGATAGCAGTCGGGTGATGATAGGTGTAAGTAGGGCAGAGTGGGTGTGGTCCAGTATATGCACGCTTTGCAGGCGGTGCATTGGCCACAGGTGCCGCCACTTGACGCTGTTGGGCAGGTACAGTCTGAACTGGTGTAGCAGTGATCGCACAGTTCTTGTTGGTGGTGTTGCTCTTCCTCTTGTTCTTTCTCTTGTTGCTTGATGACGTGGGTTCAGCAGTTGGTGTAGCAGTAGTGGCTTGATGCAGATGCTTGGAGGTCTTATCCCACATCCCAGCTTTGACCCTTTTGTCATTGATCTCAGCGGCCAGCAGATAGGTTTCTTCGATCGTGGTAGTCTTAGCCGCTTGCACGAAATCAGCAACGCAGTCGGGCAAAGCTCGGATGTACTTCTTGATGGTGATCTCAGGAGTCTTGACTTGATCGGGACAGATAATGCTGAGCTGTTTGAAGCGAGCGGTAAGACCAGCATTGTCTCCATCCTTCTGATGTATGTGCCAGAATTCATCTTCAAGCTTTTGTCGTTCGTGAGGAGGGCAGAATTCCTCCAGCATGACTTCCTTGAGCTCATCCCACGACAACCCGTAAGCTGCATCATTCCCTCTCTTGTTCCTCTCGGCCGTCCACCAGTCCAAAGCACGGGACTGAAAGACGCCGGTAGCGTTCAGAGTTCGAAGGTCATCAGGGCAACCACTTTGTCGCAGGGTAACCTCGATAGAGTCAAACCAGTGGAATAGAGCAGTAGGACCTCCTTCGCCTGTGAATTCTTTCGGCCCACACGACTTGAACTGTTTGAAGCTGAAAGGTCTTGCGGCAGCTTTAGGACCCTCAGTCCTTGATTCCTCAGATGATTTGCTGGCGTTCTCGTAGACATCACTTACAGCTTTGGCTACACTTTTCGCAATAATAGAGGCAAGACGTTTGTCTCTCCTTTCTCGACGAGAAAGAGTTGTTTGGCGTGATCCGGACGACATTGTCTGCAATAGACATCGCCACGGAACTCAACACATGTATTCGAATCTCACCTCACACGTTTATCACTACTAAAGCTCAGTAACACGTACCAAGTAAACGTATTTATAGTCACAATTCACATAACTGCACAAAATCATTCAACTTATGGAGCACATAGTCACATAGGGCACAGAATTACAGAAGCACATAATCACCATACTCTTAAACATGTAAGCACATCGGCAAGAACACACATATCTTAGTCACTAGAGATTCCTATAAGCATACAAAGCATTCTGACTACTTTCATTGTGGATTCGCTAGTGATGAGTTGTTTAGCAGAAGCAATAGTGTGGGGTTGAAACCAATAGTACTTCAAAACGTTAACAAATAACAGAAAACACGTAAAATCTTCATAAAGGTTGATAATTCAATAGTAGATTGTCTGCGGCTAATAGACTTTGACTAACCAAAGTAGCTCGACCATTCTCAAGGATCCTGCACAACGACCTCCAGGACTATGCCTTTGCCTCGATTCTCGGGCATTGGCGCAATTTCCCTTTGGTTAGGTTGTGTCTTTAGATCGTTGGAGTCCGTCGAACTTTGGTGGAGTTTGTATAAAAGCGGGACGAGTCGTCAAGGTTAGGGATTCACCCCTGTCTTGCAACTTCCGTCCTCGTTTTTGATGAAAATTGAGGAGATTATTCATCAAAATAGGGATTTCACTCCTGATTTGGTATAATTCTCCTCGTTTGTAGCTAAAAACGCAAGCTGATTAGGCAACTTTAGTCGAGAGTTTGCGGCTTTCACACCTATTCTCGGCCTTGTTGCCTGTTCACAACTTGAAAACTTGAGTGTAATGGTAGAAAAGAGTGAGTGATAGTGGCGAGTTTACGCATGCGCGTGAGTTGGTCTGTTGGTTCTTAACTATAGTCTAGGTCTCTAAAACTTCGACCCGGACTAGGTCGAGTCTTGCCTAATTCCCTATAGTTATGGCTCTGATACCAATCTGTCACACCCCAACCGATGGCGGAATCATCGGGGCGCGGCACTGAGCGAAACAGATTGTCCAGAAGTTTCCATAACAACTATCATTACCATTCAATTTAGTCTAACATGTCCCATACCATGTCTCAAACAGCAAAACAAGTTATTACAGACAAAACTAAACAAATATTCTGTTCCGACAACTCAGATTTAAACATAACTAAATTTGTTCGTTGGTTTCTAGGACTCAGATTCCTAGCTTCGATTCCATCACAGCACAAAGAGCAAATATGCAACCTAAGCACCTGCCACATACGTTAAAATAATGTCAATACATAAAATGTAAAGGTGAGCATACAAGTTTGATAATAGCATATAGAGTTCGAATTTGTTACGCATAACCAGCACGTACACATAGTGAAATGAAGCACGTTAGTTATCGACATAGACCCATCGATACCAATGACTGCGGGTTGACTGCCTGAGGCAGTTCGCAATACATGATTACCACTGTAATCAATGCAAGTAAAAGATCCTTAACAACCCCCGTGTGAACGGGTGCTGAGTCCAAACTATAGTACTATCGTTGCTAAGGCAGGTAGACAGTATTCCATGTGTAAACATAACAAACAAGCATTCATAAGCCACGTATAACATGCATAGCGGTTAAGCGTTTAAAATAGCTTGAGTAGTGTGATAGTTGTAGTTTGAATAGTTGTAACGTATATAACACCCAAAAGTGCTAAAGTAAAAAGGGTTCGAGTATACTCACAGCGATATGGATTGAAGGGAGCGCTTTACAGCGAGTACGGTTAGCCTGAATAGATTCGATAACGTAACGATAAGTGACGCGTAAAACAGTACAAGTGAGAGTGAGTAGGATAACTGATCGTGCGGATCAGCTATCCGTGAGTAGAAGTCATCCGTGCTCAGGACCTATCCGTACGGATGGTGATGCGTGCGGATGGTGTTCCATCCGGATAGGTCATCCGTGCGTGCGACTGTCCGTGCGGGTGGCTATCCGTGCGGACTAGTTGTACGTGCGGGTGACTTATCCGTTCGGACAAGTTGTTTGCGTGGATAAGCGTTCAAGTGGATTGTTTCTTCCTAAGGTGTGTTTGTGTATGATGGCATGTGCTTTGAAGTTTTCGTTGTAGCATTTAGAAAACACCAAAGTGTTTCTACCTTTCAAGCCGGCCGCGCGGACGGCGGTCCGTGCGTAGGGTAATCCGTGCGGGCAGACTGTGCGCGCGGCAGAGACAATCCGTCTGGATAGCCTGTCCGTGCGTACAGCTGGTCCATGCGGATGAGGGTTGTTTGATTTTTCTATCTTAAGGCCTTAGTATCTCATGATCCGAAGAGTAATCCATTCAGAGGTCGTCCGTTCGGATTGCTCGTTCGTCGATACTCAAACCTTTGTTTGGAAAGTGGGTCCAGAGGGTAGTCCGTGCGGATGACAACCCGTGCGTATGACCCGTACGTGCGTATGGGCTGTACGTGCGTATGGTTCGTCCGTGCGGACAGCTTGTCCGTGCGGACAACTGGTCTGGTTGTCCCGTTCGTCTACACTTGGTTTCTGTTGTCGTTTATCGAGACGCTCTGACCACGTGGTAACCACTTGGAGTTGTGTTCTTACCCGCGTGACTAGGCTGGTCAGGAACCACCCTAACTCGGCCTGTCGGCGACTTAGAACGGTCGTCCCGGTTGACCCCGAAATCAGTTGTCTATGGGTAGAATTCCAGATCTGGAACTAGGGCACCACTATTGATGAGTAGAACACTAGGACTGATCGGATTCGTACCGGTTTTAAAAGTAAAAGAAGAAGAGAACTTAGGTTTATTTCTTTCAACTCTTTTAACCTTAGAAAAGTTTAGATCTAGGTGAATTTATTGTAAAAACTTGTAGAGATCGCTTAGATCTGACATATTCTTGGTGGAATGAAGCCAAGCATGAAGTTCTTATGAACTTCATGATGACGTCACCCGCGAATACCTCAAATCCGGATGATTTCATGGTTAGAATCGAAGATTCGAAGGATAGAAGTGTGTAGAATCGTGTAGTGATTAAAGATGTACAAGAATTTGTGCGAGATCTTACCTGGATCGAGAGAAATCTGAGGAAAGGTGAAGAATGCGTGTGGTTCGGACGTCACTTGCCAAAAGTGGAAAAAGTGGAGAGTGACCCGTGTATTTATAGGATGCCAAAAAGGGAAAGGGAGTGAGCCGTGTGCATGGCACGCACCCGGGCAGGTTATCCGCGCGGACTGGCCATCCGTGCGGACTGGCAATCCGTGCGGATTGGCCATCCGTGCGGATTGGCCATCCGTGCGGATGCCACCTCCTTGGGTGAGCTCGATGCGATGTTGATTCGGCTCTGAATTGCGAGCGGTTCGATAGGGTTTCCTAATTTAAATTACTTTCAGTCCCAACTACTTCTTACAGGGTTCGACTCGGAATTCGGGTTCAGGTTCGTTCATATTCGAGTTAGACTTCGAGTTCGATTGAGTTCGCTTGATTATCCAACTTGACATTACATAAGGTAAACATGCACAGGTAACACTTAAGGCACACACACACGTATAACCATAGATAAAAATACATAGTTCGAGTTACGATTTGGTGTCGATTTGATTAGCTTGCTTGATTAACTTTATCGCATTGTTACTTCCTATCTTTCACAGTCGTAGGTCGATTGAAATACGATTAGTAGGGCTTGATTATTGTAATGTACAACAATTACTCCACATAATCTAAATATCACACAAACAATTCTACGAGTCACGTCGCGCGAAATCGGTCGTTGACTTTGACTTTGACTTTCACTTGTGAAAACACGGGGTGTTACACCCGTGTCCAGTGGGCACGGCCTCGTGTCCACATCCTTCTCTTTCTTCATTTAATGCAGTTTTGTCTTTTTAGTTGACCACGCCCCCGTGTCCGCTGAGCACGACCCCGTGGTGCAAAAGAATCTTTGTATTATGCAAATTTGCTGGATTGTGCGAATCTTATAGTTGACCATGGCCCCGTGTCCGCTGAGCACGGCCCCGTGGTGGGCAATAGAAGCTTCTACCACTTTGTCTTTTCTGCTGACACTTGGGCACGCCCCCGTGCTGGCTGAGCACGAGGCGTGTTCAGTCTTCTGATCTCTTGTTTTGCTTGGGAAGATGCTGTCGTGGGGTCGGGCATGTCACGTCTTGTTCCTTTTCTTGTATTTATGTTAGATTTTGATGTCTTTTTGCTTCTTTTGTTAATTTGAGTTCATTTAATCCTGAAAATACAAAAGGAAGACAAAAGCACACTTTTTCCAACATTAGTACTAAAAAAGGGTTAGTTTTATGCCTCATTTGATGAAATTTATATGTTGCATTTTTAACACATCAAATACCCCCACACTTGAATCTTTGCTTGTCCTCAAGCAAAACTCTTTAATATGTGGCTATTACACTCCCAAATGGAATGGGTAGGGAAGAAGGTTTTTAGGCTTGTCGTAGAGTGTCGGGATTTCCAAGATTCTTTATTTAATTCTATTTTTATTTATTTACAATCTTATTCGTCATGATTTATTTAAAACTTTTCATAAGGTAAATTACTTATTAGGGCATAACATGCCTCTTTAAAATTCTATTTATATACAAGTTCACATACCTCACGGGGATCACTCAACACTCGGCCGAAAATGTATTTTTGTGGATCACTCGAGAGCGGCATGGAACTTACTCCTACCATAGGCTTGCCAAGCAATCAATCCTCCTCCTTTTTAACTTATATACCTTTGTAAATATCAAGAGGACTTTTTGGGTGAATGGTTAGGCTTGGGTTAAAGGTAGGTGGTTGGGTGAGTGGTTAGTAGTAAAAGGCGAAAAGCGTAACAAGTTTCGGTTTTCGTAAGACTTTATATTTTTGTAACTTTTATTTTGATGAAGCTATTATTCAAACAAAGTTGTTTTTGATGAACTTGTTTGTTTATTTTCTTTTGCTTCATCATCAACACAAAATATATATATATATATATATATATATAATTTTTTTTTGAATAGTCATACGAAAAATCGAACTTCTTACTAAAACAAAGAGTTAAAAATAAAAAGGTTTTGGAGGGTAAAAAGGGTGTTTGGTTTGGGTTATGAAATGAAAAGGTTTAGGCTCAAAGGAGCTAACTAGGGGGATTTTGGGTTGGTGGTAAAAAAAAAGAAAAAAATAATGGTGTAGAAATAAAAAAGGGGTTAGTCCTAATGCCTCCATCATTTACTTACTCGGGTTTAAGTTGGTAAGGACCGGGAATGTATCGTCATGGCAAGTTCTAGAGTCGTAAGAACCAAACGGCTATTCACACAAGAAACGAAAAATGAGCATTTAGTCAAATGATATGTAAGTGTTTGCTCAATAAAGGCTCAAAACTCACTTTTGTGGGAATGAGTTTTTATGTGATCAAGTATATATAATCAAATTTTAACTAAGCTTGTCATGCCTTTTCATAATTTTCTTATGTTGGTTCTTTTTATCACGACGCTATCGGTTGTAAATTTGTAAAAATATAACCTTTTTGAGAACTTGAATTTCCCGAGTTAAACCTAGAAAAGTAAAAAAAATGAAAATTTTTGAAAAAATTTGGGGTGACTAGCGGTTCCAATAGAGTTTTGTGTAAGGCTTGTATTTAGGACTTGCAAGATTCAAGGTTTTAGCATCCCCCCCACACTTAAATTACACATTGTCCTCAATGTGTCCCAAAAATAAGTTTTTAGGTTGATTGAATGTGTAAAAGGTGTGAAAAAAGCAAAAAAAAATTGTGTTACTGGGCGCTGAACACGGCCCCGTGTTGTCCGGGCATGGCCCCGTGTTCAAGTGCCAGTAACAAAATTAAAACAAGAGAAACAAAAGCCTGGACACGGGGGCGTGTTGGGTGAACACGGCCCGTGTCCAGTTACCTGAACTGGGTCTTTTTCTGCAGACTGTGCAGCACGGGGCCGTGTTGGGCGGACACGGCCCGTGCCGAACTTACTGTAAACGAAGAAATTTGTCGGACGGTTCTGTTTTCCTGCATGGAGTGCTGGTTCAAGTTCCCCTTGCATCCTTTGCCATCTCAAATGTGTTTTATTCCTGAAAATTAAAACTAACTAGAAAACATAAAAATTAATCTAAGCTAAACTAAGGATAGTTCCGCGGAATGCCTCTGTGGTGCGCCACGTTTATAAGGGTCCTTGGCTAGACCCAAAGCCTGGTCATATGTTACCCAAGTGGGATGTATTGCATCCCATGTTACACCGTCAGAGAGCGTCATCCAAGCTTGAGTCTATGACCTTCATGTAGTTGACTGGGTCTTCGTCCTCTACTCTTTTTCCACATTCAAACTTCACTTCCTTGTCCCCAAACTTCAATGTCAACGTTCCGTCATTCATATCCACCACCGCTTGGGCGGTGGCTAGAAATGGCCTCCCGAGGATGAGAGGGACATCGGTGTCTTCTTCCATGTCTAGGATGACAAAGTCGGTTGGGAAAACAAAGTTGTCAACTTTTACCAATAGATTTTCAGCGACACCTTGTGGGATTTTGACGGATCTGTCGGCGAGTTGTATGCTCATCTTTGTAGGGCTTGTTGTTCCTAGGCCGAGTCGTTTGAACATTGATGTGGGTATGAGGTTAATGCTAGCCCCAAGATCGGCTAATGCATTACGAATGGGGGATTCCCCAATCGAGCAAGGAATTGTGAAGCTTCCGGGGTCGATTTTCTTTTGTGGAAGCTTGTTGAGTACTAAGGCAGAGCATTCTTCGCCTAAGTTAACTAATTGCAATGACTCAATTTTCCTTTTGTTAGTGAGGAAATCCCTCATGAATTTTGTATATTTAGGCATTTGGGTTAGGACCTCAATAAAAGGAATATTAACATGCAATTGTTTTAGTAAATTTTCGAACTTTGCGAATTGCTCATCGGTCTTTTGACGACTTAACCTACCGGGGTACGGAATTGGAGGAGTTTTGGTGGGCTCTTGATTTGGTGGAGAAGCCTTTTCTGGTTGAAGTGTGGGTGAAGTCGCGCTTTGGCTGAGTTGACTTCCTTCAACCGGTGGTAGCGGGGAATCTTCGGGACCCACGGTTCGGTTTCTTAATGTGATGAGGTGTACTTGTGCCTTTGGGTTGGTTTCGGTATTACTAGGTAGCGCGTTTTTCGATGTTTTGAATGCTAGCTTGTTGATTTCTAAAATTCGATTCCAATTGTTGAAATCGATCCGAGTTTTTCTTTTCGGTGTCGGAGATGAGGCGAGATACAGTATCTTCAAGCCTTTCTCGTCCACCTTGTTGTTGAGAGAAATTTTGTGGTAGTTGAAAGTTAGTTCGTTGGTTTTGTTGGTTACTACTATTGCCGGGATCTCTCCAACCAAGATTAGGGTGGTTACGCCATCCTTGGTTGTAGGTACCCGTTGGTGGACCTGACGGCCTAGGTCTATTATCAATGTAGTTTACCGTTTCTGTTTGTTCATCTAATTCTTTCATACAACTCCAATTTTCATGTGGCCCACCACACCCTTCACAAGCCATAACCGAGGCCGTTTTTGTCATTTCTAGCTTTTTGATTTTCGAAGAGAGGGCCTCGATTTGGGCTTGTAAAGAGGTGCTTTCATCAACCTTATGGGCGCCCGGGGCAATAGATTTATTACCTCGGGGAGTGTGCCATTGAAAATTGGTTTGATCAATTTTCTCAATTTGATTATATATTTCATTTGGGCGACGATTACCTAAAAGTCCCCCAGAGCTAGAATCGAGTGTTTGTCTTGTGTGTGGCAACAACCCATTGTAGAAAGTGGATACTTGTTGCCACACCGCTAGACCGTGATGAGGACACTTTCTAAGTAGCTCCTTGAACCTTTCCCAAGTTTCATATAAGGATTCCCCATCCTCTTGTGAGTATGTATTAATTTCAGTCATTAATTTAGCCGTTTTAGCAGGAGGGAAATACTTATATAGAAACTTTTGGGCTAGTTCATCCCAGGTGTTTACCGAGCCAACTGGGAGGGTGTTAAGCCAAGCCTTAGCTCGGTCTTTTAGTGAAAATGGAAACATTCGAAGGCGGATGGCGTCATTTGATGCTCCATTGATCCGAAAGGTATCACATATTTCTAAGAAATTAGTAATATGTAGATGGGGATCCTCGTCCGCAAGCCCATGGAAGGTTGCGGAGTTTTGAAGCATCTGTATCAAATGTGGCCGAAGTTCGAAGTTATTGGCTTCGACATTCGGTGCATTGATAGCGGCGCCGAGATTACCTACGGTGGGCCGTATGTAATCCATGAGAGTACGTTGGTCCGCCATTGGAAATGGGTCCCCTGAAACTTTCTCTTGATTAAGTCTTTTTCTGAGAAAGCGTTCGGGTTCTTCTAGAGGTTCTTTTATGTCTCTACTAGAACTGGAGCTCATGCACTACGTAGGAGGTTCAAATGTGGCACCTGGGTTCCAAGTCCTGCAATAAAAACAGAAAAGAACGTTGGTCAGAAGGTTCACCACGGCCCCGTGCTCAGTGAACACGGCCCGTGGTCAGAGGTACAGTAATTGTTTCCCGGATCCCTGTTACTGGGAGTTGGACACGGCCCCGTGTTGCACCGACACGGCCCCGTGCTCAGCTCTCTGTAACTCGGAAAATAAAAACTGCCAGTATGGATGCTGGGCACGGCCCGTGTCCGACCAGGGACGGCCCGTGCTGAGCTCTGCAGAAACAGAAAAACTAAAAAAAAAATTAAAAATAAGAAAAACGATTAGGCCGTTGATTCCTAACTTTCTTAAAATCCTTGTGTCCCCGGCAGCGGCGCCAAAAACTTGATGCGTAGTCGAGTGTTATATATTTTAGGTGTATATTTTAAGCCCCTTTAACACTTTTTAGTCAAGTTTTAAATTTATAAAACACGATATTTACTAATACTAGACACACATATGGGCAAGTGCACCCATCGTGAGCGTAGTATAGTGTTGGTAAGATACCGAGGTCGTCCAAGGACACAAGAGCTTTTAGTACCGGTTTATCCTCAACGTCTAATCAAATCAAAAAGTTTAGAAAAAAATGTTTTAAACTAAGAAAAATAAAAACTAACTAAAATGCTGAAAAGTAAAAATAAAAACAGATAGACAAGATGAATCACTTGGTTCCGACTCGTATCTAGTGTAACCTTTGATTATTTCCGCACTTTTGCACTATTTTAAGAGATTATCTTAGTTATTGTAGTAGGCCCCTCTTTTGAAGGTGATGTTACCCTCACCCCAGTAGTTTGAGTCAGCAAGGATACAATCCTAAAAGGATGGATTATTGGAAGATAATTAATTAAGTTATTAATGCAAATTATGGTAGGCCCCTCTTTTGGAGGTGCCGTTACCCTCGACTAAGTAGTCTGAGTTAGCAGGGATACAGTCCTAAATAGCCGGGTTATAGTATTAATAGTAGTTAACTTATGAGGGGATCAAATAGTTTGGACCCCCGCCATCCAATACCGTTAAGTATTGAAGGAGGTCCTACTAAATTTGACCCAGGTCCATTGCAGGACCTCTAAACGCTGAACAATGGCAAGACCTTTACCAAACCGTTCCCTTAACCCCCGACCAGGTAGCCAACATACCTCCATATAGACCGTGGAGATATGAATGGTGAAAATCTTTTATTTTATATAGACAGTAAAATAATTTCAAGACACCACGGACAAACGATAAAGAAAGAGCACCTTCAACATAAGCAACTAGTTATTAAAGTCATTAATACGAAACCAAATAAACATTGCGAAAAGATTAGAAATAAAAAGTATTACACTAGACACTTTGTCTTCACCAAGTGATGTAAGAGACTTAGGCAAACATGGCCTTGATTGTCAAGAACTCTTACGATCAATCTTGGATCCCGAGACGACTCACACACTCTACGATGGACAATGGATGATGGTGGTGGATGATGGTGTTATGGTGGTGGTGGGTGGTGGGTGAAGTGTGAGAGATGTGGTGTGCCAAGGGATGGTTTGAGCTTGAGCCAAGCACTTCTATTTATAGGCTGAACAGAAGCTCGGGCACGGCCCCGTGTCCAGTGGGCACGGCCCCGTGTCCACATCCTTCTCTTTCTTCATTTAATGCAGTTTTGTCTTTTTAGTTGACCACGCCCCCGTGTCCGCTGAGCACGACCCCGTGGTGCAGAAGAATCTTTGTACTATGCAGATTTGCTGGATTGTGCGAATCTTATAGTTGACCACGGCCCCGTGTCCGCTGAGCACGGCCCCATGGTGGGCAATAGAAGCTTCTACCACTTTGTCTTTTCTGCTGACACTTGGGCACGCCCCCGTGCTGGCTGAGCACGGGGCGTGTTCAGTCTTCTGATCTCTTGTTTTGCTTGGGAAGATGCTGTCGTGGGGTCGGGCATGTCACATCTTGTTCCTTTTCTTGTATTTATGTTAGATTTTGATGTCTTTTTGCTTCTTTTGTTAATTTGAGCTCATTTAATCCTGAAAATACAAAAGGAAGACAAAAGCACACTTTTTCCAACATTAGTACTAAAAAAGGGTTAGTTTATGCCTCATTTGATGAAATTTATATGTTGCATTTTTAACACATCAATGCCAAAACATGCGTAGTGATTGGAGGCGTGCCGAACAAAAAGAATAAATAATCTAACACTTAGAGCATCGACATCGCTGGTCAAAGTCTAAAATCCAAAACCACCACATTATTCCAAACATCAATCACTCCAAACCCATTTTTTCCTCTAAAACTGAATTATTCCAAATCTCCACATCACACCCCACTTGTACATTGTAAAACAAAAAAAAAAAAGAAAAAAAGAAAGGAATGTGTGTTTGCGACCCTCACTTAAACAAACCAAACCACTAAAGTCAATCTCTCACAATAGGGCGTGGTCCGGAACTGGCCGTCGGCTTTTCCACTTAAGAACTCCTCCAAACCTGTTAATAAATAAATATGTATAGAGAAAAAGAGCGGTTTGGGTTTTATTATGATAAAAGTAAATACACAAAACAAAGATAAGCACAACTATATATAGAGAAATTGTCTAGGGTTACTAGCTAAAAGAGCTAAACAACCCAATATAAAAAGAGCCCTTTAACTTTATTATGCTACCCCCCCCCCTCACAATGCAACAGTAATAAGCATTGAGAGTTTATCACACAATAAACGAAACCAAGACGCTGATTGAGCCTTGGTAAAAATATCAGCAATCTGCAAGGCTAACGGAACCAGGGCCGGCTCCATAGGCTTGCCAGCCTAGGGCCACCAATAAATTGAAGCCTTCAAGTTTTTAGAAAGTGTTATATATAGTATACTAGTATTAAGCCCCTGCGTTGCAGCGGTTGTCATAAAGTTATCTTAAGTAGTAGCAATACTATACCATTGTCAACGACCACCAACACCGGAAAAACTCGTAAAAACAAAATAAATAAAAACGGGGAAAAAATAACGCCGAGAGAAAAGCAGCCGTAATATCTTTGAATCACACATGCTCGTTGCTGAGAAATTAAACCGAAACGTAAAACATAGAAAAAAACAACTAAGTCCATCCAGGACCCGCGTGTTGGACGAACTTGTCAAACGCAGAAAAATAGATGTGACGCAACGGGCCAGTCAAACGGAAAAAATATACGAAAAAATGCTGATCCCCACACGCACGTTGCGATGCGTTCACTCACAAAATTTACAAGGAAACGAAAAACTTGGGAAAGATGAAAAGTATGGTGGACCAAAATTGAAAATAAAAAAGAGTTGAGATTAAATTGCAAAAGATGAAAAATTTTGGGTTAAAAGTAAAAAACAAAAGGTCTAAATTGCAAAATTGAAGTTATTTATTAATTTTAGATAAAGATAAGAATAAAAATAAGTGATATCTATATATTGGTTATTAATTAATATTAATATTAAAATAAATTTATTAAACAAATATAAATAAAATTTATGAGGTTGAAGGAGAGAATGCCATGTGTCATTATTTGGAGTCTTTTATTATAAGTTAGATGTATTAGGCCCAAATAAATACGTTTATTTCAAAACTAAACTAGTTTTTCATTCAAGGAACCCTAAGTATATATTGTTTAGCAAAAAAAAGGTCCAGTTTCAAAGCCCATTTCACATTAATTTCCAGCTATTACGACACAACAACCATCGATCTAATCATCATTATTGAGCGGTCTAAAGCTCCTAAAATACAACCGCAGTCATCGTTCCCACTTTCCATCATAACCTACTTTCAATTTCTATGCTACCGGCTATCACTAGACGAAAAAAGAAACTGTAATCACCCATGGCGACGGGTTCATCGGGATTGGAGGAGAGTTTATGGGTGAAATTAGGGCCCCACTTCGTAGTTCACATAGGGTCTCCAAAAACGTTGGAACGGCTTGAACGAAACAAATGGAAGCGAGATTGTCTCCTTTGAGATCAACCGTGTTGATCAGTTCTGTTTAAACATAAGGGAAAACATGTATAACATACCTGTTACAGCATTCAAAGCAGTGGAGAATCCAGTCAGAGATCCAGCCATTGAGTTCGACATCTTTGTCAAGGTGATCCGGTTCCTCCTTAGGGTGTAAAGTGATGATGGTGATGAAACCGAAAGTAGGGTTGATTTCGGTTATGGAGAGAGAGACGAAAATTGATGTTATGAGGGTTGGTTGATTCACTAAATTGTGTAATGTGTCTAACCCTTTAACTCTCTAATAAGCCCCTTATTTATACACCCAAGAGGAAACCTAATTAGTTAATAAGGGTAATATGGTCCATCAACAATTACCAACTAATTATTAATAGGTTATTAATATATTTTGATCTAATATAATATAAATGATTATAAGGCTACAAGATTAAATATTACATAAATAATATATTTAATCTCACATTCTCCCACTTAGCCGAGTAATCATTTATCATGAGTATTAGGTAAGCCTGGCCAGGAGTTAACACTCATTTTAGCCTTAAACCAAGAACTATAGCAGAGAAATACAGCCGTTGAATCATCATTCGACTCAGGACTGTCACACCCCGATTTCCACGTGTCACCGGTGGGCCCGGTGGGGGAGTATCGTGACGTGGTTGGCAACGTAATAGTCAAACAACACAATAATATAATGCACAGCAGAAGCAAATTTAAAATAAGATACAACCGAATTTATTTATTGTAAACAAAGTCACAATTTATCCGGTGTTTATCCACAGTAGGATCGAATAACAAAATATTGTTTATGGTTCAACAGACTTCGGCATCTCTAAGTTTGCGAGACTTCTAATGATGCTTAGGAGAATCCCAGCCTATTTCGCCTAGTACCTGCATTTAATCTTTTTGGGAAAATACGTCAGTTTACACTGGTAAATACATTCAACTGACTCATTTTATAAAATGATTGAAAATTGGTTTGGATGCACATGGCATAAACATTTTTATTAACTTGGGAGAATTATTTAATATTATAATCTTGTGAACGAATTACATGTTACTTATGCGTTCGGTAGCCCGGAACGTATTCCGGGTTAAAGATCAATAGACACACCACTTATGTGAGTTATACACGGGAGTACGCCTACACCCCGTGCTCAGGTCGTGGCTATCTCGTAAGATAATGCCAAGGATATCCGGGACATGGTCATTAACCCCCCAAAGGCTGTAAAGTAAACACATCTGTTTAAAACGAGCCGATCAAATTATTCAATTAACCACTAAGCGTGGAAGATTTGATACTCGATCAAGCGGTACGCTATGTACCGTAACCCAAGCCCGTATAGGGAAAATAAGTTAAAAGTATTTACCTTGATGCAAAGTATAGTCACAATAATCAAATAGCAGGTAGCTTTTACTGTTTCTCCTAATCTGGAACGAAGGTTAAATATAACCTATTAGAATCCTAGCGGGTCTTTAATTATGCTTAAGCTTAGACCGGCTAGTTTCAAAGATACGGTTCGTACGCACTATTAAGCGAAGACCGGATAGAATGTGATTCAGACCCGACAAGTTTGAAGACTTGTTTAATATGGGTCTATTATTCACATTCTGTATTTTGAGATAAAACCGATAAGGTTTGACCCGTTTCGGCTAATTTATGTAAACTTGTTACATAAACCGAGCCGAACGCGTAATATGCGTAACGGGTATCCGTAAGAGCCATATACAGGTTTCCTAAGTTAATATGCTTCAAATATGTTGTAACATCAGTAGGATGTCTTTCGTTATGCCCCGAACTAATTTAAACACAAACTATGCCCCGTAGGGGTAGTTTGGTCATTTTAAAGTTTGTAAAAACGTTTATATGTTCAACTGAGTTACAGGTCTGATGTAAACAGTAAACATACTTATTTTAATGTGTTATAACAGTAGGCTAAGTCATGTATGTGAATTTTATCATATTTAACCAAACTATGCCCCGTAGGGGTATTTTGGTAATTTCACATAAGCCGAAAAGCTCAAAAACGAAGTCTGAGTTATCAACCTTTGCTTACTGTTGAATTATCATAATTTGCCTCATATATCAGTAGGTATCGACCCGGGTATGTCTAATATGATTCTAAGACATACTATGCGCTAATAACGCTAATTATGGCGATTAAAGGCCATTACCGGGTTCGATACTTAATTCTGATATTTTTATATTTCCAGAAGGCTTAACATAATTTACTTATCATAACCAATCAGTAGCAAAAGGTTTGGAATCGTTTAGATGTGTAAAACTCATTTTATGGCCCGTAAGGGCAAAACCGTCAATTACCGGATTAAGCCTACGACTATGAGTTATGCTCAGCCTAAAATTAATTAAAAATCTTTAGAAATCCCAAAATAATATTTAAGATCAGTGGGTAAAAGATTTGATGTCAAAAAGTATGTTTAATTAGGCTTTACGCTAATTGCGCCATATTGTTAACATAAAGCCTTAATTTAGCGACATGAGCATAACTCTTAATCTATAAGTTAAACTAATGTCAAATTTTGCATACAAGTCTATATATCAGTAATCAAGGATTCTACATTTTTACATTTTCATAAATTATGATTTAAGGCAATAAGGGCATAACGGTCCACGTATGAGCATTTAACGGAAACTTGCATATTAATTGGATAACTAGTGAACCAAGGTGTACTATCACAGAGGGTTGTTCTAACATGTATCCTAATCCAATTTAAGCTCTGAGGCATTTCTAAAATATGCCCAAACGGGTCAGAACTGAAAGTCAACCGAAAAGTCAAACTATGTGACTTTCGGTTCCGAACCGGGTCTAAACAGGAAATAGTCGGGTTGAACATGTTGGGACATGTTCTTACACTTATTTCTAAGTTATAACAATATTCAAACAGGTTATATATGATCTAGATAGCTAATTATGCATAAATGACAATTTAAGCAAAATGTTGACTTTTTAAGTAAAGCTTTGACCCGACATTTGACCTGTTTAGGATGGTGATCAGGGGAAACCCTTTTGGGGTTTTATTTTCCACATAAATACCATTCTAAAACTATTTTTAATTCGAGATAAGACTGAGTCATTAGTGACTAATCTCGAAGTCAAACCGTAATTACGACGGTTTGACTTTTAGCTAATTAACTAAGCTAAAAGCAATTAGGGAAAGATTAGAACACTTACTGAGGTCCTATGCACGAGATATGATCACTAGGAAGCACCTTTGAGCTCCAGAATCACTCCAACAATGCAGAGAATGTGTGTGAAATAATGTTGCACTTGTAGGCCTTTTATACTTGTTCATACACCACAACAAGTTGACAAGTAACTCTAGGACCATCCACAACCATTCAACACTTGTTGCTACTGCTTAGGGATGTCTAGGGGTCTTTTATAACTGAATAAAACCGGTGCAAACGGTCACAATCGCGCACAACAGCCAACAGCAGGTTTTCTGGTCGCTGGGCACCGCTAGCGCACCGTTACGCTACACTGGTAGCGGTGCGATAGCCCACAACAATGGGCCAGTTGACTTATCTGGGTAGCGCACCGTTACGCTACACATGTAGCGGTGCGCTAGCCCTTTCTGAAACAAGAATTGTTGTTGTTTGTTGAAGATTCGTAAAGGTAACCAATTATTCCGACTTTGGGACCTATGTCAACACTCATGGACCTCCTAAAACGGTCTTGCACAGTATCACACCCCACCATAGTGATATGTTTGATTTAGATGCAATAGCAAGACCCGTACTTCTCGGTTTATCATTCCATTCACTTTGTGGGATTACATCATGCTTTTTGCTTTCTATTATTGTAACCCAAAGTTCTGAATTGAAGGTATAAAGATGTGTATAAAATTTAATCGGGTCTTGGGATTTATAAATGAGGTCGTTCAGAGGTAACAATTTAACATGACGCCACTTTAATCCTACCGAAACATCTTTATTAAATCCGGGTTTTTCAACGCGTTTTGTCTTACATGACACGTGTCATTTTATTATTAAACCCGAAATTTTCGAGGTGTTACAAGGACCCCCATTAGTCATACTATAGTCTCAATTTAAAACCTAATAGTTACGATCAAAATATGTATAAGCCCTTTAGCGTCTGATTTGGTTATTTAATATTTGTCTATATATCATTACACCGGCAGAACATATGTTAGAGATATACAAAATCAAACTGAGGAAATTTTATTAATTAAAACATAAGCTAGTACAATATGCCATTAAATAAGGTCTTTAGTAAGTCCCATATTCGATACATGTTCTTCGAAAACTTTAGGTGGGAGACCTTTAGTCATCGGATCCGCAAGCATATCTTTAGTACTAATATACTCAATACAAAGATTATTTTCCTCTACTCGTTCACGTACGAACAAATATTTTGTATCGAGATATAAACCAGCTCCAGTCGAACTGTTACTGTTCGAGAAACTAACGGCAGCTGAATTATCACAGTAAAGCTTCAATGGTCTAGAAATGGAATTAACGATTTTGAGTCCAGTGATCAGATTTCTAAGCAACATTCCATGACAGGTTGCGTTGTAAACAGCAATGTATTCTGCCATCATTGTGGAAGTTGTAGTTAACTGTTGTTTATGACTCTTCCATGAGATAGGTCCGCCTGCTAACATAAAGATGTAGCCCGAAGTGGATTTCTTGTCATCTTTTCATTTGGCAAAGTCAGAATCAGAATAACCTACCACTTCTAAATGATCACTTCTTCTATAAGTCAGTTTATAGTCTTTCGTCCCTTGCAGATATCTAAGGACCTTCTTAGCTTCTTTCCAGTGATCTAGGCCAGGATTAGTCTGATAACGACCTAGCATTCCAGCAATGTAAGCGATATCTGGGCGAGTACAGACTTGAGCATACATCAGGCTCCCGACTACTGACGCGTAAGGTATCTGGCTCATTTGCTCCTTTTCAACCTCTGTTGTCGAACACTGGAATGAACCGAAAACATCTCCCTTAACTACTGGAGCGACTGAGGATTTGCACTGTTGCATGTTGTAACGTGTAAGGACATGATCTATGTAAGTCTTTTGAGACAATCCTAAGATCCCTTTGTGTCTATCTCGGTAAATTTCGATGCCAATGACGTAAGAAGCATCTCCGAGATCCTTCATGTCGAAGTTATGCGAGAGTAACCGTCTAAACTATTACTTGCCAATAGAATATCATCTACGTAAAGGACAAGTATAGTAAAGTTACTCCCACTCATCTTGAGGTAGGTGCATTGATCCACTTGATTCTTCATAAAACCTTGTCTCTTCATGACTTCATCAAACTTGAGGTACCATTGACGTGATGCTTGTTTTAACCCATAAATGGATTTCTTCAACTTACAGACTAGATGCTCCTGACCTTCAGGTTTAAAGCCTTCTGGTTGTTTCATGTAAACATCTTCGTCTAAGTATCCGTTAAGGAAAGCAGTTTTGACGTCCATCTGATGCAGCTCCAAATCAAAATGAGCTACTAGGGCCATAACGATCCTTAATGAATCTTTACGAGAGACAGGTGAAAACGTCTCTTGATAATCAATTCCCTATTTCTGAGTGTAGCCCTTTGCAACCAATCTCGCTTTGTAGCGTTCAACGTTCCCATTCAGATCCAATTTTGTTTTGAACACCCATTTACAACCTACAGGTTTGGCACCATTGGGTAATTCGACTAAATCCCAAACGTCATTTTTCTTCATGGATTCAAGCTCATCAATCATTGCTTTGTTCCATTCAGAAGACTGATCACTGCTAATGGCTTCATTATAAGAGATAGGACCATTGAGCTTTCCAGCATCCATTTCAGTCAGGTAGGTAACATAATCATCCCAATTAGTAGGCCTTCTTTGCCTAGATGACCTCCTGAGTTGATTATCGGGTTCAACGTTGTCTTGGTTTTGAGTGTTTGATGTGCCTTCGTTATGAGGTATAATGGGTTCTGATTGTGGAGATGGAATTTGTGCAGTGGCTTCAGGCACAGTTGTTGCATGGGGTACAAGAGGAGTAAACGGAGTAATGATAAGCGACGAGTCTCTCCCCCCCGCGTCTTGTACTTCTTGCAATTCTTCGTAAGGGTTGGTACTGCTCCCACTGACCTTGAAATCCTCCAAGAACGCAGCACACTTGGTTTCAACAATACGGGTGACATGGGAAGGACAATGGAGGTGGCGGCGTAACTGCCACAAATCGGTGGTCCTCTGATGAATCTTGATGGTACGGCTGCGACTGTGGTTCTTGCTGCTGCTGATGAGACGACGAGTGATGTGAGGGTGTATAATACCACTGGTGTGGTTCAAACAAAGCTTGAAAACTGTCCGGACCACCGTAGGGTGACCCGTGAAAGGATGATCCGTCTGATATTTCGATCGGATGATTCGGCGTACCGCTAGCTGGCATGATGGGGTCAGTATCCTCATCCATATCGTCAGCATTATCCCCCGAGAAGTGATCTTCAGGTCCTCGTGGGTTAAAACCCACGGGTTCTTGTAAGAAATCGGCCGGGTTAAACTGGCCTCTAAAGACTGGGGTAGGGTCCCCATATGAGTGATGGGACAAGGATCTTTGTAGTGGCACATACGAAGGGCTGTGGGTTGTGAGGTTCATAAGGATTAAATGCGGGCGGTGTCGAGCTATGCGAAACCGATCGTCTCGCCGGTTCAACCTGGTTTCGCCGGTTTCGGCGAGGGTCTTCGCTTTCAGTAGCCGTCGGAGCCCTTGTATTTGATGGTCCTGCCTCGTGATCATTGGGGGCGGCTGTCGGCCCCTTACCGCGTCCCCGTGTTCGGAAGAATCTTGGCGGCATTTTCGATATTCCTGTCGATAAAGCATGAGATAATAATACAAAGATATATGCAAATTTAAATAAAGGACAACACAATCAATAGTGGAATTTGTCCTATGTTATAAGTCTAGACTCGAAGGTTTAGATTTGTGCATATTGTGTAACTGAGATTAAACACAAAAGACTAGTGTTTAATTCACTCAGAGTTGGCTCTGATACCAACCTGTCACACCCCGATTTCCACGTGTCACCGGTGGGCCCGGTGGGGGAGTATCGTGACGTGGTTGGCAACGTAATAGTCAAACAACACAATAATATAATGCACAGCGGAAGCAAATTTAAAATAAGATACAACCGAATTTATTTATTGTAAACAAAGTCACAATTTATCCGGTGTTTATCCACAGTAGGATCGAATAACAAAATATTGTTTATGGTTCAACAGACTTCGGCATCTCTAAGTTTGCGAGACTTCTAATGATGCTTAGGAGAATCCCAGCCTATTTCGCCTAGTACCTGCATTTAATCTTTTTGGGAAAATACGTCAGTTTACACTGGTAAATACATTCAACTGACTCATTTTATAAAATGATTGAAAATTGGTTTGGATGCACATGGCATAAACATTTTTATTAACTTGGGAGAATTATTTAATATTATAATCTTGTGAACGAATTACATGTTACTTATGCGTTCGGTAGCCCGGAACGTATTCCGGGTTAAAGATCAATAGACACACCACTTATGTGAGTTATACACGGGAGTACGCCTACACCCCGTGCTCAGGTCGTGGCTATCTCGTAAGATAATGCCAAGGATATCCGGGACATGGTCATTAACCCCCCAAAGGCTGTAAAGTAAACACATCTGTTTAAAACGAGCCGATCAAATTATTCAATTAACCACTAAGCGTGGAAGATTTGATACTCGATCAAGCGGTACGCTATGTACCGTAACCCAAGCCCGTATAGGGAAAATAAGTTAAAAGTATTTACCTTGATGCAAAGTATAGTCACAATAATCAAATAGCAGGTAGCTTTTACTGTTTCTCCTAATCTGGAACGAAGGTTAAATATAACCTATTAGAATCCTAGCGGGTCTTTAATTATGCTTAAGCTTAGACCGGCTAGTTTCAAAGATACGGTTCGTACGCACTATTAAGCGAAGACCGGATAGAATGTGATTCAGACCCGACAAGTTTGAAGACTTGTTTAATATGGGTCTATTATTCACATTCTGTATTTTGAGATAAAACCGATAAGGTTTGACCCGTTTCGGCTAATTTATGTAAACTTGTTACATAAACCGAGCCGAACGCGTAATATGCGTAACGGGTATCCGTAAGAGCCATATACAGGTTTCCTAAGTTAATATGCTTCAAATATGTTGTAACATCAGTAGGATGTCTTTCGTTATGCCCCGAACTAATTTAAACACAAACTATGCCCCGTAGGGGTAGTTTGGTCATTTTAAAGTTTGTAAAAACGTTTATATGTTCAACTGAGTTACAGGTCTGATGTAAACAGTAAACATACTTATTTTAATGTGTTATAACAGTAGGCTAAGTCATGTATGTGAATTTTATCATATTTAACCAAACTATGCCCCGTAGGGGTATTTTGGTAATTTCACATAAGCCGAAAAGCTCAAAAACGAAGTCTGAGTTATCAACCTTTGCTTACTGTTGAATTATCATAATTTGCCTCATATATCAGTAGGTATCGACCCGGGTATGTCTAATATGATTCTAAGACATACTATGCGCTAATAACGCTAATTATGGCGATTAAAGGCCATTACCGGGTTCGATACTTAATTCTGATATTTTTATATTTCCAGAAGGCTTAACATAATTTACTTATCATAACCAATCAGTAGCAAAAGGTTTGGAATCGTTTAGATGTGTAAAACTCATTTTATGGCCCGTAAGGGCAAAACCGTCAATTACCGGATTAAGCCTACGACTATGAGTTATGCTCAGCCTAAAATTAATTAAAAATCTTTAGAAATCCCAAAATAATATTTAAGATCAGTGGGTAAAAGATTTGATGTCAAAAAGTATGTTTAATTAGGCTTTACGCTAATTGCGCCATATTGTTAACATAAAGCCTTAATTTAGCGACATGAGCATAACTCTTAATCTATAAGTTAAACTAATGTCAAATTTTGCATACAAGTCTATATATCAGTAATCAAGGATTCTACATTTTTACATTTTCATAAATTATGATTTAAGGCAATAAGGGCATAACGGTCCACGTATGAGCATTTAACGGAAACTTGCATATTAATTGGATAACTAGTGAACCAAGGTGTACTATCACAGAGGGTTGTTCTAACATGTATCCTAATCCAATTTAAGCTCTGAGGCATTTCTAAAATATGCCCAAACGGGTCAGAACTGAAAGTCAACCGAAAAGTCAAACTATGTGACTTTCGGTTCCGAACCGGGTCTAAACAGGAAATAGTCGGGTTGAACATGTTGGGACATGTTCTTACACTTATTTCTAAGTTATAACAATATTCAAACAGGTTATATATGATCTAGATAGCTAATTATGCATAAATGACAATTTAAGCAAAATGTTGACTTTTTAAGTAAAGCTTTGACCCGACATTTGACCTGTTTAGGATGGTGATCAGGGGAAACCCTTTTGGGGTTTTATTTTCCACATAAATACCATTCTAAAACTATTTTTAATTCGAGATAAGACTGAGTCATTAGTGACTAATCTCGAAGTCAAACCGTAATTACGACGGTTTGACTTTTAGCTAATTAACTAAGCTAAAAGCAATTAGGGAAAGATTAGAACACTTACTGAGGTCCTATGCACGAGATATGATCACTAGGAAGCACCTTTGAGCTCCAGAATCACTCCAACAATGCAGAGAATGTGTGTGAAATAATGTTGCACTTGTAGGCCTTTTATACTTGTTCATACACCACAACAAGTTGACAAGTAACTCTAGGACCATCCACAACCATTCAACACTTGTTGCTACTGCTTAGGGATGTCTAGGGGTCTTTTATAACTGAATAAAACCGGTGCAAACGGTCACAATCGCGCACAACAGCCAACAGCAGGTTTTCTGGTCGCTGGGCACCGCTAGCGCACCGTTACGCTACACTGGTAGCGGTGCGATAGCCCACAACAATGGGCCAGTTGACTTATCTGGGTAGCGCACCGTTACGCTACACATGTAGCGGTGCGCTAGCCCTTTCTGAAACAAGAATTGTTGTTGTTTGTTGAAGATTCGTAAAGGTAACCAATTATTCCGACTTTGGGACCTATGTCAACACTCATGGACCTCCTAAAACGGTCTTGCACAGTATCACACCCCACCATAGTGATATGTTTGATTTAGATGCAATAGCAAGACCCGTACTTCTCGGTTTATCATTCCATTCACTTTGTGGGATTACATCATGCTTTTTGCTTTCTATTATTGTAACCCAAAGTTCTGAATTGAAGGTATAAAGATGTGTATAAAATTTAATCGGGTCTTGGGATTTATAAATGAGGTCGTTCAGAGGTAACAATTTAACATGACGCCACTTTAATCCTACCGAAACATCTTTATTAAATCCGGGTTTTTCAACGCGTTTTGTCTTACATGACACGTGTCATTTTATTATTAAACCCGAAATTTTCGAGGTGTTACAAGGACCCCCATTAGTCATACTATAGTCTCAATTTAAAACCTAATAGTTACGATCAAAATATGTATAAGCCCTTTAGCGTCTGATTTGTATTTATATTTGTCTATATATCATTACACCGGCAGAACATATGTTAGAGATATACAAAATCAAACTGAGGAAATTTTATTAATTAAAACATAAGCTAGTACAATATGCCATTAAATAAGGTCTTTAGTAAGTCCCATATTCGATACATGTTCTTCGAAAACTTTAGGTGGGAGACCTTTAGTCATCGGATCCGCAAGCATATCTTTAGTACTAATATACTCAATACAAAGATTATTTTCCTCTACTCGTTCACGTACGAACAAATATTTTGTATCGAGATATAAACCAGCTCCAGTCGAACTGTTACTGTTCGAGAAACTAACGGCAGCTGAATTATCACAGTAAAGCTTCAATGGTCTAGAAATGGAATTAACGATTTTGAGTCCAGTGATCAGATTTCTAAGCAACATTCCATGACAGGTTGCGTTGTAAACAGCAATGTATTCTGCCATCATTGTGGAAGTTGTAGTTAACTGTTGTTTATGACTCTTCCATGAGATAGGTCCGCCTGCTAACATAAAGATGTAGCCCGAAGTGGATTTCTTGTCATCTTTTCATTTGGCAAAGTCAGAATCAGAATAACCTACCACTTCTAAATGATCACTTCTTCTATAAGTCAGTTTATAGTCTTTCGTCCCTTGCAGATATCTAAGGACCTTCTTAGCTTCTTTCCAGTGATCTAGGCCAGGATTAGTCTGATAACGACCTAGCATTCCAGCAATGTAAGCGATATCTGGGCGAGTACAGACTTGAGCATACATCAGGCTCCCGACTACTGACGCGTAAGGTATCTGGCTCATTTGCTCCTTTTCAACCTCTGTTGTCGAACACTGGAATGAACCGAAAACATCTCCCTTAACTACTGGAGCGACTGAGGATTTGCACTGTTGCATGTTGTAACGTGTAAGGACATGATCTATGTAAGTCTTTTGAGACAATCCTAAGATCCCTTTGTGTCTATCTCGGTAAATTTCGATGCCAATGACGTAAGAAGCATCTCCGAGATCCTTCATGTCGAAGTTATGCGAGAGTAACCGTCTAAACTATTACTTGCCAATAGAATATCATCTACGTAAAGGACAAGTATAGTAAAGTTACTCCCACTCATCTTGAGGTAGGTGCATTGATCCACTTGATTCTTCATAAAACCTTGTCTCTTCATGACTTCATCAAACTTGAGGTACCATTGACGTGATGCTTGTTTTAACCCATAAATGGATTTCTTCAACTTACAGACTAGATGCTCCTGACCTTCAGGTTTAAAGCCTTCTGGTTGTTTCATGTAAACATCTTCGTCTAAGTATCCGTTAAGGAAAGCAGTTTTGACGTCCATCTGATGCAGCTCCAAATCAAAATGAGCTACTAGGGCCATAACGATCCTTAATGAATCTTTACGAGAGACAGGTGAAAACGTCTCTTGATAATCAATTCCCTATTTCTGAGTGTAGCCCTTTGCAACCAATCTCGCTTTGTAGCGTTCAACGTTCCCATTCAGATCCAATTTTGTTTTGAACACCCATTTACAACCTACAGGTTTGGCACCATTGGGTAATTCGACTAAATCCCAAACGTCATTTTTCTTCATGGATTCAAGCTCATCAATCATTGCTTTGTTCCATTCAGAAGACTGATCACTGCTAATGGCTTCATTATAAGAGATAGGACCATTGAGCTTTCCAGCATCCATTTCAGTCAGGTAGGTAACATAATCATCCCAATTAGTAGGCCTTCTTTGCCTAGATGACCTCCTGAGTTGATTATCGGGTTCAACGTTGTCTTGGTTTTGAGTGTTTGATGTGCCTTCGTTATGAGGTATAATGGGTTCTGATTGTGGAGATGGAATTTGTGCAGTGGCTTCAGGCACAGTTGTTGCATGGGGTACAAGAGGAGTAAACGGAGTAATGATAAGCGACGAGTCTCTCCCCCCCCGCGTCTTGTACTTCTTGCAATTCTTCGTAAGGGTTGGTACTGCTCCCACTGACCTTGAAATCCTCCAAGAACGCAGCACACTTGGTTTCAACAATACGGGTGACATGGGAAGGACAATGGAGGTGGCGGCGTAACTGCCACAAATCGGTGGTCCTCTGATGAATCTTGATGGTACGGCTGCGACTGTGGTTCTTGCTGCTGCTGATGAGACGACGAGTGATGTGAGGGTGTATAATACCACTGGTGTGGTTCAAACAAAGCTTGAAAACTGTCCGGACCACCGTAGGGTGACCCGTGAAAGGATGATCCGTCTGATATTTCGATCGGATGATTCGGCGTACCGCTAGCTGGCATGATGGGGTCAGTATCCTCATCCATATCGTCAGCATTATCCCCCGAGAAGTGATCTTCAGGTCCTCGTGGGTTAAAACCCACGGGTTCTTGTAAGAAATCGGCCGGATTAAACTGGCCTCTAAAGACTGGGGTAGGGTCCCCATATGAGTGATGGGACAAGGATCTTTGTAGTGGCACATACGAAGGCTGTGGGTTGTGAGGTTCATAAGGATTAAATGCGGGCGGTGTCGAGCTATGCGAAACCGATCGTCTCGCCGGTTCAACCTGGTTTCGCCGGTTTCGGCGAGGGTCTTCGCTTTCAGTAGCCGTCGGAGCCCTTGTATTTGATGGTCCTGCCTCGTGATCATTGGGGGCGGCTGTCGGCCCCTTACCGCGTCCCCGTGTTCGGAAGAATCTTGGCGGCATTTTCGATATTCCTGTCGATAAAGCATGAGATAATAATACAAAGATATATGCAAATTTAAATAAAGGACAACACAATCAATAGTGGAATTTGTCCTATGTTATAAGTCTAGACTCGAAGGTTTAGATTTGTGCATATTGTGTAACTGAGATTAAACACAAAAGACTAGTGTTTAATTCACTCAGAGTTGGCTCTGATACCAACCTGTCACACCCCGATTTCCACGTGTCACCGGTGGGCCCGGTGGGGGAGTATCGTGACGTGGTTGGCAACGTAATAGTCAAACAACACAATAATATAATGCACAGCGGAAGCAAATTTAAAATAAGATACAACCGAATTTATTTATTGTAAACAAAGTCACAATTTATCCGGTGTTTATCCACAGTAGGATCGAATAACAAAATATTGTTTATGGTTCAACAGACTTCGGCATCTCTAAGTTTGCGAGACTTCTAATGATGCTTAGGAGAATCCCAGCCTATTTCGCCTAGTACCTGCATTTAATCTTTTTGGGAAAATACGTCAGTTTACACTGGTAAATACATTCAACTGACTCATTTTATAAAATGATTGAAAATTGGTTTGGATGCACATGGCATAAACATTTTTATTAACTTGGGAGAATTATTTAATATTATAATCTTGTGAACGAATTACATGTTACTTATGCGTTCGGTAGCCCGGAACGTATTCCGGGTTAAAGATCAATAGACACACCACTTATGTGAGTTATACACGGGAGTACGCCTACACCCCGTGCTCAGGTCGTGGCTATCTCGTAAGATAATGCCAAGGATATCCGGGACATGGTCATTAACCCCCCAAAGGCTATAAAGTAAACACATCTGTTTAAAACGAGCCGATCAAATTATTCAATTAACCACTAAGCGTGGAAGATTTGATACTCGATCAAGCGGTACGCTATGTACCGTAACCCAAGCCCGTATAGGGAAAATAAGTTAAAAGTATTTACCTTGATGCAAAGTATAGTCACAATAATCAAATAGCAGGTAGCTTTTACTGTTTCTCCTAATCTGGAACGAAGGTTAAATATAACCTATTAGAATCCTAGCGGGTCTTTAATTATGCTTAAGCTTAGACCGGCTAGTTTCAAAGATACGGTTCGTACGCACTATTAAGCGAAGACCGGATAGAATGTGATTCAGACCCGACAAGTTTGAAGACTTGTTTAATATGGGTCTATTATTCACATTCTGTATTTTGAGATAAAACCGATAAGGTTTGACCCGTTTCGGCTAATTTATGTAAACTTGTTACATAAACCGAGCCGAACGCGTAATATGCGTAACGGGTATCCGTAAGAGCCATATACAGGTTTCCTAAGTTAATATGCTTTAAATATGTTGTAACATCAGTAGGATGTCTTTCGTTATGCCCCGAACTAATTTAAACACAAACTATGCCCCGTAGGGGTAGTTTGGTCATTTTAAAGTTTGTAAAAACGTTTATATGTTCAACTGAGTTACAGGTCTGATGTAAACAGTAAACATACTTATTTTAATGTGTTATAACAGTAGGCTAAGTCATGTATGTGAATTTTATCATATTTAACCAAACTATGCCCCGTAGGGGTATTTTGGTAATTTCACATAAGCCGAAAAGCTCAAAAACGAAGTCTGAGTTATCAACCTTTGCTTACTGTTGAATTATCATAATTTGCCTCATATATCAGTAGGTATCGACCCGGGTATGTCTAATATGATTCTAAGACATACTATGCGCTAATAACGCTAATTATGGCGATTAAAGGCCATTACCGGGTTCGATACTTAATTCTGATATTTTTATATTTCCAGAAGGCTTAACATAATTTACTTATCATAACCAATCAGTAGCAAAAGGTTTGGAATCGTTTAGATGTGTAAAACTCATTTTATGGCCCGTAAGGGCAAAACCGTCAATTACCGGATTAAGCCTACGACTATGAGTTATGCTCAGCCTAAAATTAATTAAAAATCTTTAGAAATCCCAAAATAATATTTAAGATCAGTGGGTAAAAGATTTGATGTCAAAAAGTATGTTTAATTAGGCTTTACGCTAATTGCGCCATATTGTTAACATAAAGCCTTAATTTAGCGACATGAGCATAACTCTTAATCTATAAGTTAAACTAATGTCAAATTTTGCATACAAGTCTATATATCAGTAATCAAGGATTCTACATTTTTACATTTTCATAAATTATGATTTAAGGCAATAAGGGCATAACGGTCCACGTATGAGCATTTAACGGAAACTTGCATATTAATTGGATAACTAGTGAACCAAGGTGTACTATCACAGAGGGTTGTTCTAACATGTATCCTAATCCAATTTAAGCTCTGAGGCATTTCTAAAATATGCCCAAACGGGTCAGAACTGAAAGTCAACCGAAAAGTCAAACTATGTGACTTTCGGTTCCGAACCGGGTCTAAACAGGAAATAGTCGGGTTGAACATGTTGGGACATGTTCTTACACTTATTTCTAAGTTATAACAATATTCAAACAGGTTATATATGATCTAGATAGCTAATTATGCATAAATGACAATTTAAGCAAAATGTTGACTTTTTAAGTAAAGCTTTGACCCGACATTTGACCTGTTTAGGATGGTGATCAGGGGAAACCCTTTTGGGGTTTTATTTTCCACATAAATACCATTCTAAAACTATTTTTAATTCGAGATAAGACTGAGTCATTAGTGACTAATCTCGAAGTCAAACCGTAATTACGACGGTTTGACTTTTAGCTAATTAACTAAGCTAAAAGCAATTAGGGAAAGATTAGAACACTTACTGAGGTCCTATGCACGAGATATGATCACTAGGAAGCACCTTTGAGCTCCAGAATCACTCCAACAATGCAGAGAATGTGTGTGAAATAATGTTGCACTTGTAGGCCTTTTATACTTGTTCATACACCACAACAAGTTGACAAGTAACTCTAGGACCATCCACAACCATTCAACACTTGTTGCTACTGCTTAGGGATGTCTAGGGGTCTTTTATAACTGAATAAAACCGGTGCAAACGGTCACAATCGCGCACAACAGCCAACAGCAGGTTTTCTGGTCGCTGGGCACCGCTAGCGCACCGTTACGCTACACTGGTAGCGGTGCGATAGCCCACAACAATGGGCCAGTTGACTTATCTGGGTAGCGCACCGTTACGCTACACATGTAGCGGTGCGCTAGCCCTTTCTGAAACAAGAATTGTTGTTGTTTGTTGAAGATTCATAAAGGTAACCAATTATTCCGACTTTGGGACCTATGTCAACACTCATGGACCTCCTAAAACGGTCTTGCACAGTATCACACCCCACCATAGTGATATGTTTGATTTAGATGCAATAGCAAGACCCGTACTTCTCGGTTTATCATTCCATTCACTTTGTGGGATTACATCATGCTTTTTGCTTTCTATTATTGTAACCCAAAGTTCTGAATTGAAGGTATAAAGATGTGTATAAAATTTAATCGGGTCTTGGGATTTATAAATGAGGTCGTTCAGAGGTAACAATTTAACATGACGCCACTTTAATCCTACTGAAACATCTTTATTAAATCCGGGTTTTTCAACGCGTTTTGTCTTACATGACACGTGTCATTTTATTATTAAACCCGAAATTTTCGAGGTGTTACAAGGACCCCCATTAGTCATACTATAGTCTCAATTTAAAACCTAATAGTTACGATCAAAATATGTATAAGCCCTTTAGCGTCTGATTTGTATTTATATTTGTCTATATATCATTACACCGGCAGAACATATGTTAGAGATATACAAAATCAAACTGAGGAAATTTTATTAATTAAAACATAAGCTAGTACAATATGCCATTAAATAAGGTCTTTAGTAAGTCCCATATTCGATACATGTTCTTCGAAAACTTTAGGTGGGAGACCTTTAGTCATCGGATCCGCAAGCATATCTTTAGTACTAATATACTCAATACAAAGATTATTTTCCTCTACTCGTTCACGTACGAACAAATATTTTGTATCGAGATATAAACCAGCTCCAGTCGAACTGTTACTGTTCGAGAAACTAACGGCAGCTGAATTATCACAGTAAAGCTTCAATGGTCTAGAAATGGAATTAACGATTTTGAGTCCAGTGATCAGATTTCTAAGCAACATTCCATGACAGGTTGCGTTGTAAACAGCAATGTATTCTGCCATCATTGTGGAAGTTGTAGTTAACTGTTGTTTATGACTCTTCCATGAGATAGGTCCGCCTGCTAACATAAAGATGTAGCCCGAAGTGGATTTCTTGTCATCTTTTCATTTGGCAAAGTCAGAATCAGAATAACCTACCACTTCTAAATGATCACTTCTTCTATAAGTCAGTTTATAGTCTTTCGTCCCTTGCAGATATCTAAGGACCTTCTTAGCTTCTTTCCAGTGATCTAGGCCAGGATTAGTCTGATAACGACCTAGCATTCCAGCAATGTAAGCGATATCTGGGCGAGTACAGACTTGAGCATACATCAGGCTCCCGACTACTGACGCGTAAGGTATCTGGCTCATTTGCTCCTTTTCAACCTCTGTTGTCGAACACTGGAATGAACCGAAAACATCTCCCTTAACTACTGGAGCGACTGAGGATTTGCACTGTTGCATGTTGTAACGTGTAAGGACATGATCTATGTAAGTCTTTTGAGACAATCCTAAGATCCCTTTGTGTCTATCTCGGTAAATTTCGATGCCAATGACGTAAGAAGCATCTCCGAGATCCTTCATGTCGAAGTTATGCGAGAGTAACCGTCTAAACTATTACTTGCCAATAGAATATCATCTACGTAAAGGACAAGTATAGTAAAGTTACTCCCACTCATCTTGAGGTAGGTGCATTGATCCACTTGATTCTTCATAAAACCTTGTCTCTTCATGACTTCATCAAACTTGAGGTACCATTGACGTGATGCTTGTTTTAACCCATAAATGGATTTCTTCAACTTACAGACTAGATGCTCCTGACCTTCAGGTTTAAAGCCTTCTGGTTGTTTCATGTAAACATCTTCGTCTAAGTATCCGTTAAGGAAAGCAGTTTTGACGTCCATCTGATGCAGCTCCAAATCAAAATGAGCTACTAGGGCCATAACGATCCTTAATGAATCTTTACGAGAGACAGGTGAAAACGTCTCTTGATAATCAATTCCCTATTTCTGAGTGTAGCCCTTTGCAACCAATCTCGCTTTGTAGCGTTCAACGTTCCCATTCAGATCCAATTTTGTTTTGAACACCCATTTACAACCTACAGGTTTGGCACCATTGGGTAATTCGACTAAATCCCAAACGTCATTTTTCTTCATGGATTCAAGCTCATCAATCATTGCTTTGTTCCATTCAGAAGACTGATCACTGCTAATGGCTTCATTATAAGAGATAGGACCATTGAGCTTTCCAGCATCCATTTCAGTCAGGTAGGTAACATAATCATCCCAATTAGTAGGCCTTCTTTGCCTAGATGACCTCCTGAGTTGATTATCGGGTTCAACGTTGTCTTGGTTTTGAGTGTTTGATGTGCCTTCGTTATGAGGTATAATGGGTTCTGATTGTGGAGATGGAATTTGTGCAGTGGCTTCAGGCACAGTTGTTGCATGGGGTACAAGAGGAGTAAACGGAGTAATGATAAGCGACGAGTCTCTCCCCCCCGCGTCTTGTACTTCTTGCAATTCTTCGTAAGGGTTGGTACTGCTCCCACTGACCTTGAAATCCTCCAAGAACGCAGCACACTTGGTTTCAACAATACGGGTGACATGGGAAGGACAATAGAAACGATAACCCTTTGAATGATCAGGATACCCGATAAAGAAGCAGGTAACTGTTTTAGGGTCAAGTTTCCTTAGGAAAGGATTATAAAGTTTTGCTTCAGCAATGCAGCCCCATACTTTCATATATTTAAGACTCGGTTTCCTTCCTGTCCAAAGTTCATAAGGAGTTTTAGGGACAGACTTAGAAGGAACTCTATTGAGTATATGAACAGCTGCTTTTAACGCTTCAGTCCAGAGGAATAATGGTAAATTAGTGTTGGCTAACATACTGCGCACCATGTTCATAAGGGTACGATTTCTTCGTTCAGCGACACCATTCTGCTGAGGTGTACCAGGCATGGTGTATTGGTTCACAATCCCCTGGCCCTTACAAAACTCATAAAATGGACCAGGAGCTTGACCCACATCAGTATGTCTTCCATAATATTCACCACCTCTATCTGATCTCACAACTTTAATCTGACGATCTAATTGCTTTTCAACTTCAGCTTTATAATCTTTAAAAGTTGTAAGAGATTCAGACTTTTCCTTAATAAGATACAAGTACATGTAACGAGAATAATCATCAATGAAAGTGATAAAAGAAGTATGTCCTGTTATACCAGCAATTTGATAAGGACCACTAATGTCAGTGTGAATGAGTTCTAATAAATTAGAGCTCCTAGTGACACCTTTCTTATTTGCTAATGTCATTTTGCCTTTAAGACATTTGACACATGTTCCAAAATCAGTAAAATCGAGAGGAGGTAAGACTTCATCCTTTACGAGACGATTTAATTGTTCTCTTGAGATGTGGCCTAAACGTTGATGCCACAACATAGATGAAGTCTCTAAGTCTCGAACCTGTTTCATCTTTGTGAGTGATTCATTAATATTATATGACAACAAAGATTTGGAAAAATTATCATCTAGTTCTAATCTATAGAGACCACCATCCAGAATGCCAGTACCATAAACAACAGAATCATAGAGAATAGAGAGTTTGCAATGACCATGAGAAACGACAACACCGTCCATGTCTAACTTTGGTCCTGATACAAGGTTTCGAGTTACCTCGGGAACATATAAGGTATCATAAAGTTTAATACATAAACCAGTTTTCAAAAATAATTGTAATGTTCCTATGGCCTTCACTTTTAATTCCCGATCATCTCCAACTTTAAGTGTTCTTTGGTTTCTTCCCAGCTTCCGGATTGTAAGGAATCCCTGGAGTGAATTGGTAACATGAACCATAGAACCAGAATCAAACCACCAAGAATTAGCAGGAACATTTAAATTAAAGGACTCAAGTATCATGAAAAAATCGTTACCTTTCTTAGCCAGCCACTCCTTGAAGTCAGGGCATTCCTTTTGCTTATGTCATGTTTTCTTACAGAACTTGCAGTAGGGTTTGCCTAAGGAGTTCTTAGAGCTGGAAGGTGCACTTGTATTAGGAGTTGGATTTGGCTTTTGAACCTTAGAAGCATCCTTTCTTTGATAATTGTGCTTCCTCTTCTTTGAGCTGGAGGTGGTGAAGTTAGCAACATCAGTAGTGCGATCCATCTTCATACGCTCTTCCTCCTGCACGCACATAGCGATCAGCTCACTCATCGTCCATTTGTCCTTCTGAGTGTTGTAATTGATCTTGAATGCTTCATAGGACGAAGGAAGTGAAGTAATGATGAAGTGAACAAGAAAACCATCACTAATCTCCATCTCTAGGCCCTTTAACTTATTGGCCATGTCATGCATCATCATGATGTGTTTGCGAATGCCGCTCCTCCCATCATACTTAGTTGCCACCAGCTTGAGGATAAGAGTACCAGCGTGTGCTTTTGATGTTCCCTTGAATTGATCCTCCACAGAAGCCAAATAGGTTTTAGCATCTTCAGAATCAGGAATGGCCCCTCTGATTGAGTTATGAATGGACTGCTTCATGAACATGAGAGACATGCGGTTACACCTAGTCCACTTATCATGAAGTAACTGCTCAGCAGAAGTACTTGTAGCAGTAAGGTCCGCTGGCTTATTCTCTCTTAGAGCATAATCAAAGTACAACAGTCCAAGTGTAAGCATGGGGGCATCCTTCCATGCAGCAAAGTTATCACCAGTCAAAGGTGGAATCCCCTGATTGGGTGCTGATAGTGGAAATAAGGTGAGCAAGTTATGATACTAAGAAAGAAGTCCTAATGTGATCTAAGGGCATGTTATACTAAGACAGGCATAAGTGATGACCATTTTAATTATGAAGCTGTGATAATGTCTATTACTAACATCAAAATAATAGACTTAGTAAAATTCTATTTAAACGAAGAGAAATCAGCTTTGGCCAGAAGTGTAATCATTTAAATATGTGTGCAAAGTAATTGTGACAAATCAGCTTTGGCCAGAAATGAGACAATCACTTTAGTTATGCACTTGTCAAGCATGCTAAACATAAATGAATTAAATCAGCTTTGGCCAGAATTAAGACATTTCACGTTTGTAATGCATACTTAACATAGCTTTTATAATACTTGAATAATAAATAGATGTATTAAATCAGGTTTGGCTAGAATTAATACATCAGAAGCTCATTCAAGTTAAGCTATTTTGGTTTTGTAAAAATTATCTGATTCTGATTAATTAATTAAGTATAAACAAAACCAAGTATTTAATAGCAAACCAAGTATTTTTAGGTCACATTAAACAGCTTAAAAAAATAATGAGATTTCGAGTGAGGTCTCGAGTCAGGTCTCGAGTTAGGTCTCGACTGAGTTTTGAGATCTCGAGTCGCAACCTTTGTCTCGAGTCGGAAGATTGAAGCCCTTAGTCGAAAACTTAGTGGTCTCGAGTCGAGACTGTTGTCTCGAGTTGTGAAGTTTTGAGCCCTTATGATTTCGAGTCGAGACCTTGTAGTCTCGAGTCGAGACCTGATGGTCTCGAGTCGTAATCTTCTGATCTCGAGTTGTAAACTTCTGGTCTCGAGTTGTAATGGTTTGATGACCTTTATGATTTCGAGTCGAGACCTTGTGGTCTCGAGTCGAGATCTGATGGTCTCGAGTCGTAGTCTGATGGTTTCGAATCCACTGTTAACAGCTGTTTATTGTGATAGTGTTTCCTGTTAGGGATTGTGAGATAATGTTTCCTGTTATGTTGCTGATCTAAACTTATCAAATATTTCGAAAATAATAACTGAAAATCCATTAACAGTTTTCAAAAATTTAATAGATAAAATTAAGATCAAAATCATTAAAAAACACCCACTAATCCAAATTATATTCCAAATCTTAGGGAATTTTCAAGTTTTATTTAGAACAAAATGATGAACCTTAAAAATAAAAAACATAAATCTGGAAATCCGAAACCTGAATTTTTAATGGTTTTGTAATGGATTTCGTGACAACAAGTTTAACCCTTTATGATTTCGAGTCAATTTATCAAATAACCTTTTCCGAAAACAGGGATTTCGGCAACAAGGAACTCGAAAACAGTTTTGATTTGAAGGCTTTAAAAACTTCCGTTTTCCAGATTTTTGATCCCAGAATAATGGATACAAAATCAGAACTGATTAATCAACATATGCTCTGATACTACATGTTGATCAGTTCTGTTTAAACATAAGGGAAAACATGTATAACATACCTGTTACAGCATTCAAAGCAGTGGAGAATCCAGTCAGAGATCCAGCCATTGAGTTCGACATCTTTGTCAAGGTGATCCGGTTCCTCCTTAGGGTGTAAAGTGATGATGGTGATGAAACCGAAAGTAGGGTTGATTTCGGTTATGGAGAGAGAGACGAAAATTGATGTTATGAGGGTTGGTTGATTCACTAAATTGTGTAATGTGTCTAACCCTTTAACTCTCTAATAGCCCCTTATTTATACACCCAAGAGGAAACCTAATTAGTTAATAAGGGTAATATGGTCCATCAACAATTACCAACTAATTATTAATAGATTATTAATATATTTTGATCTAATATAATGGGTTAGGATCAAATACAAAGGATAAAATAAATAAGAAGGGTAAGAAGGATTCTAGTCCATTGATCTTAGATTTGGAGGGCTGAGATTAGTTGTAGGGAAAAGAAGATAATAGAAGGGCATAAAGGGAATCCTATATTTATGGGTTTTCTCTCTCCACATGCAAGGCACATGCCAATTCCCCCATCGATTTAAAACGTTCATAACTTTTTCATACGACATTTTTTTTTTAAATTCACCATAATAACGAGCGTTTTTTTATCTTTAATATGAGTACCATATTATCATATAAAAATAAAATAAAAAATTTCATTTTACTGGGTTTTTTTGTTGCATTGTGTTAAAGGTTCAAGTCATTGTGTCTTTTAACTGGGTTTTGGTCAGTAGAGTTTCTATACATTGTTTTATTATCAAAACCTATAATACAATGTTAATTTGGGTTCTATCCATTGCGTTTTTATAAGAACCTATAACACAATAAATGACACAATAAAGATGGTGTTGTATCTGGGTTTTCTATAAATTGTGTTATTAGTTCAGGTCATTGTGTTTAATATGTTAATCATTGTGTTTTAATATGTTGTCCATTGTGTTTTATTCAGGTCATTGTGTTTAATATGTTATTTATTGTGTTTTAATATGTTGTCCATTGTGTTTTAATAATTTGTTCAATTTTTTTATTATCTTTGTTCATTGTGTTTTAGTTTGTTGTGTATTGTGTTTTTTACTTTGTTTTCTATTATGTCTTCATCTGCTCTCCATTGTGTCTTTTATCTGTTGTCATTAATTGTGTCTTTTATCTGTTGTCATCAATTGTGTTTTTATTTAGTCTGATACTTATTGTGTTATATGTTATCGCAATTGTGTTATACGTTATGGTCATTGTGTTTTAGTATGTTGTCCATTGTGTCTTTATCTGTTGTCATTGATTGTGTTTTTGGTCTACTTTACATTGTGTTTTACATCATGTCCATTGTGTTATTATCAAAACCTATAACACAATGTTAATTTGGGTTCTATCCATTACGTTTTTATAAGAACCTATAACACAATATATGACACATTGAAGATGGTGTTATATATGGGTTTTCTATAAATTGTGTTATTAGTTCAGGTCATTGTGTTTAATATGTTATTTATTGTGTTTTAATATGTTGTCCATTATGTTTTAATAATTTGTTCAATTTTTTTATTATCTTTGTTAATTGTGTTTTAGTTTGTGGTGTATTGTGTTTTTAGTTTTTTTTCCATTGTGTCTTCATCTGCTCTCCATTGTGTCTTTTATCTGTTGTCATTAATTGTGTCTTTTATCTGTTGTCATTGTGTTATATGTTATCACCATTGTGTTATACGTTATGGTCATTGTGTTTTAGTATGTTGTCTATTGTGTCTTTATCTGTTGTCATTAATTGTGTTTTTGATCTACTTTACATTGTGTTTTACATCATTTCCATTGTGTAATATGCAACTGGGTTTTTGAATTTTTTTTGAAAAATATAACAATATGGTACTCATATTAAAGATAAAAATACGTTCGATTTTATGGTATAATTTTTTTTTAAAAACAAATGATGTGTAAAAAAGTTACGGACGTTTAAAAATTGGGGGGGAAATAACATGTGACTTGCATGTGCATATTCTCTTTCCTCTTATAGACAAAATTACCCTTTCCATTTAATTCCCCCTAGGACACTTGTCACCCTCTGGTGGCTTCTTACCCTTCTTATTTTTAAATACTTTGTATTATAACTTAACCCATAATATAATATAAATGATTATAAGGCTACAAGATTAAATATTACATAAATAATATATTTAATCTCACAAACCGAACCTCATGTTGATGTTATAATTTTAATTTATCATCTAGCATTTTAATTTAGCAAACTGCTGGGAGGGAGAAAACGAAAGTTCAGGACCAATAATCAATTAACAACAAAGTGGTTAAGTGCTATTCGTATTTACACACCTTCAACAACCATCTTTCAACTACACTTATTACCAAAATAATTGGACTCTGATTCACACAGTAAAAAAGGTGATAGGGTTTGATGAATACATGCGAAAGCATGTTCATCGTTTAATATGTCTGGTCTACTTTAGGAAACTGAATGATCCACATGGGCAAATCTGACAGAATGAAATTTACAACACTTGATACTTTTAGTGACGAAACTGATGAGCCGAAAGCAACGACTTTAATGCAACTGTGTGAGTGTGTGATTTTTTTTTTTTTACAATCTTTATTGGCATATGATGTTGTTTTGAAGGGAACATCAAATCTATTTGCCACCCAACTCACTAGATTTCGGTTCTTGATTTTATTGGTTATGGAGTGGGGGTGGGAGGTTGAGCTTGATAAAAGTTTGGTGGTTTCTAGCGACGAAAATGGTGGGTGTTATTCGTTTTCGGGGTTTTTGGATGAACAAGAAGATGGGTTGAAGCTTGGGCGTCAGGCGTACTGTCGGGAAAAGTGTAGGGATTTGTCGGTGAAGAGATCTAGAGGTTCGTACCAAAGTTCTATTTTGTCGCGGTGTCAGGTTGAAGGGTGTGACCTTGATCTTTCGTCGGCAAAAGATTACCACCGTCGGCATAGGATATGTGTTGATCACACGAAAAGCCCGAAAGTTGTTGTTGCTGGGATGGAACGTAGGTTTTGTCAGCAATGTAGCAGGCAAGTTTTTGTTTATATGTGTTTAAACAATCATTAGTAGTTTTTTCAAGCACGGTTACTATAGAAAACTGGGCAATTATGACCTAAAAAGGTTAAAAAAAACAGTCGTAAATACGACTGATTTGCAACTGTAATTATAACGGTCGCAAAATGCTTTCCCAGTCGGAAAAGTTTGAAAAAGAACTTTTCCGACTGAAAAGGCAGGAGTTCCTGGTTGTCTAGTAGTATTTTTGTCACTTTTGGTAAGATGACCTTATACAATGAAGTCAATACATTTGATTCATGATCTTGAAGGTTGCATGATCTTTCGGAATTTGACGATCAGAAACGTAGTTGTCGGAGACGCCTCTCCGCGCATAATGCTAGGAGACGTCGGCCACAGTTGGAGGACACAAAGCTCAGTTCAACACGTATGTTCGATACAAAACAAAACAGTTTTTTTTTTTTTTTTTATGTTCTGCTATGAGTGAGATTTTACTGGGTATGTTTTTTTTTACAATATTTTTGGAACTGAACAGATCGAAGAGGAGCACATATGGGTTTTCTGGTGGACCGGGTTTCCATATCGTCGCGGAATTCAACACCACAAAGCTCTTCAAGTTTCAAAGGTGGTTTGTCGGACATTTCCTCGTCTATCCATGGAACCACATCTAGAGGGGTTAATCATGATGGTATGTTTCCTCACAAACATGATTTTCTACCTAAAACTTTCATTACATGTCTTAGATCCTTTTTTTTTTTTTTTTTTTTTTAGTGAACTTCATTAAAAAAACACAGCTATCTCAAACCGAGGCAACCACAACCGACTACAACATTACAAATTTACAAATTTACATCAATCATCCCAAGACGTCACTATACCCTTATTCCTATTCTTGTGCCATAAAAAAAACCCATCTTCTTGAGCTCACCGATAATAATAATTGACACATAGTGATGAGTTTGTGGGTTAAATATTAGTTTTGACTTGATGGGTAATTAGCTGGATGAATCGCAACTGAACATGACCCATGCATATATTCATATTAAAGACGTCAACCTCTGATATACATTTAAAATCGTGTATTGTGTAACCCGAAACGAGTCAAATTGTTGACGAACTGTATACGAGTCGATGGGTTGTAATAGTTGACGAGTCGTGATCAAGTTGTAAATATGTTAAACATGTTGTAATAAATAAATGGGTTAAACACGTTTGCAAGTTAATGGGTCAAACTGTTTAATTAAACGAGCAAAACGTGTTAACCTACACACAACCCATTTAATGAATCAGGTTAAGCAAGTCAATTTGAACAATACTTATTTAGTAAGCAAATTAGATATGACAATCTATAACATTGATTATTTTCGTGTCATCTTACTCGTTCTAGTATAATTTGTCAACAACACTAAAATAGGGACGAGTATTTAGTATCGCGTACCAGTAGCGAACTGTATCGTGTACCGGGTATATTCAGTACCGGTACCCATTTTCTTCGTTTTTCGGTACCGGTATATACCGGTAAAACACCGATAAATACCTGTACCGTACCGTTATATTCGGTACCGGTACCCACTTTTCCCGTTTTTTGGTACCGAACATGTACCGTGTTCATCCCTAACTACACTAAAAAACAAAGTCTTAATACTTTATTTTGTCAACTATTTTTCTTCCCTATAAATTATTGAAATCAAGAAAGTTTCAAGTCACCTAGGGAAGGTTTTTTCTTTTATTTAATGTTGAACCGTACCAGATATATTCGGTACCGGTACTCACTTTTTTTGTTTTTTGGTACCAGTATTTACCGGTAAATAATAGTACCGTACCGGTATATTAGGTACCGGTACCCACTTTTTCCGCTTTTCAGTACCAAACAAGTACCGTGCTCATCCTACACTAAAAAACAAAGTCTTAAAACTTTATTTTGTCAACTATTTTTCTTCCAAAAATTATTGAAATCAAGAAAGTTTTAAGTCACCTAACGAAGGTTTTTTTTTTTTAATATGTAAAGGTCTAGAAGCAATTTCTAGCTCAACTAATGCCATGGAAGTTCATCATTCATTCTCCCTTGAAGGCGCGAGTTCATGGGGTTTTAGAGGTTATGAAGAACCCTCGTCCTTCGATCATTTCATACATGGACACGACACCAGCTTGACACAGCCTGGGATGCCACTCGAGATGCAAAGTACCCATAACACTCAAATACCACCTGATTTCGACTGCTTTTGTTCTAATTAAGCTTGGTTGTTGGTACACGACAAGCCTAGATTCTAGTGATGATTTTGGGCGTTAAGACCGGGTGTTAGGTCAAGGATTAATAATCTTTATGTGGTGGAGTAGCCGCATACGTTTAAGATATGTGTATATTTGTCAAGGGCTAGTAATTGTGTGATGTAGTGAATTAACACATGTGTAACTTATTACTATGTAGTTAATCTCGGCGATATCTCGGTTATCGGCCCCTCACCAAAATATCGGTTTCCGATATCGGTCATATATCGGTCAACGATAATATCGGTGGTCAACGCCAAAATATCGGCCGATATCTTGCAAAACCGTATCGGTTGTCTCGCGATATCTCGGCTGGGCCAATTTTGTATAAAAAAATTCTGGATTTCAGCAAAAAAAAACGAAGTTAAATGAAAGATCTGCATAAGTTAAATTGAAACTTACCTGCTGATTTTTTATACAACTTCGATTAGCCACCATCCCTTCGAAGTTGTTGAATCGAAACTTACCTGCTGATCGAATCTTACCTTCCCTGCTGAATCGTAGAATGAAAGATCTGTTGGCTGCTTTTTAGGTTTAGAAGATGGCGGAGCGAAGTAGCGAACAGCGGAGATAGAGGACGGCTGCTTTAGTTGTTTAGGGTTTTTTTTAGTTTAAAGGGGTGACGGCTCATTAATAATAGTAGGGTTATAAAAAATAAATCATTCTTTTTCTTGTTTACCCCCTTTTTCTTTTAACTTGAATTACAATTTCATCCTCCAATTATAGATTTATCAAAATTAACCTTAGACTTTTACAAGTTAGTGCATAATGATGTTGTATACATATATTATATAGGTTCTAAATATTAATATACATATATTATATAGGTTCTATATATATATATATATATATATATATATATATATATATATATATATATTTATGCATGATATTATAAATTACCGATATCTCACCGATATCTCACCGTGATAAACGATATCTCAAATATCGGTCCTTGACCGATAACCGATATTTTTCCGCATTAATTGCTTAGACTTATTATACTTCGTAAGGTCATGTGAACTTATGGGCCTATGGCCGTAGGTTTATATATCTTCTTGTTGAGTCGTTGGTAGCAATGAAAAAAATGCAATATTTTATTTCGTATATCGGTTGAGTTCATTACAATATTACCAAGATCAACCTTAGAAAAAAACTATAAAATGTAATTTGTGAATGTTTTAACAATGGGATCGATGCAATGTTACATACGCACTTGCCTTGTAATTTAGATACGTGAAACAAAAAGGGGTCGTATGTGGATTTGTATGAATGCGGGAAAAGGTGAAGAAAACAAAAATAACGGCTAAAAAATTATTGTTAAAAGTTCTGATTTTTTTTTGATCGATTATTGTTTTTAGAGAAAAATGCCCGGATAGTCCCTGTGGTTTCACCTTATTTCACCTATAGTCCCTATCTTTCTAAAACTACTTGAATAGTCCCTGTGGTTTTCCGTTTTGTTCTCGGATAGTCCCTGGGTCTAACTTCAGTTACTTTTCTCAGTTAAGTGGGTGTTGAAATGACCAAAATGCCCTTTCCTTAAAAGGCCAAACCATAGGGACTATCCGGGCATCTTCTCTTTATAAAACCCATCCACCCTCCACCACACCGCCTCTCCCCGTCACCTCCTCATTCCTGTCATCCTCTCTCTCTACGTTCCAGTTCTAGGGTTCTTCCACTTCTCACCGGAGAAACAAACATGACCACCGTACCAGCAAAACACCACCAACCCCTCCACAATTTCACCCTCCCTTTCCTAAAATGGGGCCAGCGAATCCACCACCACCGCCGTCGCTCCCCTCTCTCCTCCTCCGACCTCCACAACCGCCGTACCACCACCACCACCACCGAACGCGAAATCGACGAACAAAACGGCGACGTATCACCACACCAAAACAACAACACCAATTTAATCGACGTTGATGTGGCTACCGGAGACTGCAAGCCGTGGAATCTTCGCCCGCGGAGGCTGGTCATAGACACAGTTGATTCCGAACATTTTCCGGTGATGACGTGTTCAAAGCGGCTGCCACTAGACGACAAAGAGGAGGAGAGAAAGAAGAAGAACAGGAGGTTATGGATCTCGTTGTCGAAGGATGAAATAGAGGAAGATATATACGCTTTTACCGGTTCGAGACCATGTAGGAGACCGAAGAAAAGGAGCAAAGTGGAGCAGAAGCAGCTTGATGTATGATGACAGTTGGTACCTTAATTCAGTTTATGTTTTGTGATTTGAGTTTTAATTTGTGTTTTGTTTTGTAGAATGTGTTTCCTGGATTGTATTTGGTTGGGATTTCGGCTGATTCGTATCGGGTTTAAACCGTTTAGGTATGTATGCTTAGTGTTTTGTGATAGCATTCCAAACACCTCTAGACGCTCTCAAGTCTCAACTCGTTGCCTTGCTCTGTTACATCTTGCAAATTGATTCTGTTGAAGTATTACATGTGATGATGTTGTCTGTAATGCGCTGTAAAACTGATCAGAAGAGGGGTGGCGTGCAACGATCGTGGTCGTCGGTGATACTCGGTGATGCTTGGTAGGATTCAACTACTTTCGATTGAAAAAAAATGCCACCTAAAGGAACGTTCTTTTCACTTCTGGTGTGGTCAAAATCATCTATTTTGCACATTTAAGTTTTTATTTAATAAATTTGAGGATGAATAAAGAAATTAGAGTGGAGGTGGTGGGTTGAAGGTTACAGTGGAGGTGGTGGTGGTGGGGGTTGATGGTGGAGGGTGGAGGAGGGTGATGGTGGGTGGAGGTTGAAGATGAAGTGTGATGGTGGGGTTTTATAAATAAAAATGAAGAAGATGCCCGGATAGTCCCTATGGTTTGGCCTTTTAAGGAAAGGGCATTTTGGTCATTTCAACACCCACTTAACTGAGAAAAGTAACTGAAGTTAGACCCAGGGACTATCCGAGAACAAAACGGAAAACCACAGGGACTATTCAAGTAGTTTTAGAAAGATAGGGACTATAGGTGAAATAAGGTGAAACCACAGGGACTATCCGGGCATTTTTCTCTTGTTTTTAGGGTAAATTACATTTTTCGTTTTTTATGTTTGTATCGGATTGCAATGAATATCCTTTAACTTTAATAATTATATTCACAATCCTTTATTTGCAAAACCCATTACACATTTCGTCCTTTTACACTAACCAAGTTAAAATTTTATGTTAAGTCAGATCATGCGCACCTCATGTGAGGGCATTTATGTTATTTTACCCCTGTCTATCTCAACTAGCTCTCTCTCTCTCTCCCTCCCTCCTCTCCAACCAACCACCAAATCCAGCCACCAACCCCTGCCACTTCCCCACCGCCAAACAATATCAAATCGTTTATCATTGATTTTCCGAGCAACCGGTGTTGTTGGCAGAGCAACTTGACCAGCAAATCGGTCAATGCTCGGCTGGGACAGAACTTGGGGTAGATGTGGTGAGGGATAGAATCATTTGAAAATGAAATTCATAAACACCTAAATAAAATCAAAATCAAACAAATCTGCAAATCCAAAGTGAAGTAATCTTTATGGGATCGCACATAGATTAAACCTCTGAAAAATAACATCTCTATCTTCTGCATATACTCGACGTTAAAGTGAGTGTGTACAACATCCATCATCATCAAGTAGTTGGAGTCATTCATACAATCAGAATATAAATATTTAGTAATTTCACAAACCCAATCTTTTAGGTCTCAAACAGGTGGAAGAACCTTGCTTCAATCCAGGCATGGAGATTGTTTGTTGCTACTTTTTCCTCTTCTCCCTCTCCTTGGCCTTATTTCTAGCCTCAGCTTCCGCTTGTTGTCTTCTCAAAATTTCCATTTCTTCTTCCATGGTCGACTTCTCTTCTTTCTGCTTCTTTTTGTGTTCCAACATCGATGTATCTCAATCCTTAACCAAAAACACACTTTGATTCTTCTCTATCAAATTTTCATCACAAAATTTCAAATCTTTTATCATTAATTTTGTTTTCGTCTCGTTTTTCACTATCACAAGGAGTTAAGAGAGAGAGAGAGATCGGTTCTTTGAGTTTCTAGAGAGATAGATAGATGGGTTTTTTCAGATCTAGAGAAGCAGGTGGCTTTTCAGATTCAGAGAGGATGACTAAAAGTTAAATAAATTGATAAAAGACCAAATTACCCTTACTTGATTAAAGTTAACACAAAATTTTAACTTGGTTAGTGCAAAAGGACGAAATGTGTAATAGGTTTTGCAAATAAAGGATTGTGACTTTAATTATTAAAGTTAAAGGTTATCCATTGTAATCCGGTACAAACATAAAGGACGAAAAGTGTAATTTACCCTTGTTTTTAAATTTGTTTTAATAAGTATATAATGTCATTTATTAATTTGATTAAAACTAAAATTTTCATTACATTCTCAGTTTCATTTATGGGTATAGTTTAAAGAAAAAAGATCAAATACAAATACAGTTATCGTACAAAATGTATGAATGACATGGAAAAGTAAAAAAGGGCGGTGATATTTTTCGTATTTATTCTATTAGTAGAGTAATTATCTTAATGAACTAATAGAGTAATTTTGAATTTTATTTTGTTTGACACATTTGTAGAGTAATTTTTAATTTTATATTGTTTGATGGACTTTTAGAGTAAATGTGTCTGTTATATTTTTTGATGAACTCATAGAGTAATTATGATGCACTTATAAAGTAATTTTGAATTGTATGTTATTTGATGAACTCGTGGAGTAATTGTGTATGTTATGTTATTTTCATAAACTAGTAAAGTAATTATGATATACTTGTAGAGTAATTTTGAATAATATCTTGTAGTAGTGTATTAATGATGAGCTAGTATAGTAATTATATTGCACTTATAAAGTAATTTTGAGTGACTAGTTGTTGGATGCACTTGTAGAATAATTTTGAATGACTAGTTTTTTGATGCAGTTGTAGAGTAATTTTGAATGATATCTTGTAGTAGTGTATTAATGATGAACTTGTAGAGTAATTATGATGCACTTGTAGAAAAAATTTGATTTGTATGTTGTTTATGAACTTGTATAGTAATTGTGTGTGTTATGTTATCTAGATGAACTAATAGAGTAATTATATACACTTGTAGAATATTTTTGAATTTTATGTTGTTTGATGCATTTGTAGAGTAGGGTGGAGATACAATAGCAAGTTTATTTGGCTAGGAATGCTAGGAAGTGATCTTGACCATCCATTTAGTTAATCAAGGGCTAAGATTAAATCCGGGAAATTGAAAGGAAGAAAAGAGGCGCGTGAGTTTGTTTAGGGGCATTCTAGTCAATACAAGCCAATAGTTTTTCTCTCCTCCAATTCCCCCCCATTTTTTAAACGTTAATAACTCTTTCATACGACATTATTTTTTTATAAAAATTGCACAAAAAAACGAGCGTTTTTTTATCTTTAAAACGAGTATACTATTGCTATATTTAAAAAAAAAAATTAAAACCCAGTTGCGTAAAACGCAATAGAAAAACCCCCTGTTACGTAAAACGCAATGAAAAAAAAAGCTAAAAAATGACATTTTTCTAAAACCCAATGCACCAAAAACACAAATAAATGACTTATTTGTAAAACGCAATGGCCAGAAAACACAAAGAAATGTGTTATTTCTAAAACGCAATAGCCTAAAAACTTAAAAGAAATTGTTGTTTGTAAAACGCAATGGACTGAAAACACATAAAAATGTGTTTTACCTAAAACGCAATGCACCAAAAACACAAACACATGTCTTATTTGTAAAACGCAATGGCCAGAAAACACTTAAAATGTCTGTTTTCTAAAACGCAATGGACTGAAAACACCTAAAAAGGTGTTTTACCTAAAACGCAATGCACCAAAAACACTTCAAGAATGTGTTTTTCTAAAACGCAATGGCCAGAAAACACCAAAGAAAGTGTTCTTTCTAAAACGCATTGAACAATGACAATAGTTCTGTCTGTGCTGTGAACTGTCTGGACCAATGCAGTTTCCAGAGGCAATTTACAAAAAAATTAATTCTTCTGATGCATTTTTACTACAGCTCAACCCCAGCCAGGGGCTCTGCCCCTTGGACCCCGCCAGGGGCTGCCGCCCCTGGGACCCCGCTACCAGGGGCGCTGCCCCCGGACCCCCGCTAAGATCGTAAAACGCAATGACTAAATCAAAAACCCATATCGTAAACATGAAATTAAAGAATTTCTTACATGGATCGAAGTGATTTCTTCAACAATTGACGATTTTTGAATGATTGAAACACTTATCAGCGCTCGAATCGAACGGATCGAGTGATTATCTTCAAAATCACCGGAAAAACGAGATTTTGTATGAAATTAAACTGGGTTTTCTTCAAAAAAGCTGAAGAACACGTTGATCGGGTGTTTGAATCATTGATTGGTGATGAAAATCGCACTATAATGTAGTGATTATTGAGATAGAAAGTGAAGAATAGGTTGGAGATGATGGGTTTTGAAAATGGTGGGTTTTGAAGTTACTGGGTTTTGAAAAGGAAGAAGAAAGGGTTGGATTGACTAAAATACCCTTTTTCTTTATTTTAAATGTTGTCACATGTCCTAATCCTATTGCATCCTAGACTTCCTAGCCAAAATAAACTTCATATTTGATCTTTTCCCTTGTAGAGTAATTTTGATAATTAGTCTACTAATAGAATAATTACAAAAATGTCACCGCTATTTTTTACTTTTTCACGTCATTCGTACGTTTTGTACGATAATCGTATTTGTACGGGATCTTTACTCATAGTTTATAATGTTAGTTTTTAAAATTGTAGATAAAGAAAGACGTATCTCTAATGTTTGAGAGACCTTTGATATATATATATATATATATATATGATATAAAATGTTCTCACATTTGAATTACCACACTATAAATAAGCAACATCTTGTTGCTTCATATGCTTGTACCCTATGCATAGGGTGTTTCCCAAAAAAAATTTAATTTTTCATTTTCAACCTATAACTTTTTTATCTTTTACATTTTAAACTTTTTGATTTTTTTTACTTTTAACCTTAAAACTTTTTATCATTTACAATTTAACACAAACACTTTTTTCTATTCAACTTTAGTCCCTCATACTTTTAACTTTCACAAAATTTTCGTTTTATTGCGAGTCAACACGTCGCAACGCGTCTATTTTTCTCCGTTTGACAAGTTTATCGCAACGCGGAGGTTCCAGATGGACTTAGTTATTCTTTTCTACGTTTTACATTACGTCTAACTTTTGCATTAACATGACGCAATGGGTGTGCGTGGTTCAACAATTTTACGTCTGTTTTTCGTTCGATGTTATTTATTCCTTTTTTATTTATTTTATTTTTACGAGCTTTTCTGATGTTGGTGGTTGCTGGCAATGGTGTGGCATTAGTGCTACTTGGCATGATTTTACGAACGTATTTAATTCAATTGGTTATGTATGTGTTGGTATGAATTCAATTGGTTCTACGTTTTGACGTAAACTTTTTCTGAAAACAAGCTAGGTCAAATATAATATGTTTTCATATAAGAAAACCATTTTTAGGTACATATTTTTATGTACGTTTCGGTATAAATTCAAGTTTGTGTATCTTTTGACGTAAACTATTTTGGGAAACGAGTCAGATCAAATATAATATGTTTTCGTGCTTATTTTATGAATGTTTTGTAAAATTTGTTTCGAATCGAGTGGAGTCAAATCAGAGTTTCTTTTTTTCCGTTTTTTTTCAAAAGCTCTAATTAATCTCTTTTAATTATACGTGTCAACTTTTCCGTTACATGTGTTACGTTTCCCATGTATGAGTCGGGTCACATATAATACGTTATGATTGTACGGTATAAGTTTGATTTACTTTATGTTTTGATCCAATCACAATGCTTATATAGGTTACATTGAGTTGAATTGGAAATGTCGAAACACGCGTTTTCATATGATTAGCACATCACATAACGTTTGGACTAATCCATTCGATATTTGCGACGTACCCGCGCGGCAACGCGTGCGGGTCTTATTCCTAGTTTTATCTAAATGGTTGATAGGACGTACATAGTCTTTTTCGCTTCTTTCTTGCGTGAAACATGACATAATGCCATATAAGCTATTCTTAGTTTCATCACAACATGAGCAAAAGTATAGTGTTTAGAGTGGAGTTTTTAGCCAAACGAGTATGACTGAAAATGTTATTTAGACCAAGCGGTATGGGGGCTCGTCCTAGGCCCGTCCTCCCGCCGCCGCCCCAAAAAGACCACCCCCCATGCCCGTCGCCGCCCCAAGCCCGGCAACTTCGGCTCCCACAAGCCGATCTTCACGGGCCTCTCTCCTCTCTCCTAACACACACACATCTATACATACATACATATATATATAAAGGGGTTCATCCTCCACCCCTTAGGTCCATCCACTGCAAGCCCCTCCTACGTGACGTTGAAGTGGCGACCCATCCTCATGGGGATGGCCTCCCCATACCCACTAGTCTTACCATAGAGGTGTGACTTTAAAATACTAATCAATTACTTGTTTGATTTTAAGGAAAAGGATGTGACTGAAAGTTTTATTCACCAAATGACTATGCTTTCAACTCATCATATATTAAACTTTTTTAACCGGCCCATTATATTATATTCTATATACTCTTAAAGTAGAAAGTCAGTGGTATTGGCCACCGACAAAACAAGTTGTTTGCTTTTTACCCTCTAATTTTGTGGTAGCATCCTTTATACTCCCAACTTTGTTATAGTTTTTTTTTTACCCCTAACTTTGTCAAATCTCATTATTACCCTATCGTAGCCTTTAAGTTTAGGAAATATAATTTTTAACCCCATAAATTTTTATGAACTTTGTAAAATATCACTTTGACTCCTCGAGAGTTTTTGACTTGACGGTATAAATTCAAGTTAGTCGGGTCACATATAATACGTTATGAATGTACGGTATAAATTCGATTTGCGTTATGTTTTGATCCAATCGCAATGCAGCCATATGTTACGTTGAGTTCAACCGGATACGTTGAAACGCGTGTTTTCATAAGGTTAGCACATCACATAACGTTTTGACTAATCCGCAATGCGCACGGGTCTTATTACTAGCTACATCTTAAAAGAAAAAGTAAGTGGAAACCCCACCGACTTTGTCTTCCTCCCCCTCTACTTTTACGGATGTTGCAATTCTAGCACCTTTACTTTGGTATTTTTAAAGTTTCATAAAAATAGCAAATTTATTCCCTAAATTACTACTCCATTTTACAAATAGTTTCCTTTTGCCACCCCAACTTTGTGGTAGTTTCCTTTTCAGCCCCAACTTTGTTATAGTTTCCTTCTTACCCACAACTTTATCAAATTTTATCTTTACTTCTTAGCCCTTAGGTTTAGAAAATGCAATTTTTAACCACTTAACTTTTTATGAACTTTGTAAATGACATTTTGACCCCCTCGAGAGTTTTTGTCTTGACGACACCGGCTGTAACGCCCTGCTTTTTCGTAACTTTCCTTAATTAGAAATCTTGTCGTGCATTTCTATTTTTGGAATCTTGTATTCCTTGTAATCGTATCCGAGACTTTGATCATAAAAAAATTAATCTTCTACATTGATACGTGCATTCGTTTGATACATGACTCGTAATTCTCATAAACATAAGTTTAACTTGTACACGATCATTGTGTATTCGTAATCCTTAAATCTCCATATATTCAAACACTTGGCTATTCGATTACATGACTAAGTTGTATGTTTTTCACTTGATTATACTAAACTATAAACCATACATACTTGTTACATTTCATGTGTTATACACACCTATGTTATCACACTTTTTGCTAAATTAAAAGATGCCATTTATGCATTTTGGACCTTGTTACAAGTTACATACATACTAGACAACATGTAACACTTTATTAAACATAAAATATATACTTTCTAATGTTAAAAAAAATAAAATAAAAATTATAGGGCTGTTAACAGCCTTGCATCAGCCCACTTAAGTCTTTTGTTTTGAGTTATTCAGCCCACTAAACACTTCCAAAGCCCAACCCAATGAAACCCTAATCCATCCCCTATAAAACCCAAGGCTCCTCCAAGCATTTTTCACTTTCTAAACACTCTCTATTCACTCTTAAAACTCTCTAAATCGTTGCTGAATTCAGGAGTTCGAGCAGATTCATCACATCTTACAAAAGTGAGCATATCTCACTCATTTCTTAACCTTTTCACTTGATTCTTTTTCCTACTTACTTGGATTAACCTTAGGAACATTTCCATAGGTTTTCCATGGAAAACCAGGCTCTGGAATGTCACCAATAAGGCTCCAAAGTGGACTGCATTTTTCTGATTTGATTCAAACTTTGTTAATCTTGATTAAACTTGAGTTATCTCATCTGAAACTTATGTCCTTATGCTCATAACCACATCTATGATTAGTTGGGCTTAAAAACAAGGTTGAGGCATGTAAAATCAGAGGTGTAAACCTTATAAACTTTCTGTTTTGTTTGGGTTTTAACCCACAAGTAATGAACAGGCCTAATGCCTGATGTTTGTGTGATTATAGGACTAGCTTGGGCTATCCTACTTGAAAAGCCACACATTACTTGATGTTTTCCTTAGATTAAGTTGTACTTATTCATTCTTTATTGTATGTTTATGACCCTCCTTATTGTTTATAACAACAACTGTAGTGGTGAAAACCAAAGAGGTACCTAAATGGAAGACTTGTTCTTCCTACCTCCTACATGACTTGTATGATATCAAAAGAGGTTCCTAAATGGGGGAATCATCCTCCTACCTCATGCTTGAATTATATAACAATATGAACATTATATAATACTTATATATTATACAATTAATCGAACCTTTGATGATGAATTTGTATTCATTTTTCGAAGTATTAGATTACATCATTTAAGACTTAATAACTTGTTATGATTCTAATGGGTGTTTTACCCATGAAAGCATTCTAGGTTTCATAGTGTCAAACAAGTTTTGTATGACTAGATGATTACTTTTGCATACGTACTTTTTGTATATTCCTTTTTAAATCCCGAATCTCGACTCTAAACATACCTCGAACTTTAACCCTTATACATTGATCCTCCTAATCTCACAAACTCGTCAACACTTGGATAATCAGAAGTCTTAGCAATTTGTGAGTACACTTGACCCATTTTCCTTTTAATACACTTTGGGTGCAACATGTTTTACTTGTTAAAAATGCACGATTCACAAACATGCTTTACTCATTCAATCCTTACACATGCTTTGTTATGCTTATGTTCATGCTAGAATTCATACTACTTGTAAACCCGCCTTAACAATTATAGCGCTATAGGAGTAGCACACCACCCGACGGGGTTTTTGTTAAGTTATATTCTTTACGGTCTCGATATTGCTATATTGAGGGATGCTATTATTCATACTTTACGATCTTGATATTGCTATATCGAGGGATGCTGTTATTTTAGTGGACACTTGGGTTTGACTTTTAGTTATGCATGATAGTTTGACCTTGTATACCAAATTTCTATGTTGGATTGAAAATAATTTTATACATACGTCACGAGTCTAAAACTAGTGTACTCGCCAATACCTTTGTATTGAACTATGCTTTTAAAACATGTTGCAGGTTTAACAATGATGTTGGTGATGCATGGAATCTAGTAGGATGCTTAGATACATACTTTAAATTTTGTACTCATATTGTATTTCATTATTCATGTTGTTGTATTTGTCTCAAACCTTGTAATTGATTCTTTAGTAATGGAATGAAATTTATTAATTAAATACTTATCACAATTATTAGTGTTATGATGTCTCTTGTAATCTATTTCGTCTCACTCCGATGTTTCCGCCATCGGTTGGGGTATGACAGATTGGTATCAGAGCCATAACTATAGGGAATTAGGAAAATTGCCATGCTTTTGACCTAGTCTATAGTTAAGCACCAAATTCGACCATACTTGCTTCACATGCTACTTTTATGAAACATCTTTACGTGCTATTCTTGAATTGTCTCTTACGTGTTAATTTCTTGAAATGCTTTATGTGCTCATACTTGTTATTATTATTTCGAACATACGTCTTTCCTAAGACATTTTACTCGTTTATATTAAAATCGAAACCACTCGTAATACACAAACGAGACGACTTCACCAAACTAGGCGTGAAACTCACAATTTGGTGAACGACTCTCAATCCACCTATTCTTTTTACACAAAATTCGCCATCAAGTTTGGATGGAAATCCTCACCTTGGTGGAGAAATTCCATTTCAAATTATAGTGGACCCTCGTCAAAGTGTTGAAATAAAATTTGGCCCGACGAGTACCAACCACACTTAGGGTACGAAACCGTCAAGTTAGGGGTGAAACCCGCATCTTGTCGACTAGTCCCACTCCTTGATTTTCAAAAATCCCGCCAAGTCTCGACTTTTTGATTAATTTGGAACATGTAGTAACTGGAAGGGTGAATACCGTTAACCGAAATTTCAGAGAGAGTATTCCACCTATTAGGCCAAAGCATGTTTCCCAAATTCAAAAGAATTTTCGACGACTTTGGTTTAGTCAAAGTTCCATTTTGGAACAATCCAAGTTTTAATTAAACCTACGTTTTACTATTTTCAATCTTATACGATGCAATCCTCCCTTTTCAAATTCAATTTATTTTTCGAGATTATTTTCTTACACATACATCATATTAAAACTTTTTCATACACTTATATGTATTTCACATGCATGATTTCAAAAATGTCACCAACTAGAATTACATTTCTTGTAACCCCAAAATGGAGACCTATCATCGAGACAGGAGTGATTTCCTTACCTTGACGATTAACTCTGTTCCTTATTTTCTTAAAACGACCTCACCAACAGGTTAGGGATGATTCCCTTACCTAGGTGATCGTTAACAAAAATTTCCTTCAAAAAGACGTTATTATGCAAACACAATCAAGTTTTTATATCTAAATCGTTTATCGTTTGTCAAAATCCCTAGTTATGCAAATTTCAAAATTTATTGTTTTATTAAACGTATTCCTTATCCCATAATCTATTTCACGTAAATCACATACACGAAATTCTCAATCATACCTTAAAACGTTTTGTTACCCGAATTTCAAAACCTTACGAAATGCTACCTATCAACTTAATCGGTCCAATGAATCTCTTGCCCATAAATTTCATGCTCAACCTAATCACTAAGACACACACAATTGTATCATCATACTGAAAACTTTCATTCCCAATCGGAAATCAACCCAACTTTCTCACATACTTGTAAGATCTTATAGATATTATAAGATCGTTTTATTAAAACACTTTTCAAAATCAACAAATCATTTTGCTAAAGCTCTTTTCAACAATCCCGAAGTTCATTTTGCTAAAATTCCTTTTAAGGATCAACGCTTTCACGAGAACTTCCAAATTTCAACATTCGTATTTTAATGCAAGATCCTATCAGAGGATGCAAACTTATTGTTTTCAAAACCTTTTTCATGTACCGAACAATACGTCATGTAAATTTCAAAACATGTGGGCAAGAAAACTTCATAGAACCGACAATTTTCAACTTACGTAAATTCTTCTAAAACAAAAGTAGCATTTCCGTTCTTTACAAAATACGTCACGCATAACCAGTAAGTACCTTATATTCTTTTTACATGCACAAACTAAAATTCTCATATCATCATACACATTTTAGTCGATATCTCGCGACAATTTCATTTATATCAATTGTTTTTTTTCATGCTCAATCTTTTGATCGTTTTATATGCTTAAATTTGTTATGTTTCAATTAATACTATATAAAAAATCATTATTATTCGTACTTACACTCATACTCATAACAATACGTTTTATGCTTATACTTATACTCATATTCATATTTATACTCATACGTTTAATGTTTATACTTATACTCACATGCGTATTCATACTTAAACTTATACTTATGCTCATACTTTTATTCATACTCATAATTCATACATCTGTACCTGTGCACGAGCGAAACCCGAGGGATTCGCTTACGTTGGTCTCATACATACTAAAACGTAAATATACAATCTTATACGTACTCATTCTTATTTTCAAATTATGTATACCCTGATTCATACAGAACTAGTACAAGCTATGCATATCATGCGACAATCAATATAATCACGGGTGCACACAGGATTATAGTCACAGGCGTATGAGGACCATAGAGTGTACTACTGTATATGGTAAGACACGGAACGTAACATGACGCGAATAACGAAACGGACGTAACGTGGTCAAAACATGGTGGATAAGCCGCTGGTACTTCCTATATATAAGTGTTTTCACCATGTTACCAAACATTCGTAAAACGTGCCATCATAAATTCAGTATTTTGCAGACCTTTTAGACCTGATATAAACTTTAACAACTCACAAACGCATTATATCCGATTATCCACGACGAGACTTCATTCTTAACACACCACTTTCGTTTGTCCAATACGCATAACATCCTTATACTCCCATTCATTTATTAGATCAATCGTTCACTCTCATACCTCCATTATTCCCCGCTATCCGTTGTCTTTTATACAAACCTTGTTTACAATCAATCGGTTTAAACGTTCGAATCCTAAAATTCTTCCTTGCTTTTAAAATAACTTCCACTCTTGTTTATGCGTAAACACACGTAGTTTGTCGTTGGCTCCAAAATCGTTTTATTTAAAACGCAAAACCTTCTCGTTTCTCTCAATAAATGATTTTCTACAAATGTGTGATTTAACACTATCCTTAAACTTTCCATGCAAACTACCGTGTGACCACGCCTTTCATCAAAGTACATACCACTTTATACGAAAACTTTCTTTGTAAGTATTATACTTTAAAATACCTCTCGAATTATTCAAACTTGTTTAAACTCGTTTTGCCTATACACACACATGCGTGCTTTGCTTATGCCCAATGCTTCAAATCCTTTTAATCAAACGAACTCTGTTTCCCATCTTTTAGTTCCTTAAAATTTCATACTTTTCAAATATTTCAAAAACTTCCAAGTCTCGATTTTTGACGATCATTATTTAAGCCAAAACGCCTTTCAAAGTCTTCCTCTTGAATAAATTTCGGGACGGAATTTCCTAAAGGAGGGGAGACTGTAACGCCCTGCTTTTTCGTAACTTTCCTTAATTAGAAAGCTTGTCGTGCGTTTCTATTTTTGGAAACTTGTATTCCTTGTAATCGTATCCGAGACTTTGATCGTAATAAAATTAATCTTCTACATTGATACGTGCATTCGTTTGATACATGACTCGTAATTCTCATAAACATAAGTTTAACTTGTACATGATCATTGTGTATTCGTAATCCCTAAATCTCTATACATTCAAACACTTGGTTATTCGATTACATGACTAAGTTGTATGTTTTTCACTTGATTATACCAAACTATAAACCATACTGTAACAACTCTCATCAAAAGTCATAATTATTAAATTAATTAGTCCAATGGGAAACCCTAATTGAGACACCCAAGTGATTCTGAACAAAACCTAAAATTTTCATAATTTTCAGAATCAGGATTAGGGCCCCTAAAACTCAGTGGGGGTAATACCCTAAGTAACGATTATCCAAATTGTGAGCTGTAGAAACTGAATTTACGAAAACTGTCAACTCAGCAAAGCTAGTCCCAACCGTGGCAACCCTATGCCTAAAAATAGGTCTCACGCGGCCCGCCTCAGGTTTGCTTAATTCTCACGCGGGCCGCCTCAGGGTCAAAATTCACCTATAAATAGAGGGCCTTGGGACTTGATTTCTGGAAGAAAAACGATGTAAAAATTCATTATACACACTGAGTTACGTTCGAATTACTACACAAAAACAAACGAATTCCGAATCGCTGCCGCAAAACAGGGTATTAGCACGATCGCTGTTACGATTCATTTTCCGATCGATCAATGTACTCAACGGGTGTTTAAGTGCTGCCCACATTAGGGTGATGCTTTGTCATTAGTCGTTAATACGACAGATGTTAAGCATAGCACTTTGTCACTCGTTGTGATGGTTGATCTCGTGAGTTATCGTAAATGCTGTATTGATTACTAACCCAGTTTTGTGTGCATTGTTATCTAAATTAGGTTAATCAGGCTAATTCATAGACTAGACTCTGTCCGTATTAAATCAGCAATGTGAGTCATTCTCTCTTTTTATCAAATTTGTTTATAAAATCATGTTATTTTCAAAAGTTATAATTACGGGGATTAAGTCTTTGTAATCACCAAGTTACAGCCGGTATGTGGGGCTTTGTATACATAACTTGATAATCGTCACCATTGGGGCAGCCAATTGGGGGATATGACCATAGTCACAGATTCGGTCGAGTGACAAATACCGTGGGTAGTTGGTTTGATAATAGAAACATTGTAATCGCTCTTAATACTGTAAATTATAACAAATGTGTCATTTTAGTAAATAGAATGATTCACTCAGTATTTTCCGCTGACAAAACCTTTTTCAAACATGTTTCAGGTAATCTGTTGTAATTCAGGAAAAGTGCTGGGGAGCATTTCAAGCTTAAGATAGTGGCTCATTATAAAATAAAGAACTAAGTTTTGTAATATAACGATTTCTAAATAAAATCATAATATTGTAAATTATCGGGGTTTTATCCCGAATTGTGAAATAAAATAAATCGGGAAAATTTTAGCTTTAAACGATCCTGTTAAATAAACTTCCGCTGTTAAACTCAATTAAATAAATACCGCAGGATTTCTGTCCCGCGGCTCCTGAAACGGGTCAAACCGGGTCGGGGGCCGTGACAGAAATAAGGTGGTATCAGAGCCACTGAGTTAAGCTAATTAAGTATTTAGAAATATTTAATTTTTTTCCTGATTACTATTATGTGATTATGTGTTTTATTAACTGACTATTTGTTAGTTACAGTATGGGTAAACAAAAGCTGGCAAGTATCTATCTTAAATTAGATAGATCATCCAATGAGAAGGGAAGTTCATCCCGAACCAAATCCTCGAATCAGGCTGAAATTCCTGAAGAAGGAATATTTGTGCGAAAGACACAATACGAGGAATCACTTTCTCCTAGAAAAAGGGAAATGATTATTAAGAAAAGTAAAGAGAAAATCCGAGAAAAGAAGATTAAACGGGAAACCCAGGAATTAATTGATAAATCACCTTGGGAAGATAAACTAGATGAGAAATGGTCAAATTTATATATGCTAGCCACAGTAGCAGAAAATATAAATCTTTAAATATTTTAAAGTTTTAGTACTTTACCCTTACAATCTAGAAACCCTGTGCAATAAATAAAATTTCAAACCCTAAGTGTGTTTTTCAGTTATCTTTGTAATAAATTAGTACACAGTATGTAATAAATTAAAAAGTTATTTATGAATTTTAACTTAGTATTTTATGCATTTTGCATATATGCTACATCAGCATGAGTGGGATATCTGAAGCTTTTCAGAACCTTAATCTTTACCCAGTGAATATCGAAGTTTCTAAAGAATTTACTGGATACTTTCCTGATATAGAACAACCCGTAGAATTCAATGCTTCACCCTTGAAAAATCCAAAACCCAAGAAAAGAAGGAAATACGTTTGGGGGAGTCGTATACGTAAGAAAAAGCCAGCTACAAAACTTCCCAAAATAAACAATCCTTTGAAAAAGGGAAAAGAAATTATAACCGGAGAAAGTTCTAAACAACAGGAAATGGAAACTGAAGACAAGGAAGAGGTTAAGGAGATAGGAATACAGATGGAGGAAGGTACTAAAGAAATAGTAATGGAAGTTGGGCAAGGCTTTAGACCAACCCAAATAGAAATTGGAGAGAGTTCCAATCAAAACCAGGGAAGAACCTTTCAAGATGAGATAGATTTCTTATTGGCAAGCTGTGAAACTATTCAGCCTGTCAATCTAATATTTTTACCTATCCTGTAGAAAACCAACTCCCTATGAATTGGGAACCAGCAATTCCAGACCCAATAGTCCACTCCCAACCCATAGGAATGGATGAATGGTGGACGAACGATTGGCAATTCCAAAATATTGTCAACGATCCTTATTCCTTTCTTCCACAATTCGATCCAGAACCTGTAACACCCCGAAAATTTACGTCCTATAAGGTGTTGACACGTGTCATAGGTTTGAACGTGTGAAAGAATGTTCTTGAAGGACTAAAGTTGACAAACAGTGAAACTGTGTACTTATAAGGGTTCAAAGTGTCAACAATGAATACATATACTTTGCAATAACCCTACATGATGTTTATAACCTTAAATGAATAGATCATGGATCATACGAAGCGAATTGTGAAAGAAAGTGAGAGATTACAAACTACAGGGGTTAAATGTGCCAACATGTTTAAGTTATACCTCTGAGTGACCTTTTGACAAACCCGAAGCTTTGTAACGATTAATTATGCTCACTAGAATGTATCACAAAAATTTCATGAAGTTTCGATATCGTATGAGCAAGTTGTGATAAAATTCGTGTACGAGGGTTATAAGTGTCAACGTTGAAATTTGGGCTTTTCGGGTGATCACAAAGTTACCCGGGGACTTAACAAAGTGGGTATAAGTCTTAAAGCCCCATATGTTAAATAAAAAAGCTTCATATGCAAGTTGGGTAGTGAAAGCGATGTTTCGGAGGACCAGGGACCAAAACTGAAATGAGAATTGGCCTGATGATGGGCTAGCGCACCGCTACAAGAATAGTGTAACGGTGCGCTAGGACTGCACAGCGACCAGATACATGACAGTTGGCTGTTTCAGCCATTTAACCGACTTACTTGGATCTTATCTGCATGTGTGAGCACCCCTACACGATTTATAGCTTATAGGACACTTGTGGATGATAATGTAACATCCCTAGACTTAGTTGTTGATCATCCATGAGGTTTGAAGTTGTTATAAGAAGTCACATTTTCCACATACATGCACATATCATCTTCTGGACATTTTCAAGAGCTCAAGACCTGATCCAAGCTTTCCAAAACATCCATAAGACTTGTGTAAGTACCCTTGATCTTCTCTAGTTCATTCATACTTAGTTTATGGCCTAGAAATCAAACCGTCGTAACTACGGTTTGACTTTTCGATAATAAATAATCGGTCCAGAGTTTAGTCGAATCAAAGGTTGTTATAAGTTGGTATTTATATGGTTGATAAACCCCTAAAAGGGCACTCACTAATTCGGATCCTAACTAGGTCGTTTATCGAGTCAAACCTCTCCCGAAAAAGTCAACAGAATTGTTATGTTTGGTTTAATGCATGATTAGCGATGTAAATGGCGTATAGCCTATTTTATCATTCTTACCAACTGAAAATAAGTATAAAAACTTGTATACGCTTGTTTGATTCGACAACTTTCTATTTAGAACCGATTCGGAGCCGAGAGACGCAAAAGTTTGACTTTTGCGTTGACCTCAGTTCTGACCCGATTTATATAGGTTTAGACATGCCTTAAGGTTCCATTAGGACCTAGTTACTTGTGTGTATAAGCCTCTGCATTTATACCACTCGAATCCCTAATCGTCCGATGGTTCCGTTAATCGCCTAAATATTGACCGTAATGCCCTTATGACCATCAAACGAGATTTTAGAAAATGTAAAAGTGCAAAAGTCTTTAATACTGATTATTGAACAAGTCTGCAAAATTTCACGTCAATCGGAAGTCTAGATTAGGAGTTATGCTTAATGGCGTATTTATAAACATGTTTATTAATTAAACGACGCCATTAGCGTAAAGCCTATCTAAACTCAGTTTTGACACCAAATCTTTTACCCACTGATGTTAAATAATATTTTAGGATTTTTAAAGATTTTTAATTATTTTTAGATTGATCATAAGCTTGGATTAGCGCCTTAATTCGGTTAATACCGAATTTACCCTTTTAGGCCATAAAACGAGTTTTACAAATCCAAATGGCGCCAATCCAATTGCTACTGATTTTAAATAATAATTATAGTATTTTGAGCCTGTTAAACTGACCTGGAAACTCAGAATTCTATTTTAAACCGTACGTCGCTTAAAACGGCGTTATACGCATATTATACGCGTAGTTTATGTTTAAAAACGTTTTGACACATAAGACTTAACATCAAATGTTATAACCTGTTTAAATAAACCATTTTACTGATGTAACCAGACCCGGTTCACAGAAACCTAATTAAATCCTTTTATAATCTTTAAAATGACCAAAATACCCCTACGGGGCTTATTAAGAGATTAAACTCGTTTGGGGCGTCACGGGTGATATCCTACTGATATCACAACTTATTTAAGGCGTGTTAACTTAGGAAACCTGTTTAGGACTCTTATGGTTACCCGTTACGCTTCATACGCGTTCGGTTCGGTTTGTGTAACTAGTTTACATAAACTAGCCGAAACGGGTCAAACCTTATCGGTTTTATCTCAAAATCCAGAATGTGTATAATATACCCATATTAAGCAAGTCTTCAAACTTGTCGGGTCTAAATCACATTCTATCTGGTCTTCGCTTAATCGTGCGTACGAACCGTATCTTTCTGTAAGACCAACCGATCTAAGCTTAGGCTTAATTAAAGACCCGTTAGCATTCTGATTAGTTATTTATACCATCATTCCAGACTAGAGCTTTCCAGTAAATTGTACCTACGCTTGCTTAAGTGAATACGGCTGAGTTATAAATTTCTGCTAATTAAGACAGGAGCTAGCTCAGGTAAATACTCTTAACTTATTTTCCCTATTACGGGCTTGGGATACGGTAATATAAATACCGCATGTTCAGGTATGGGATTCAAAGACCAATGAGTCGGGAAATCCAAATAACCTGTTTTAATTCGTATTGCTTGACTGAAACATTGGGGATTAATGCGACCGTGTCCTGGATATCCTTGACTCATGAATTGCAATGGCCACGACCTAAGCACGGGGTGTAGGCATACACCTGACAGATGCCATATGTTTATACCAATATGGAATTCCCAATAGGGGAATAGCGGTGTGTCGGTTAATCATGAACCGGCATAGTTTCGGGCCCCACATGTAGAGCAAGTTATGTAAAACTGATAACATGAAATATAGTTTGTCTCAAGTATAAAATATTAATTTTGCCTTGTGCATTCTAATCAAAGTGTCGAAACATTTACGTGTCTTGCGCACCTAAACAAATTTTCATAAACATTTCAAATGAGTCGGTTGAGTGTATTTACCAGTGAAAACTGACGTATTTTCAAAAGTCTAAGTGGCAGGTACAAGTACGTAATAGGCTGGAAGCGGCTCAGGACGTTAATAAGGAATCTTGCAAGTTCTAGGCGTCTAAAGTCTGTTGAACAATGTTTTACGTTTTATGATCCGCCTGTGGATCCTTTACCTTCCGTTGTAATACTTGGATATTACTTTATATTCGGATTGTAATATATTATCTTTTGCTTCCGCTGTGCATTTAAATATTGTGTTGTTTGACTATGATGTTGCCAAACACGTCACGATACTCCCCACCGGGCCCACCGGTGACACGTGGAAATTTGGGGTGTGACAGAACCCCTACCAGAGCCAACACTGAGTGAATTAAACACTAGCCTTTTTGTGTTTAATCTCAGTTACACAGTTGCACATTCTTGAGTCTAGACGAGAACATAGGACAAATTCAAATTTGTTTCATTTTGTCCTTATTTAGTTCCTTTGTTATTTATATGATTAGCTCTTGTATGGGCGAGTCATTTTCGGTAGAAGTCCCGATTAGGGCAACCATATACTTGTTTAGATTTTTAAAGGAACGATTATATTTAAAATATCATTCCTATATTATAAGATCTACCATTATAATAAAATGGCAAAATCCAAAAGGACAAGACCTAGCCATATGTCACGTTAAGACATGGCCAAGATGGTAGTTCCACAATTAGATTCAGATCCTTATTAACATCTCGATTTAAAATTTTGTTCTGCGTTAATTATTAAAAAGAATCTTAAGGGTAAAACCTAGCCTAAATGTCACTGCATACAAGGCCGAGATGGTAGAACCTATTTAAGAGATTCAAATCCTTATTAAACATATGAAAGCATAATTACATGCTCGACAAAGTGTGATACGATAAAATCACATAAGTCATTGTTATGGAAGTATTCTAAATCCTTATTTATATAAGCATCCCATATGGATGAAGTGCCCACGGGCTATAATTAATGTCCTCTGAGACTAAAAGACAATTCTATAATAAACTCACCAATAAATTATTGTCGATATGTTACAGTTCAAGATACATGGCAGACTCAAACGAGGTCAACAGTCACCCAGGGATAGTGAATGATAATGCCCATGTAAACGTAGCGGGTGCAGAGTTGCAAGCTATGATAGACAATGCGGTTAATAGAGCTATGGATAGACAAAACCATGGATCAAGTGGTACCCATACAAGGACCCATTCTGCATCACACACTAGAACACCCTCCAGGACCCACACTGCCCACAACAGTAATTCTCACCACTCCTCGAATCAAAGGAGTAATCCATCCCAAAGAGTTCTACAGATCCAAGAACCTCGTAATAGGGGTTGCACCTATAAATACTTCGTGTCATGCAAACCCAGAGACTTCAATGGAGAAAAAGGAGCTGTTGATTGCATGACGTGGATGGATGAAATGGATACTGTGGTGGATATTAGTGGTTGCCATAAGAGGGACATTGTGAAATTTGTGTCACAATCTTTCAAAGGAGAGGCATTAGCTTGGTGGAAATCTTTGATCCAAGCTACAGGGAAAGTCCCGTTATATAATATGACCTGGGAACAGTTCATGACGCTGATCAAAGAAAACTATTGCCCTCAACACGAGGTTGAGAAGATTGAGACTGAATTCTTGACTTTAGTCATGGAGAACTTAGATTGTCAAGCATACCTTACAAGTTTCAATACCAAGTCTCGATTGGTTCCTTATTTGGTCACACCGGAACCAAAGCGAATTGCTCGCTTCATTGGGGGTTTAGCCCCAGAAATAAAGGCAAGTGTGAAAGCATCGAGACCTACTACCTTCAGGTCAATGACAGAATTGTCGCTAGCTCTCACACTCGATGTGGTTAGAAACAAGGCTGCCAAGGCCTCTGAAGATGGGAAGCGTAAAAGGGAGGAGAATAACTCCCAGAATCCTAAGAAGAACAAATCCGAGTTCAACAATGACCAACAAGATTCCGACAAGAAGCCTACATGCAAAAGTTGCAAAAGAAGACACTGGGGACAGTGTCGATCAAACCAAAAGATAAAGCAATGTGGCATCTGCAAAAGAACTGGCCACCAGTCCCACGAATGTAGGGACATAAAGAATGCAAGCTGTTTCAGATGTGGTGAAAAGGGCCACATCAGTACTAATTGCCCGGAGGCTGCCCAGGGAGGAGCAGCTAAGTCTGGGATGGATAAGAAAGGAAACGCCTAAACTACCAGTTGAAGGCCAGAGACAGTGCATATCAATAATAAGGTACGTCCTTACCTTTTAGCATCAATTGTATCTGCTAAGTATTTTACGTTAATGTAAGGGATAATAAACCTTTAGTAAACCATAAGCTTAGCAAACTTTTGGTTACATTCATAAGAACTTCAGATATTAAAAATGAGGCATAATTTACCAATGGGGTCTTTAATGACTCTCTCTCCCATCCTCGGAGATAATCCTTCCATAAGAATCTGGAGTACTCTTCCCCAAAAAGAGTACGACAATATATATTATTTTTTTTTCTCATTGTTTTTCTATCTTCTGCGAATGCCTAACTATGTTTGATAAAAGTGCCATATGAGGATTGGCGTATCTTAGTGTGTCCCATAGATTGCTTCCATGCCTGATCAGTATGGAGGTTTAATGCATGGAACCCCTGAGATATCCCAATGGTCGTATTGTGCTAAAGTCGACTAGTAGTATTCAAAGAAGATATCTAATATAAAATGTCCTTATAAGTATCTCTACTTAGGACATCTTTGCTATTGTAAAGAGAATGTGTCATGTATCTGACATCGACATCGACAGATGAACCAAAGCCTGAAAATACAGACATCTCTACCATCTCTGTGTGTCATAATTATTTTTCTTCATAGGAATTACCATGTTTACCTCCTGAGAGGCAAGAGGATGTTAGGACAAACATCCCGCTTAGGGCTACAGTTACTGTAAAAGCCGTATATCTATTAGTACCAACGGAATAGGAATAACTATGAGCCAAATCGATAAGTTTTTAGAGAAGGTTTCTTAAAGCCAAAATTCAAAGTTCTAAGAACACCGATTTTTAGTAAATAAGAAAGCCGGTTCATTTTGCTTGTGCATTGATTACCGCAACCCTAATTAGGCAACAATTAAGAATCGCCATCCGCTGCCCAGGATTGTCGATCTGTTCGACTAACGGCAAGGATTAGCTATTCCCTAAACATTAGCTAAGCAGTGGTTGGAATAACCATCTCACCTCAAAAATAAAGCTTTTCTATAATAATGGATATGTAAGTATTAAGGCTACTCCTTTGGAGACCTTGTATAGATGGAATGTTAAATGTCTAATGTGAGATAGAGAATTGGTAAGTCCAATTATCAAGATCTGAAAGTTGCCTGGGGGACAACAAATAAGATCATACAAATCCATAATTGATTTTAGGTTGCCAGTATACGGCAAGAAATCAAGGAGTTACGAAAATAGCAAACTTCCTTAGTTCTTGTTAAGGAATATGGTTTAACAAAAGATATCACCCAGGAAGGGTGTACCAAATTTGTGAAATTTTCAGGCTAGTTAAGCTTTGAATGTATGGAAATCATTCGAAGGAAATCGAATGTATCAAGATCAAGTAGCTTGTAAACTAAAACCTATTTAAGGAGTTTTGCGGAGCTCGAAATACATTGCACACTAGTGACTGAAGGAGGTGTTCCGCCAATAAGTCAAGGAGCACTATCACAAAGTGGTATATAGATTTACAATGTGATCAACATCCTATATCGATTGAGGATCGACAGTTTACGAAGCTTCGAAGGAAGCATATACCTTTTGTAAAGGTCAAATGGGATGCCCGAAGAGGTCCCGAATTCACGTAGGAGGTTGAATCCACGATGAAAGAAAAGTACCCTTACTTGTTTCAGTAAATCTCGGGTCGAGATTTCTTTTAAGGGGGTGAGGATGTAACACCCCGAAAATTTACGTCCTATAAGGTGTTGACACGTGTCATAGGTTTGAACGTGTGAAAGAATGTTCTTGAAGGACTAAAGTTGACAAACAGTGAAACTGTGTACTTATAAGGGTTCAAAGTGTCAACAATGAATAAATATACTTTGCAATAACCCTACATGATGTTTATAACCTTAAATGAATAGATCATGGATCATACGAAGCGAATTGTGAAAGAAAGTGAGAGATTACAAACTACAGGGGTTAAATGTGCCAACATGTTTAAGTTATACCTCTGAGTGACCTTTTGACAAACCCGAAGCTTTGTAACGATTAATTATGCTCACTAGAATGTATCACAAAAATTTCATGAAGTTTCGATATCGTATGAGCAAGTTGTGATAAAATTCGTGTACGAGGGTTATAAGTGTCAACGTTGAAATTTGGGCTTTTCGGGTGATCACAAAGTTACCCGGGGACTTAACAAAGTGGGTATAAGTCTTAAAGCCCCATATGTTAAATAAAAAAGCTTCATATGCAAGTTGGGTAGTGAAAGCGATGTTTCGGAGGACCAGGGACCAAAACTGAAATGAGAATTGGCCTGATGATGGGCTAGCGCACCGCTACAAGAATAGTGTAACGGTGCGCTAGGACTGCACAGCGACCAGATACATGACAGTTGGCTGTTTCAGCCATTTAACCGACTTACTTGGATCTTATCTGCATGTGTGAGCACCCCTACACGATTTATAGCTTATAGGACACTTGTGGATGATAATGTAACATCCCTAGACTTAGTTGTTGATCATCCATGAGGTTTGAAGTTGTTATAAGAAGTCACATTTTCCACATACATGCACATATCATCTTCTGGACATTTTCAAGAGCTCAAGACCTGATCCAAGCTTTCCAAAACATCCATAAGACTTGTGTAAGTACCCTTGATCTTCTCTAGTTCATTCATACTTAGTTTATGGCCTAGAAATCAAACCGTCGTAACTACGGTTTGACTTTTCGATAATAAATAATCGGTCCAGAGTTTAGTCGAATCAAAGGTTGTTATAAGTTGGTATTTATATGGTTGATAAACCCCTAAAAGGGCACTCACTAATTCGGATCCTAACTAGGTCGTTTATCGAGTCAAACCTCTCCCGAAAAAGTCAACAGAATTGTTATGTTTGGTTTAATGCATGATTAGCGATGTAAATGGCGTATAGCCTATTTTATCATTCTTACCAACTGAAAATAAGTATAAAAACTTGTATACGCTTGTTTGATTCGACAACTTTCTATTTAGAACCGATTCGGAGCCGAGAGACGCAAAAGTTTGACTTTTGCGTTGACCTCAGTTCTGACCCGATTTATATAGGTTTAGACATGCCTTAAGGTTCCATTAGGACCTAGTTACTTGTGTGTATAAGCCTCTGCATTTATACCACTCGAATCCCTAATCGTCCGATGGTTCCGTTAATCGCCTAAATATTGACCGTAATGCCCTTATGACCATCAAACGAGATTTTAGAAAATGTAAAAGTGCAAAAGTCTTTAATACTGATTATTGAACAAGTCTGCAAAATTTCACGTCAATCGGAAGTCTAGATTAGGAGTTATGCTTAATGGCGTATTTATAAACATGTTTATTAATTAAACGACGCCATTAGCGTAAAGCCTATCTAAACTCAGTTTTGACACCAAATCTTTTACCCACTGATGTTAAATAATATTTTAGGATTTTTAAAGATTTTTTATTATTTTTAGATTGATCATAAGCTTGGATTAGCGCCTTAATTCGGTTAATACCGAATTTACCCTTTTAGGCCATAAAACGAGTTTTACAAATCCAAATGGCGCCAATCCAATTGCTACTGATTTTAAATAATAATTATAGTATTTTGAGCCTGTTAAACTGACCTGGAAACTCAGAATTCTATTTTAAACCGTACGTCGCTTAAAACGGCGTTATACGCATATTATACGCGTAGTTTATGTTTAAAAACGTTTTGACACATAAGACTTAACATCAAATGTTATAACCTGTTTAAATAAACCATTTTACTGATGTAACCAGACCCGGTTCACAGAAACCTAATTAAATCCTTTTATAATCTTTAAAATGACCAAAATACCCCTACGGGGCTTATTAAGAGATTAAACTCGTTTGGGGCGTCACGGGTGATATCCTACTGATATCACAACTTATTTAAGGCGTGTTAACTTAGGAAACCTGTTTAGGACTCTTATGGTTACCCGTTACGCTTCATACGCGTTCGGTTCGGTTTGTGTAACTAGTTTACATAAACTAGCCGAAACGGGTCAAACCTTATCGGTTTTATCTCAAAATCCAGAATGTGTATAATATACCCATATTAAGCAAGTCTTCAAACTTGTCGGGTCTAAATCACAATCTATCCGGTCTTCGCTTAATCGTGCGTACGAACCGTATCTTTCTGTAAGACCAACCGGTCTAAGCTTAGGCTTAATTAAAGACCCGTTAGCATTCTGATTAGTTATTTATACCATCATTCCAGACTAGAGCTTTCCGGTAAATTGTACCTACGCTTGCTTAAGTGAATACGGCTGAGTTATAAATTTCTGCTAATTAAGACAGGAGCTAGCTCAGGTAAATACTCTTAACTTATTTTCCCTATTACGGGCTTGGGATACGGTAATATAAATACCGCATGTTCAGGTATGGGATTCAAAGACCAATGAGTCGGGAAATCCAAATAACCTGTTTTAATTCGTATTGCTTGACTGAAACATTGGGGATTAATGCGACCGTGTCCTGGATATCCTTGACTCATGAATTGCAATGGCCACGACCTAAGCACGGGGTGTAGGCATACACCTGACAGATGCCATATGTTTATACCAATATGGAATTCCCAATAGGGGAATAGCGGTGTGTCGGTTAATCATGAACCGGCATAGTTTCGGGCCCCACATGTAGAGCAAGTTATGTAAAACTGATAACATGAAATATAGTTTGTCTCAAGTATAAAATATTAATTTTGCCTTGTGCATTCTAATCAAAGTGTCGAAACATTTACGTGTCTTGCGCACCTAAACAAATTTTCATAAACATTTCAAATGAGTCGGTTGAGTGTATTTACCAGTGAAAACTGACGTATTTTCAAAAGTCTAAGTGGCAGGTACAAGTACGTAATAGGCTGGAAGCGGCTCAGGACGTTAATAAGGAATCTTGCAAGTTCTAGGCGTCTAAAGTCTGTTGAACAATGTTTTACGTTTTATGATCCGCCTGTGGATCCTTTACCTTCCGTTGTAATACTTGGATATTACTTTATATTCGGATTGTAATATATTATCTTTTGCTTCCGCTGTGCATTTAAATATTGTGTTGTTTGACTATGATGTTGCCAAACACGTCACGATACTCCCCACCGGGCCCACCGGTGACACGTGGAAATTTGGGGTGTGACAGAACCCCTACCTAATCCACCCATGAGTAATGAAAACATGGCTGAACTTCGCCACTTTGGTGAAGAGTTGTTTGATGCGGGAACTAGAATCAAGGAAATAGGGGGACAAATTGCCTGGAAGTACGATGAGAGGGAACTGCGTTTTTAGAACGGCAAGTGACAAAAGATAGTACAATGATAAAACGGTGGTTGTATAATAGTAATAGTAAAGTTAGTCTGTAAATAACGAATAAAACTCTGTAAGATATTGGCGAGTAATGAGGCATACTATACTAGATATAAAATGAAATCGAGAAATCGATTGTTTTGACTATATCTGTATTGTAAAATTTTCTGATTGTTTGTATATAATTGTTATTTAGCAAATACTAATAAAATTTATATATACATTATCAGATGGCAAACAGTGGTAATGAACCTATAAATGAAGTTAATCAGTCTGAGCAACATTCAAGAGATCAATATATGACTCGGCAAGATATCGAAAACATTGTTGCTCAAGGGATGGCAAATGCTATTCCAGCATTCGTAGCTGCTATAAGTTTTGTATGATTCTAATGGGTGTTTTACCCATGAAAGCATTCTAACCCTTAGGGTTTCGTAGTGTCAAATAAGTTTTGTATGACTAGATGATTACTTTTGCATACGTACTTTCCATATTCCTTTTTAAATCCCGAATCTCGACTCTAAACATACCTCGAACTTTAACCCTTATACATTGATCCTCCTAATCTCACAAACTCATCAAGACTTGGAAAATCGGAAGTCTTAGCAATTTGTGAGTACACTTGACCTATTTTCCTTTTAATACACTTTGGGTGCAACTTGTTTTACTTGTTAAAAATGCACGATTAACAAACATGCTTTATTCATTCTATCCTTACACATGCTTTGTTATGCTTAGGTTCATGCTAGAATTCATACTTCTTGTAAACCCGCCTTAATAATTATAACGCTATAGGAGTAGCACACCACCCGACAGAGTTTTTGTTAAGTAATATTCTTTACGGTCTCGATATTGCTATATCGAGGGATGCTATTATTCATACTTTACGATCTCGAGATTGCTATATCGATGGATGCTATTATTCTAGTGGACACTTGGGTTTGACTTTTAGTTATGCATGATAGGTTGACCTTGTATACCAAATTGCTATGTTGGATTGAAAATACTTTTATACATACGTCACGAGTCTAAAACTAGTGTACTCGCCAATACCTTTGTATTGAACTATGCTTTTAAAGCATGTTGCAGGTTTAACGATGATGTTGGTGATGCATGGAATCTAGTAGGATGCTTAGATACACACTTTAAATTTTGTACTCATATTGTATTTCATTATTCATGTTGTTGTATTTGTCTCAAACCTTGTAATTGATTCTTTAGTAATGGAATGAAATTTATTAATTAAATACTTGTCACAATTATTAGTATTATGATGTCTCTTGCAATCTATTTTGTCTCATTCCGATATTTCTGCCATCGGTTGGGGTGTGACACCGACTTTGCCTTCCTCCCCCATACTTTCATGGATGTTTCAATTTTAGCCCCTTGACTTAGGTATCTTCAAAGTTTCATAAAATGGCAAATTTAGTCCCTAAACTACTTCTCCATTTTACAAACAGTTTGCTTTTGACACCCCAACTTTGTGGTAGTTTTCTTTTCAGCCCCAACTTTGTTATAGTTTCCTTCTTACCCCAAAACTTTATCAAATTTTATCTTTACCCCAAAACTTTTTGGCGAACAATCTTCCGGTTAGTATTTAGAGTTGTTTCGGTTTATACCTTTTGATATCTTCGGACATGGTTGTATGTGTTCCTATATGTTTTGCTTGCAATCAAAGTATGGTTTAGGGTTGCTACATGTTGACATGAATCGAATCGATAGGTTAATTTTGATAGCAAACTGTTAGAAGAGATTTGTATGATAAAGAATTAGGGTTGATATGGTGTTATGCATGAACTTGAATTGTGATGTTAATATCGGTTATGATTAGGTTATGATTGAATGTTTGATGGTATCTTTGGATGTTTGCTCCGAGTTTTCATGATGATCATATGATTAATTGTTGGCCATGATTTAGTAAATCACTAGGGTTGCATGATAAGGTTTGAAATAACTGTTCTAATGGTCCGATTAGGATGTTTAGAATGATTGATTGATTGTTGTTCATGATTAGAATGTATGAAGGTGTATAATTGCTGCGAATGTTGCTGTTTGAAAGATGCCAAAAATTGATAACTATTGTTACGAAAATAAAGGACATTAAAAAGGGAAATCAGTTACATCTCCGGGGTTTCGACTGAGGTTGCGAGTCGAGACCTCTTGGTTCCAACTCGCAACTAACCTTCACAAAACAAGAGAACTCGAGACCAGCCTGGTTGCGAGTCCGTTTCCGACTCGGGACCTGACTCGAGACCTCATGGTCTCGACTAGTGCTTCATGATTCGAAACCTCCTGATCTCGACTCGAGACCTTTTTTACTACAACTCGAGACCTTTTGATCTCGACTTGAGATCTCTAGGTTGCGAGTCGAGACCTCATGGTTTCGACAAGGGGTCCCACTCACAACGTATACTTAACTGGGCCGCATTATATTAGACTCACACACTTTCAACAGGCCCATATACTCAGGCCGTACACTTGGGCCTAAAACGTGCACTTATACCTAACTGTTATACTATACGTGTATGCGGTGAACCTTGCTTGTATGTTACGTGTTAGAATACGTGTAGAACAATATGTTTGTTACTTGACTATGAACCTGACTTGTATGGTAACCATAATAGGACGTGGTTGACCACATTAGCTCAAGTGACCATTATCTGCCGAGCTAATCTAAGGTGAATTCACGCTTTTTTTTTTAAATCATGCAAATCCCGGTGGTTTGGGAATGGAACAAACAACAACTATCCCCCTTGGGTGGGATACAACCTGCGTATTCTCCTTGGGTAGAATACGTGCAACCTCGTCCCCATGGTGAGGGACAGAAACCGCTATTTATATTACATGTCTTAAGCGAACTAGACGGAACTCTATCTGAAAGTCCCCACTCATTTTTATACCGACTTAATCGCCAGGCCAATGGCGAACGGGGTATTTGTTAAATAGCGCTATTAGGTTTGACAAGTCTCACACCGTGCCACAGAGGACTGGAGTGGACTAATATACTTGGGCACTTGGTCAATGATGATAGACATTGACTTGGGGCACTAAACATACTACAGTCAGTAGTCGGTATGGTACGGGTCTAGTAGTTTAAAACAGTGGGGTAGCTCCCCATGGCATGTTTTTATAAAGAACAAAGGAACTTAACAACTTATGGTTTTTGGAACAACACTAAACTAAACAACTGTGAACTTGCCAACTTTATGTTGACACACTACTGCATGCTTTGCAGGACGTTAGGTACATGGCTGGAGCTTGCACGAGGAGTGGACGTTGTGACAGGGAACCAACTGTTGGGTTCCTACTAATAAACATTATGACTTTTAAACTGCTTTATGGGTTTTAAACTTTATGCTTCCGCTAACACTTAAACTTGGTTTGGGATATTGTTTTCGTGAACACTAAATGTTTTGATTGTGGTGGTTTTACTTTATTTGACTTATCGTTAAGTATGATTGGTGGTATAATGCTGGTCAGTCACACGCCTCGCGGTAATACTCCGCATGGGGATTTTGAGGGTGTGACAAAGGAGACCCATGTTCTAATCCAGGTGTCTCCAAATTCTTTATTTTAGCTTTTTTTTTTTTTTTTTTTTTTTTGTTAGTGGCATTTAATGCTTGATTTTGTCAACTAGATTTTTCCCTTTAATTAATAAATTACTTCCTAAACTTAGATAAAAATAATTATTTAAATTACATCCACATAAATTTTAATGATTGATGAGTTTATATTAAATTGAGATTTTCGAATAGGGCCCAATTTTTTTTTCTCGCACAGGCCCAAAATTTTATTTGTGATTTTCATAGACGGCTCTGTTTACTCTTTTATCTATGATATATATATATATATGATGCATCAACAATCTGTTATTATGCTTAATATAATTACAACTTCTTAATGATATCACATGGGGCAACCTCAAGTTATTATTATTATTATTTTTTTAAACTTAAACTTCATTCACAAAAGCAACCCCTACCAAAAGGCAGGGAAAAACTACAGCAACCAAACAAAAACCGATTACAAGTCCATCATATACAAGGGGTATTTACACCAATCGTTCCACGATAATGCTTTGTGCTTAGACCTATGTTTTAACCAAATAAAAGCAAAAGACCTGATGTCGCCGAAGACACGATCCGCAGCATACTCTTTCTTATTAAAAACCTTTTCATTCCTTGCTCTCCATAAACACCAACACGCCGTTTGTCACTCCCCAACCGATGGCGGAAACATCGGAGTGAGACGAAAACAAGATTGCAAGAAACTTCATAACACTATTTATGACAATAATTAAACAACGGATTTAATTTCATTTCTAAAGTCAATTACAAAGATTAAATTCAAATACAACACTTGATATACAATATGTTTAATACAAGAATACAACAAACAAGTGCATTAACTTAAGACGTCTAAGTGTGTATCTAAGCATCATCACAACTTCAAGTTCAAAGCGTCGTTATCCTCAACATGTAACATGTTTTAAAAATAAAGTTTAATGCAAAAGCAAAGGCGAGTATACAAGTTTTTCATACGTAGCATAAAAAGATAAGTTTCAAACAATTCCATGTGGCAAGCTCTTGATACAAGATAAACAATAAAATCGGCATGTGTTCAACATATCAAACCAATGATGAAACGCAATAAGCTCATGACATAACCACAAGTCTACGGGCGGTGCGTTAATCCTATAGCGCTATATATGTAACGGATAGGCTCGTACGAAGTTAATGATAAGTCTAACACAAGATGTAATTAACCCAAGTTTAAAGTATCAAGTAATCAAATAAGCATGCGTGTAAAGGAATGTTTGTGCAATATGTATAAGGTTTGTGTGTAAGTTAATAAATAACATGTTACACCCCAAAAAGTGGTAAACGAAAAAAGGGTTCAAGTATACTCACAGAATTGCTAAGTCTTCCGATTATCCGAGTGTTGACGAGTGTATGAGATTTAGGAGGATGGAACACTGAGGTCACCCTATATGGGTAAACGAGGGTGCATGAGTAAACGTATTTCTGACGGAGGATTTGAAGTGAAATTTAAAGTATCGCTAGTTGATGAAGATGTATATATATATATTTACGTATATATATATTTTATATAGTTTGAGCCATAGTTCTAAATTAAGTCTATCGTAAATATTATAGAAGTGTTTGTCAAAAATAAATATAATTATTGTTATAAAAGTTATTTGAATCCGATACACTTTGTTATGTAATTAAACACGTATCGTTTCACGGATTTCTACGAAAAACGGGCAGAATTTCCTCTGTTTTTGGACGATCCAGACAAGTACTAAAGTGTCTATATAATTTTCAAAACTCAATAACTAATCAATGTTACATAATACAATTTGTCGATACAATTCATATATGAATATTTTGTTACATATTACATAGAGTTGGTTTCGCGACTAAAATAACACCAACATAAAGAATATAATGAACTTCAAGGCGTTTAAAGTTTTACCGAACATCGGATCTGACCGGTTTGACCAGTGTTGACTGGATCTGAAACCGAACCCGAAACTGAGACTCGTAACTAAACGACGTGCACCCAAACTTGAACCATGCACGACCTGGACCGAGACTTGACTTGAACTAACTTAAACTCGAGCCGGACTGAACCAAGACCGCCGACTGAACCAAGTTTGACTGGGTCAACCGCATTCACCCGAGTACCAAATCTGACCAAGTTGGCGAAACCGAGGGCCGAACCTGCTGAACCAAAACCAAATCAAACCAAACATAATCCGAACCCAAGTCTGAAACTGAACCGAATAATACTCCAAATCTGGCTAACCTGAACTGAACCGGGACTGAAACTGAACCGCCGCCTCTGTCGGCGCCGGCTCCCGCCATGCGTCGGCTCCGGTTGTCGTCGACACCTCGATTCCAACATCTCTCTGTCAACATCATCAATCGTCTGCTACAGGGCCACTGCCATCAGAGCATCGACCTTTCTCTATCTCTCTCGCGTTATACATTGCCGGAAAACAGGTTCCATTCCCGTCACCGGTTTGTCGCCGGTAAGAAACGAGAGGGGGCTGCTTGCAGGTGGGAGTCGTCGGAAAGGGGACCACCGGCAGCCGCCGTCAACACCACCACTGCCACCGCTAACGGCGGCTCTGCTTCCGAATGAATGGAATGAGGGGAATGATGAGAGAATGATCAGAATGTGAAGGTGAGGACACTGTGTTATTTTGATTGAGATGAGGGAGTTCAGCATTTGCTAGATACAAATTTTGAGAGCTTTAGAGAATTATTAGGGTTTCTCACAAAGATAGTTGAAGGAGATGAGGGAGAATTGTTGTGTGCGTGTTTTGCCTGATGTTTGTAATGAAAGACTAAATTATGTTTTTGGCCCCTGTGGTTATATCAGTTTTACTATATTGGCCCAAAATAAGAATTTTTAACAGATTTGCCCCTGTGGTCTCTATAACTAACCGTTTTGGCCCCTAAATCTAACCAAACCCTAACTCTGGTTAATTAATTGGCACATGACTTGCACATGATGGGCATATTAGTAATTTCCCTCCCTCTTTACTTTTACTGACAATATAAAAAATAAAACAAGAATTAAATCAACAGATTTCAAAACACATCATCATGAACACTTCAAACCCAGCTCTTCAAAACACATCATCATCTTCAAGAACACTTCAAACCCAGATCTTCAAGTATAGAACACTACAAACCCAGATCTTCAAGTATATAAAAAATAAGATTTTTTAAAGATCCCTAACAAACCCACTCTCTGTTTCTTGACCGATCAAAACCCCTGTTAAAGATCCTAATAAAGTACCCAGTGCAAATTAAAAAAAAAGGAATTAAATTAACTTGGCAAAACAAACAAAACCCTCCATCAAATGCAAGGGCTGTTGAATATTGGGGAGAAATCGAAGATCATGGGCTGCCCCAAACCCTCATTTCTCTATTCGAGCTCTGCTTGTGATCAACACCCAAGCCCTCCATCAACACCCACCAACATCAACGACCACTACCCAGTCGCTATCACCTCCGCCATCACTGCTACACCCACAACCTTCCCAGTTCATCATAATTGTCACTAGATCTAGATCTCCGCCCAAATCTCCACCCAAACCTTGACATCACATCCCAAATCTTTGATATAACACATTCAGATCTGCTACAATGGAGGGGGGATGACTAATCGAGTTATGACTGTCATTTCTTTATGGATCTACTGCAATGGAGGGGGATGAGTAGTGGTTCGATTTCCGGCCATAGCCACCACTACCCAGCCCTTAAACCATACCATACCATCGCCACCGGTCTGAGTTTCATCGTCGGTTCTTCACCGACCACCACCTTCGTCGTGATCCTAGACCCTCAAATGCCACTCGTCTGCTACAATGGATGGAGGATGGGTAGTGGTGTTGGTGTTGTTCAAGAGAAGAAAGCGTAGTAGGAGAGAGAACAGGGATGAATTTGTGTTAAATTAGTTTATTTATTTAGAGTAAATTACATTTTGGTCCCTGTGGTTATATCAATTTTAAAGAGGGTGAGGGGAAATTACTAATATACCCATCATGTGCAAGTCATGTGCCAATTAATTAACCAGAGTTAGGGTTTGGTTAGATTTAGGGGTCAAAACGGTTAGTTATAGGGACCACAGGGGCAAATCTGTTAAAAATTCTTATTTTGGGCCAATATAGTAAAACTGATATAACCACAGGGGCCAAAAACGTAATTTACTCGTAATGAAATGAGGATAACGTAAGGGGCTGTTTGGCTAAGCTTTTCAAAATGACTTATTTGCTTTCTGAAAAGCAAATAAGCAAATAAGTCATTTTGAAAAGCTCCATTTTAAAGTTTTTCGAAACAGCTTATTGACTTATTTGCTTTTCAGAAAAGCAAATAAGCAAATAAGTCATTTTGAAAAGCTTAGCCAAACAGCCCCTAAGTCCATACTTTTACTCTAATGGGCTTGGGTCCAAGGCCCATAAGCCCGATCTCATATTTAAGTGGCCCGTAATCCCTACGAGACCCGTTATCAAAACTCAAACTCTCCGTAATGTCGTAAAGTATAATTTTAGTATTAAAACAAGTAAAACATGATCGGTAGTCGTTGTTTGTGCGCTCGATCGTCGATTACGGTAAAAATCGCGTAAAATTGCTACTGCGATCAATTCTAGCTCATTTTTCTATCTGATTTCGAATGTGATTAAAAAATAAAATAAAATAAAAGGCGAACATTTATTTCCTAAAAATATATAAATGCGGAAATATGAGACGTTACACCGTTATCATAATCCCGTGTAAGATATCCGCTTTCCGCTTATCCACATTACCAGACTAAAAAAGAGTCAGAATGTCTTTAACAGAGAAGAGAAAGAATGGAGGCAATTTGAACCAATTGCTGATCAAAAGCCATACCCTGTACGACACTTCACACGCGGTAAACAAATGCTCCGCGGTTTCTGAACCTTCATTGCAAATCGGGCACACCTCAGACTCCGGAGCCACATTTCATTTTAAAAGCGCCACTTTCGTCGGGATGCGGTCGAACTCAGCCCTCCAAGTAAGTATGTTGCGTTTGGAAGGAACCCACTTACACCATCTCATGCCGAAATTACTACTGTTATCATAATCCTTGTTCATCTGAGATTTGAGCGAGCTGGCCGAGAAGGATCCGTAGGAGTTCCCAATCCATTTCCATGTATCCATCTCCGTAGATAATTGAACCGTAGCCACCCTGCTTTGACAATCGTTCCATTCAGCTAACTCCTCCGCTGACGATGGTTGACTAGTCCATCTCCATCCTCCGATCGCATTTGAATTACACCGGTCGGCCACCGTACATGTTTTATCACCCTCCAAACTAAATAAATGTGGCCAATGCGTTTTCAACGGCTCGTCTATTAGCCACGGGTCCAACCAAAAACGAATGTCCTTCCCGTTTCCAACAATACCCTTGATATAATCACTGATATTCTTGGCTTCAATTTTTCTGTTTTTTTTTTTCGTTCTCACTATAGCTTTCCAACACCTCGACACCGTCTTATTCGAAGGCAAAAAAGACCACCTCCTGCTGTTCATATGGAAAGTGTCGATAACCTTTTTCCATAGGCTGTTTTTTCCACTATATATCGTCAAATCCACTTCGCAAGAAGCGCATCGTTCACATCTTTTAACTTGCTAATACCCAACCCTCCTTCGGCCTTTGGGGTATACACCCTTTCCCATGCCACCCAGGGAATTTTCTTCGAACTACTATTACTGCCCCATAAGAATCTCCTCATAATCGGCTCAAGCCCGTTAACAACACTACAAGGGGCTTTAAAGAGAGACATGAAATACATCGGAAGGCTCTCAAGCACAGATTTTAAAAGAACCACCCTACCACCAATAGATAGATTTAGAGCCTTCCAAGAAGCTAATCTCGACTCCAGAGTGTCAAAGATTGGTCTCCAATTACATATCCTATTCATGTTGGCTCCAACGGTTATACCCAGAAAAGAAAACGGTTGTTCACCCACTTGACATCCCACCACCGAGGCCATATCTTCCACCTCCAATTGGCTAACACCCAATCTAATCAGACTTGATTTATTGAAATTGATTTTTAGGCCCGAACATAAATGAAAAACTCTTAGAATTCTAGCGACGTTTTTTAAGTTTCTTTCCGACCATTCGCCAATAACTAACGCGTCGTCAGCATAGGACTCCCATTTACCAAGATAGACGACCTCGCTGATTTAAGGATCCTGTTCACCCAATTGCATCGAACCGGAGGGAACCCCATCTGAGCTAACATATCGACGAGAAAAGCCCAATTAACGTTGTCAAAGGCTTTTTCAAAGTCAATCTTTAACAAAAAAGCTTTCTTCTTCCCTTTATTAAGCCAAGACAACACCTCGTTAAGAATAAGAGGGCTATCCAGTATAAATCCACTATTGATGAAGGCAGCCTTTCCAATCACTTTTTTGATTCTATTAGCCAGGCACTTCGAGATAACCTTGCTGATGGAACCAATCAAGTTAATAGGACGATAGTCCTTAAATCCAATCGGGTCCTTTTTCTTTGGAATAAGCGTTATGAAAGACGAGTTGCATCCTTTACTAATCGAACCTGTGTTACGGAAGTGGTTCATGATGATAAGAAAATCTTCTCGAAAGTGATCCAAAAATTTCTTTAATGAATCCAAAATTGACTCCGTCCGGCCCCGGGGCTCGGTCCGCACCATAACCAAGGACTGCCTCCTTAATTTCGTCGCTAGAAAAGGGGAGAACAATCGAGTCAGCTTCAATCCTGGACAATCTTCTAACATTGGGACATACCAGCCTTGGCCTCACCATATGGGATTCTCTGAAATGATTTCTAAAGAAAAGGAGAATTTCTCTCTTCACAATGGAAGGTTTAGTCTCCCACTCGCCCCCCACCATGATTCCCGGAATACAATTCTTGGCTTTCCGGTTGTTAATGAAGTTGTGAAAGAAGGCACTATTTTCATCTCCATGCAGCGCCCATTTAATTCTAGAATGTTGTTTCAGGTCTTTGTTCTCTAGTAATCCGATTTCCTCTAACTCTTTTTTACACTCCGAATAAACCCACAATTCTTCCTCAATAAGATCTCTAGACTCGGCAGTCTTATCCATGGATTCCAGTTCATCTTGAAGCATCTCCTTTTTTTCTTTTTCTTTTAAAACAGTCTTGTCTCTCCATTTTTTAATGTAACCCCTTATATGTTTAAGTTTCCAGCACAAAACAACGTCCGGTAACCCTTTACCATTAAAAGAATCTATGGCCTTAGAAACTTCTTCTTTGAATCCCTCCTTATCAAACTAAGAATCGAACACTCGGAATGGCTTGGGACCGAACCTATTGATTACCACCGATAATAGTAACGGGGAGTGGTCCGAGTGAATGCGAGGCAAGGCCCGCAGACAAGCCTCCGGTGTGACACCTGTGTCACTTCAACCATCAAACAAATTCCAAACCAATGAAATATTGTATTTCATACTTGGGATTTGTAAAAATATGTGTATCGTTTGCACATATCAACTCTTGTTCGATTTCAAGCTCTAAATCGCTTTCTGGAAGGCTATACGCGCACTGATGCGTAGATATAACCAGTTTAATGCAACGAACACTCCGGAATAGTGAAATAGGCTTAACATACCTTAAATAACCTTTGCATAACTTAGAAATAAGTTTTTGAAGGCTTTGGTATGGCAAAAACAAGTTAATTCGCTTACAGGGACTAAACTTGACAAACTGCGAAAGTTTGCCAATTTGAATAGTAACGAACATTCCGGAACATGACCATAAGTTAAACATGCCATAAATATCCTCTACATAGCTTAGAAATAGGCTTTGAGGTGCTCGGTGTGCTAAAATAAACTTTTGGGACATTCAGGGACTAAAAGCGTCAAAAAGTGCACAAGTTTACACTTTCGCGCATAACTTACGTTCTGAATACATCCGGACATCCAAAAAATTTATGTAAGCACTAAAATATTTTATTTTAGTGTTTAGGCTTGAGAAAAATCCATTCGTCACGTCATTTGGATCGTTTTTCGCGCTTATGCGCATTCCGTCGTAATTAAGCGAACATCGCGATCGTACGGCCAAACGAACCAACATCTGAGATATTTTGAGCACATTTTAAGTTCCCTATACTTTAACTTCATTTTAGAGCTTTGAAATGGGGTTAACGGGGCTTAAACGTGTCAAAAAAACGCATCGAAAACCAAGTTTTGAGGTTGCAGGGATTGAAACTGTAAATCTGCCAAACTAGGTCCGTAAGTAGGGGCCAGATGCAGCAAAACATTTTTTTTTCAGCTGTTAACAGCCCTTAACACTCTCCAAAGGCCAAGTGCCAAGTGTCAAACTCTTATGGTGGATGGCAAATGAGTTACCACAACTTTCCAACAAGTGTACGGCTTAGATCGTGCCCCCTTTTCCAAGAAATGATCCTAACGGTGAACCGAAAACTATAAATACCCACCTCCACCCTTCACTTTTCCTCACAAGAATCTGATCTAATGTGCTCTAAGTTGAAACCTTTGTTTCATACCTGAGCTATTTTGATCTAGATTAGCATTCGGGGACCCTTCGTAAGTGTTCCTTCGTTCTTTTATTTCTTTTCGAGTCCGAAAGTCAAACTTTGTTTGACTTTCTGCATTGACCAGTTTATGGTCAATGCGAAGTTCGTTTGAACTTCGCAACGTGATTGTAATCACGATGGTTATAGTCCCTTGTGACTATGCCTACCGATTACCACGTTGTCTAGGGTCGTAAGGGTAAGCGGTCTGATAAATCGCTTATACCTTCGAACCCGACCCATTTGGTCGATCATTAGGATCCGACCAAACACATTAGGTGACCATAGTATATAGGGAATAACCTTACGAGGTTATACCTTATGGTCGCTTCGTTTAAGTAGTTGTATGATAGGTAGTTTATATGCCTTAGGTAAATTACCAAAATGCCCTTTTGACGCCAAAATTCATTTTAAGCATATGTAACATAAATTTTGGTATCTAAACTGTTTTGGTAACAATATTAGATATGTTAAGGCATATTTTACTTATCATAGGACTAGTTAGGCGGTCCGAACGCGTTTCACGCGAGCGACGCGTTAAAGTAGCATAAGCTACCTAAACGGGTCGTAATGGGTCGTAAGCACTTATGTTAGGTTTCATTTAGTATGTAGGATTTGTTAAACCATATTACACGAGTCTCCATACTCGTTTGGTTTACGAACCCGCATTCGATCCGATCTTCCGATTTAGGTCCGGTATATTAACATAGTTACCTATATTAGGAGCCGTTTGATTCCGTGATCTCTAACATTGCTTGGTGGTTATCTTAGGACTTCTGAGCAATCTCAAGTGAGTACATAGACCCCTCTTTTACTGTTTTCCAAACTTTTTTGGGGTGGAACACATGTGCCTACTTGTTACTTTCATGCTTTCCATGTTTTCACATCATATACCTACTATGTTCGTTAGTACATTATAGTACATTGTTTTACATTACATTTCATGCTATGTATGCCCATTGTGTGCGTACTTAGTACATTGTTTTACATTACATTTCATGCTATGTATTCCCATTGTGTGCGTACTTAGTACATTGTTTTACATTACATTTCATGCTATGTATGCCCATTGTGCGCGTACTTAGTACATTGTTTTACATTACATTTCATGCTATGTATGCCCATTGTGTGCGTACTTAGTACATTGTTTTACATTGCATATTGTTGCATATGCTCATCCAGCATATGAACATTATTATATTACATTTTGAACCGTTGTAACCATTTGACTATGTGAACCGTTGTAACCATTTGACTATGTGAACCGTTGTAACCATTTGACTATGTGAACCGTTGTAACCATTTGATAATGTGAACCGTTGTAACCATTTGACTATGTGAACCGTTGTAACAATTTGACTATGTGAACCGTTGTAACCATTTGACTATGTGAACCGTTGTAACCATTTGACTATGTGAACCATTATAACCATTTGACTATGTGAACCGTTGTAACCGTTCGATCATTTGAACCGTATGTAGCTATTGAACCGTGTGACCCGTAATTTACTATACATAAACATTTCTACAATTGTTAAACATTACATCTTGGTGGTTTGGTTTGAGTAAGTGATTAAGTAACGAGGCGTGTGTAATATGATACAAGCATGGTGGATACGCCGCTGGTACTTCCTATATATAAGTGTTTGTATGGTATTACATATCGTAGCGTTATTTGAATCATTTCAATTTGAGACATATAACATTTTATACAAATAACATACTTTTCACAAGACATTGTTATACAAACAACTTAATTTATACAAACTCATTTTACATGGTTATTCAGTTAACCATACATCATTCTCTTATTTATACATATCATCTGATCTTATCATTTTTCAAATGATTTACAAGACAAAGCAAATTACAAGGTTCATGACTAAACATTTTCTCAAACATAAGTCATGAATTCTGTTTTCACAAAACCTATGTATCTCACAGGCATTTTTATGCTAACGTACCTATTTTCACATGTGTTTTCAGGAGATGATGCATAGGACTTATCAAGACATACTTAGGCGGACCTGTGCCTTAGTGACTTTAAACGAGACAAGAATTAGTTAATTTATGTTATGTACTCTTTGTTTCTTCTTTAAAACAATGTAAACTCTCATGTTTGATTAATAAAACAAAACTTCAATTGCCATGGATTTGAAACAATTAATTCTGTTACAACACTCCCCGACGTTTCCGCCACGTTTGGTTGTTCCACGTGGTCGGGGTGTGACAGAAAAGATGGTATCAGAGCCAATGGTTATAGGGAATTAGGTTATTAGTAATGCTTTGACCTAGTCTATAACCTTCTTAGGACCCTAACGCGAGTTTACTTGCGTTTAGTCATAAAACAATACTGTCACCTATCCTTAGGTGACGACCACAACAAGAACATAAATTTCAAAACCGCTTTGAAAACTAATCATCTGTTCTAGGATGATTGATTACTAGGTTTTGAACCCTCTACTGTAAGGTTTTGAACCCTCTGTTATATGGTTTTGAACCCCTTTGAGTTTTCAAAATCTCGTCTAGGTTTTGGGTTTTAAATAATGTGAACACGTGCAAACTGGAAGGGTGAATGCCTGTATTCTGGGTTTTCTGTCTAGGCAAGCACTTCGTATATATCTCATCACACGCGAGACCAGTTGTGCTTACCTGGGAATTCTTGGGATAAGTGTTCACTTATTGGCGAGCATGTCTTCGCGATACATTATTTTTGACCTTTTTACTTTGATTAATCACCGAGGTCGTTTGTTGCTTTGTAGTAACAAACAAATGACCACTATCCTTGCTTTCATCAGATTTGTTCATCTCATTCTTTTCGTCTAATTCTCTCACTCGTTTCATTTCATGTTTCCTCTTTTAGAATGCCTCCTCGACGCGAAAACCAGATAGCGACTGCCGAACTGGCAGAAATCATTGCCCAACAAATGGCTGCTCAATTCCCAAACCTCTTTGCTCAATGGAACCAAGCCAACAACAATAACAATGGTCCATGCAAATTCAAGAGTTTTAACTCGGCTAAACCACTCAAGTTTAGTGGTTCTGAGGGAGCGACTGGGCTTCTTCAATGGTTCGAGAGCATTGAGAATACTTTCCTCCACGTGTAGTGTCCTGACAATCGCAAGGTCGAGTTTTCTTCGAGTGTGTTCCAGAAGAGGGCCCTTACGTGGTGGAACGGGGTTATGAGAGATCGTGGTGGAGAAGTTGCTCTAGCACAGACATGGGCTGAACTTAGGGCCCTTATGATGAAGGAATTCTGTCCGCGTCATGAGATCAGAGCCTTGGAAAGGGAATTCGACAATCTTGAGCAAGACAGCGGTGAGCATCGAGCCTACACGGACCGTTATGAGGAGTTAAGTCTGTTATGCCCAAACATGGTCACACCTTTGGATAAGGCAATCGAAAAGTACGTTGACGGCCTCCCTGACTCAATACAAGACATTGTGACTGGTAGCAACCCTACTACAGTTAGACAGGCCATTGAGCTATCTGCAACCTTGACTGAATCAAAGATCAGGAAAGGTAAACTTTTCCGAAAAGGTGACAAGAAACCGGTCGAGGAATCGAACCCAACCGAGGGATCAAAGACCATGGATGAACAGACTGGATCCCCTAAGAGGTCAAAGAAGCGAATGGCTTCTCAGAACTTCTCCATGGTTACTCACAATGATCAAGCCCTCCCCAACCAACCAGCTCAACCCCCTGCCAGGAAACCCTACAACGGAACTGCACCCTTGTGCAACCAATGTGGCCTACATCATCATGCTGGTGTGAAGTGCCGCACATGCCAAGTTTGCGGACTTATAGGTCATACAGCGAAGGTTTGCCCAATAGCAGCTGCACCAAATCAAGTTAACAACAATCCTGCTCAAGCTCGTTTTCCACCGGGGTCTTGCTACAACTGTGGCGAGATGGGCCATTTTCGTAGGAATTGCCCAAAGCTTGCTAATGCAAATCCAGCGCAGGGATGAGTATCTGACCGACAGAAGATAACGCTGTTTAGAAAATAATCGAGCCTTGTGTATTATTTTCTTTTGTTATCACGATCTATGAAACAGTTGTTGTTATTGTTGTTATGAATAAATCTTTCATTTACATTTTAATATGTTTATGTGGTTGCATGTATAAACACATCCTCTACAATACCAACAATCAAGGAACCATATTCCTTGAAGAACAGACTACCCCCAAATTTCTTCCATTGTATGATCTCTTGCGTTTTCCACGAAAATCCTAAGTACCTGTTTCTTCCAAGAGAAACGAAGTACGAGGTGCCAAGTTAATAGCAATCAATAACAAGATAATAACAATTAAACAATTATATGATTATGTGCTTATGTGTTCCCTTTTATGTGTCATGTGATCCAAATTATGTTATCCAAATCCTCATAGAATCTTACATATCCTTGTACAAGAGATTCATAGTAGGATACCCAAAGGTACTACCTAAAATCCTTAATGGACTTCTACACTGTAGTTAAGTCCCTTGGGTTATAAAGTACTACTCCATAATTAGACCCCTTGAGTGGTCTAGTTAAACAGATTGATCCAAAAATCTGGTTAAGAACGTCATGTGATGATATAGCTGAAAGGACTCCTTGGTGGCCTAATTAAAAAGGATCATTTGTCGATCTAATTAAAAGGACCCTATGGTAGTCTAGTCACCCTCATCACAGGTTTTATATCCTTCCCCACAACATTTCGAAACGAACTGTGCGGACTGTGCAAGGAATTACGTAATTATGGATGCATACATAATTATGGAATTTAGTGCACAGAAATCACAGCAAGTTCTATCATGTATCTAAGTTAACCCAATTCATTTCCAATTCTGATGAAGCATCCGTTGAGGAAAAATGAACTAGCTATTCATTTTTCACTTCTGAGGAATATCCGTTGAGGAAATGAATATCCGTTTATCCTTCATTTCCAACTCTGAGGAAGCAACCGTTGAAAATGACTCCGTTAGTTCATTTTCGTTTCTGAAGATTATCCGTTGAGGAAATGAATATCCGTTGTCAAATCTTTCATTTCCGTACCTGAGGAAGCAACCGTTGAAAATGACTCCGTTAGTTCATTTTCGTTTCTGAAGATTTTCCGTTGAGGAAATGAATATCCGTTGTTAAATCTTTCATTTCCGTACCTGAGGAAGCAACCGTTGAAAATGACTCCGTTAGTTCATTTTCGTTTCTGAAGATTTTCCGTTGAGGAAATGAATATCCGTTGTTAAATCTTTCATTTCCGTACCTAAGGAAGCAACCGTTGAAAATGACTCCGTCAGTTCATTCTCGTTTCTAAAGATTATCCGTTGATTATTCCTTCATTTCAAATTCTAAAGAATAACCGTTGAGGAAAATGACCCTGTTTGTTCATTTTCGTTCTGAAGAATATCCATTGAGAGAAATGAATATCCGTGGAGTTAAAAATCCTTTATTTTCCATTTCCGAAGAACCCATTGAAGAAAATGACTCCGTTCGTTCATTTTCTCTTCTGAAAAATATCCGTTGAGGAAAATAACAAAATTATGCTTTACATATCTTTGATGGCTATTTAACACAAAGTCACAGACATACTTCTACGAATAAATTTCGGGACGAAATTTCCTTAAAAAGGGGAGACTGTGACACTTGTGTCACTTCAACCATCAAACAAATGCCAAACCAATGAAATATTGTATTTCATACTTTGGATTTGTAAAAATATGTGTATCGTTTGCACATATCAACTCTTGTTCGATTTCAAGCTCTAATTCGCTTTCTGGAAGGCTATACAGTTTAATGCAACGAACACTCCGGAATAGTGAAATAGGCTTAACATACCTTAAATAACCTTTACATAACTTAGAAATAAGTTTTTGAAGGCTTTGGTATGGCAAAAACAAGTTAATTCGCTTACAGGGACTAAACTTGACAAACTGCGAAAGTTTGCCAATTTGAATAGTAACGAACATTCCGGAACATGACCATAAGTTAAACATGCCATAAATATCCTCTACATAGCTTAGAAATAGGCTTTGAGGTGCTCGGTGTGCTAAAATAAACTTTTGGGACATTCAGGGACTAAAAGCGTCAAAAAGTGCACAAGTTTACACTTTCGCGCATAACTTACGTTCTGAATACATCCGGACATCCAAAAAATTTATGTAAGCACTAAAATATTTTATTTTAGTGTTTAGGCTTGAGAAAAATCCATTCGTCACGTCATTTGGATCGTTTTTCGCGCTTATGCGCATTCCGTCGTAATTAAGCGAACATCGCGATCGTACGGCCAAACGAACCAACATCTGAGATATTTTGAGCACATTTTAAGTTCCCTATACTTTAACTTCATTTTAGAGCTTTGAAATGGGGTTAACGGGGCTTAAACATGTCAAAAAAACGCATCGAAAACCAAGTTTTGAGGTTGCAGGGACTGAAACTGTAAATCTGCCAAACTAGGTCCGTAAGTAGGGGCCAGATGCAGCAAAACGCTTTTTTTTCAGCTGTTAACAGCCCTTAACACTCTCCAAAGGCCAAGTGCCAAGTGTCAAACTCTTATGGTGGATGGCAAATGAGTTACCACAACTTTCCAACAAGTGTACGGCTTAGATCGTGCCCCCTTTTCCAAGAAATGATCCTAACGGTGAACCGAAAACTATAAATACCCACCTCCACCCTTCACTTTTCCTCACAAGAATCTGATCTAATGTGCTCTAAGTTGAAACCTTTGTTTCATACCTGAGCTATTTTGATCTAGATTAGCATTCGGGGACCCTTCGTAAGTGTTCCTTCGTTCTTTTATTTCTTTTCGAGTCCGAAAGTCAAACTTTGTTTGACTTTCTGCATTGACCAGTTTATGGTCAATGCGAAGTTCGTTTGAACTTCGCAACGTGATTGTAATCACGATGGTTATAGTCCCTTGTGACTATGCCTACCGATTACCACGTTGTCTAGGGTCGTAAGGGTAAGCGGTCTGATAAATCGCTTATACCTTCGAACCCGACCCATTTGGTCGATCATTAGGATCCGACCAAACACATTAGGTGACCATAGTATATAGGGAATAACCTTACGAGGTTATACCTTATGGTCGCTTCGTTTAAGTAGTTGTATGATAGGTAGTTTATATGCCTTAGGTAAATTACCAAAATGCCCTTTTGACGCCAAAATTCATTTTAAGCATATGTAACATAAATTTTGGTATCTAAACTGTTTTGGTAACAATATTAGATATGTTAAGGCATATTTTACTTATCATAGGACTAGTTAGGCGGTCCGAACGCGTTTCACGCGAGCGACGCGTTAAAGTAGCATAAGCTACCTAAACGGGTCGTAATGGGTCGTAAGCACTTATGTTAGGTTTCATTTAGTATGTAGGATTTGTTAAACCATATTACACGAGTCTCCATACTCGTTTGGTTTACGAACCCGCATTCGATCCGATCTTCCGATTTAGGTCCGGTATATTAACATAGTTACCTATATTAGGAGCCGTTTGATTCCGTGATCTCTAACATTGCTTGGTGGTTATCTTAGGACTTCTGAGCAATCTCAAGTGAGTACATAGACCCCTCTTTTACTGTTTTCCAAACTGTTTTGGGGTGGAACACATGTGCCTACTTGTTACTTTCATGCTTTCCATGTTTTCACATCATATACCTACTATGTTCGTTAGTACATTATAGTACATTGTTTTACATTACATTTCATGCTATGTATGCCCATTGTGTGCGTACTTAGTACATTGTTTTACATTACATTTCATGCTATGTATTCCCATTGTGTGCGTACTTAGTACATTGTTTTACATTACATTTCATGCTATGTATGCCCATTGTGCGCGTACTTAGTACATTGTTTTACATTACATTTCATGCTATGTATGCCCATTGTGTGCGTACTTAGTACATTGTTTTACATTGCATATTGTTGCATATGCTCATCCAGCATATGAACATTATTATATTACATTTTGAACCGTTGTAACCATTTGACTATGTGAACCGTTGTAACCATTTGACTATGTGAACCGTTGTAACCATTTGACTATGTGAACCGTTGTAACCATTTGATAATGTGAACCGTTGTAACCATTTGACTATGTGAACCGTTGTAACAATTTGACTATGTGAACCGTTGTAACCATTTGACTATGTGAACCGTTGTAACCATTTGACTATGTGAACCATTATAACCATTTGACTATGTGAACCGTTGTAACCGTTCGATCATTTGAACCGTATGTAGCTATTGAACCGTGTGACCCGTAATTTACTATACATAAACATTTCTACAATTGTTAAACATTACATCTTGGTGGTTTGGTTTGAGTAAGTGATTAAGTAACGAGGCGTGTGTAATATGATACAAGCATGGTGGATACGCCGCTGGTACTTCCTATATATAAGTGTTTGTATGGTATTACATATCGTAGCGTTATTTGAATCATTTCAATTTGAGACATATAACATTTTATACAAATAACATACTTTTCACAAGACATTGATATACAACAACTTAATTTATACAAACTCATTTTACATGGTTATTTAGTTAACCATACATCATTCTCTTATTTATACATATCATCTGATCTTATCGTTTTTCAAATGATTTACAAGACAAAGCAAATTACAAGGTTCATGACTAAACATTTTCTCAAACATAAGTCATGAATTCTGTTTTCACAAAACCTATGTATCTCACAGGCATTTTTATGTTGACGTACCTATTTTCACATGTGTTTTCAGGAGATGATGCATAGGACTTATCAAGACATACTTAGGCAGACCTGTGCCTTAGTGACTTTAAACGAGACAAGAATTAGTTAATTTATGTTATGTACTCTTTGTTTCTTCTTTAAAACAATGTAAACTCTCATGTTTGATTAATAAAACAAAACTTCAATTGCCATGGATTTGAAACAATTAATTCTGTGACAACACTCCCCGACGTTTCCGCCACGTTTGGTTGTTCCACGTGGTCGGGGTGTGACATCCGACCACTTGGAGAAAAATTCATTGCACACAAGAATTCGGTCAATTTTACTATGCTTATTCCCTTTCTTCATGTAGTACGTGAAGCATCTGTCTCTCATAGGGTACTCCATTAGGTTAGCAGAGAAGATGAAATTATTTAGATCATTAGCGCTTGTGGGATTAAAAATGGAATTATTCCTCTCACTCCTGAACCTGACCGAATTAAAATCGCCCAAAACAACCCACCAACCCAGGGTGCAGTTTTTAAGATTGGCAACCAAATCCCACAAGTTTCTCTTCAAAATGACGCTCTGTGGGGCATAAACATTCAAAAAATTTATCGCCTGGTTACTACCTTTTAACACCCCTTTCACCAACAGGAAGTTCCGGTGTTTAACCATGCTAAAATATTCGAAAACACTCGCATCCCACATACAAAGGATCCCCCCCCCCCGACCTTCCCTCTGCTTCAATGAAGTCAGACCCAAACGACGATTTCCCCCAGTACATACTGATGTTAAATTCAGACAAATCCTTAAATTGAGTTTCCTGAATCGCTATAAACGACACCCCCTCAGAATCTTTAATACCCCTTATCCAATCGGCCTTATCTTTCCTCCCCAAACCCCTGATATTAACTGAAAGGATATTCATTGCATACATGTTTGGATCCCTTCGTCCCTAATTGAATCTGCCACCATATCCCTGAAGTTCTAGAGGTCTGCACCAACAATCTTACCCAATCGGACAGTACCTTCTACCTCCTTAGTTGATTGGTTCTCTATAACGGTCGTCCCATCTCCCTTCTGATTATCCCCTTCAACGGCGATTTCCACCGGTGAACCCGACTTAGCATTCTCCGAAACAGACGAGCCTTTGCAACTGACATTTAGGTCCCACCCATAATCCTTATCCTTATTCCTTTTGATAAAATTACCATCCAAATTTTGGGAGTTGGAGGCAAGGCCTAGAATTTCATTTAAGTTAAATGGGTCATAAGAATTATCTGTCCTGGGCCTCTTCTTTGAATTGGGCTGATCTGAATCATCCGCATTAACACCTTGGGCCTGAGAAATGGGCTTACTCTTCCTTCTAAAACCTCTATTCCTTTTTTAACAACATTACTGTTGGAGTTCACAAAGACGCCGACATTAACCTCCTCGTGGGATCCCCCATCTTGGGATGGAAAAGGTTGTGCTTTCGAGGCAATAAATGATTTGTCTTTTGGCACCCTCTGGGAATTCAACGGTCTCTCATCTGAGTAACCGTTTGTTCCTGACTTTTCATTGACCTCCCTCTGATCAGGAAATTCCGGCGAACATTCCGTGAAGTCCGGAATAAACCCATCATTCCAATCCGATGAAAGTTTGGAATCCTGTACACTGCCATCCTCATCGTTGATGATACAATCCGGTACCCAATCTTCGGTTTCCTCCATGACCCAAACCTTAAATCTCTTCTTTTCCCAGACAAGAGTCACTTCTTCGTTAATCACCTTCCCATCTCCTACCATTATCCCCACACAATTATAGGATAGGTTCCAGTCATCCTGATGAAGCTGTGACGTATGAATGACCTTGCCAAACCTTCTCCCGATCGAGTCGAAAACATCATTGTCAGCAAGATGTAGAGGGACGCCATGGATATTCAGCCACGCTATCCTCTCATACGGCAAGGGTTGTCCATTCCAAACATCCAGTTTCGAGAACCAGGAGTGGTTCATCACCGTCACCTCCTTAAACTCCCGAGCCTCTTCCTCCGAAGAGAAGGACAGAAGCACATAAAATCCACCTATGTATTAGATCTCCATCCCCACCACACCTGCCTTACCTGTCAAACTATTAAGTTTTCGCAGAGTAAGGAGATCTATCACCCTACCCATCAGAGCATCGCAAAGTTAGCATTGGTTTAATTGTTTGAATATTGATCTGAGGGATAATTTGGAATGTATGCATATCGATGATGAAGGAGATGATTATATATTTAGTTTTTGTCATGATTTCTATATTGTAACTGAAGAAACACTGACCTGAACGGTAGGCTCCGACTAGGACTTCAACTTTTGGCGATCCGAACAACTAACTGCAAAAGAGAACAACGTTAGGACTCGTTACAGGAATGGGGTTATTCCTGTAACCACCCTCCGGCGTGAGAATAAGTCTCGGTTTGGGAGTAAGAAAATATGTGTAGAAAGAGAGAGTAAAACAAGAGCAGAATATGCGTACCTTTGATGTTTACCTCTATTTATAGTTTACCATTAGGGTTTCCTCTAACTTAGGATGGGCTCCAATAAGTTAGGGATTTACATGATCTTCCCAAAAGATTGGGGATTCGATTACGTGGTTTATCCATGCAGAATAGAAGATTCTAGAATAAACATGTGTAATTATATATTTATAATAAAATAATAGGTAATGACCGGGTCGGGTTAGCCATTCTGGGTCATACCTCGTCATGTCCCCCCAGTCCGAAGTTATGAAAGGAAATTCATGAGATCGGACTAAAAAAGGAAAAAGTCAAAATACCCCCTTTGAGTGCAGATTTCTCAAGTGGAAGTACTGTTGCTTTTTTGAAATATGGCAGTGATGTGAAAGGGTGTGACAGTTAGGTCATCATTACGATGACAGTTGTGCTTGCCCTATTTTGACACGCGTTCCCATCTGTTTGCCTATTTGAATTCGAAAGGTTGTTATCCCTTTCCTATAAATAGGTTCCCCGTTAGGGTTTCGTCCTATCGGTCAATTCAGGCCCTTCCTCGGCTAACTATTATCCTTTTGGTTAACTGGCCATCCAACATGCTGAAGTTTTAGACTTTGCAAACCTCGAGGTTTCCCATTTCGTTCTTTGCTCTCAACTTCTTCAATTTCTTGACTACCTAAAATGGCTTCCAAAACCGGCGAATCTTCTTCAGCCCAGGCAAGTTCCGATGCCTTGTATTGCAAATGGGGAACGATATCGTTCAACAATCTTGTGCAAGAGTACGATATCAAACCGGAATGGAATCCGGTGTTACCATCGAAGCAAGATACAACATTCCCACTGAAGCAGGGTAAGATTACTCTGTTCAGTGATTTCTTCAAGTTCTGCAACTTCCGGTTGCCCATTACCAAATTTTGTAAGTCCATTCTTGACGAATACCAGATTCACCTCTCTCAGATGCATCCTCTAGGGTTAGTTAAACTTCGTCACTTCGAATTTGCGTGCATAGCCCTGGGTCATGTCCCTGAAATCATAGTGTTTAGGGCTTTTTACATTCTTGTTTGGAAATCCCCTTTCTTTACCTTTGATCGACGAGACATTGGCATATCCTGTCTGAGGGATATCCCTGCTAGTTCCAGGGATAAGGACTGGAAGAAGAAGTTCTTCTACATTGATGCCAATGTTATCCCCGGGGAGATGCACTGGAGGGAAAGGGGTTCCAAGGACAAATTCAAAGATGACGGTCCACCTGCTGATGCTTACGTCGAAAATGCTCTATTCAATAGGTTATGTCAATGCCCCTCTGAGTGGCAGGTGATTCCGGAGGGTGCCCTGGTGATGGCTGGAATGAGTTTGCTATGGCGTAATAGCCGGTTGTACCCTGCCTTTCAAAGGGTTGATGGAGGTATGTGCCAATTTGCTTTTAATTTGATTTGCAAATTGTGTTTGTTTTAATGTGTGTGGATCTCAAATAGGTTAATGGAGTCTGTTCGATTTTGTTGATCCCCCTCGGAACGCTGCTTTAAAGTCCGCGGACCGCGGGGTTGGGGAGCAGGAGCCTGATGTGTTAAGAGTTCACATTGACCAATTTCTGCTTCCCGCCGTACTGGCGGATCTTACTGCTTTTGTGTCTCAGCCTCCCCCCAGCGGGGGAGCGGTGCTTCTCTTGAAGAAACAAAAAAGCCATCCCGGATAAGGATAACCGGGAAGAAGATTATTACCGCGGAGGCCACTGCTTCGCCTATTGCGATTAGCATTTCCGCGACTCTAGAGGGTGCTGCTGTTACTTCCGCCCCTGCTAGTTTGGTGAGTCCACCACGCACGCCTAAGAGGCGTAGGATGATGCCATCTTTGTCTACTTTTCAAGCAACTAAGGCTGCTCAAGCGTTGCACGCTGGTAAGTGGTTGTACCTGTCTGTATAGGGTTTGATCCCTTTATTTAATATCTGATCATTTGATTAATGCAGATTCACTTGCTGGGAGCGGGTCCTCTATGCCCTTGACTTCTGTAGAAATTGCGTCTTCCGCCTCTGGCGGCCAGAGTATTCCACTTGCGGATCTTATATCCAAAGCAAGTGCAATTCCTGTTAGCTCTTCGATGCCACCGCCAGTGTTCACTGCCTCTATTGTTATGACACCCGGCTCTATCACCACGCCACAATTTTCCAGTTCCACGCCCATATCTATATTTGATTTCCGATTGGCGACTTCCTTGTGTCCGGAAAAGAAATACCTGCAACTTCCGCTGCTGTCGAGTCAACAAGTGCCAAGGATACCACTGTTAGTGACACTGGGGGATCTAGTGGTGCTTTTGCTGAGGACGGGCCACGTTTATCTGATGATCTCTATCTTCCCACCGTTTGCTGGGATCCTTATGCTCAGGACAAACGCTATCAACCTAAGTGGAAGATTGCAGAGTCATCTAGGCTGGTCTTCCCCCAGTGGTACATCACTGGGTTGAGCGAGCATACCCCCCGGCTGAATCTGCCTATGTAGAGGGGTTAGATACTGAGCACTTGATGAATATGACAATGGTAGATACTGTTGGTCAACCCAGGAGGCTAACAGAAATCCGACGCCGGTGGATGCATGATAATAATGAGCTACACCAGGCGCGGATGACAATTCAAGAACTTATGGATAAGAAGTTCTGTTTGGAAAGTCAGCTTCAGACTGCTAGTCTCAGGGAGAGCCGGTTTGTGTCCGAGAAGAACAAGGCCAAGGATGACTTGAAGCGAGTGATGACCAATCTTGTTGTGGAAAGGGTAATATGGGCCCGCGATATAGCGGAAAAAGATCGCATCCTTTCTCAAGCAAAGACTGCGCAAGAGGAGTTGAAGCGTAAAGCCGTCATTGAGGCTCAAAAGGTGAGATATGAGTTATCTGCTGAAGTGGAAAAGTTCCGTATTAACATCAATTTTGTTTATCAGGTGTAGGAGAGGTACCAAAATTTGACCTTGGAGTTAGAGACGTCCAATGCCAAAGTCCAGGCTAAACAAGCTGAGCTGGAGGAGCGGGAGGAAAAACCCAGGGAGTTGCAACAAATGTGTGACTCCTTGGTCTCTGAAAAGAATCAGCTAGTGCAATCTTCAACCGCCCAGCAGGCACGTCTTAAGGAGGCGGAAAGTGCCTTGGACCAATCCAACGCTGAAGTGGATAGCCTGACCAGTCGCTTGGCTGGTTTACAAGGTGACAGGAACTGGCAATATCCCAAGGTTTAGTGGGTGCTTTTGAGTATCTACGTTAGTCAGAATCCTTTGTTGCCCTCCTGGATCGCCTTTCTACTGCTACTTACAGGTCAGGTCGCCATGATGGCGTCCACGAGGGTTATGCTAGTTGTCAGCAAACAAGTAGGATTACTTCCGAGTTCCAGGAGAAAGGAGGCAAGCTGACAGCAGACATGTCAGATGCTCTTGAAGCAGTGTACAATGATCCGCTACCCGCGTATGCTGATATGGCTGATAAGGTGTCTAAAGACGGCGTGGACTCTTTACGCCAGATACTAGATGTGTCGGAGGAATCTGGAGAGGAATGAGTGTTGTTTATTTGATATTTCCACTGTTCCTTAGATATTTTGTAAAAACACTATTTGGTTTTGTTTGGGGTGCGTGTAAGCACTCGATTTTTATCAGACAATTAATGCAAATATCATTATGATGACGCCGCCGTTTACTTAAGTGTGGCGATTTGACGTGTAATGATGCCATGCTATTAAATTTGTTGTCATCATAGTTGTCAGCTTTCTTAACCTTCAATAAATTGTGTCTTGCTTTTTCCAAATTTGGTAAGTGAAAAAATGGATCGAAAATGTCGTAATCGGAAAATTTCCGACATACTTCAGACATTGGACGTAGCGGAAGCTCTGGTCCGTTTCCAGGATCCGGTGACGGATAAGACGATGAGGGGTAAAAAGGCTAACTCCGGAGATACCATGCCCTGTATAGATAGGTCTTGCAAAGGTATCGGAGATGGCTGCCCTTCCCCTGCTCAGGTTAAGGCTAACGTTGATGTGGTGTCCTTAACGGCTGACACCTTGATGCGGGAATTTCCTCCCGAGTATTCCCAACATTGTAGAGTCGTGTATGAACGACGCCGGAGTGGCCGTCGATGTGCAGGCTCAGTTAGTGATCCGGGGATGCCAGCTTCCCCGGTTGATGAGGTGAATGTCGACGACTTAATCGTCGACCCTCATCCCTTAGAGTATTACAGTGAGGCATTGCATACCCCTGCAGAGGTGTTAGCAATGTTCCCCGATGTGTAGATAAGTAGAACATGTTCGTTGTTTGGTGTTCCCATATGTTGGTTTTTGAGAACAGGGACAAGTACTTGGTTTTGTAAGATAGTTGTATGTATTTATTACCAAAATACCTATCTTTTGTAGTGGTTAATGTATCTATTACCAAGATACCCACTCTTAGCGCTGTATAGTTTTGGTCATCTGACTTATATATGAAAAATATTTCGTGTCAGAGACATTTTTTACCGTGACATGCAGTTTGAATGCGATGGTAATTTTGGTACCGTAATATGAAGTTTGAATGCGATGGTAATTTTTTTGTGTACATGTAGAACAAAAGAAAATAAAAAAGGTAATTTTTATTAGCTTAGTAACTTAAAAGAAAAAGAGACATCATTCCTGATGGATTACACTTGTTCAAAAAAGAAAACAGTCAAAACCGCCGTTAGGGGCGGAAGTCTACATGTAACATTTTTTCAACTAGGCGGCGTTCCAGCTACGTGGAACCGCTGTGCCATCAAGCCTGGATAGGCGGTAAGCCCCTTTGCCTAGATTTTCTTGGACTATGTAAGGGCCTTCCCAGTTGGGTCCCATCTTGCCTGAGGGTTCCGCTCTACTGGCCTCATTATCCCGTATGACGTACTCGCCCTCCTTGAAGGTTTGCTGAGCCACACGTTGATTATAATACTTCTCTAAGGTTGTTGGGATTGAACCCTATCAGAGGAACAGATATTTAGAGCCAAAACTGCATAAGAGCAGTGGTCCTAAAATAAGCAGATGTTGTGTTTACATGCTCTCCCCTTGAAAGTGGTTTCAACATCTGATGACCTCCATCCACTGATCCTTTACATCAACTGCTGACTTACAACCGCTGATCATGTAAAAGACTGATGAAGTATAAAGCTCTGATGGATCTATCTACTGCTATGGGTCAAGCACTGCTGGAGTTATCAAGTACTGCTGGAGTCATAACAGTGGAAAGATCAAGCAGTAGTTTAGTTTCTCATTTGTAATATATTGTCTATCAGTGGTTAGCATAGCAGTGTTTGTATTAGATCAGTTGTTAGAGTTTGTTAGGAGGTTAGATGTCACTTTCATGGTGACGTCAGCATAGATGCCACAGTGGTTTATCCGTGCCTATAAATAGAACAGTACCCTGCACTGTTCTATTAGCTCTTCACCAATCTTCTTCCTGTACGAACAAACATTGTGAGCTCAGGCTGAGGGGGAATTTGTTTCATGCATGCATTGTAATCGTAGTTGAAATAAATTCAATCTTTCGATTCTATGTGAAAATGTTTGATTAAAGCAATTCTCCTGTTTGATTGTGTCCAAAGTTTATTTCCATTTATATTCCGCTGCACTACTTGTTCATTTCCATCTTAATTCAAACGTAAAACACAATCAATCCAAACTAAGATCCTAACAATTGGTATCAGAGCTCAGACAGTCAAATTTGATCTAACAATCATTTTGACATAAATAGTTCAGCTCATAATCATTGATACTGATAGTTGTTCGTTTTGTTGAAAAACAGAGTAAGGTTTAATCACGTTCAAAGTTGATTAATCAGTGCCTGTAAAAAAAACCAGGATGATGTCACAATCACAAGATGATAAGAATAACATCGGTTCACTTTTCAAACCACCCATGCTAAAACGAAATGAGTATAACATCTGGGAGAGAAGGATGGGTCATATCCTTGCTCAACAGAATACTGGATGTTGGAGATCAGTTGCTTTTGGACCCCAAGTTCCAATGGTGCCAAGTGCTGAGGATTCAAAGAAATTCGAACCTAAAAAATATGAAAACTATACTGAAACTGATTTTCAAAAGTTCAAACTGGATGCCAAAGCATTTAGCATCATTGCATCTGCATTACCCAATGAAATCTATGCTGGGCTGTTACATTGAAACAGTGCCAAGGAACTATGGGATGCACTTAAGGAACAATTTGGGGGAACTGAAGAAGTAATTGAAAACAATAGGGAAATTCTGAATCAGCAGTATGAAACCTTTTGTCACATTAAGGGTGAATCATTGACTCAATAGTTTGAGCGTTTCAGTTGTCTCATTAGTGAGCTAAGGCTTGTTAAAGTTGAATTTCCAAAAGCAACACAAAATAGTAGGTTTCTTAGATCACTACCTGAAAAATGGGATACAATTGCCTTTGTGACTAGAAATTCTGTTGAGTTCAAAGATCTGACACTGACCCAACTTCATGGTAGACTCCTGACCTATGAAAGGGAGTTAAACCAGAAAAAGAAGTTGCAAGAGTCTGGCAAAGTTACTGATGATTATTCATTTGGCAACACAGCTCTTCTGGGTCAAGAGGAGTCTGGCAGCAGTAAGGATCAGAGTTATGATCATTTTATTGACATAACTGCTGGAGGTAATTTCAACTCTGATCCTCACTCATCCAACTTTGCTTTCACAACAAATGGAGAAAGCCAGAACTCAGATAATTTATGTTTTGAACTCAATGACTTACAACACTTTGATCCCACTGACTTAGAAGAAATGGACATTTTGCATCAATTGGCTTTGCTTAGTGTGAGAACAAGCAAATTCTATAAAAGAACAGGGAGAAAATTCCCAGGGCTACATGGGAATTTAAAAGTTGGGTTGGATAAATCAAAAATCAAGTGCTATAAGTGCAATAGGCTAGGTCATTTTGCTAGGGAATGCAAGAGTCAAACCACTGGTCCAATTATAACTCATCCCAGCTCAAACCCTAGACCACAACACCAAAGCACTGTGTACTATGCCCAATATACCCCTGCAGCCCATGTTAACACTGTTCATTATGCTGCAACCCCTGTGCCTGTGCATTATGTTCAAACCACTGTTCCACAAATTCAGTATGTTCAAACCCCTGTCCCTCAGGCTCCAGTGCAACCTGTTGCACCTCAACAAACTGCTCCAACAGTGGTTCAACCAGACCAACAAAGCTTTTTCACCCAAGGTTTTGTTGATTGGAGCAGTATGCCTGATGAGCTTGGTGACGAAAATTTTGCATTCTATGCTTCTAATGATAATTTTAATGATGAATTTTGTCTTATGGCACTAGAGTCAATACCAGAAGGGGTAGAAGCTGAAGGAGAACAGCTAAGTGTTGAAATAGTGGAAGAAGTGGCTGAAGCAGTGGTTACAGCTGTTGCTGGTGAACTACTGCTGGGAGAAAATTCAGAAACCCTGATTGAACCATTGTTTGATCCTTGGTCCAAAGAAGACAAGGAAGAAAAGGAAGAAAAGAAAGAGGGTGAGAAAGAAGAGAGAGCTGATGAAGAAAATGATCATCAATGTGATTGTGCTATGATGGCTGCTGCCAAGGTATCACCTCAAGTTCTTAAAAACTTGTGTTCAGATAAGTGCATTATTGCATTTGCTAGCATTAAATATGTGAATGAAAACCTTAGGGACAAGGTCTTAACTGATGAAGTCAAATTTGAAAAGTCATTAAAAGAACTTAAAATCAAGTTGGCTGAAAAGGACAAAGAAATTTGCAGTCTAAAAGAAGAGCAAGGCATTACCAAAAACCAACTCCAAACTATGATAGAAAAATATCATGTTTGCAAAAAGGAGTTGGAATCCACCCAAATTACCTGTGAAAAATGGGTGGAATCCTGCAAAGGTTATGAAGTAATGCTTGAAAAACAGATTAAAAGCAATGTAAAATTTGGTGTAGGTTTTAGAAAGCATGATCAAGTTGAAAACATTGCAACAAATGAATCTGGTTCTGTGGAGATCATACCCACAAACAAGAAAGGCCAAGAAATCAAAATAACTGATAAAAATGGCAACAAGATCACACTTGAAAGACCATTGAACTCTTCAAATTATGAAGAGATTGAGGAATATCAATTTAAACCCAGATGGTCTGATGAGTGTGATATTCTTGAAAATTTTAAGCTTATGGATTTCACAACCACTGATGGTGTAAAATCTCCAAAAGCAAAAGTCATTCCTCTCAAAGACATCCCAACAGCAGTTAAAAACTCTGTTGCAAAGGAGTCTGAAAAGAGAAAGAAGAGAGAAAAGATCAAAAACCTATTTTGTGATTTTTGTGAAAAAAGGAATCATCTAACAAAAGACTGTTTCCATTTAAAAGCATATGATCTAAACAAAACAAGTGAAATTGTTCCTGCTGAAAGCTGCACCATCTGTGGTAAATCAAACCACAAAACTCAGGAATGTGTGCATCTCAAATCATTCGATGTGAAAAAGAATGAGTACACTGCAAAAACATCCTTGAGTTCATCAAATTCATCTGTCAAGTTCACCAAGAATCAACCACTGTTTGTGCCAGTCCAAACAGCTGTTACAAAACAGCTGAACCAAACATTTGTCAAAAGAGACGTTCAGGTGACTGATGCACCCCCTGCCAATCAATACAGAAGAGGTAAGCGTCAACCACCATACCCTAGGGTCCCACACGTTTATGAGGCTTACAAAAGGCCCCCTAAACCAAGAGTGAACATGCATCCCTTTGGGTACCAACAGATAATTGGGCAAGACCCCCAACAGTGGTTAGAGACAACCAGTTCCAAAACTGTCCAAACATCTGACCTAACCACTGCCCATCCACCTGAACTTAACCTAGACACTGCTGAGACCCCATCCAAAGCCATATTGGCTTTGGAGACCTTAATGAACTAATCTTTTACTACATGTGCAGGGAGCTTCTGCATGCTTAGATAGTCTTTGGTATATAGATAGTGGAGGCTCCAGGCACATGACAGGATGTAGAGCCCTTCTCAAGGATTTCAAAACTCATGGAGGGGGTGATATATCCTTTGGCAATAATAGTAAAGGAAAGGTTCTGGGGTCTGGTACTGTTCAGTCTGGTAAAGTTAAATTTGAAAATATCAATCTAATTGACAATCTAAAATTCAACCTCTTAAGTGTCTCTCAAATGAGTGATAAGGGCTATGGCTCATTCTTTACAAAAGAGTGTTGTAGGATTGTTGGACCAGAAATGGTTGAAAAGATTGAAGCAATAATCAAAAATGAAAAAACCCAACTTGTTGCTCAAAGAAGTGGCAATGTCTATGTGGTAGATATGTCAAAAGAGAGCCCAGGACTGATGCCTGTCTGTTCTTAGCTGCCTCAAACAAAGAGACAGAATTATGGCACATGAGATTGGGACACACAAATCTCAAGACAATCACTGCTATTTCAAAACAGGGGTTAGTAAGAGGTTTACCTCAAAAACTGTTCACCTGTCCTGAGCATTGTGTTTCCTGCCTAAAAGGAAAACAACATAAAAGCTCTTACAAATCAATTGAAGAGTCCAAAACAACCAAATGTTTGCAAATGCTTCATATGGATTTGTTTGGCCCAGTTAAAGTTATGAGTCTTAGGAAGAAAAGATATTGTTTGGTTATTGTTGATGACTTTTCTAGGTTTACATGGACTTACTTTTTACACTCAAAAGATGAGACTGCAGGCATTCTGCAAGACTTTGTAAAACAAGTTGAAAAGCAGTTTGAATTGCCAGTAAAAATCTTCAGAAGTGACAATGGCACAGAGTTCAGAAATAAGGAGTTAGATGATTTCTGTGTGTCAAAAGGAATTGTGAGGCAATACAGCATTCCAAGAACACCCGAGCAAAATGGGGTTGTTGAAAGAAAGAACAGGACTTTGATTGAGGCTGCCAGAACCACGCTTGCTGATTCAGGTTTGCCATTAACTTTTTGGGCTGAGGCAGTAAACACTGCTTGTTATGTCCAAAACAGAGTTTTAATTAACCCCAGGCATCAAGAGACTGCCTATGAACTGCTGTATAAAATAAAGCCATTGATTTCATATTTCAAAGTTTTTGGTTGCCCATGCTTCATTTTAAACTTAAAAGATTCTATCTCTAAGTTTGCAGCCAAAATTGATTGTGGTTATCATCTGGGATACTCAACCACTGCTAAGGCCTACAAAGTGTTTAACACAAGGACCAAAACAGTGGAAGAGACTTTGAATGTAAAGTTCAATGAACTTTCATCAATGAAAATCCCAGCAAATCCTGCAGAATTATTTGATCTTGATAAATTTACTTTTGAAAATACTGTTGTCAAGACTAATAGTGCAGGTCCATCAGAAAGCTCATCATCAGACTATGGATATGAAGTCATCATTCCTCAACAAAAGTCTGCCTCAATGGGAAGAGCAGCAGTTGTACAAAACAACTGTCAAAGCTCAACCACTGCTACCTCAACAGTTGTTGATCAAAGTGGCCCATCAACCCTTGCTTCCACATCATCAAACACTGTTGACAAAAGTCCCCAAACAGTAGATAAAAGTCAGCATGTGTCCACACCATTACCTCCTATTCCACCACCTTTTGAAGCTACTGCTGGAACATCAAAGGCACCAGCAGTGGTTAGCTCAGATGATTCACATCTGCAGCCTTCACCACTTAATGCCATTGTTCCATACAAAGGAGATTTAATCTTCTTGAAGTCTCATCCACTTGACCAAATCATTGGCAACATCAGTGAAGGGGTGCTCACAAGAAGTCAATCCCAAAACATCTGTCTTTTTGGTGGTTTCCTATCACTCCATCTGCAAGAGGAGTTCCAACAGTTCAAAAGACAACAAGTATGGGAACTTGTACCACTGCCAGAGGGTGTAAGTCCTATTGGCACAAAGTGGGTCTTCAAAAATAAAACTGATGAAAGGGGCATTGTTGTCAAGAATAGAGCTAGGCTTGTGGTTCAAGGGTTCAGACAGGAAGAGGGCATTGACTATGATGAAACATTTACCCCTGTAGCAAGACTTGAAGCTATCAGATTATTCCTGGCCTTTGGTGTCAACCATAACATCAAGGTGTATCAAATGGATATCAAATGTGCATTCCTCTATGGTAAGATTCAAGAAGAGGTGTATGTATGTCAACCTCCAGGTTTTGAGGATCCATTTAATCCAAATCATGTCTACAAGCTAAATAAAGCTTTGTATGGCCTGAAACAAGCACCAAGAGCCTGGTATGAAACTCTTTCCACTTTCCTACTTTCCATTGGTTTCACAAGAGGTAAAATAGATAAAACATTGTTTTTAAAATGGAGAGGAAATGATTTGATGATTGTCCAGATTTATGTGGATGACATCATCTTTGGAAGCACATGTAACAAAATGTGTGAAGAGTTTAGGCAACTCATGACAGCTGAGTTTGAAATGAGTGCAATGGGTGAACTCCAGTGCTTTCTTGGTCTCCAAGTAAGGCAACTGCAAAATGGCACTTTTATCCATCAAGGCAAATATGCCAAAGAACTTTTAAAGAAATTTGAGATGGATGATTGTAAGCCATGCAGTACACCCATTGCAACCAATAAAATTGTCATGTCTGATGAAAAGGATGATTTGGTTGATCAAACTTTATATAGAAGCATGATTGGGTCTTTATTGTACCTGACTTCATCTAGGCCAGACATCATGTTTGCAACATGTGTTTGTGCAAGATCCCAATCAGCCCCAAGAAAGTCAAACTTTATTGCTGTAAAAAGGATATTCAGATACCTAAAAGGTGCTCCCACACTTGGTATCTGGTATCCAGCTGATGGTAAAATTGAGCTTTCAGGTTTCTCAGATAGTGACTTTGCTGGATGTGACAAGACAAGGAAGTCCACTTCAGGAGGGTGCCAATTCCTAGGCAGTTGCTTAGTGTCTTGGCAAAGCAAAAAGCAAGCAACTGTTTCCACATCCACTGCTGAGGCAGAGTATATAGCTGCTGCAAGCTGTACAGCCCAACTGCTTTGGCTTCAAAACCAATTGCTGGATTTTGGTATCACTGCCTTAAAGACACCTCTCATTTTGGACAGTCAGGCAGTAGAAATATCATCAAAAATCCAGTCTCCCATTCAACCACCAAGCACATTGATATCAGACATCACTTTGTGAGGGATTGCTATGAAAAAGGTTTGATTTCTCTGCACCATGTACCAACTAAAGATCAGCTGGCAGATGTGCTTACAAAAGCATTAGATACATCCACCTTTGAAAGCTTGATCTCTAGGATTGGCATGCTAAACATGGAATAACAAGCAAAAATCTTGTTTTTCTATGAATAATAGCATTAAAATGTTTTCATAAAATCAAAAATCCATCCTTAAAAATAGCTAAAGATGAATTTTTCATTAAAATCCTTAAAATTCTGCCATCACCACTTTTTGTTCAAACATCTATTTCCTAAATACTGTCCACTGCTGAAAGTCAACTCATGTTATCTCATTTTCTTGGTAATCACTGTTGTTCAAAATCAGTGTTTTATCCACTGATAAACTATCCACTGATAGTTAAAATCACCCACTGCCTTCATTTTGACCATTGCAACCACTGATATTTGCTTCATCAGTGGTTCCCTAAACAACTGTCCTCCATTATTCATCCTTCCATCAGAGGTTGGCACGTGGTCAGTTCTTAGCCATCAGATCTTTGTAACCGCTGCCACGTCAGCATTCACTTTTTCCCTTATAAAACCCTGATCAAAACCCCCAAACAGGGTTTTACATTGTCGAATTGAATTCCAAAATTCCTTTCTCAAAGCAGTTTCCATCCTTTCTTCTCAAATCATTCTTCGTTCTTCTTCATCTAAATGACAAAATCATCCTCATCTTCCAAAAAGGTCACTCAAATGGGCACTGAACCCATTGAGATTCCATACAAATCCCCTCACAATTACTTGGGTTTACTCACAAAACCCACCACCACCAGAACCTTCGATTCCATCATTGACATTCTTTCAGCCTCAAAGTACAAAACTTTGTTAACTGCTGATGCTCCTATTTACGAACAAACCCAGAGAGAATTTTGGAAAAATGCCACACTTGCGTCTCCAGGTGACACAGTTATAGCCATTAATTCTTCCATAAAGGGTAAAAAGATTCAAATCACCCCACAATCCATTTCGGAAGTGTTTGAACTCGATGATCAACAAGGTAAAACTTATTTCCCTAAAAACGAGTATCAAAATGATTTTCTTGAAAGAGGGTATGGTACAGAAATGAAAAGGGACACCTTATAAAAAGGCTTCTTCCCTTCTGCACCAAGGTTTTTATTCCATACCCTTTTGATGTGTGTTTCAAATAAAACAACTGCTTTTAACGAAATACCATTAAAGATCCAATACCTGGGTTTTGCTATTTTACATAATGAAAATTTTAACTACTCCCAAGAGATCTTTGATGATTTGGTAAAAAAAGTTGATAGCAAATCATTTTTACTTTTTCCAAGGTTCCTAAGCTACTATTTTAAACAAAAATTCAGAAAGGAAGATGCAAACTTGCTCATCCAAGGTGAACCTTTTAAAATAAATGGTTTAACATCTGAAACATTCACTAGCATGTTAACACCTGCAAAAACACAAGCAGAGGTGCCTGAGCAGACTATAGCATCTACCATTGCTCCTCAGGCATCTGCTGTTGAGCCCACTGCTCCAGGTGATCATAGTAGCACACCCACTGCTATGAAACCCACACCTGCCATTACCAAAAAGCCTAAAAAGAGATCATCCAAAAAACCCCCCCCAAACCCACTAAAAAGGCAACTCTGGAAGATGAGATACCAGAGCAACTACCAGTGACAGCACAAAAGTCACAAGAAACCACTGATGCTACTTCCTCACAGCAGATGGTAGAAATATCTCAACCTATGCCTCAAACTCCTCCTGCTTCTTCACAAAAAGAACAGGTTGTACACATCGGGACACCACAATATGATGCTCTAGAATCACTTGATTCTATCATCCACAGCCCACTTCCCAGGGCAAATTCTCTTTCCACTCCTATCCCCACCTCCCAAATTCGACCATCAATAAAACCCTTGTTGGAAGCAGTTGATATCGCCCAGACACAAATCAGTTCTTCTCAATCACCTGTCAATGAGAATATACATCAACAAGTGACTGAGTCTGGTGTTTTTATCACTGTTAACCCACCAACAACAAATGAGGAGGCTACACTGCTGGAATTGCCTGAAATTCCAGTCAGTAGTTCAAGTGGAGCAGCAACTACAAGTGTTGGATCAATAGATCTACATTTGACCAGTTGTTTCATCAATCAGACTCCCTTGAAGGCAATTCCTTCCATAGCACCTCTGATATCCACCAGTGAGTTTGTTATGACCACTGGTACCATCAAAAGGCTATCAAGTGTTGAAGGAAGAAAACCCCAGTACCAAAAACAAGGGGCATCAATGGCTGACTTTTGGAATTCATTCCCTAAATCAAACATTGATACAACCACTGCCGGTGGGGAATTAGATGATCCCATTAAATTGGGTGATGATTTAAAATATCAGGAATTGACGGATAGAATTGATAATCTTGATACATCTGTTGCTGAGATAAAAGATATGATGCAGCAGTTGTTGAAAGCTCAAAAGGTCCCAACCACTGCTGCTCCAGCTCAAGCATCTGCACCACAACCTGCACCTGCTGCAAATGAGCTTTGGACTCTATTTCAACCACTGCTCCAACATCAAAGAGAATTAGCTGATCAGCAACATGAGATACAAGTTCAAAAGATCAGAAATCTCATGGAAGCAAGATTTAAAGACACCCAAGCAGATATCAAGGCAATAAAGGCCCATTTGCTGAACACCACTGCCACTGCTCCTCCCTCTGTTATCTTTGTAGATAACCCTCCACCAGCTAATGCCAAAAAGGGGGAGAAAATAAAGCAGTGGAAGAAAAAGGGATATGAAGATGGGTTGTACATTGATGGGTCAACTTCAAGCATGCTTGCAGACATTCCCTTGCCAGATGTCAGTAAAAAGATTGATGTTACCACAAATGCCATTGCTGTTGCAAAAGCAAGTGTTAAAAAGGATAAGGAGGCAAAGGATAAAGCCAGGTGGGAGCAAGAGAAAAGAGTTTTTATGGAGATGAATGAGTAGGGTGTTTCTGAGCCAAAGGATGAAAAAAATCCTGAGCCCAAAAGAAATCAGCCTACAAGAAATGTGAGGCAACCCAAAACCACACCTTCCATAAAAACAAAACATGCTTCTAAACCTACAAAAGGCTCCAAACATAAAACTCCCAAACAGCAGTTGTTAAAACTCATGTTGTATCAACAACTGTTGGTACTTCAGTGGTTTCAACAACTGCTAGCCAAACAACTACCACCACTTCAACACACACCACATCCACTGTTTTACCACCATCACAATCTACTACAAAACCACCATCACCTCCTGCCAAAAAGCAGAAGACAGCTGATGATACATCATTAGTTGTAATGACAACAGTGGTTGAAACACCAGTTGTTTCAACAACTGTTAGTTAGCAACCTCCCACTTCAATCACTTCCACTACAATTACCACTACTCAAGTCACCATCACTGAACCATCCAAAACATCATCAGCCTCTCCTCAACCAAAAAGGAGAAGGTTAATCCTGAAAGATGATGATCCATCACCATCACCAACATCTTCACAACCTTTATCACTTGTCACTATACCAAACCTTCTTCCTCTCTCTTCAGCCCAAGTTCAACAACCAACCACTGCCATCACTCCTGCAGGTGTCCAATATCCTCTAGAACTTGCAGCAGTCAGAGAAGAGATCAAATCCTTCTACTTTGAGGATGACCCTGCTTAAAGGAGTTTGCCATCAGTTGAAGGATATCATAGGCCTAAAAATATTGAAGAATATTTGGAAGTTAAGGCTAAACAAGCAGAGGATATCTCTAAAAGACAAAGAAATTCAAAGGCATTATTAATTTTTGCTCACACAAGTCAGATCCTTGGAGCAGTTTGCAAAGAATGTATGTCGACAAATTTCAGAAAGAGCAGATGAATCTTGAGAAAAGACTATATTGAAAACATCATGGCCCATAAGAAATACAAGGGAGAAAAATACATGTACAAAGATTGGACAATTCCTGGGCTTGAAAGTGAAGCAGCCAGGATCCAAGACATGATAAAAAACAAAGTTAAACATACTCCTCCTGATTGGGAAAAATATAAGAAAAATGTACCTGATAAGGCATTGGAGCTGAAGAGAATGAAAGAGGAATTAATCACTGCTAATTTTGGGTCTAGAAACCAAGTGATAAGGTGGAAAGAAGATAAAGTCAGGGTTTCTTACAAAAGGTTGGAAGAACTAAGGAAGAAAGATCCAAAAGTTCCACAAAAACCTGACTATCCTGAAGCAGATGTTTCAACAAGACCACCAAAGCTGCAAGTAAGGAGGTCCACTGCTCCACCTGGTGCTCACCTTTATCAAAGAATGAAGCAAAAACAGATGGAAGCAGAAACACCAGAAGATATAGCTGCTAGTGATGAGATCATAAAATCAGTCATTAAGCAGATGATAGCTAATGATGCTGAACCTGCTCAAGTTCAAAACATTGCTCAGCTAGTCATTAACAGGCCACCCTCACCAAATTCCTCATCTAATAAAAATCTCCCAAGAAACCCACTGGACTCTAAAGTACTAAAGTGGAAAACTGATAAACAGACCTATGTATTGACAGTGATCAAGTCCAGTGGAGAAGCGAAGAAAATAACAAGGGAACAAGCACTTGGCCTAAGTGAAGATCTGCATGATCTCCTTGATCTTCCACTTTGCAGGGATGAAGATAACACAGATGCCCTAGACTTTGAATTGCAACTAAAAGGTCAGATAAGGGAACTGTTGATGAGGCAATAAAGTTCCACAATAATGAAGGGTTTTGGCATTATCTGTTCCAGGGGGAGATTGTTGGGATTGAACCCTATCAGAGGAACAGATAATTAGAGCCAAAGCTGGATCAGAGCAGTGGTCCTAAAATAAGCAGATGTTGTGTTTACATGCTATCCCCTTGAAAGTGGTTTAAACATCTGATGACCTCCATCCACTGATCCTTTACATCAACTGCTGACTTACAACCGCTGATCATGTAAAAGATTGATGAAGTATAAAGCTCTGATGGATCTATCTACTGCTATGGGTCAAGCACTGCTGGAGTTATCAAGTACTGCTGGAGTCACAACAGTGGAAAGATCAAACAGTAGTTTAGTTTCTCATTTGTAATATATTGTCTATCAGTGGTTAGCATAGCAGTGTTTGTATTAGATCAGTTGTTAGAGTTTGTTAGGAGGTTAGATGTCACTTTCATGGTGACGTCAGCATAGATGCCACAGTGGTTTGTCCGTGCCTATAAATAGAACAGTACCCTATACTGTTCTATTAGCTCTTCACCAATCTTCTTCCTATGCGAACAAACATTGTGAGCTCAGGCTGAGGGGGAGTTTGTTTCATGCATGCATTGTAATCGTAGTTGAAATAAATTCAATCTTTCGATTCTATGTGAAAAAGTTTGATTAAAGCAATTCTCCTGTTTGATTGTGTCCAAAGTTTATTTCCATTTATATTCCGCTGCACTATTTGTTCATTTCCATCTTAATTCAAACGTAAAACACAATCAATCCAAACTCAGATCCTAACAAAGGTTTTATTGTATTTTGCCTCGCTAATGGCGGCTGCTTCGCACCGTTCTTCCAGGAGGTCCAGGTCTTCCCTTATTAGCCTGTCATTATCATCATCAGTTGTTAGGCACCTTAGCGAAGGTAGCCCAACTTCCACTGGTATCATTGCCTCTGTGCCGTAAGTTAGGCTGAAGGGGGTCTCGTTGTTGCTTGTCTTGGGCATGGTTAATGTGCCCAAAGGACGTTTGGTAATTCCTCTACCCAAGAGCTTCCCTCGTAGCCTAACCTTCTTTTGATTCCATCCAGCAGACTTCTATTTGCCCTCTCCACTTGGCCGTTTCCTTGGGGGTGTGCAACCGATGTAAAAATTTGTTAGATTTGAAGCTCTGCACACCAATCTTGCAGGACCTTATCCGTGAATTGTTTTCCATTGTCGCTCACAAAGTATAGCGGCAATCCAAATCAGCAGACGATATGTTCCAATAGGAATTTCTTGGCATTTTCAGCAGTTATCTTGTCCAATGGCTTTGCCTTGACCCACTTAGTAAAATAATCGATTGCCACAATCAAGTACTTTAGTTTCCCTGGTGCCAGCGGGAACGGTCCCACGATATCAATCGCCCATTTTTGGAAGGACCATGCCGCCGTTACTGGGATCAAGTTGTTCTTAGGGCGGAGTGTCTGTGGAGCATATTTTTTACAGCTTCGGCACTTTCTGAGTTCGCCTACTGCGTCTTCATGCATCTCGGGCCAGTAGTACCCAACGTTCTGAATTTTGGCAACGATTGCCCGGGGTCCGGCGTGTGCCGGCGTGTATCTCTTGGATCAAGTATGTAGCTTCTGATGGGGATACCCACCGTAACAGTGGCCTCAATTACGATTTCCTATACAGGATGCCATTTTGTACTTCATATTGTAAAGCTTTTGTTTGTATCTTCTGGGCGTCGCCTCTGGCGGCGGGCAACTCCCCTTTTGTGAGGTACTTTAGGATGGGAGTATACCAGCAAGGTTCTTCCACCGTGACGGCGGAGACTTCTCGGTGTCCTATTGAGGGTGACTGGAGTGTTTCCACCTTTACCTCCTTTTCCATGCAAGATGTAACTAGCTTGCTTAGGGCATCAGCTATTTGATTTTTTCCACGATGAACGTGATTGAGCATAACGCTGTCAAAGGAGGCTATGAGTTCTTTGGTTTTGGCTAAGTACTTCGCCATTGTCTCATCTTTGGCTTCGTAAGTCTCGTTCACCTGGTTGTTGACCAGTAGAGAGTCAACGTATGCATCAACCCTTGTTGCTCCCATGGATGTGCCATTCGAAGACCAGCTAACAGCGCTTCGTATTCTGACTCGTTGTTGGAGCACTCAAAGTCAAATCGCAAAGCGTACATCAACTTTATTTCATCCGGGCTTATTAGCATGAGACCCGCGCCTGCTCCTTTCCACTGGAAGACCCGTATGTGTATAACTTCCAGGTTTGCCTAGTTGTGCTAGATTCAGGTATGTCATTAACCACAAGTTCTTGTATTATTTCTCCATCAGGAATTTCAGCTAAGAGGTCGGCGATTACCTGCCCCTTGATTGTTGTTCGTTTTCGATACTCAATGTCTAGGGCTCCCAACTACTCAATGTCTAGGGCTCCCAACTCAATTGCCCATTTAGCTAACCTTACAGAGATTTCTGGCTTGTGTAAAATTTGTTGCAGGGAATAGTTTGTTAAGATTTGCATGCGATGCCCTTGGAAGTATCTTCGGAGATGCCTGGTGGCGTGTACTAGTGCAAGTACCAGTTTTTCCAGTGTTGGGTACCGCGTTTCGGGGCCGCTAGTACCTGGCTAATATAGTATATGGGCGTTTGTTTGCCATCCCTTTCAACCATGAGTACCGCGCTTACAGCGTTGTGGGCTGCTGCCAGATACATTTTCAAAAGTTCCTCCGGGTATGGCGTTGTCAACGTGGGTAACTTTTCAATGAACTGCTTTATGTCTTGCAAGGCTTCTTCTGCTTCACTGGTCCATTTGAAGTTTTTCTTGTTGAGACAGTCTTTTAACGTTTTTATGAATGGCAAAGATCTCTCTGCGTGTCTTGCCAAGAACCTGTTTATAGCCACTAAACGCCCATTCAACGCTTGTGCTTCTTTCAGAGTTCGGGGTGATGGCATTCGCGTTATCGCGGTTATCATTTCTGGGTTGGCTCTAAAGCCATCCCGGGTGACCACCACCCCCAAAAACTTGCCTTCTTCTACCCCAAATGAACACTTCTTGGGATTGAGCTTAATGTTTTATTCTCTTAACTTTTGAAAAGTTTCCTCGATATCCTCGAGCATTTGTTTTTCTTCCATGCTCTTGATTACTAGGTCATCAACATATACCTCTAAATTCCTTCCAATTTGTTTCTCAAAGGCTTTGTCCATGAGCCGCTGGTAAGTGGCCCCAACGTTACGTAGACCGAAAGGCATTTTGGTGTAGCAGAAGATACCTACGTCTTTGTGGAACGCAGTTTTCTCTTCGTCTTCTCTTGACATCTTGATCTGGTGGTAGCCCTTGTAGGCGTCTAAGAAGCACTTGTACCTAAAGGGGACCAAGGAGTCAACTTTGAAATCCATCTCGGGAAGCAGATAGGCGTCTTTTAGACAAGCCTTGTTCAAGTATTTGAAGTCAATGCACATCCGCCATGTGCCATCTGGTTTTTTGACCATAACGGGGTTTGATACCCATGTATGGTATTTTGTTTCCCGAAGGATTCCGGCCTCGACCAATTTTCTTACTTCTTTTACCACTGCTTCTCTTCTATCAGGAGCCATGCTACGTTTTCCCTGGGCCACTGGTTTGATCCTGGGAGTGTGGCTAACATGTGTTCCGCCTTATCCCGGGGTATCCCGGTCATGTAAGAATGTTCAAAGGCGAAAATATCAGCGTTTCTTATTAGCAATTGCTTCAGATTGTTTTTAATTTCAGGAGAGAGGCTGTCTCCTATTGAAACTGTTTGCTCGGGATGGCGTGTGCTTCAAACCCATTTTTCTGGGGCGATTGCACCGGTAGGTCCCTGACGGCATCTTTTGGTGTCCAAAACTTCACCCACCTTGTCCCGGTAAACCATTGCAATCCCCCGCGGTGTGGGGAACTTCATGAACACTCATGCCGTGGAGACAACAACGTCTAGTTTTCCCAGGGTAAACCTTCCAATTATTACATTGTGGTAGGATTCAACACGTACCACAAGAAATGTGAGGAGTATGGTCCTTTCGCGAGGGGCGAGTCCGAATGTTACTGGGAAGGTGATTTGGCCGATTGGGTTAACCTTTTCTCCGGTGAACCCCTTAATAGGGGCGTGTACTGAGTCTGATCGATCGTTTTTCTGGAACCTATCTCCCCTATTTTTGCCTTTGGAGTTCCGTTGCTCCCTATCGTCTTGGCTTTTTTGTGCTTCCTTCTTCCTGTTAGCAGGGTGGTTGGCTGCCATTGTCTTTTCCTGTGTCACATACACTTTAGCTATTCTCAGGATTTCATCGATGGTGGAGGGTACGCCATCCCTTCCATACAATGTTCTTAATAACTCGTCGTCATTTACTCCCTGTAGGAAAGCACCACAAGCCAAGTCGTTTGTTATGCCTGGGATCGCCAGGATTTCTTTGTTGAACCTAACGATGAAACTTTCCACTGTTTCGTTGTCTCGCCGACGTATGTGGAGAAGTTCGTTTCTATCTTTGGTGTGACGCCCTTACTGACTGAACTGCAGCTGGAATTTGGATACGAGGTCTTCGAAGCTATCGATTTCCCCCACAGGTAAACTATCCCACCATACTCTTGTTGCCCCAACCAGGGTTTGGACAAACATCTTGCACCAAAGAGGCATGGGCCATCAGGCTACTTCCCTGGCACTCTTGAACAGATTTAGATGGTCAGCAGGGTCACTTAAACCATCGTATTTTCCCACCGTCTGGGGCATCTTGGGTTTCTCTATGATCGGGGCCTCAGCGATCCTCCTTGTGAATTTGGATTTGAATGTGGCGTCTGCAGGCTTGTAAGGCCGGGTAAGATCGTCATCTTCCACATTGATGGGCTGTACGTGTTGAATCGCCCCACCCAGGCTTTTTCCTTGAGTAACCGGGGGTTAGGATATGGTGATGTTGAGTGTGGAACTGGGACCCCCGTTTGGAGAGAAACGAGGTCTCGATGTGTTACCCCTGTCGTAAACAGGTTCCGTCGTAGGCAGGGTTTGACCATAAGTTGGTTGTGATGTTGGAAAAGACCACCAGGGTGGCATGTAGGCCGCATATGGCGGCTGCTGAGTATAACTTTGTGCGGTCATCTGAGGTGAGTACGCCTGGTTGTTGTACGGGGGTAGGTATCCATAAGGAGGTGCATAGTAGTACCCTGGGAAATAAGCTTGATTCCCAGGTGTGACTGGAGCATTCATGATTCCAGCAGACATGATTACCGGTTGATGGGGTGCCGTGGACAATGCTGCTGTAAGCGCCGCGGAATACAATGGCGGCATGGCGTAAGTGAGCGATGGCTGGTAGTACTGAACCCCGCTCATCTGTTGTGTAACGTTTCCGGGACCCGCGGACATGATGACTGGCATGGTACTGTGACGTATAGTCTGTGTAGTTGCCGTTGATGCTGGGGTGGAAACGGTGGTGGCAGAAACGGTGGTGGTTACTGTAGTTGGAGCCACCTGTCGTGCCCGCCACGAGGTGTAAGAGAGAGGATCTTCTGCTGCTGACCCAGAAGGAAAGGCTGAGTATATTTGAAAACCCGGTGGTGTCTCTGCTTCAAACTCCAGATCAAGAGACCTGGTTATGGCAGGTGATGCCGGAGTGGTGCTAACCACAGAGCTCGTTAACAACAGTGGCTCACCGGTCATTACTGCTTGGTTTGGTATTACTGCCGTGTTCTGATCGCTTGCCATTGGGTCTAAGTTTAATGGTGTTACTGTAGTTCCCACGGATGGCGCCAATGAAGAAACACTGACCTGAACGGTAGGCTCCGACTAGGACTTCAACTTTTTGCGATCCGAACAACTAACTGCAAAACAGAACACCGTTAGGACTCGTTATAGGAATGGGGTTATTCCTGTAACCACCCTACGGCGTGAGAATAAGTCTCGGTTTGGGAGTAAGAAAATATGTGTAGAGAGAGAGAGAGAGTAAAACGAGAGCAGAATATGCGTACCTTTGATGTTTACCTCTATTTATAGTTTACTATTAGGGTTTCCTCTAATTTAGGATGGGCTCCGATAAGTTAGGGATTTACATGATCTTCCCAAAAGATTGGGGATTCGTTTACGTGGTTTATCCATGCAGAATAGAAGATTTTAGAATAAACATGTGTAATTATATATTTATAATAAAATAATAGGTAATGACCGGGTCGGGTTAGCCGTTCCGGGTCATACCTCGTCAGTAACGACATCCCATGAGATTTAATCACCGATTGGCTATTGACCAATAATGAATGTTGCAACAATCCTCTAAAATAACCGATAGGCTGTTGACCAATAATGTTGCAACAATCCTCTAACATAATTCTTGAAGTGGCCCCACAAATTATTGTAGAGGGAATTATATTTATAATAGTCTTGTCTTTTTGAGGTTGCAAGACATTTAGGTGATGTTTGTTTTTGCAGACGTAAATTGTCTGCAAGCTGATTTCATCTGTTTTCATGTCTACAACTGAAGAGTCTGAAGCTCTTCAAGCTGAAAATATAAGACTGTTTGTTTTTATAAATTGATACCGTCTGTACAAACTACATAAACTTTGTTTTATTTTCCAAATCAAAACATCCTAAACCAATTACCTCCAAAATGTTTTAAGTTCGAACATCCTAAACCAATTACCTCCTCTCTGCCTTCTCTCTTGATCCGGTCACCGGTTCCGGCCGGCACTCCGACGCCTTTTTCCGGCACCACCATGCAGGCTGCATTTTCGCAGCACCTCCACAACTAAATATGGTGTGATATAAAGATCACATTTTTGTAAAGCTTCTCCCTTTGCGCACCAAGTCATAGTGGATGACACAATTTTACAGGCTTTGTGAAGATCCCGATCGGTAAAAGACTTAGAAGGCGGACATGTTACTACTGGTCCTTTGGATCGTTTTTACTTCTTGTAACTTATCGAATTCTCCTTTTTTACCGAAATGAGATATAATCCAGTTGAATATATTATCTGTTATAACTAACTTCAAGCTATGCCGGTTCTGGCCGTCACTCCGGCGACTTTTTCCGGCACGGTGGTGGTGGCCGACTGTGGCGTCGGCCGGCGCCGGTGACCTTACGGCAGTGGTGATGTTTGAAGAAAGGGTGTCATAGCTTTTTTTAAGCTGAAAAAAGCCATTTTCAAATCTGTTCAAAGGAAAAAAAAAAAAAACAAACAGTCTTCAAGAGTAACGTCTGCGCGCCTGCAGACATTAGCTCCCTTGAAGATGTTTGAAGAAAAAACAAACACCCCCTTAGATTGAAACTGAAAGTGTGTTTTTACCATACTTGTTCTAATAAACGTTCATGATAATATCTCCTCACGTGAACATGATTTCATGTTCTTAATAATCCTTAAGACTAACGAACTGAATATTCAGCGAATAGTTCGTGAACCGTTCGGCAGGAAGTTCGTTTGTTTATTAAACGAACGAACATGAACAGAGGATGCGTCCGTTTGTTTATGTCCGTGAACGTTCGGTAATCGTTCATTTATGTTCGCTCGTGTATATTCATTTGTGTTTGTTCACTTAAAGGTTTTACATGTTATGTTTTTTTATTGGTTTTAGTTTTTAAAAAAGTTTGAAACTTTAGATATATATACGCCTCCGCCAATATCCCTTGTTTGACTATTTTAATTTCAGTCTGTGTTAAAGCCTGTGAAACTTTTAATTTTTGTGTTAGTTATGTTTATTACAGTTATGTCAACTATGTTTGATATTATGTTAAGTACTTGTATGTTTTTGATAGATTTTTCATAATCTATGTAATGAGAAATGCATATTTTATTCTAAAATAAGTATATGTTCGTTTGTATTTATGTGTGTGCATGAACGTTCGTTTGTGTTCATATGCGTTCATGAACATTTATTTGTGTTCCTGTGTTTATTTGCGTTCGTTTCCATTCGGTAAGGATTTGTGAACAGTTCATGAACACATTCATTTCCTTAATGAACGGAAACGGACAAGAACTGTCGTTCGTTAAGCGTTCGCGAACAGTTCATAAACAAGTTCAATACTTAATTAAAGGAACACAAACAAGGTTTTGTTCATGTCCGTTTACAAGTCTAAGTAGATTAGTACGGGTTCGAAACTCAATGTGGTTTTTGAGTTTCACGATCCCTAATTATTCATAAATGTTTTATATTTTTTTCTTGAAAAGCCGGATTATTAATAAAAATGACTAGTAAGAAACAAGCAAAAAAAAAAAAAATACAAATATCTCAAAGAGTTTTGCAACCAATCGATCCAGTTCAGATTCACCTTTTTCCTCCTATTAGCAAGAAACTAGCCATAAATGTCTTATATCATCTCCAATCCTTCTTACACTTGAACATGTGCCTCACATCAACTCTGAACCTCACAGGTCACAATATAGGTCTTTTCGATCCAATCCTATTTGGGCATAGATCTTGTTACACCATTTAAGTTACTAGTTACCTCGTCGAGTAACATATAACTTTTAACTAACACATTCAAGTCGTTGATCTTTTCGATCCAATCCTATTCAGACATAGATCTTGTTACACCATTTAAGTTACCAGTTACCTCATCGAGTAACATATAACTTTTAACCAACACATTTAAGTCGTTTAATGATCATGGTCATCACCAAACACATGAATCATACTTCAAAAATAAATATATCACCCAAAAAAAAAAAGAATGAACAAAGTAGTGATGATGGGCTGATGGCCCTGTTGTCAAGAATATAAATAATAAATAACAAATAAATAATAAATAACAAATAATAAAAAAAAACAATTAATAATATAAATAAAATAAACGAGAGAACGAAGACCAGTTGTTCTTGCTTTTCTTTCTTTCTTCGTCTTCTCTCTTCCTTACTCTCTCTCCTCTTTCTCTCTCTAGACTTTCATCGTCTTCAAACCCACCAACGACACCAACATTCTTCCTCATACTTGTCTCCGCCATTATCACCATCTTCTTTCCGCAATCTTCATCGCAATCGTCAATCGGATTCACTACACACAAAACCCTATTTTCAATCTGTAAGTTTTCCCCCTTTTTAACCCTAATTCGTTAGCTAATTTACTTTTATGTTCACAGATCATTGTTAATCTGTCGTTTTTTTGTGTATTTGATTACGTTTGCTTCGTTTGACTGTGAAATGTTCAATTTTTATGTGTTGGAGGTGCTCTAGTTGTTTGATGTTTAGGGTTTCTAGGGTTTTCACTGTTTGTAATTTGGGGATTTTGTGTGTGTGGAGTTGATTGATGATGTTGTTGGGGAATTAAGTATATAGAGGGTTGATGATTAGGTTTAGCTGATAAGGATAGGGTTTAGTTGCAAATTTCGATAGAATTCGGTTCGATTTGTTTACGAATTGTGAAATCGAGCCTCGCTATTGATCTTTAGCTGTCACTGGTATAAAGAGAATCATTTTGTGTTTGTGCATGACTCCATAATTAGTCTTTTTTGAAATTAAAATGTAAACAAATTTATGTAATCTTGTATGGAAGAATAATATGTCACATGACTTTATATTGAAACTGATGTATGACTTTGTGTTGTATATTGGTGCAGTGTGTGAAAGATTGAGTTTTTACGCATGCTGAAGGGGTAAGAAAACTTGAAAAGATGTTAGAGGCTCCGAAGTTTACAGGCATGATGGGGCTAAACAATGGCCATGATAATTTTGTTGACCTGTCACAAGGGTTTTATCATAAGCTCGGTGAAGGGTCAAATATGTCAATCGACAGTTTCAACAGTTTGCAAATGAGTAATGGTGGCGGGTCGGTTGCGATGTCCCTTGATAACAGTAGTGTGGGGTCGAATGAATCTCACACTCGTATATTAAACCACCAGGGTTTAAAGCGTAACAAGAATTACACAGATGCTCAAAGTGTGAACCGTGGTCGAGTCTCACAAGGGTTAAGTAATGATGCTTTGGCTCAAGCCCTGTTGGACCCAAAGTTTCCAACCGAAGGGCTTGAGAATTTTGATGAATGGACGATTGATTTAAGGAAACTCAGTATGGGGCCCGCTTTTGCACAAGGGGCGTTTGGGAAGCTGTATAAAGGAAGTTACAATGGTATAGATGTTGCTATTAAGCTTTTGGAAAAACCTGAAAATGATTTGGACCGGGCTCAGCTTATGGAGCAACAGTTTCAGCAGGAAGTTATGATGCTTGCAAGATTAAAGCACCCCAATATTGTAAGGTTTATTGGTGCATGCAGGAAACCGATGGTTTGGTGTATTGTGACTGAATATGCAAAGGGTGGTTCGGTTAGGCAGTTTTTGACTAAAAGACAAAACAGATCGGTGCCTTTGAAATTGGCAGTTAAGCAGGCTTTGGATGTTGCTAGAGGGATGGAATATGTGCATGCACTTGGATTGATTCATAGAGATTTGAAATCCGATAATCTTTTGATTTCGGCTGATAAGTCGATCAAGATTGCTGACTTTGGTGTTGCTCGAATTGAAGTGCAGACTGAAGGAATGACGCCAGAGACTGGGACCTACCGTTGGATGGCTCCGTAAGTTCACTTAACTTTCTATATACGATTTGTTTTTAAATTTTTTCGAGTAAAATGCCATTTTCGCCCCAGAGGTTTGGCCAGTTTTGTGACTTTCGTCTAAAGGTTTGTTTTTCCGCATCTGGACCCAAAAGGTTTGAAATCTTGCCATTTTCATCCGGCTCGTTAACTTCATCCATTTTTCTCCATTAAGTCGGGGGATTTTTTTGTTAACTTAAAGGGCAATTTGGTCTTTTTACATAAAGTGCAAAAGACCGAATTGCCCTTTAAGTTAGCAAAAAAGACGCCAAGTTTTTCTGCATCTGGATCAAAAAGGTTTAAAAATCTTGCCGCCACTTTCATCCGGTTCATTAACTCCATCCATTTTTCTCCATTAAGTCGGGGGATTTTTTTGTTAACTTAAAGGGCAATTTGGTCTTTTTACATAAAGTGCAAAAGACCGAATTGCCCTTTAAGTTAGCAAAAAAGACGCAAATACATCTGACTTAATGGAGAAAAATGGATGGAGTTAATGAGCCGGATGAAAGTGGCGGCAAGATTTTAAACCTTTTGGATCCAGATGCAGAAAAACAAACATCTGGATGAAAGTCGCAAAACTGGCCAAACCTCAGGGACGAAAACGACCTTTTACTTGTATACATGAAACTTTTTTCGATATTTTTACCATTATGTGGCCGAAATTATGTATAAAGTTGTATCATAAGTTCTTTGACAAATGGTTTCTTTATCTAGTAGGCAAACCAGTATATGTACACATGCATACCTCTGTGTATATAGATTACATTATACACATACATAATGCTTACACTTGGAGAACTGCCTACTTGTATGATTGTAGGGAGATGATTCAGCATAGGCCTTACACACAGAAAGTAGACGTTTACAGCTTTGGGATAGTTCTCTGGGAGTTAATCACCGGGATGCTTCCATTCCAGAACATGACAGCTGTACAGGCGGCATTTGCGGTGGTGAATAAGGGTGTCCGCCCCACCATCCCGCCGGACTGCCTTCCAGTACTTGGTGAAATCATGGTTCGTTGCTGGGACGGGAACCCAGATGTGAGACCACCGTTCACAGATGTGGTTAGAATGCTGGAACATGCTGAGACTGAGATTATGACGACAGTTCGAAAGGCTCGGTTCAGGTGCTGCATGAGTCAACCCATGACTACTGATTGATGTGTGAAGGATGAATTGAATATAAGAAAAGGAAAAAGGTAAAGAAAATCAACAGGTGATTTTATATGCCGTCTATGTGTATCTATTATCAGGGTAATTTCTTTCTTCAGATAGGGTGAACAAAGGAAGAAAATTATGATATGAACGAACTACTTGGTTTCTGGCTTTTTTTTTCCGGCTTTTTTGTTGTTGAATATTTATGGATTATGTTGCTAAGTTAGTAGTAATGGAAATGATTTGTGTTGTATTTATTTATATATATAATGATGATGTTTCTTACCATATATTAAAAACTAGCCTTTTTTCTAGTTCTATACTGTTGCAGGTTATTATCACGAGAGCACCCCCAATGGCGTTTTGGAGGCAGTTCATGAGCCTGCGTGGACATCCGTTCGCGTTGGGAGGTTGGTCTCGGTATGGCGTCGGAAACCTTGCATCCGATGGGGTTAGGTGGGACCAGGTTGGGTTTTTAATATGTTTTACTCTATTGACTCTCATCGTTTTCAGAAAAGTGGGAATTGTGGGTTGATGGATGAGTTAGGATGTTCAGTGGGTAGAGGAATTTTTTTATCTTATTTTTTGTCTATATATATTTTATCTTTGAAATAAACGAGTTATATTCAACCTTTTTTCAGAATTTATCAAAACTTTTATAAAATTTAGAACTGTGATCTTTATAAATGGTATTAAATGAGTTATCTTGTTACGAGAAGTTAATGTAAAAACACGAATCTTGTGAAAGATCGATTATTGGAGTTTTAGAAAGATGGATTTCTGATATAACTATCGACTATACGTGTTTTTGGGCGTTTTTAGGCTCACCCATTGGAGACCGAGTTCAGATACAAACATATGTATTCCCTTTCTTACCAGCATTTTGGACGTTTGATACGTACACGATGGTAACTTTGGTTTAGTAGAATGCACGATACAAGTCACCGGAAAACTTGACGAGAGAAAACAGATGGTCGGAAGGGATTGTTGTAGGACTAGGCAAAAGAAAAGGACATAACTCAAAAGATAGGGTTGGATAGTTGGCCGTGAGGGTATGCGTTATACGGTCCTTACATCCCTAGGGGGGGGGGGGGGGGTAGGGGGGGGGGGGGGGGGGGGCAATGGCACCAAACCTTGATCGTGGGGCATGGTGTTTCCCTTTGTTCCCAAGTCCACCTTAGCTCTCCTGATCCCCATACCCCTTAGCCTTAAGGGTGTTGCGGTTCATCAGTCGTTGACCCCCATTGCGAGGTCTGACGACCACCGGGATTGAATTTGTAAAAATATTTGGAATCAAATATTAAATCCGTAATTTAATTCAAATTAAGAAAAATAATTATTTCACCTCTACGTGGGTCAATGACTACTCCTTTTGACGTTATTAATTAGGGGCTTTTTAAAGTTATTGTTATGTAAAATTCAGTTAAATAACATAACATCAATTATATAGTTACAAGTATGATCAAATTTACGGTTATCAGCGTTAAAAAAAACTATGTTTTCAAGAGCATGTAATCTTAACTTTCATTAATGGACGAATTAGAGACCTGAATTTGTTACACGATACAATCCTAACACGAAGTTTGAATATTTATGACACGATACAATTCTAACACGCAATTTGCATGCTTAGGCTTAGTCTAAACAACTTTTGGTCATAATTTGATCAAACTTGCGTACATGTTAACTAAACGAGTTGGGTTTGGGTTGACTTAACGGATTTGTGGATTAATCCATCGTAATTGTTTTATATGTATTTTTGAAATTCTTTTATTCTTAATTTATGATTTTAGAGCATTCTTTTATTCTTACAAAAACAAAAAAAAAACCACTGGGTTAAACAGATCATATTCTTATTATCGGTCTGCTAACGCGCTTAAATATTTTAATAATAAATACACACTATTCAACCTTAAATAATTTTAAGTTTTTAACTATCTTGTTTTGTACACATCTTTTAAAACTTATATATCATCAATGAGGTATAAAATATCTAACATAATGTCAATATCAAGTTGGCCTGGTCTATTCGCACACGGCATTAGTCTTTTTGCACACTCGAAGCGCCCCGCTTTGGCCATAGCGGGGCGCTTTGGACAAGGTCAACAGACAAGGACTGACAAAGTCAGTCCTTGTCTGTTGACCTTGTCCAAAGCGCCCCGCTATGGCCAAAGCGGGGCGCTTCGAGTGTGCAAAAAGACAAAAAGTGTTGGCTGTAATTTGTGTTGTTTTTTTTTTGAAATAGGTGGGATGTGGGTTAGTTTGGTAGTGTTTTTTGGAGGAAAAAATTGTATTTGAGTTTTATAATACGTTGTTTTATAATTACGTTTTTTTACGTCATTATTTTTATAGAACGTATATAATATAAGTGCGTCTTTATAAACTGTTAACCTAGTTTATTTTGTTAAATTAAACGAACACGTTAAATAAATTGTACAGAAAGCCATAAGAATTAAACGTAAACAATCCAAAACCAACGTGATGTAAATATATATCAGTTTGTACATACAAAACAAAAAGGTACAACTGACTACATAATACATAACAAAACACTATACAAACAAACTAAGGTACTAATCCTCGTGCGGTGGGGACGGTGGGAGGGGAAGTGGAGGCAACCCAGCGACCTCTCGTAGAGAAACGAGCGTCTCGATGATCCAGTCCTGGCATGCGGCCTGGCGTCTCAGGCGCCGGTCGAAGTCCCGAGCCACCTCACGCGCTACCTTGTGTGTGTGTTTTGTGTGTTGTGTTGAAGTGGGGGAGAAGCTGCCCCGCTTCAGGTATAGCGAGGGACCAAAGCGCCCCGCTTTGGCCATAGCGGGGCGCTTCAAGGGTAAAGCGGGGCGCTTTGGTCATAGCGGGGCGTTTAAGGCCTTTTTTTATTTTTTTTAAATTGTTTTTAATTCACAAACGCGTCGATAATAGTCTAAATTTTACGTTTTTTCCATTATACTTCATTTTTTATTATATATGGACTATACTGCAAGTTTCGGATCAAATCGGTTACGTGTGATGTCTTATTCCGTTATATCGTATCATTTTGGTTTGAAACCACAAGTACTCCTGTGAGAGGTGTTATGTGTATCAGCCGCCTACCGCACATGAACATGACGTATTTTTTCATTAATTGTAGTATTATGATGTATATGGTCATTTTGGGTCGTATAAGTGCGTATTGAACGTGATGTAACGCATATATTGAACAAGCACAAACGTGATTATTATTAAACACATTTAACCTACATCGTGAACATATGGGGTTACATTAAGGTCAGGGGCACGATACATAAGCATTTCGTACGCGTTGATCTGATCCCGGTACAATGTATGCCAGGCTGCTGCCCGATCTGTTCTGTGTGCTGTCCAGAGTGGGTTTGGGGGAGGCATTGGATAACAACCTCTAAGCTCTACATGTATGAAATGCCCATGGTCGACGAACACAACCGCAACCACCAGGTGAGGTTCCTCAGCTTCGTTTGGCCCGCCCAGCAGAGGGAAAATTGTACAGCTCCCACGCATGTCGAAGCTGTGAACAATCACACCGTATCGTTGGGCAATAAGAAACCCCGTCTCAGGCATCGTCATGTAATTTTCGATATCTGCTCGTCCCACCCCCTTGAAATTGATCCGTCTAAGCAGCGCATCATAATGTCCTATGTTTTCCGGATCGAAAAACTGCCTCCAAAGCGATTCGTTCCTACGTAACTCCTTTATAAGTTGTTTCCGGATCATCAAATATGAATTCTGTTTCACTCCTAACCCAACAGCCACCGATCGAAACCCACAATGACCATCTGGTTTCACGTCCTTTATTCTAACGATGTATGGATGGATCACTTCGGGAATCTGAGATGCGTAGTGGCGGATCGCTATATCCGTCTTAGGACCGAGCTTGATCATCGGGAAATCAGGGTGCAGGTTGATCGGTTGGTATTCTTTTGTCTTCTAGAATCTTCGAGTGATATGTACGAGCTGTGACGGGGAAGATCATCTGAGGCCTCGACCCAAGTTTCTTCCGACGGAATGTACGAGCTTTTTCTAGCGGCTTCAACCTTTCTTTCTTCCTGCGTTTTCAATGTTGGGCGACCACGAGTTTTCTTCAGAACAGCAGGAGGTTTTTTGTTATTGTTCACTGGATTGAGGATTTGCTGAAACTTTTCAAAGAAGCTCCTTTTCACCTGAGGGGGTGTTGGATCGATCTTTTGTTTCAATTTTTCAAATTCTGCGTCTACATCGATATCCTCTATGTTTTTCTTTGCAGGCTTGAAGTTAAGCTTCTTCCAGAACACGTCTATGTGTGTGATCCGGAGTTGCTGACCTGTGGACGAAAACAAATTAGGTGGCAGAATCATAACGAGAAAGGTCAAAGATATTAATTACCATGATTTTCCAACTTTTCCAAACGACAGGCACATGGCAAACCACAGCTGGTAAAAAGTTGGCAACCACAGCTTGCACCGTAGGCTCTCAACCCGTCTTCCTTACGTTTTAGTTCCCTACTCAAAAGCTCAATCGCATATATCGAAACCTTTCTGAGAATATATGCAAGCATGGGCTGCTTCTTGTGGTGCGTCATCACTTTTCGGAGGCTTGTTTCAAAGCTACTACTAATCTCGGTGTATTGTCTATCAACAACATGATCAACATACAGTACAAGTTTATCCAGTGTGTTGCGATGACTTGGAAATTGACTTTTTAGTGTTGCATGCATGCCCTCAACCCTGTTGGTCGTAGTTTGGTGAAAGTTGATAGTTTTGTTAATCCAGCATGATACAAACTTTTCACGGTACGGATCCAACCAGGATTTCTTCATATAATCAAAAACCTCTAAAATTAAAAAAAACGTAAATAGTCAGTTTTTGTTATTATATAAAATTTGAACATAATTATGTAAGAAATACCTACGTTCACGGTCATCTTCTTTCAGCTGTGCTTCAAGGTTTTCCAAGTTATACCTGTATATTTCCTCGGTCGTAGAGTCGCACAATAACCAAAAACTACGTACGAATTCTTTCCAATCCTTGTCAGAGAATTTCTTCTTGATGTTCTTATTAATATTTTGTTGAATATGGAACCGACAAAGATACTTATGCGCTTTTGGAAAAACTTGTTCACACGCGTTCATTAGCGCAAAATCCCTGTCTGTTAAAATCACGCGCGGTTCCATACATCCTACCAGCATAGACTTGATCCTCTGCAACACCCATAGGTAGTTCTCTGACTTCTCAGCGGAAATTACCGCACAAGCAGCCGTAAACGATTTGTTTGTCGACGTCATGCCTACGACCTGAACAAATGGCAGGTTGTACATGTTCGTTTTGTAGGTGGCGTCAATCATTAGCACATGCGGGAAGGCACACCACATAGTGAATGAATGTTCGTGAACAAAGAAGACATCTTCAACTTCGTTCGATATCTCATTCGTGCGCATGTAATAAGTGTAATTTTTTTCGAGAAGAATGCTTTCAAGTTTTTGCATCGGAGACTTACCGACATTTTTTTCGGCGTTGATCTTCTGAACAGCGTTGTGTATATCTTTCGGAATAAGCTTTCTAGCCGGATTGTTTTTTGTCAGCGTTCGCCAGATACTTTGGTTAGGAATGTCTTGCTCTGCCAGCTCCTTAACCAGTTTTGTATCCTCCGAAGAAAGCCTTCTCGCATACGCGTGACCCTCTAAGTTTTCAATAGGAGTGTGGTTATGCTTCGCCTTCGTCACCTCGATCCTCCAAACACTTCCGGATGATTCCGAAAACCCGATCATCTCGAACGGGCAGCCTATTTTCTTGCTACCCGTTTTCCTCTGTGTAGCTATACTCTTATGCTCCCCACCAAAAGTACATTGAAACCAAATCTTGTAATTCTCTCCTCTTTTATTCGACCTCTTAGTCACAATGAGGTAACCGTTGTCTTTTGCCGTGTCTTGTACCCAACGCACCAACTCTTTACGTGACGAAAAGGTCTGCGTCGTATCAAACGAAAACGTAACCGGGTAACAGCCTTCCTCGTCAACAGACACATCCCCCGGCTCACCATCGTCACCGAGGTCCGAATATACTTGATGTTCAAAGTTGTGCTCGCCACCGTAACCGAAATTCGAATAACCTTGTAAGCTCTGTTGACAACCGTAACTGTCGTTTGGACCACACTCCTGCTGTACAAAGCTGTACTCGCCACCGTAATCGAAATTCGAATAACCTTGTTGTGCGTAAGGGTCCTCCACAGGGGTATTCAAATCCAGCGTCACCGTGTTATCACGATAATGAATGCCAGATACAACCTCTGCCTCCCTCAAGTTGGACGAGACCGGTTTCTCATACGAGTCAGAAATAGCGGTCCCCTCGTAAGAATCAGGAACAACTGTCTCGTCAGAATATTGACCGAAAATATAGTTGTTTAACCACGACATCGTTTTTTCAAGAGATGTAACTAATACAGCAAAACCGCGCGTTATTTTGAAGAAACACAACGGATGGGGAATAAAGGCAATACAAACCTTTGATCTGAAATGAATGAAAATGTATGAGCCAGTGTCTGTGAATGAAGATGTATATCGACGGAATGCTATCAGAGGTTGCTTTTAAAAGGTAAAAAGGGTGAAAGTTGGGGTCGAAGCGCCGCGCTATGGCCAAAGCGCGGCGCTTAGGGTTAACGACAAAACATCATAATCAGCTTTATGTCTGTCAAACAGTATCGAATGTTTCAAACGTCAATCGAAGCACGTTTTGTCGATCGAAGCGCCGCGCTTTGGCCATAGCGCGGCGCTTTGGGGTGTGAAAATAATTTTGGGCGTGTGCAGCTAGCATGACCCTATCAAGTTATGAACTATTAACATACCCAAACATACAACTTCCAATGCAGGATGTACAAGCAACCACAGCACAACTGCTTCAAGACACTTTGCACTTTAGAATTACGTGAAGATGTAGGGAAACTTGAAGACCGAATAATGCTCGAATCTCGAACTGTCCCTCCAAATTCGTTTTCGCAGCGAAAATAACGGCTTTTCAATCTGAATCAATCACCATCATCATCATTCACAAATCTCAACTACTCAATTCATACAATTCCGAATTTTCAGCCAGTTTCTGTTGATCAGTTCATAATCATTTCGATCTCAATTGTAAAAAGTTGGTTAATCGATGGAAGTAATGAGTGTTTCCGTTAGTTCTCCAGTGTTTAGGGCTTCCGTGTTTGATTACTGTGTTCCGATTCGGAAGAAGACGGTTATCGATCGGAAGTTTGTGTTTAATTGTACGAATTGTTCTTCACTCGAGGTATAAACTGTTTTTAGATGTTGTTTTTGACCTAATTTTGTCGACTGAATGTGTTTAGTTTGAGGAATTTTGATAACTGTGTGATTGAGGTTGGTATGATAGTATCAAGCGTTGTTGATTCATATAGGAATTTAGTAACGGATTTAGCTATTATATTTGTATTTATAGAACATAAGTGAATGAAGATGTGATTAGTTTTTAAGTTTTATTTAGATTCAAAGTGTTATGATCATGTAAAAGTATGTGAAGATTTACTAATATGTTGTGAAATGTGTAGTTACTAGTTAACTACTGTGAAATGAAAGGAAGAGCTCATGAGAAAACTTCGAAAAACCTTTTAAAAAGATTTCTTTAATTATTTTTATATGTTACTAATTTTTGCAGAAGTTAGAAAAATATAAAATACATGTAGATTGACGACGAGCTATATATGAATAGTTCACAAGTTACATAATTACATATATGTAGCTCGTCGATTTACATATATTGTGTTATTTTTTATTTATTTTACAGTACTAACCTTATAATAAAAGAAAGAAAAAAATTGATTGGTTGATAGTAGTTTTCTTGGATTTCAAGTTTTTAGGATTTCTCATGAACCCAACTCTTAATGAAACTATATAGTTCTGATTAGCTTTTTTACTTAACAACTGTTAGTGAGCAAATCCTTCTATGTTGTTGTACAATTATTAGGTAGCTGCTGACAAGCCAGAATTGTTAACTAATCTGGTCAAAGATGTTGACTGGCCGTCTCCAACCGATGAAATCCCATTTTGGAAGAGGAAGTTTCACACTCGTGATGTCAATCCCGAGATTCCTGTTAACATAGAGAAAGATTCTGATCCTTTGCATGTTATTCACGTGACTGCCGAAATGGCACCAATAGCAAAAGTTGGTGGTCTTGGTGATGTCGTAACTGGGTTGGCTCGTGCGTGTTTATTACGTGGACATAAAGTTGATATCATGCTTCCTTTTTATGAATGTATCCAGAAGGACGACATTCAAGAATTATCATTATTGTCTACATATAGTTCATATTTTGATGGAAACTGGATCCAAACCAATGCATACAGTGGACTAGTTTCAGATATTCCAGTTATACTGATTGAACCAATGAACCAATTCTTTAAAGGTGAAGATGTGTACGGAGGTTCATATAATGAGCTGGAAGCGTATTTATTTTTCAGCCGCGCTTGCCTTGAATGGATGCAGGTTTGTAGGTTGTTATACACATTTTTTTCTAGTTCTGATGAATTGTATATCTGTGAAATATTAAACTCTAGAATGAAAATAAATGCTTACATCTTTCAATGATTTATAATAGAGTAAAATGCCATTGTCGTCCCTGAGGTTTAGTCAGTTTTGCGACTTTCGTCTAAAGGTTTGTTTTTCGCATCTGGATCCAAAAGGTTTGGAATCTTGCTATTTTCAGCGGGCTCGTTAACTCCATCCATTTTTCTCCGTAAAGTCAGGGGTATTTCCGTCTTTTTTTGTTAACTAAAGGGGAATTCGGTCTTTTTCATTTTATGTACAAGCATTTAGCATAGTGTACAAGTATTCAAAATACCCTTAACGGAGAAAAATGACGAAAATACCCCTAACTTAACGGAGAAAATGGCAAGATTTCAAACCTTTTGGATCCAGATACGAAAAAACAAACCTTTGGACGAAAGTCGCAAAACTGGCCAAACCTCAGGGATGAAAATGGCATTTTACTCTTTAGAATATTATCTATGATGTACTGAATAACTTTTATACCCGTGTTTACATAATTACACATTACCTTCAAGAAATCTGAGAAGAGTTTTAAGTAGCCATTGATTAAATGCAGGTGACTGGAACGCAACCCGATATTATACATGTACATGAATGGCAGACAGGTGCACTGCCACTGCTCTACTGGGACATGTACTGTTATCTTTCACTTCATGTATGACCTTATCTTGAAGCTGCACTCTAGTTTGTTTTTTTTTTCTTTTTCATTTTGGGATCACTAAAGGTTTAGTAGAATCCTTTAATTAATAAAACTAGAATTTGTACTTTGTAGAAACCAAGAATAGTATTGACAATCCACAATATGGAGCATTATGGGGAATGCAGGTATTCTCATTATTATTGCCCTGTCTGGCACTTTTGACACATGCATAATAATGTTTTCTGTGTGTACTTTATTTGCACATACTTATGAATTATGATGTTATAATTGAACATGCTTTGGTTCTTTGATGGCAGACAAGAGCAGCTTAATAAGTGTGGCCTTGATGGGTCTTTATATGCAACTATTGACAAGGTAAGTTATAGTATTTATTCTGTGTCATTTGGTCTCTTATAATGTTTTCATTACTTTCTTTGTTACCAAATTGCAAGTAAAATTAGTCAACTTTGAATTGTAATAAAAAGATGCCCTATTGGGTTACTTACGAGTAAAAGTGATTTTTTCTGTATTTCTCATATAACAGGCGATTGATGATCGAACAATTGGCCATAATCCTGAAAGGCTGAGTTTATTGAAAGGAGCCATTGTGTACAGCAATTCAGTAGTGTAAGTAGTTTTTGGATTTCTGCATGCAATTCAATGTGGCTAATATTGTAGATAACTACATGCTTATTTAATAGTTTTTCACCATGGTGATTATTTAATAGTTTTTTCAATATACTTATCAAGGGAATTACTAGAGTTGAGAAACTCTAGATTACATATATGTCAAATTGGACAGATAAAAAGTCAATTTCAAACAAACAAACAAACAGAAAAAAAAAACAGGGATCCCAGGGTGATTATATACTGTCACTTCCATAATTGCATCACTCAACTACTATGAAATATATGTATGTGTTGACTTTTGAAAAACCATAATTAGTTATTATGCTTCACACACACACACACACACACACATATTCTCTGTGTTCATGACAGATTACTATTGCTTCTTTTTCCAGTACAGTCTCTCCAACTTACCTCCAAGAAACACTTTATTCCGGATGGCTTGCAAGTGCTTTGATAACAAATCGTGACAAGTAAGCATATTGGACACTTAGTTTATTCTACTCATGTTTCCACTTTGACACTTTGTTGAAACCGGACACGTATCATCATTTGATGCAATAACTATTTACATGTTTTTTTATTTTTTATTTGAAATTATTTTAATTAACTCATTTCTCTTTTCATACACGGTGCTTGGGTTGCATATTGGATTTCCAGTTTACTTCATAACCTAACTGTATAATCATCATTCACTGTAGATACCATGGTATTCTAAACGGGATTGATACTGTTATGTGGAACCCTGCTTCTGTTGCTTTCTTGCCTGCCAATTATCATGGTAATATTCATCTTGTTTTTTGTCCATATTCCTTGTGGCTAACCAAATAAATGCATGGTATTCACATAAAGCTTAAACATAACAATAAAATCACAAAAAGGAATCATTTTATTGGTGTGTTATACCTCGTGTTTAAGAATTTTAACACACGCCACCATCAAAGGTCATACAGACTATGTAGCGATAAATAGCGGGATTTCAGTTTTTTTTTTCTTTTTTTTTAACTATAAATAGTGATTAAATATAGCTATAAAATAGCTGGTGTTTAGGTTTTTGTTAAATATACATGTAAAATAGAGTATATACCAAGGTATTTTGATAAGTGCAAATAAATTTTTTAATTTTTTTTCTAGTGTATCACTATTTATAAAATAGTGCCCACTATTTATCGCTATTCGCCATTAACAACTCTGGTCACCATATCACGTATAGAATGAAAATATTTTGCGCTCAGGCAAGTAAAAAAGTAGATACACAACCAAAGACTCGCGTATCTCATGGAGTCATAGTTATATGAGTAAAATTTGATCTGACATCACTATAGAGGTATAACACACTTAGAACAAGGTTAGTTACGTGATATATTTTATTTTATTAATGTAATTTTTAACATAAATGTAATGTACTAAGATTTTGCCCATTTAATTAAGCTAAAAACACTGATGGAAAGAAAGTATGCAAACAGTATCTCCAACGAGGGCTTGGTTTAGCCTTTGAAGGCAGGGCGCCTTTAGTTGTTTGCATTTCTAGATTGGTTGCTCAAAAAGGTCTTCATCTAATTAAACATGCAATCAGTCATATTGAAAAACATGTAAGTTTGTGGAAATGTTATTTTACTACTACTTTTAACATATTCACACTGAAATAGAATATTCAAGTTAATATGTGGTCTTCTTCCTCCTTTATATAGGGTGGACAGATGATTGTGCTGGGAAAAGCTCCAGATGGTAGGGTTCAAAGTGAATTTGAAGCTCTAGCTAATTTGGTAATATTTTATTTAACTATATATTCCTTGTTTTGATATTAAAGTTAAGAGTAAAATGCCATTTTCGTCCTTGAGGTTTGGCCAGTTTTGCGACTTTCGTCCAAAGGTTTGTTTTTCCGCTTCTGGATCCAGAAGGTTTGAAATCTTGTCATTTTCATCTGCCTTGTTAACTCCATCCATTTTTCTCCGTTAAGTCAGAGGTATTTCCATCTTCTTTGCTAACATAAAGGACAATTCAGTCTTTTTCACTTTATGTAAAAAGACCAAATACCCCTTAAAAAGACAGAATTGCCCTTTAAATTAACAAAAAAGATGGAAATACTCCTGACTTAACAGAGAAAAATGGATGGCGTTAACGAGCCGGATGAAAATGACAAGATTTCAAAACTTTTGGATCCAGATGCGAGAAGACAAACCTTTGGACGAAAGTCGCAAAACTGGCCAAACCTCAGGGACGAAAATGACTCTTAAATTTATCTAATCGACCATTGCGTATATTTCTTTTTCTAGCACAACAAAGGTTCTGCAATCCGAATCCTCTTGATGTATAGGTAAAGTGTCATGCATAAATTCTCCTACAAATTATGTTTAGAATTTGTTACAATTTGAAACTCCCATGTATTTATGACATAATATTTATGTTAATTGCAGCGAGGAGCTGTCACACATGCTGTATGCTGGTGCCGACATGGTGTTGGTTCCTTCTATATATGAGCCATGTGGACTTGCTCAGATGATCGGAATGCGCTACGGATCAGTAAATCATTCTGTCCAGAAAAAAAAAACATTTTTTTATTATGGTATAATTATGTGCAAACTAGTGTAAGCCGTTGTATGGTTATTCAGGTACCAATAGTACGGAAAACTGGTGGTCTTGCTGACACTGTTTTTGATATGGATGATCAGTCACAACCAGAGATGGCTAATGGGTAATCATTTAAATTACATGGAATTAGTCTCTTAATATGTTTACTTAAATACAACAGTTTTTGGTTACCTTTATAGTTAGCTATGCAGTTAATGCGGTAAAATATCGGATATCAATCAAGGACCGATATTTGAGATATAGGTTATCTCGGTGAGATATTGGTGGGATATCGGTTTTTTATAATATAATGCAGAATTTATATATATAGCAATTTAATACTAATAATTCAGTGATATATCGCTGATATATCAGTTATATCGGTGATATATCGGTTATATCGGTCAATATCGGCGAGAATATCAGTACCGATAATCTGACCGATATTTTACGAGGAGACCGATATAACCGATATCTCACCAATATATCACCGATGTTAATTGCATAGATAGTTAGTTTATATTTTTTTCTTTTTATGATTACATTCTTGGTTAATTACTAGCAGGGGCGGAGACAGCATGTTAGGAGCCGTAGCACGGGCTACGGCTCAAAGTCGTGTTCGTAGTGTTTCGCAGTGTTAATTTTTTGTTTTTTTTTTTCGATTTTATATAAAGGATACCCCTAAAAAACTACGAGGATACCCCTATAAAGGATTTTATATAAATACACCGTAATTTTTTTTTTTGGGATACCCCTGGTTTTAAAGTCTAGCTCCGCCACTGATACCCCTGGTTTTAAAGTCTAGCTCCGCCACTGATTACTAGGTTTAAATCTTTTATGACCCACCAGCAGTTTTGTAACAGTCGGTAGGCGTTAATCGGTCGGTGAGATACCGACTAGCGATTAATCGAGATTAATCAGATTGAGATTTTTATATGTAATTCTTAGTTTTATATATAAACACACAGTTTTATATGTATTTTTTGAAGTAGACATGTTTTAACCCCGCGTTGACCCATTTTTTTAAGTAATTGGAGGGAATTTATAAGGTTTGGTCGTAATTTGGCTGAAATCTGGCCATAATTTGGCCGGAATAGGACCACCGTTGACCGTCTAGCGATTAATTGGCCATTAGTCGGCGACTAATCGGAGCCTAGGCGGGATTTTTACAACCATGCCTACCAATAACCGGCTTATTGTGCTGGGCAGGTGGTCTTGTAATGTTTTAAAAAACAGTGTATAGCTGAAGTTTATAAAAAAAATGCCGCGAATAGTATTCTAAATCATTTCATACAAACTCCTAAAATTTCTTAAAATGCTGTTCCAAAAAAAAAACCTAGAGTTTATAAAAGACTTGCTAAAAATCCTTAAGCTATTGAAAATATGTGAATAGTATTCTAAAGCATTTCATACAAACTCCTAAAACGTTTTTAGTCAAAAAATTAGATCATTGTTGTAATGATGTTTTTAATCATAACTAACATTTCAACTTTTTGTCTACTTTTTTCTTAAAAAATGTACAGAATTTTATCTACTTTTTTCTTAAAAAATGCACGGACGTGTTTGCAGGGCCCTCCACGCCCCAAACACCATCCCGTGGTGATATATGCACGGCGTTGCCCCTTGGGGGCGGCATAATTTTCATGGGTATGGGGGCACGTTTGGGTTGTTAACTTGGGGTTTGACCGAGTGATTTTGTGGGGCAGAATTCTCATGCTCCCTTGCACCGCCTAGGTGGCGTACACGTGGCAGGATTTGCCCCCTTGCCCACCACACCGTGTAGTCTTAATTCCACAAAAGAAAGCAAGTGTATTTCTTTCCAAAATGTTATTTCTTTTTCTGCACAAGGTTTGTCTTTGAAGGGATTGACGAAGCTTCTCTAAGTGGGGCTCTTGATCGCGCATTTTTCTATTACAAGGAGAGTAAGTTTGCATAATTACTTCATATCATACCATTCATTGTTTTTGTATCAAGAATTTTTGAACATTGATCTTGCCAATGTTTTATAAACCGGTTTTTAAAACCTTGGATCTTGCTTACATCATTCATATTTTCCTTTCGTTTGCAGAACCAATCGAGTGGGCGAATATCGTTCAGAAAGTTATGCAAATTGACCACAGCTGGAACAAAACTGCTAGCAAGTACATTGATGTATACAACTCAATAAGAGTAAGATGGTGACCACTTGAATGCACCTAATCAATTGTAAGTGGAACAAAACCAAGTTCTTTGCGCACAATAACTCGATGAGTAAAGATGTCAAACTTTACATAAATCATGTGATGTATTAGTTAAGTGGTAAGTTTGCAAGTTTAGGTAACTAATTTTTAGTCAATCCTCTATTTTAAAACACGTAATCAACATTCCGGTGCTGACCCGATTAAAAAACTAAAACCTTAAAATTGCAAAAAGCTTCATTCATTCTTTACTTGAGAATTGAGATTGTACACTTGTTTTGGGGAGCAAATGAATTAGCACCCTGCAATAACCCCAAAAAAAACTTCAAAACTACATTAAAAACATCTTCGAGCATAGCCTCGCCACCACCTACCTCTAGAAACAATGAAGGGATGAAGAAATACAAGGCTGTCCAAAGTCAAAGAGTCAACTCCCATACTTTTACTAAAACGAAGGGGTTAATCATCCCGATTATCGATGTCAGTCCAAACGCAACATTATCTTTCACAAATTCAAGCTTTGCACGCGAACTTACAAAAGTATTTACTGTGCTTCCCTATGTTCTCCCACATGGAGAGACTCCGCAACTTTATCAGCAAGTTGCGTTATTGAAGTATCGTTCACAACACCCGGCATAACTTCTGTAAAATCCCGCTCTTTAGCCTTCTTTTCCTGCAACTCTTTCTCTTTCTCATCATAGTAACCAAAATCGTCTAATATTGACGTACTCGCATCATGATCTTTGAATATTTTCAACATCGCATTACCCTCTTCTCGTTTCACCTACTCAAACAAGAGACACAGAATCACAAATTTGACTTACACAGTAACGCCGTGACGTCTACATACAGAATAAAAGAATATGCATGTGTAAATAAATACCTCTTGTGAATCCCTGCTATGGGTGACAGGTTTGTTGTCATTGTTTTCGAGAATAATATGTCTGAATCGACCGTTGGGAACATCCTTAATAATGTGCCATTTGACCCGAAACTGACCACTCCATCTGTCCTGCTGCCAGTATTCTGCATCGTTCACAAAATCTACGGGTCCGACCATTTCAGCCACCCCACAAAACTGTCCACTAGCATTTACCTATAAATATTTTTTAATCATTAGAAACTCAAAATGCCATTGATTGGTTGTGTAACCTGTGTATGTTTGTTTGTTTAAGACTCTTACCGAAAAAAAGAGGAAAACGGGACAGGTGGCACCGGATTCCTTTGCCTCTTGATAAGCGGCATCTAGTTTTCGGTTTCCCAATGGGGTACTGGCCCAGACGCTGTACTTGATACTTTTATGAACGTTTTCTTCACTGAACGACTTTATTACAAAGAACTTAGCATTGTCGTAGGTAGTAACAAAATCGGGTCGGTTGTAAAGCTCAAGATCAAGCCTAGAAGCAACGTCGTTTTTACCGTCAGCAGTATTATTATTATTATTATTATTATTATTATTATTATTATTATTATTATTATTATTATTATTATTATTATTATTATTATTATTATTATTATTATTATTATTATTATTATTATTATTATTATTATTATTATTATTATTATTATTATTATTATTGTTATTTCCCTTTGATTTTGATGCCCTTGGCCCTCTGTTACTGGTAGTACCATGCGATTCACCAATCATGCTAATCGCATCACGTTCCCTATTTTTCCCGCCTTTTTCGGGCACGAAACGATTCAGGTGACTAGCCTCGCCATGAAACATGGAATTACTATTATACCCTTGAAAAGATCCGCTTTGTGGGTATCGCCTTGTGGAGGAGCCGGATACCGACCCGTATCCATATGTTGTCTGCTGCTGTGGAATCTAGAAATCATGAGCATTAGGTTGAAGGCACACGTTATACATACATATATTGAAAAGATAAAATAGTAAAATCCAGAAATATATATATTTAGTTGACAAACCTGATTAAAAATGTGCTCATATGAGCCATAAACGCCAACTGGCGCAGGGTATAAGGCTGCTGATGTTAGCGGAGGTCCATAGCTACTTGTATCTGAGGTCATCGATCGATTCGGTGCTGGGTCACCAGAACCGATATCCCCAGGATATTTGTAGAGTCCTAGATTATTATTTCCGCCATATTGCACATAATAACCAGATCCCGGACCCAGAAAAACATTGTCAGAGAAAGCCTCTTGAGCACTGTTAACTGGCGAAGTCAGATCGGTCGGAAGATGAGGAGAAACAGGTTGTGAGTAGAAATTTGGGGACATCGGGACTTGATGCGGTGAAAACAGCTGACCATCTATCATTATCGGAGATATAGGGCTAGCAAGTGGAGAAAATTGGCCATATGCCCCTTGGGCATCAAACCCGTAAGCAGGGTGAAACAATAGTGACGCATTATCATTGTACATAGCCTACATCATGTAAAACAAACATAGTGATGAGAACATGTGAGTTCAAAAGTAAAAAAAAACGTAAAGAAAACCGTATTTATTTTATTCTCACCGGAGGCACAATTTGCAAGTTATTAACATAACCATAGTTTGAATAGTCTCCCCATATAGCCGAGCCATCATCATAACCTATAAGACCCATATGACTGGTTAGAGATTAAACATAATCCGAACAGACAAAATCATAAGATTGCATAATTAAAACCGACCCTAGGCATCTGTGACCTTACAAAAGTGTATGTCACACGAAAGTGCGGAACTAACCTCCATAGTAGTAGGTCTGTTCTTGAGGAGTAAAACTATTTGTTTGGTTCACAGGGTTCGGAGCCCCATTTGCTTCGGGTTGGTTGGAAGCGTTTCTTATGGGCCCTGTGATAGTTGCATCCGGAGACAGATTTGGAGGAACGATCCTTTCATTTTTGGGAGAAAGTGGCTGATAAGACAAATAAATTACTGCTGAACACATATATAAAAAGAAAAACCTGTACAAATGGAGATATGGAATCGAAAAGCCAAAAAGTACCTTATCTGCGTAGTTATCGGGCACACGCGCATCACCTGGTAAAGGAGTCATAAAATGTAGAGTCAGTAATCTCACTAATTAAGATGGAGCACAAGTGGTCCAGGCAAGATACCAAAACAAAATAATGGTTACAGTTATAATAACTTGACCATGTCATTATGCTGAGATAGTACAACAAGCCAATCAAATTCATTCAAAGTGATAACTTGGCTCATTACCCAAGCATTCAAAGATGACCACAAAAGCACGCCCGACGTCTACCAAATCGCAATATACCAAAAAAACATACATTAAACTAAAAAGCCCAAGAGCGATATTGAACGACATAACCGATATATCAATGAATTAGTCCCATAGTAAAATATCGGTGTCAAATATCAGTCAGAATATCGATACCGATATTATCGGCGATATTGACCGACATAACCGATATATCATTGAATTATTGGCGTTAAATTGCTATATATATAAATTCTGCATTATATTAAAATTACCGATATCCCACCGAGATAACCTATATCTCAAATATCGGTCCTTGACCGATATCCGATATTTTACCGCATTAACTGCATAGTACGCGAGACGTCGGTCTATGTACAGCCAAGCAAGCTTTATGTACTATGGCTCTGGCTCATCATGATATTATCTCTCTTTCACAAACTGATAATTATATATATATATTTTTTTTAAAATACACATCCACATAACAAATAATTAATTTCATGTCACTGCAATAATACCACATTGACCAAACCACAAGTCAAAGTCAACCCCCCCCCCCAAACCAATAACTTGAACCCAAAAATCACAAATTCAACCAAAGAACCAATTTTTTATTTTATTTTTAGGGCTACAAACACCAACCAGATGCAAGATCTGAAACCAAAACAATGATCTCCAACAACCCAAATACCCAATTGCAATACAGATTCAAATTTCACCCAAATCTTGAAAAAAAAAACCCTAAATCACAACAAAAACTTGAAATTGAACAAACAGAAAGCCTAAATTCCCAAATCGCATAAAACAAACCAACAAACAACAACAATTCAAACACACATAGTACAATTAACAATCAAGCATAATCAACACCGAAAAAAACAATCAATAACACAAACAATGTTGAGAAAAACAACAAGATCAACCGTTTCCCCTATAAATCAACAAACAAATTCCACATTATTATTATTACTAAATAAACGCACAAAAAGAAACAAATACATACCCGAAATTGAAGCAGGAGAGACTCGATCTTTTCCCTGTTGACCTTTTTCTTCCATGGTTTTTTTTTTTTTTTTGGAAATTGCGTTTAATCGAATCAATAAATTGAAATAAAATTAAAGAAAAATGGAATTGGAGAATTAATATTGAAGAATCAAATTCGAATTCCTGATATGATCATGAGTATAGGATGAATAAATTATTGGGAAATCGAAAAGATTGGAAATTGAAAGGGTTTTAGGTTTTTTTTTATATATAGAGACAGATTTATGTATGTATATATATAGCACACGCATGTACCCGCACTTGTGTGTCTATGCATAATTGCATATGAGAAAGAGAAACTTCTCGCTCTTTTCCTTTTATTTTTTAATTATGTTTTATGTTTTTATTGGAAAATATTTGTTTTTATGTAATGTTTGATGATTGGAATCAAATATTGTTTTTATGGTCATGTGTCTAACTGACTATTTATTATTATGGTATTTATTGTTAGGAGTTAAATACTTAAATGTGATTTTAGTTTCTCTAGTTTGGGTTATTTTGTTTATTTAGTTTAAAGGTTTTATTTTTCGTCTGTGAGTCTAAAAAGGTTTTACTGTTGTCATTTTATTCCACTAGGTTAACTTCATCCATTATTTATGTTAACGAGAAAAACAATTCGATCGTTTTATATAGCTGAATTGCCCTTCTAGTTCACAGAATTACATATATAATGACTGAATTGCCCTTTTCGTTAACAGAAAAAATGGATGAAGTTAACCCAGTGGACTAAAATTGCAACGGTGAAACCTATTTGGACCCACAGGGGAAAACTGAAACCTTTAGACTAAACTGGCAAAATGGTCCAAAACACAGGGACTAAAATGGCATTTAACTCTATTGTTAGCCACATTGTTTGCAAAACTTTTGATTTTTTTTTTCGGCCAACGAATAAAAGCCGGCGATCTGGAGTAATCCGATGACAAAAGGCGACCCTATATGTACGCGAACGCAAATAGTGTTGAGTAGCACAAGCCCACCATCTCCAATTTCATGAAAAACCCACCGCTCGGTTGGGATCAGATTCGAACTTGAGAACTGTGGTCATCGCAAAACAAGTTTAGAAATTCACTAATAGCCCCGTTCTTCACGATTTTATAACTCAATACGACAATACGTAAAGATTTTTTTGACAAGAAAATTAGTGGGGGCCGGGAATTTTGAGGTAAAATAATTTGTGGGAGCCGGAATCAACACTTAAAAGTTTTCGAACAGAATACTGAAAAATTTAGACTACTGAGTAAAACATCGACAAGAGTCGGGGCAACCTCTGACGCCCAAAAAGCTACGACCCTGAATACGTGGATAATCAAAGATTTAATTTATCTTCTATCAATCCTATAATGTAACACCTCGAAAATTCACATCCTATAATGTATTGACACGTGTCATAAGCTTGAACGTGTGAAATAATACTCTAGAAGGACTAAAGTTGACAAACATGAAAAGCATGTGAATATACGTGTTCAAAATGTCAACAGTGAATAAATATACTTCATATTAACCCTACATGATGCTCATACCTTCAAACGAATAAATCATGGATCATACGAAGCTAAAAGTGAGAGATTACAAACTACAGGGGCTAAATGTGTCAACATGTTTAAGTTATACCTCTGAGTGACCTTTTGACAAATCCGAAGCTTTGTAATGGTTAATTATGCTCACTAGAATACACGTTATAAATTTCATAAAGTTTCGTTATCGTATGAGCAAGTTGTGATCAAATTCGTATGTGAGGGGTTAAAACGTCAACGTTGAAAGTTAGGACTTTTCGGGTAACAACAAAGTTAACCGGGGACTTAACAAAATGGGTATATGTCTTGAAGCCCCTAAACATCAATTTGGAGGGCTCAAAGTGCAAGTAAATGATGTCTAAACAAAGTTTGAAGAGCCAAGGACCAATGCGTAAAAAATCAAAAATACAAGATTTGATCAGGAGGGGCCTCGCGCTACGCGACGGCCCTGGGGGGGGGGGGGGGGGTTCGCGTGCCGCGAGGGGTAGTCTGATACGAATTTTTTTGTTTCTTGTCTGCCCTTGTGCTTGTGATCGATTTTCATCCGATTTTCCACATCTTTCTTGGCCCCTAGGCACCCCCTAAACACTTAGGGACATGTGTTGATGATTCATGGTCCATGTTAGACTTGTGTGTCAACAATTTGTGGTGATTTGATCACTATATAAAGCCATGAAGTGCAACTCATTCTTCACACCTTTCTCTTGCACTTCTGATCATTCTTGGAGCTCCAAAGCAGACTCAAGTGGTCATAATTCGTGCATAGGACTCTTGTAAGTTTACTTGACCTTTCTTAATTAAGTTTTAGCTTAGTTTTAGCTTAGAAGTCAAACCGTCGTAATTAACGGTTGACTTTAAGATTAATCAATAATGGTCCAGTGATTAGTCGAATCAAAAGTAGTTATAAGTTGGTAATTATGTGGGTAATAAACCCTCAAAAGGGTCCCCCCTGATTTCCACTCTAACTAGGTCAAATGTCGGGTCAAACTTGCTAAGAAAAAGTCAACAGGATACTTAAATTCTAATTTTATGCATAATTAGCAATGTAGAACATATACAACCTGTTTGATCAGTAATATAACTTGGTAATTAGTGTAGGAACATGTCTAAACATGTTCAACCCGACAATTTCCTATTTAGACCCGGTTCGGAACCGAAAGTCGCATAGTTTGACTTATACTTTGACTTTCAGTTCTGACCCGTTTTGGTATGATTTAGAAATACCTAAGAGCTTCATTTGGACCAGGTTACATGCTAGTATAACCCTCTGTGATTATACACCATGGTTCATTAGTTAACCGATTAATACGCATGATTCCGTTAATTGCTCATATGTTGACCATTATGCCATTTTCACCTTAAAACGTGATTTTTGGAAATGTAAAAGAGTAGAAACTTTACTTACTGATATATAAACTTGTATGCAAAGTTTGACATCAGTTTGAGGTGTAGAATGAGAGTTATGCTCATTAGCGTAAATTGAAAGCTTTGTGTTAATTAAACGGCGTAATTAGTGTATAGCCTAGTTAAGCCTACTTTTTAATATCAAAATTATTACCCACTGATGTAATATATTATTTTGGGATTTTTGAAGATTTTTAATCAATTTTAGGCTGAGCATAACTCATAGTCATAGGCTTAATCCGGTAATTGTCGGTTTTGCCCTCACGGGCCATAAAATGAGTTTTACATATCTAATCGACTCCAAACCTTTTACTACTGATCACATATGATAAATAAATTATTTTAAGCCTTCTGGAATGATAAAAATATCAGCTTTGTACATAGAACCCGTAAACGGCTTCTAATCGCCTTATTAAGCGTTTTTAGCGCATAGTATGTACTAAGACTATTTTTAAACATACAAGGTTGATACCTACTGATATTTTGGGCAAATTATAATATTTTAACACTAAGCAAAAGTTGCTTAACTCAGACTTCAGTTTTGAGCTTTACGGCTTATGTGAAATTACCAAAATGCCCATACGGTGCATAGTTTGGTTATAATTGATAAATTTCACATATATACTTTACCCTACTGTTATAACTTAGTAAACTAAGTATTTTTGCTAATTATATCAGACCTGTAACTCAGGTTAATACTTAGACTCTTTTATAACCTTGAAAATGACCAAACTACCCCTACGAGGCATAGTTTGTGTTCAAATTCGTTTCGGGCATAATAAAAGACATCCTACTGATGTCACAACATATTTGAAGCATATTAACTTAGGAAACCTGTAAATGGCTCATATGTATACCCGTTACGCTTATTACGCGTTCGGTTCGGTTTGTGTAACTAGTTTACATAAATTAGCCTAAACGGGTCAAACCTTATCGGTTTTATCTCAAAATTCAGAGTGTGTATGAAATACCCATATTAAACAAGTCTCCGAACTTGTTGGGTCTAAATCACATTCTAAAACGGTCTGCGCCCTATCATGCGTTTGAACCGTATCTTTCGGTAAGACTAACTGGTCTAAGCGTAAGCTTAATTAAAGACCTGTTAGCATTCTAATTGGTTATTTATACCATCATTCCAGACTAGAGCCTTCCGGTAAATTGTACCTACGCTTACTTAAGTGAATACAGCTGAGTTATTATAAACCGTGCTATTTAAGACAGGAGCTAGCTCAGGTAAATACTCTTAACTTATTTTCCCTATTACGGGCTTGGGATACGGTAATATAAATACCGCATGGTCAGGTATGGGATTCAAAGACCAATAAGTCGAGAAATCCAAATAACCTGTTTTTAATTCGTATTGCTTGACTGAAACATTGGGGATTAATGCGACCGTGTCCTGGATATCCTTGGCTCATTAAATGCAATGGCCACGACCTAAGCACGGGGTGTAGGCATACACCTGACAGATGCTATATGCTTATTAATTAATTATACCCAATAAGGGATTCCCAATAAGGGAATAGTGGTGTGTTGATTAATCATGAACCGGCATAGAACCGGGCCCCGTATGTAGAGCAAGTTATGTAAAACTGATAACATGAAATATAGTTTGTCCCAAGTGAAAAAGATTAATTTTGCCTCTGTGCATTTTAATCAAGTTATAAAAGATTAATTCTGCCTTGTGCATTTTAATCGAAGTGTCGAATTATTTTTGTGCCTTGTGCACTTAAACCAATTTTCATAAACATTTTTAAATGAGTCGGTTGAGTGTATTTACCAGTGAAAACTGACGTATTTTCAAAAGTCTAAGTGACAGGTACAAGTACGTAATAGGCTAGAAGCTGCTCAGGACGTTAATAAGGAACCTTGCAAGTTCTAGGCGTCTAAAGTCTGTTGAACAATATTTGTATTTTAAGATCCGCCTGTGGATCATTTACTTTCCGTTGTAATACTTGATATTACTTTATATTCGGATTGTAATATAAATTATCTTTTGCTTCCGCTGTGCATTTATATTTGTGTTGTTTGACTATGATAATATTAACTACGTCACGATACTCCCCACCGGTGACACGTGGAAAGTCGGGGTGTGACATATAAAGAAGAAGGGGTCAAATGACCTTTTTCTAGGTATTCATATCACATTTTATCACTTGTTATCGTCAAATTCATTTAACGAATTCAGCCTTTAAAAAAATTAGTAATCATGTCAAACTTACAATTTATAAAAAATGAAAATTCATTTTCTTTAAATATTAATAAAAATCCGATCATGTCAAACTTTCCATTTTTTATCAACAATTTTGAAATTCAAAATTTCCAAATCTCATATACAAACCTTTATTCAATTCTAATAAATGAATAACAATATAACTAAATTTAATTATCAACACACAATTCAAAACTTTCAAATTCAAATTAAAATCATGTCAACTAGTTCATTTTTGAGTACATATATTAACGAATTTATATTATATTATATTATATTATATTATATTATATTATATTATATTATATTCAGTAAATGTCATCCATAGCAAAGCTAAGGTAGGGTTTGAGAATGTAAACAGTCTTACCCCTACCCCGTAGGAATAGAGAGGCTGCTTCCAATGAGACATCTGACTTGATAGAATTCTAAGTATATAATTATATTATGAGGCTGGTTATCATACAAACACTCTAATCGTGCATTATGTACGCTATAACATCAACCGTACGATCATCTCATTAAAAGCGCGTGTTTAAACAATTAAATTAATCAAATTAAAATTAATAAAAGAAACCGGCAAGGTTAGAATCGTCCATAGCGAGAACAAAACCCCTGATTATCAGCACACAAAAACTCAAAATCATACCGTAAAACCCAAAAAATCAAAAGCATTCTCCATTGCGATTTCAACTACGATTCACTGCTACTCTCTCATTGCGATTTCAACTGCGATTCCATGAATACTGAGAAAAGAAGCAAGACAAACAACGACAGACCACAAGCGAAGAACATGAATCCAGGTATCTATTTACATTTGCGATTTAAAGTGTAATATACAGGGGCTTTAAAATCAAATGCGATTTTGTTTGTTTATTAACGTTTTAACTGAAACATATAGTTTTATAACATTATATATTGATAACAACTTCAATTTTGCTAGGGTTTATTGCAGGTATATATATTTATTAGGTTTTGCATTTTTTATGCACTTGTCTTAATGATACTGATGGGTGTGCGATATCATATAGGATTTTGTTTTGGTTTTAATGACATTTGCGATTTCATATGATAAAAGCTAGTATGTAGAAGTTTTTTTGTTTTAGGTTAAATTAGATTTGCGAATTGATATAAAAACAAATGCGATTTTATATGAGAAGTTAGTTGTATTGTTTAGGTAATGCTTATGAAAACAAATGCGAAATCATAACTCATAAATGCAAATTGATAAAATAACACATGCGAATTGATATCTAACACATGCGAATTGATGACTTAATGTGCATGATTAACTGACAAATGCGATTTGTTAAGTGTTTTTAACTTAGCTTGCGATTTTGTAGAAATAGAATCTGATGAAGACTTTGAAGGACCAATATCAACTCTGATAAAAATTAAAAAGAATAGAAAGAGATTGGTGATTCAAGAAAGTTCAGAAGATGATGAATTTGTTAAGCCACCCCAAAAAAAGAAAAAACATGAGAAGAAAGAAGATAAGAGGAAATCAAAGATACTCACAAAAAAACATTCAAAAAAAGGGCAACAACCTAAAACAGAACATAGAGAGTTTTTCAAATACAGCAATGAAGCAATACTGCTGAGATGCCAACCTAACTCATATATGGATACTGTTAGAAGATTTTCAAAAAAACAGATAGATGATGTTAAGGATATGGGGTTTGGAGCTATTCTTGATATCAACATCAACCATATTTCGACACGATTGGCATATTGGCTAGCAAGAAACTTTGACGAGAATTCCGATGAGCTAAACTTGGGAAAACACAAAATAAAAATAACATCGGACACAGTTTTTGAAGTATTTGGAATACCAAGAGGGCCAAAGAAGGTTGAGATAATAGCCGATAAGAGGAAAGTTAAAAAGCAAGTGAAACTTGAAAAAAGTCAAGAACCGGGAAATGCTGTGAGGGATACATTCATCCACCAGTGGGAGGAAAACAGGAGAATTACCCATGGCTTAATTGCAGATACAATGGAAGATCAAAGAGACGGAGGGAGCCTGTTTAAATTAAACTTCCTAGTATACTGGATGACGTTCTTTGCGGAGATTACAAAGGCAACACTTGCAAATGATAGATGTTTGCTTGGTGTAGAAGATGTTGATGAAATAAAGAATCTAGATTGGTGCTCATTTCTACTCGACACCTTACGTCGTACACGAGCAGGCTGGAAAAACTACAAAATACAGTTTGTGGGACCTGTTGCCTTTCTTACGGTATACATTACTACATTTAATAACACATTTAGAATACTATTTTGTTTTGATATATAATTAAATGATCTTGCGATTTATACAGCTTCTGTACACGCATGAGTACAACAAGAGGCTTAACTTGTTTGAGAAAGCTGTGGAAATACCGCTTATTCGTTATATCACATCATCGGAGATTGATATAGTCGAAGATAATATTTCGGATAACGGACCTCAATGGATATCAAGTGAGAGTGAAGAAGAAGAAGAAGAAAATGAAGAAGAAAATGATGAGGAAAATGAAGAAGAAAAGGGTCCTTCAACGGAAGATTATACACTACGACCCCCGGTTGACACCACAATAAGCTACAAAAGAAGAACTACGCATGGAGTACAAAACAAAGAAACCGGGGGAGAGCCAAAAGATAACGAGAACATTGATAATTTCATGGATTTCAGTTTTGAAATCCATGAAATGTCTCAGTTGAACCTTGAGATGGGAGTTGGAACACAAACACAGAAAATGATTGATTATTGCGCCACTCCTGTTCAACTTTCACCATCCATATTCTATGACACAGCCCAGGAACAAGAACGAGAGGCTTCAAGAACCCACAAAAAGGTAATCGCAAAAAAAAATTAATTTCAATTAATCCATTCATATTTAACATTTCAATTATTAGTATATTAACTCAAAAAATATTTACAGAACCTGTTAAAGAAAATGAAAGCAAATGTCAAAAAGTACATTAAAATGGTTCAAGATGTTCACGAGATGAACAACTTAGTTTCAGAAGCAAGAACTAAATGTTTTTGGGATCCGGAGATTATGGCGGCCTGTAAGCAGTGGGATGAGACGCTTCGGAATAATCCCATTTGTGTGCCGCCTGCTTCGGATCAAGACCATGAAACTGCAACCTCTCCTGTTCATCAAGTTCCTGAAAATCCAGCTTCAGAAGTTCATCAAGAAGTTACTACAACCGAAGAAGGTAGAAAGGATGATGAAGCTCAAAAAGTAATATCCAGTGTGTTGGTAGAAATGGCATCAACAGGTAAAACATGCGAACTCAAAATATTAACACATGCGAAATTAGTTAAAAAAATACTATTTTTATGCATTTGCGAAACCAATAAAAACACATGCGATTTAGGTCAACAACACTTCAAATATGATTTCGCACGCGATGTAAATGTATACCTTGCGATTTTGATTATAAATGTATTTACATTAAATAATTTGTATCTACAGGTGTACTGCAGCCAGATGATGGAGGAGTCACAGACACCCTTCTTGCAAACATTCAAACTGTGGAACCGGGAGTATACACTTACCAACAACCTGCCAAAGGTAAAAAAAAACACTTTATATTATGAAAAAATTAAAAAGCACAATTAATTGTATTTCTTAAATTATTCTGGCCTGCAGAAATTGCTGAAAACGAAACTGTTGTCGAAGAAACAGTTAACCTTTCAGAATCTACCCAAGACATTCAACAAAAAGTTCCAGAAAATGTGACAGAAATGGAAACAATTTCTTTAAAAGAAACAACACAAAAAGACCCTCCACCTACCGATACGGGAATTGAAGTTGAGAATGAACCGGTCGTTGAGAAGGAACCGGAAGTTGAATGCCCTCAGGTAACGGCTGAGGAATTGAATGAAGTTGAGTTGCTTTTGAGCCTGGGTCCCACCATGGAAGAAAACAAGCAAAAAAAAAACAACTAGGGGGAGAAAAAACACAAACCCAAAGCCAGTTCCAAAACAAACAATACCAAAAGGGTTAAACGAACTGCTTTATAAGACAATAGAACAAGCCAAAATTCGAGCTGAGAAAAGATGTAAAGAGCTTGGAGAAAAATTTTGTTCCCCTTATTGTAACAGGGTGGTAAACTTGCACGAAGCATTATTGACTCAAGAATTGAATGTGATTCGGTATACATTTGCAACATTAGAAGACTTACAGTAAGTAAAATACTTATATCAAAATAACAAACATCTAAAAATATGTACACACAACCAAAAACTAATTATATGGTTTATGTCTGGCAGAGAAGAATTTTACCGATCAAAAACTGAAGTTGCAACATTCAAAGCTATATTTGAAAGCTTCTACAAGGGTCAATACGTAGCATCGAACGGAATAGATGCATTTGTAGATATTCTAAACCTTGAAGAGAAGAAAAGGGATAAGAAATCATCACCATACAGACTCTTCTTGTTTAGCACAATGATGGTATGTTTTCATACACATTTTGTTATTTGAAAATTCTAAGAGTAGACGCATATTAAATGATTTCGCACACTAATTATAACTAAAATCGCATGTATTATAGAAGAAATTTCCCTGTGAAACATTTCTCATAATGATTTAATTTCGCATTTGTTTTATGTACTATTCGCATGTGGGAAAAAATCCATTGTTTGCATTTCTTATACTGTTGTAATTTCGCAAGTTTTATATACACAATTCGCATGTGAAAAAAAAATCCATTGTTTTTAATAACTTTGATTCTAATTACATAACAGCCGGATATCATGTACGACGAAGAGAAATACACAGACGACAGACGTCTAAAAGTATTTGCCTCAAATTTTGAAGACATCATACAAAAATATGAGGTAAAAAAACTTGATTCGGTTGACTTGGTTTTTATTCCGGTACTTCAAGGTGACCACTTCTATGTCTTGTGCTTCCACTTGAAAACCGGCAAAATTGAGCTAATCGACAATTCAGCAGCTGAACAAGAGTTTAAGGAAAGATACAAGGGGCTTCCAGACACACTGGTAATACAAAAACTTATACATATACATGTTATATATTATGTAAAAAGCTACTAACACAATGTTGCTATGTTACAGAGAAGGGTATTGGTTTTATACCTACAAAAGGCTTTAAAACCAACTCCGGCTATCGAAGAACTTTCAAAAACGGTTATCGAAAGAAAAGTTATGGATTGGAGGACAAAGAATAACGGCATCGACTGTGGAGTGTTTACAATGCGTCACATGGAAACATACAAAAGGAGACACAATACCATGGATGACCGGATTTGTGAAAGAAGATGAAGTAAACAACAGACAGCAAGCACAACTACATCTCCTAAGGCACAGATATCTCAGCAAAATCATTCTATCCGAACACAATATCCACCGTCAAAAATAATTAAAAAGGCTAATGCTTTCGATAAAAGGCCAGACAAACAAAGATATATGAAAGATTTGGATACGATAATCCCAACAAGGATGAGTGTGTATTTTGGGAAGGAAACAAAGTAAACTTCTTTGATGATGGATTTATGTTGAATATTTAAACTTGTTAGTGTTTTTTAATTTCGCAAATATCAGTATTTTTAATTTCGCATTTGAATTTTTAATTTCGCATTTGACAATGAATTATTGAATTTTGGAGTAAATATGGGTCTATTAAAAGGCCAATACAATTCCATTATACAACACAAAATGCGAATTTATTTAAACATGCACCAACAAAAAAACAAAAGTTCATTTAAAAGGATGAAAGAAACTCCATTTTCATCTTCATCGAGCATCTTAAGACAGTTATTGCATCAGCCAACTCTTTCAACTGTTTCTCATCCCTCTCACCCAAATCCACCATAAACATAACAGCAATTTCTTTAAGACTACTCACTTGCATCTGAGATAGCAATTCCAGAATTTCTTGTCTTCTCTTCATGTTTTCTGTTACACGAGAGATGTTGGCCTCCAACATCTCTTGACATGACCGATCCTCTTGAATTTGTTGCTCAATCCTTTTCCTCAAATCCTGCTTGATACTTGGTTCAGAAGAAGATGATGTTGGTATATCTGTCATTCTTAATAGGATGTTTGAAAAGAGTGTTAAAAATATAAAATATATGATAAAAATTATTGATATGAATTATTGAACTCAATTATTGAACTGAATTATTTGATTTCAATTATTGAGCTGAAATATGAAACACACTGTGCGAAAATAAAAATAATTATTATTAAAACTTGCGAAATTAAAAGTTATATTTGATAAATACTTTAATATTTGCGAAATCACATACTTAAAACATGCGAAATTACAAAAAAATTAAATTTCATTGTTTGCGAAATGTCTAATTTAAAACTTGCGAAGTTATACAAAAGATCTATTCTTAACTACCTGTATTATGTTAACACAATACATGCGATATAACCAAACAACACATGCGATATGGTCACCAAACAAAGAAAACCATAAACAACTTATCTTTAACCTCATTACAATCTAATAAAATGAAAAAAAGCCTTCAGATCAAATAAAACCCAAAACTCAACATAATTAAACTATTGACGAATCCTAAATTACGAATCCAGGTTCAATCAATAATCAAATCAAAAACCCTACAAATCGAATTGATACAAACAGAAATTAATTGGACGGTTACGAAACGAAATCCATATCTGCTTCCTAATTGCCGGAATTCCCCCTAAGATGATCGAATGAATTGTCTGATATACCCTTAATTAATTAAATTGAATCCGGACACGTGTATGGCTGTGGGTATCGCGTACATAATGTACGATAAGGAGATTTGTACGCTACTCTTTACCATTATATTATTCAACTTGTGTAATACACTTATACACGTGTTTTTTAAGACATGACATTTTTAGTATTAAGTATATAATTATTCAAGTCGTGTATAGGATTCTAACGTAGTACAACAATATATTATGTTATTTTATATTTTATATTTTATTATGACTATTTTGTAATTATTACTGTTACTAAAAATTAATTGTTGATCATAAGTGGTTAAGTCATGTGCAGATAACAAAAGAATAATACAAATTAACAACAATAAATAAATAAAAATAAAACTTTTCCTTATATTTGTTTTGTGATTTATACATCACGAAAATAGTGGGTTTAACAATTATTCTCTTATGAGTGCTCACACTTTTTGGTGTAAGATTAAAATAAGATTAAAATAGTAAAATCATTTTAGTTGAATAAAAAGAAAGCGGCGTATGCTACTCGGTATGGGGGTCGTCCCCATACCGTCCTGGTCCGGCGACGGATGGAACACCGTGCCGCCCCCCCACGTCCCGTCCTCAACGGCTGTAATCCGACGTTCTCGACGCACACAAAATGACAAAAATGTGGGGACCATTCTGGCATACGACCGTTTGAAAAAAAAAATTTAATTTCAGAATTTATATTAATTAAATAACGGCCATAATTCAAAAAATCCCCCAATTCACTTCCATTTTTTATAAATACTCACCTCTTTAACCATTTTTTTCATAACTTTTCACCCTCTACCACCTCATCTCTCTCACATTTTATTACCACTCTTCCCTTTTTATAAAAACTCATCATATTTTATACCATTTTTTACCCGCTACCACCCCATCTACGTAACGAGTACACACATCATAACCTACAAGCGGACTTGGTGGAGTACATTTGGAACAACGCTCAAAACGAACCCGACCACGACATGGAAGACGAAGACTAGTAGCTTATTTTAATATATTAGGATATTTTTAAGTTTATTTTTTTTAAGTTTATGTTTTTTTTAAATTTATTTTTTTAAGTTTAATTTTTTTTTTAAGTTTATGTAATGTTTTTTAATATTAATGAAAATATTTTGTTACTTTATTTGTTAAATGTTAAAAAAAGTTGAAGATTAAAAAAAATAAAAAAAATATAAAAGTGGTGGAGGACTATGACTAGGACCATCCTCCCATGCCTTCTAGTTTTGGAGGATGGACCATCCTTGGGAGGACTATGACGTGGCGCCTACGTGGCGGATCATCCTCCAAGGATGGTCCATCACCATACCCACTAGCCTAAGACCGGTGGGTATGGAGAAGATAGTCTCTTTGAAGACTACCCGCCACGTAGGCGCCACGTAATCACGGGAGGAGGAGCATCCTTTTGGGGACTACCCAAGGGTGTGGGGACTACCCACTTTAATAAAAAAATAATATATATTCAAGGAGAGAGAGAGAAACAATGAAAGGGGCCCACCACACTTTAATAAAAAAAAAGGCTGATTCTAAACACACCCCCCTCCTGATTATACCCCTCCTTGTGAGAGGAAAACTGCCGGTCCCACGCGGGCCCCACCTGTAAGTATGTGAGAGGAGATGATTGTAAAAAGTAATTAGGGGGTGTAGAAAGTAGCACCCTAAAAAAACCCACATGTGCCCCGTCTCCTCCGGCTCTATTCCGACGCAAGTGACGCGACGCCCCTAAGGGGGCCGGTGTGCGACGGACCGAAAAAGGGGGGACGGCCCGGTGCCGAACCCCATACCCAATGGTCTAAATGTGTACATGGAATTAAAATAAGATTAAAATAGTAAAATCAATCATTTTAGTTGAATAAAAAGAAAGTGGCGTACAAATGTATACATGGAAAAGATGTTGGTAAAGGTAGTAACTTAATAACTTTTCGAATGGATCTGTGGTGTTTAATGTAACATTTCAACTTTCAAGTATAGATATATTATCGGTTAAATCATGAATAGTTATAAATACATCATTTGTGATGGTTTTGATGCACCATTATTAATCCCAAATGATTTCATACGTTTTGCACGTAAGAACGCCTTTGTACTATATTATATATTAGATGAGAAACTCGTGTATTATATGAGTTGAATAAATGACTATTAAATAATTAACAGTTAAGATTTATGACTTGTAAAACGATATATTAATATAAGATAATAATAATTACTATTGTTAATTTAGTTATCTTTTCAAAGTATTAGACCAAGAAACATATATAAATAGGTGAAATAAGAGAATCTAGAAAAAGAATCGTAAACTTATAGAATTGCGATACATAATACAACCGGTTACTTATTTATTAAAAACCAAGTTATAAACCCGTATATTACACGGATTAAATATAAAAAAAATCTTAGATTGAATAATATTTTAATTTATAAATGTTACAAATCCGTATATCACACACATAAAATATCTCGAAAAAATGTGAATCGTATAACCCAGATCACATAGTTAATAAAGTGTAATAATAGTATAATCTAATTATTGCGTTTTTCAATTAGTATTAAGATAAGAATGGTTTAGTAAAAAATCTAATTATTGTACTTTTTATTTTACGATAATATTTAATAAAATACATTGTATTTATTTAATAATATTAATTATATAGTGTATCCTATTATGGTTATTAACATATTTAAATTAAATTTATTATATTAGTAAGAACGAGGATTAAAAAATATTTTAAAATAGAGTTAATTATTGTTTTCGTCTCTGTGGTTTGTCAAAAATCACTATTTTAGTCAATTAGTTTAAAAATTGCGATTTTAGTCTCTGTGGTTTCACTTTCGTAACCATTTCAGTCCCTGTGGTTTCACTTTCGTAACCATTTCAATCCATTTATTTTGTTAGTACAAGGACTGAAATGGTTACGAGGTGGACTGAAATGGTTACGAAAGTGAAACCACAAGGACTGAAATCATAATTTTTAAACTAATGGACTGAAATAGTGATTTTTGACAAACCAAAGACATGAAAACAGTAATTAACTCTTTAAAAAAAATGCAAGTCTAAAATAAATAAAATGGTTACGAAGGTGAAAAGACAGGGACTGAAATCATAATTTTTAAACTAATGGATTGAAATAGTGATTTTTGATAAACCAAAGGCATCAAAACAGTAATTAACTCTTTAAAAAAAATGCAAGTCTAAAATAAATATGTTTTATCAAAATAAAAAATGGTGGTGGGACCGGTTGTTAAGGACGTAAGGTATAGCGCGGCGAAAACGTGTAATTGTGAGTGGAAATGAAGGGCGAAAACTTAGGAGAAAAAGAAGAAAAAGGGATAAAAGTGTAACATCTATTGTTAAAGTAGGGACGAAGGAAAGTTTTTCTTGGGGACGGGGTTACCAAGAATATACCCATCTTCTTTTATTTAATCAAATCATATTGACTATGCATACAAAATTTCTCATTGATTAAACTTTTTTATTGACATAAATATATACAAAAAATATTTAATTACAGAAACATATTGACCCATTTATGGTAGTGTAGATCATAGTTTCTAACGGTTTTGTAGCCTAGTAATATAAGGTGTTGCCGTTCAAAAAAGGTAATTTAAGGTGTTAGGAAAAAATCCCTTTCGTCATTGAGTTTGAGATTAGAGGTGTTCAAAAAGCTCGCGACTTGTGACTCGCTCGAAAGAAGTTTGGAAAAAGCTCGACTCGAAATCGGCACGGTTGTAAACAAGCCGGCTCGGCTAGGCTCAATTTGTAAACGAGCCGAGCCCGAGCTAGGTCTGACTCGGTTCGTGAGCTCGTGAGCCGGCTCGAACTATAATATTTCGTATATATTAATTTTAATATTTAAGTGTATTACTCTAATTCTAGAGCAGTAACATCTTCTAGCCATGAAAATGTTCCTATAAATATGGTTCAGTTTGATGATGTCACACCCCAACTGATGGCGGAAACATCAGAGTGAGACGAAAACGAGATTTCTCATTACACACAACACTAAAAGTGACAATTGATCGAGGGCCAAAATCCCTCTTCACCCATTCGCCCTCAGAATGTAATCAGGTTCTTGGGGATCAATCGCACACTACCAGGCATCTAGGAGAAGATAGAGATGTGGTCGGAGCTTTATCTTCATCTAAATCCAACGAAAGGGTGGTGGCTAACTTAAACCTTGAAGCTTTTGCCCTGGAATCGATCGCCGCTTCAGGTCCTACTCAAACGGCGCATGAACGTGCCAGTACAGGTTTTGTAGAGGCCCTTGGATCTTGGTGCAAGCGTGTTACCGAGGAAAGCAGTGCTCGTGAAAGTCTCTATGTGGCTTCAACTGTGAATGGTATTTCCCTTGCTACTGATTCAGCGATTAAGTCAGGTAATCAAGCTCTGAGCAACCCTAATTTCCAAGGAGATGCTTCGGTGGTAGATGCCCAGCCACCCCAAAGTCCGATTAATGCTGAAGGCCCTAATAATGTTGTTGAGATTGATATGGATTGTGGGTTAGCCTCTCCTGATGGTAGGTTATCTGGGGAGCAGCCGATTCCGTTATCGGAGACAAATGGGGGAGTTGCTGATAGGAAAAATCAGCCCAGGTATGCTCAGTCTCCTTCGGCCTGGGATGCAAATAAACAGGGGAGGAAAACTTTTGCTGAACAAATCAGGTTGAATAATGACTGCGAAGACACGAGGCTTGAATTCCACCCCCCAGCCGAGACTCCTGATGGGCGTAAAAGGGTTGAAATTTCTCAGGAAGACTTAAGGTATTCAGCCCATTCTTTTGCTTTGCACCTTTACGGCTATTTCCTAGGTACGTCCATGGATTTTAAGGTCGTAGAATCCTGTATCAAAAGATTATGGAGGATGTATGATATAGACGTCATCTCTAAGAGCACGACAGGTTTTTTCTATTTTAAGTTTAAAAGTGAGCAGGGGATGAATTATGTTTTAGAGAATGGGCCTTGGATGGTGAACAACATCCCTCTGTTTCTAAACCGATGGGAACCTGGATTATGTCTAGACAAAGTTGAACCATCGATGATTCCACTATGGGTGACGGTTGATCATGTTCCGTTGGAACTATGGACCGGAAAGGGGTTAAGTAAGATTCTTAGTGGCATTGGTTACCCTCTATTAATGGATAGAGTTACTAGGGAGAGATGCTCGAATAAAGTTGGTAAAATTGGCTATGCCCGTGTTCTTGTTGAAGTTCCAGCAACTCATGATCTCCCCAGTGAAATTGAAGTCTTGTTTCCGCAGCTGCATAATAGGCCGGCTAAAGTGGTAAACCTCAAAGTCTCTTACCAATGGAAACCGCCTAGGTGTAACCACTGCAAAGTGTTCGGTCATGTGGATCAAAAATGTAATAACTCTCCCTCATCAGAAAAGGAACCGACTGCTAATACTGCCCCTGCTATGTCTCAGCATATTTCTAAGGCTGGTGGGATCTCGAGCTCGTGTAAGGATACTCCCCAACCACCTGGGAATGTCTGTGGGGATACCCGTGAAGATCCTGTTTTTGTTGATGTAGTTAGGAAGAACAATAAGAGTAATCCAAATCTGAATAGCAAGACAAAGAATCAAGTTAGCTCAAAGAAGGGTAATCGAGAGAAAACTTCAGTGTCGGTTGCAAAAGAGAATGGTAGGAAAAATTCTGCTGAGTCCCCTGCCCATGCTGTTAGTCCAGCTACAAAGGGTCCTACTACTAGATCCGCTTCAAAAAATCAGAAGAAGAGCACCGGATTCGACTTTAACCGAGCAGTGAATGGGTCTGCCCAGAAGTCTCCTAAGAACCCAGAGTCAAACCAGAAAAAGAAGAGCAACATGGATGTTGATACCCCCCCGGTTTGTACACCTAATCGTTTTTCTGTTCTTGATGTTGAAGCTAGTTTCCGATGTGGAAATCTTGTCGAAGATGCTTCTGATCCTTGCCCGAATGACCCGTTTAATCAAAACTATAATGCGAGTAATGCTTCCTCTTATGCTGGTACGTCCACAACGGGTCGAGTTTTACCGAAATGGAATACGTCCACATCCAACCGTGTCACTCAACAGGATGGGGTTATAGAGGATATGGAAGAGTCAGATGAGGATAACGGCTATGACTATGGTATAACCCAAGCTCAGAAAGATGCCATTCGGAAAAGGCTTACTTCAAAATCCCAAACAGTTCCTGCTGAAGAAGCGAGCAACTGGGAACCGGGTGAAAGGGACTATTTTGAGGATCTTTGTATGGAGCTGGGTTTGGACCCGGATTTCTGCATTGAAGATGTCGGTGAAGATATGAGTGGCACTGCTCGGTTTTTTTCAAGCCTTGTAAGAGACCCGGTGGTTGCTAAACCAAACTTTCGTAAGTAATTTATGGTCTTCGTCTGTTCTGTTTTGGTCGTCTTGAGGGGCTGTTTTAGATTTTTTTCTGTCGTTTTTGGTTGGTGGTGGATCATTTATCTTGCCACTGTCTTCTTCCTGGTTCATAGTTTTGGTCTGGATATTAATTTTGCTCATCAGTTGGGGTCGAGTTTGGCGTTTGTGATTTGGGATTCTACGGGTTACTGTGGCCGATTTTATTTTTGTTTCTGGATTTGCTGCAGCTCTGATTCTGAAAAGCATCCGGGTTTGTTCGGGTTCCGGGTTTGGTTTTGTTTCCGGGGCTTTTACGGTGCCCGGAATTATTACAAATTCTGACTCTATCTTAAAGATGGGCCTGGGGATGTTTTGTTTCTGGTTCGGGAATATCCTGATCCTGGTTTTCAGCTGTTGTATGGGAGTGGCAGGCCTCATAGTTCCTGGTTAAATTGCCCAAGTAGTCACGTTATTATTTGGAACAATTTTAAGGGGATGGGCTGTTTTTATTTTCTACATAAGTGGAGATGTGGCCTGATCTTTCGTAATGGGCCCCAATGTCTTAAGTCAGCTTATAATTCAGCCTATATTTCGGTTTGGTGGCCCAATATTTTGCTGATCGGTGCTACCTATGGCCTATGTAGGCCCGTTTGCTTCTGTGTTGGTCTGGGCCGACTTTTGTCCTGAGGTGCTGATGTTTTTATTTAGTTAGTGGGCCAGCTGGGTTGTCGTAGTTGTTTTTCTGGCTCCTGGGCTTTTGCGAGTATTGGGCCCAGCTTTAGTTTTAAGCTGGGTTTGTTTGTTCCTGTCCAGCCGATGACTCAAGTGAAGGCCCATTCTAGTGGGTTGTTTTCTAATTAGTTTTTTGTTGTTTTAGTGTAGCTTCTTGGTAGATTGAGATATACTGCCTACTTTCTTGTCGGTTGTGGTCTTGTTAGTAGGTTTTATATTTTTGTCTTTTTTTGAGGTTTCCGAAGCCTGTTTCGGTGTGTCCTCTTTTAGGAGTTTCGGGGGTATGCCCCTTTAAACCTGTAACACATCTTTTTGGAATACATTTGCCGGGCATATGCTCATTTATCCAAAAAAAAAAAAAAAAAAAAAAGTGACAATAGAATTTAAATAAATTGGTTTCATTTCATAACAATTCTCAAGTTACAATACTAGGAATTTAAATACAACATAATTCAAATACAACAAAACAAATTACAACATGGTACAAAATTTGATACAACAACATAAACTAAGATTTCTAGATGTGGATCTAAATCATCTTCGCTACGCCCAATTTTAATTGATCATCATCCTGCAATATATTAAAATACATGGTTCAATACAACGTATTGGCGAGTATACAAGTTTTGATATATAGCATAAGTAATAAAATTTAAACGAATCCACATGGAAAACTAATTATTCAAGATCAACATTTAACTGGCATGTGAACAAACAAGTCAACCCAAAGTTTAACGCAAGTAAAAGACTTAACATGATCTCACGTTCACGGGCGGTGCGTTACTCTTATAGCGCTATACATGTTAAGGGTAGGCTCGTACGAAGTTAATGACAAGTTCAACACAAAACGTACAAACTCAAATTAAAGTATCAAGTATAACGTATGCATGAATGTATTGGATTGTTTGTGTATTTTGTATAAAAGTTTATGAGTAACTGTGTAGGTTAATAGATAAACATATTGCACCCAAAATATAAAACAGAAAGAGGGTGTTCGAGTATACTCACAGTTTTGCTAATTCTTCGTTAGAAATCTTGCGGCGTAGTACAGGAACCCCAAGGTTACCCCACAGGGCAAACGAAGGCGTGAGTTCGAGTTGGAAATTTATGTAACAGAATTAAAGTACTTAGTATAACATGAAAGAATAAATAAACAGAAAGTATATTCTGTTCGTGCACTTGTCCCGACACTGAGTTTATGTGTTTTTACGGGTCCTAGTTTGCCCGACAGAATCAGTGACAAGGAACACGGAAATCAGAATAACGAAAACTGAAATACGAATTGTTCGGACGAGAGAGTCTGGGACGAAAGTGCCATTTGTATGAAAGGGACTGTTTGTGGATAGATTCTCGTTTTGAACGTTTTAACTATTAAACAGTTATGTCCGTGATTTCTGTTAAGTTGTTTAGTTATAATATTAGTATGTTAGTAGTCCAGGATAATCAGAAGGTTCATAGAAGTCATGCATGGAGGTTTAACCTCATTATAGTTCACCAAAGCATAAATCAGTTGACTGACTGGTTTGTCATGAATACGGAAAGGAAAAAACAGAATGTAAAATAAACCAACAACCAGACAATGTACAACCCAGGTGTACCAACACGACATAGAAAGAATTAACTAAGTGTCGGAGGCTGGACAAGGTTCACTTGTTCTAGGTCTAGGAGATTGTTTGGGTGTTCGTTTTACGAGTTTAAGTGAGGTGGTGAGTCTAGATTGAAAACCAAGGTTCCCACAGAACACACACTGACATTCCAGAATCATTTATACTGAAGATAGTGACCTGGATAGTCATTCAACACTCGAAAATCGTCAGAACTTAGTGAACAGACGCATTCAGACGAGTGGGTCTGCCATTTTTACGAAATGGGACTGTTTCTTAGGTAAATCAGTTCGGTTTTTTTTAACTTTATATTACCTACTCAACTGGAATTGGCTTAATACTTGAATCCACAACTATTGCCTTAGCTTGTGAGCTCATAGAACCTCAGATCCAGCTGAGTTCGAAGTTAGAAAAGTTTGTTTAAAATGGTTTTGAAAGATCCACCTCACTTATCAGCTTGGTCCTCAATGATTTGAGAGTTATTATCAGATTGCTTTTGCAATTCTGAGAAACCAGCAGAAGATAGTGGAGGGTCTTGGTAAAAGTTTATAAAATCAGAAGAAAATAGAAGAAGATAGACGAAAATCAGATGTTTACGAGCTAAATACCCACTTAGAAGTGACTGAGATGAGTTCTAAGTGAATTGCTCGAAGTTGGATTGAGAGAGAATTCGGAAGTTGAAGATTTGAAATGAAGGAAATGGACTTGTATTAATAGACTGGAGGTGTCAGTTTGGGACGGATGCGCACTCGGACGAATGGGCCAGGCCCATTCACACGAGAGTGCCAGGCCCAAAAGCCCATTTTCCAATTTTGCTTGATCTTGTCGGTTTTAAGCGTATAAGTGCAATGTTTAAGTGTTGTGCATAAATAAAGGTATGTATAAATGTATTTTGCATGTATAATAAGTATGAATACGCATGAATATGCATGTAAATGGTATCAAGTATGTATGTAACACTAATAATCGACAAGTATTTATGAATAATGAATAACACAAGTATAAAAAAGATAGAATTTTCATTATGATTCAAGTCTCGGATTACAACGTTTGGAATGAAATATGTATACAGAATACTACAAGTTTCCATAAATGGAAAGTACAAGCAACTTGCTAAAAGAGGAAAGTTACAAAAAGCGTGGCGTTACAGTCTCTTCTCCTTTAGGAAACTTTGTCCCGAAATTTAGGAAGATGTAACGAATAGGTGCGGATACTTAGTCTTCATATCACTTTTGAGTTCCCAAGTAAATTCAACGCCACGCTTTCCTTCCCATCGTACCTTAACAATAGGAATTCGACTGCGCCTCAATTGGTTGACGCCTCGATCCATGATCTCGACAGGTTTCTCCACGAAGTGTAGAGTCTCGTTGATTTGAAGATCTTCGAGTGGAACTTGAAGTCCTTCTTCAGCTAGACATTTCTTTAAGTTGGATACGTGGAAGGTAGGATGAACATAGTTTAGCTTTTGAGGTAGGTCTAGTCGGTACGCTACCTTGCCAATCCTTTCGAGAATCTTGAAAGGACCTACGTAGCGAGGAACGAGTTTCCCTTTCTTACCAAATCGAACTACACCCTTCCAAGGGGATCCCTTGAGAAGTACACAGTCACCAACGTTGAATTCCAAAGGTTTGCGACGCTTGTCAGCGTAACTCTTTTGTCGGCTTCTGGCTTTTAGCAGGTTGTCTCGAATCTATAAAATCTTGTCTGTCGTCTCTTGTATAAGCTCGGGACCGGTGATTTGAGCTTCTCCGATCTCGCCAACAAATAGGCGAACGACACTTACGACCATACAATGCCTAGAAAAGTGTCATTTGAATACTCGCGTGGTAACTGTTATTGTACGAGAATTCGATCAAAGGTAAGTGCGTATCCCAGTTCCCACCAAAATCGATTACGCAAGAACGAAACATATCCTCTAGAATTTGGATAGTACGCTTAGTTCTACATAACTTGCGCGATCATCGGCAGCTCGAGAGGCCACAGTAAGCACAACTACTGCCCCGTCAAGCTCAGCGGAATTCAAGATGGAATTCGCAATCTGTCCAAAGAAATGAAAACAGATAAGTAAAGAGTTAACAATTCAGATAAGGGAAAAATGGAGAAACTCACATGGGCAATCCCATAGTTCTGAAGCCAGTCTAGGTTATTGATAAGGGGCTCCACTGTCGATTGAACCTCAGCGTAATTATCCTGAGCTACATTCAAGGCCGCTTGGCTAACCTTGCGCGCCTCATGAGACTTAGCTTCTTCATATCTCTCTTTGAAGTCTGCCTCAGACTTCGTCAACTCTTCAACACGCACCTTGAGATTTGTGATCTTAGTGCGCGCAGCGAACATCCGCTGATTCTCCCTCTCACAAGCAACACGCCACTTGCGGCGCTCTTCAGCAAGCGTATCCTCGCTTGCCTGAAGTTTCAATTTCACACCTTGGAGGCCCCACTCCTTCGACTTTTTTCTCAAAACCGAAAATAGATGAAACCGAACTGAAATAAACAAAAACTGAATTAAATGAACCAAACAAACAACCGTCAATCTCCTTTTCATATATTTATACTTTCATTTCATGTATTTATACCTCAATTTCATATATTTCTAAGCAAAAATTTTAGTCCAAGTTTGGTTTTTGCTATTAACCTGAAATTAAATGAACCAAACAAATAACTGTCAATCTAACCGAATAAACCAAAAACCGATTGGTTAATGAAATAGACTAACCGTTGACTTTGGTTTCAGCTTCGGTTAAGGATTATAACCGAACCACCAAACCATGCACAACATAATGAAATGGATTGCCCAATTACTTCGCTTTTGATGTATATCTATCACAATGATGTTACAATAAATATCACATGAATAAGAAAATTATTATTTTATTTATATATTTAACATACTTCTATCATTTATTATATGTATTTTTATATTTACATATATGAAAAACCAAATTATTTGTGTAAAGAAACTAATTTACATATGTGTAAAGAAACCAATTTACGTATATGTAATTATAAAATTACATATGAAAAAATGATAAAACTACTCTTAAACCACATGGAATCATAAGAAATGATAACAAATACCCTTAAACAATGTTAAATATAAAAATATATAAGTAAAATGATTATTTATTATGAGTTCTGTAAGTTCTGCAATTATTTAGAGTTCTGAAATAATCCTTACTATATATATATAGAGGGGTGGGGGAGGGTGTTCAATCACCTCCACGAAACAACCCCCCCCCCCCCCCCCCCCCCCCCCCCCTCCATATCTTCATAATCTCAACCCTTAAACCTATTATCACATACTAAACGAGTGTTTTTATTTTTGTTATTTTATTGAAAAGAATAACCACATCGAAATACAGAAATAGGGGTAGAAACCCATAAACAAATTACATAATGCAAAACCATTCCATTTTTATATTTATGCAACTCTACTAATCAACCCTTGTTCCATATGATATAAATGCACCATCTTCAATCTTTATGCGGGTAAAGACGAATAGGCAGACCCTTGGCCGGGCTAGGCATCGGGTTGACCACAATCTGCTCATCAGGAATCATTTTCTCCCATTTGAACTTTGTTACAAGATGATGCATGAACACGAGTATTTCTAGTCGAGCATACTCTTTTCCGGGACACATTCGTGGTCCTCCTCCAAATGGCACAAACGTGTATGGCGCAGGTCCCTTACCTTCAAATCTTGACGGGTCAAATTTCGTGGGTTCGGGGAAGAACTCAGGGTTCTTGTGGGTTGAGTTTGCACTCCAATACAACTATACAAAGAAAATGAAAAGTTTGTTACAAAACTATATAAAAATGAGATTTTTTGTTACATTGTATGTTAGATAATTTACCTTCCAGCCCTTGGGGATAGAATAGCCATTGTACATGAAATCAGTAATGGCTTCTCTGAAAGCACCTTGGAGTGGTGGGGCTAATCTAAGAACTTCACATGCAACATTCCATGAGTACTTCATCTTCCCTAGATCTTCCCAGTTCAATAGTTCTCCAGCTGCTTTAGATTTTGCAACCTCCATTTGTTCTGCATGCATGAATATGTACTTCATCACATATCATATCATGATTATTATCATTACTATTTTTATTTTCAGGTGTTTTAGCAAAATGATAAGTGTTTCCACGAGATTTTTGAAAGGTTTCTAAAAAGTTCGCTACCCAGGTAGGGGACTCTTATAAAACTGACACCAGATATCTCGAATACGCTGAAATGACAACTAAAAAAATGAGTCTCCTCTTTTGACCAGCAGGCTCTGATTGAACCTGCTGCTTTGACTAACGGACTCCCTAGAAACCAAAACAAGTTCCAAAACCTCATAGAAACATTTATATTTTCCTAGACCAACTCGAAAAAAAAAAGAGAATTCGTCATATCAAATATTATTTATAATATAACATTTGTTGAAGGGTTTATCACTCTAGCGATTTTCTAATCCGCTAGAGTGATTTTCCCTTTTTTCTCTTTTTAAGGTTGTCTTTTAATTTGTCTTAGGGGCTGTTTGTTTACCTCTTAATGAGGCTCTTAATGGTTCAGACCTCTTACTGGTTCAACACTTAATGGTTCAGGCTGTTTGTTTCACGAGCAGATGTCTGAATGGTTCAGACATTTGCCTCTGAATGGTTAAGATTTATACAGAGTCTGAATGGTTAAGACCCTAATCTGAATTGGTCAGACATTTCCCTCTGAATGGTTAAACATTATACAGGCTTTTAATGGTTCAGACCTCTTTACTGGTTCAGCACTTAATGGTTCAGACCTCTTACTGGTTCAGCACTTAACCATTCAGATGTTGCCAAACAGCCCCTTAGCCCCTTAAGTTATCTACAGGCTTTGTAAAATTTTATTTTAGATTTTGAGTATATATTGATCATTCTAATCAATGGTATCTTGTATACCTTTGTAGACACCATCATAGATCTCTGGCAACTCCGCTAGATACTTAATGATAAACGCGCAAGCCGAGCTCGCAGTGTCATGACCGCCGATCAGCAACCCTAAGATCTTGTCAGCAATGTCATATTCAGCCATGAATTTTCCATCTTCATCACTAGTAAGAAGCATATGTGACAATATATCTTGAGTTGGTGTTGCTTTCCCTTGAGCCAAATCAACTTTCCTTTGCTTCACAATAGCCAAAAGTTCTTTCCTTATAAAACTTGCAGCATTGATCCCTCTTCGAAAAGGTGTCCCCGGAAGATCAACCGGGATCGCTAGGAGCCCCAACGCAATGCTCTCAAACGGGCCGGATAAGTATCGAACCCGTTCAGGATCATCAATGCTAATAAAGATTTTGCATGCAAGCCAGAAAGTGAAGTTTTTGGTGAGCTCATAGGTCACCACTTCATCTTTCCCATCCCACCATGTAGCAAAGTGTTGTTGCGTAACGACATCCATAACGGGGACATAACGGTGTAGCGCTTCGGGTTTGAAGAAATTCGGAAGCATTTTTCGCATTTTAATGGCTTCTATTTTCGAAGTTTTGTCGGATGAAGGAAAGATTTTGTCTACTGATGAAGGCCACCATGCTTGTACAAGTTTGTTTTCATTTGAGAACAGGAACTTGTTACCTTGTGCACCACAAAACACTGCAGCATCTTCTAGCATGAGAGATGTTCTAAACACTATTGGCGAAAACTTCGACATGCGGTCGAATATGAACTTTTCGGGATGACCGTTCCATCCTGTCGAGAGAAACTCGAAACTTTCTCCGATTACAGGCCACCCGGTTCGGCCCGGTGGAAGTACTTTTCCATCTTGTGTTGGTTTGGACTTGTAAAGGAAAAAGTGAAGAGAGAAAGAAACCACAAGGACAAAAAGAGATACAAGAGATGCATAGAAGATATCCATTATTGGAGTGTTTCCAAACTCTTTTACAATTTCTATGAATTAAGTGTGTTTTTACAAATGTAAATAATGAGTGTATATATAAAGAGATTGAGGGTTTGAGAGTGACGAGGATGAAGATACCATAAGGGAACATTATGCTTGGTTTGAAATGTACATGTGAGATAGATGTCAAAATGGTGAATCTTTTAAACAAGATGTTGACAAAAAATTGTTTGCAATAAAATTTATTCAAGAAAATTTGGATTTAGTTGGTTAATTTTTTTGTTTAAACTCATAATCAAACTTAGATTTCACTACTATTATTCGCAAAATCATTTATATATCCTAGGTTAATTTTTTTAACTCATAATCATATTTTGATTTCACTGCTATCATTCATCGATCAGGTTAATTTTCTAATGCACACTGTTAAAGAGTATACATACGTATACCGTAGTTTAAAAAACGTGTTGTCATAATGTAGGTTGAAAAAAAATATACCACCCTCGTTGATGTATACAGGTAGGTACCTAAAACTTTAAAACACACTATTAAACCGTACATCTGTAGGTTGAAAAAAATATACCGCTCTCGTTGATGTATATGTATAGGTACCTAAAACTTTAAAACACAGTGTTAAACCATATATGTGTAGGTTGAAAATATATCTTATCATTGACGATACACGTCTGGAAAGCAACGTAATCATGATTGTGAGTTGCTCTTGTCTTCTTCATCGCCAATATCAACAATTCGATCTTCATTACAAACCGTTAAATCCATTTGTGTAAAGATTTAACAATTGACAAAAAAATTGATTATCTAATATATGTTTGTACTTTGTAGAACTTATTCTACAATATGTTGGTATATGTCAGGCATATTTGAACAAACAAAAGAATATTATCCAACTAGTGTAAGGTTCATTGGGGAACACTAAAAAAGTGGGGAACGGTGGGGAACCGACTCAAATGAACTCCGATTGGACTCATTCCAGCGGCGTTGGAACCGTCTCGTCAAACCCTAACTAGGATCTCTTAACCCTAAACCCTAAATCATAACCCCTAAACCCTATATATATTAGGGTTTGGCTTTTAGGGTTTAGCTTTAGGGTTTAGAGTTTAGCTTTAGGATTTAGGGTTTAGCTTTAGGGTTTAGCTATAGGGTTTAGCTTTAGGTTTAGCCTTTAGGGTTTAGCTTTTAGGGTTTATAGTTTAGATTTTACGGTTTAGCTTAGGTTTTAGCCTTATTTTTTAGCTTTAGGGTTTAGAGTTTAGGAGTTAGGATTTAGAGTTTAGGGTTAAGAGATATTAGTTAGGGTTCGACGAACCGGTTCCAACGCCGCTTGAATGAGTCCAATCGGAGTTCGTTTGAGCCAGTTCCCCGATGTTCCCCACTTTTTTAGTGTTCCCCAATGAACCTTCCCCTATCCAACTATATCTTCAACAGTTATTCTGGACAAATGTCTAGATGAAAGATATCATGAGATTATCTTCAATAGTTCAGTTTCAGCCTACTGTTTCAAAACCGAGCCGATCTCAGCTAGTAACATATCTTGAAGGCTTGGAATCGGGTTGACGAGCTCACAAGCCAGAGCTCAACGCCTCAACTCAAGCTCGTTTATATAATTATATCTTCAGTTATTTCGAAGAAAGAAAAGATGCTTGATAATGAATCTAATGAAAGGCAAGAGGGAACTGGAAGTCGTCAAATGAAATAACAAAATACGATTTTCACAAAAATCTACAGCCGAAAGAATGTAGATAGGATGGATCAAACAACCTTTGGCGGCTTGCTTAGACTTAACAGATAGATCAGTAGACCAGAACGTCTGTGAATGCTCAAGCGGATGGCGTTTTATGTCCTTACAGGTCTTAGAAACGTGCACGAATGAGGCGGCAGTTCAGTGGCTTACAAGGTGGCAGCGTTCTTTATTTTAGTAAGGGTAAAATGGTCAATTTACAAAAAGAGGTGGGGGCTTTTTTGCTTTCTAGTAAGGGTAAAATGGTCAATTTACAAAAAGTTGATAGAAATTTCAACATCATTAGTGAGAAAAGGGGAGAATACCAATCCTAAACGTCAAGGATGAATAGCGTAACTATTTAAGTGGACGAAAGATGCAACTTTCAATATACCTAATGAACATTCAAGATGTCGAATATGTTGAAAACAAACTTTGGACAACTGTCAACCCCGTTAGTCCTCATTTCACTAAAAACAAGAATCAATTGCCTATCATAATGCGTATAAAAAGAGTCTTCATGTATGCTAAATACTAATACAAGGCATAGTAATGGACTAATGGTATGTATGATAATCAACTAGATGAAAAAATATGTGAATCCATCAATTACTCATGATAGGACTGATTAAAACTGTTTACAATGTATCATCATCATACTCAGTAAATCTCACCCATAGTCACATAATTCGCTCTAAAAGAGGCGAATTTCGTTTTGGTACGTTTCGTACTATACGGAATTCGTATGCGTATAATACGGTACCAATTCGCGAATTCGCTCCATCAATTCAGCGCATCGTGCTATTCGATTCTGCGAATTTCCTGCATCAATTCATTGAATTTCTTTTTTCAATTCACTGAATTCCGTTTGCCCTAATAGCGAATTTTTAGGTTCAATACGTATTAGGGTTGGATTCGGCGGGAATACGTATGCTAACACGTACAATTGGCGGGTTGTGAAAAAGCGGGAAAAAACAGAGATATCGTATCGACGTTCCATAATTCTAACCAATTACCAAAACCCAGAGATCTAGAATCATGTATATATGTCTGCTGATTTCATCCTCAATTTCACACCTTCAAATGGCTTTTGGCAAAGTTGCTGACATGCTAATAAAAAACAGATCTTTTGACTTCTTATTATAAAATTGTTGATCATGAATTACTACAGCTTTGTTATACGGTCTATGTATTATAAAAAACTAACAGCTTTGAAACAGTCAATGTATTATAAAAAAAAGTGTATAACAGCTTTGAAACAGTCTATGTCTTATGTATTATTAAAAAATCTGTATAACAGCTTTGTATACAGTCAATGTATTATTTGGATTTATGAAATTAGTAATTTTTGTTTAAATTTGTGTTTACCGAACCGGACTGAATGGTACACCGTACCGAATCGTACCGGGTCGTACCGAAATGAACCTACCCCTCCGAACCGAATTCGTCCCAACTAGCGAATCGCGAAACCGAACCGGAGCGAACCGCGAATTAGGTGACTATGATCCCACCAATAGCAAAGCTAAGGTAGGGTCTGAGTAGGGTAAGATGTAAGGGTAAGATGTAGACAGCCTTACCTCTACCCTGTAGGAATAGAGAGGCTGCTTCCAGTGAGACCCCGGCTCGAAGAGTGAAACATGAATCAAACAATCAAAACTGATTACTGAAAACATTTAACCCTAATTTCCTACAATTATGTTCATGTAAATACTCAACAACTATAAACCTCTCTCAATAATAGAAACAGATTCATCAAATCAGAATATCAGATAACAATAACTTGCTCACCAATCACCATGTAAAACAGGTATCGTGCTCTGTAACAACGAATTACTGCAAACTTTTAAACCTAATTTTCTACAATTACCTTCATGTAAATGCTCAACAACTATAAACGAATAGCATCTACCTACATTCTCGCAATAATAAAAACAGATTCAACAGATCAAATAACAATAACTTGCTCACAACATAAAGGTGCTATCGCGTTCTGTAACATCGGAATCACAAAACACGCACCAAAACCTGTTGCGAGAAGCGAGATCCGGAGGAAGTAAGCTAGGGTTCTTCAGGAAGAACCGCACGTCGGAAATTTTGGATTGAAATCGAGATAGGAAAGAGGAGAGAGATTTGATGTTTACAGTGTATATAAAGTAAAAATATTAACTGCAGATTTCGGATTACAAAGATGTCTAAAGCTCAAACGATAAATTCGGTTCTAGACCAATCACAATCAATGCAACATAATGTCACAAAAAAAATCACATACATTATATGAATTTCGTAATTGTACGTATAACAAATTATAGATTGAAAATGCTTACACAGCAGCCATGGACATTATCTGGTGAGCAAGACCCGGATCTTGTTGCAGAAGCTCCCTCAAGTTAGCTTCCACATCTGCCACTTGTTTCTCAAGGTACTCCTTTGAAGTCTGTTTAAGTTTTAATATAGCTTATGTAAATAGATAACAAGAAAACAAATTATATACAAGTAGTATCCATATCGCAAAAAAAAAAAAAAAAAAAAAAATATTGTTGTTTGGTAAAAAGACGTAAGAGAAAATCAAACCTGTAAAGAGGCAATGGCAGTTTCACTATCCTTGAGCTTCTTTTCTTGTTCATTCATTAAAAAATGTTTTGGCTCTAAGACGAATCTGGTTATAATACGTAAGAAAATATATAAGTTGGTGACGGGATATTTTCACCGTCTCAAAGCATAAATTACTCCATATTGCTATGGACAAATACCATACAAGGATTTAAATAGAGTAAATTGCCATTTTAGTCCCTGAGGTTTGACCAAAATTGTCACTTTAGTCCAAATAGTTTTTTTCTTGCCATTTTAGTCCAAATAGTTTTGTTTTCTGCCATTTTAGTCCCTGACATTTGTTATTTTTTTCCATTTTCATCCAACCCACTAACTCCATTCAAAAAATTTAGTTAACTTAGGTGAATTTTGGTCAAACTCCATTTTTTCTTTCTTTTTTTGCAGGTGCGATGGTATGGGGATGATCTTGTGCCGGTTTACAGTGAAGATGATGGCGGTGGTTGTTGGTTTTACAATGATGGCGGTGGTGTTGGTTGATGACGTGGGTGGCGGAAAAGTGGCCGGTGGTGGTGGCAATGGTGGGTGGTGACGGTGCAGGCAGGTGGTGGCGATGATAGAAGGTTGTGAGGATGGGTGGTAGGAGGTAGTGGTCGATGAAAATGGCAACAAATGACAAAAGTCAGGGACTAAAATGGCAGAAAACAAAACTATTTGGACTAAAATGGCAAGAAAAAAAACTATTTGGACTAAAGTAGCAATTTTGGTCAAACCTCAGGGACTAAAATGGCAATTTACTCAAAATATTTTGTGAACTGTTTTTTATTGTTGATGTGTTAAAATAATGTCTTAAGAAAGTTCTGTTAATGGTAGTTTTAATGCTTCAAAAAAAAAAAAAAAAAAAAAATTGCTAAAAGGATGAAAATTGGTGCTTAGGAATCACAAATTAATCTGATTTAGGTTTGTACAAAAGCAAAATCATTGTAGGCGATTATTCCTGAATGAAGAATAGTATAGCAGTATGCGTGTAAACGTTATCCAGTACTCACGTTCTCCCTGTAAGACAAAATACAATAAGTGGAGGAATATAATCCGAGAGAATCGCGAAAGTAGCCATGCATCTCTATGGTCATGTAGGAACAATTTCGCACATATAGCCATGAGATAAGCAGATATTTGGTAGCGTATTTACTGTTACTCAAGTATCTACTTTTACTTGCCTAAACCCTTATTTTCATTCTATACGCGAATAACAATATATACTTATATACACAAATCTATACGCAATATGGTGTTTTTTTTATATCACATTAGTTGTCATTATTGATGGGATAAAGTTTGATACTTGAGTAAAAGTAGGTACGCATTTGAGATCTCATGGCTAAATGAGTGATTTGTTTATCACATGACCTTATAAATATAAGACGCCCAAAAAATTACTTTTTCATGATTTTCTTAAATATTAATATAATGAACGCATTATTCGGTGACATAACTTCAGATACAGAATGCATAGTTTCAGTATAAGAAAATATACACACAATTACATGATGCCATGAGAACTAAGCATATTGTAGTTAAAATTATGTACCTATAGATTTGTATGTGTTTGTGTCATCAGACAGCTGTCGTAGTTCCTCCAAGGTTAAATAAGCACGCTTCTTTTCATTTTCCTTGTTTCGCATCTGGTTTTGAACCTAAGATAAAAAGAATTATTATACCAAAAATGTCTTCAAATCTGATTAATGTAACCTTTGTTATAAAAAGACAGTTAAAACAGAGAAACAAAATAGGATGTCTATTTCTCAGGATTCATAAAAAAATTAAGCAATATCAGACATTAACCTAAACTTTCAAATTTCTTACTTATTACATAAAATCAGATTCTCAGATTTGGTCTAAGAAATATGCCTACACCTCCAAAGTGGAGATCATTGTTCATTAATCGAATCATCAGTTTCATCTTTACAAAGATATTCATCACCTATGTGATTTCATCTTCAAAACAAATCCCCTTGTACCTCTATGGTCATGTCAGAACAATTTAAAAGAATACATGAATTTCATATGAGAAGCACATAAAAGTAACCATTTATTTGAGCGTGTTATACACTTATAAGTTATAAGTTATACCTATATGGTCATGTCAGAACAATTTCATGCAACCATGAGATACACGAATCTTTGGTCTTGTATCTACTGTTATTTGCATATTCACCTTTACTCACCTAAGCCCTAAACATTTTCACTCCCTCGTCTTAAAAAAAGCGTGCCTGAGGCGCAACTAAGGCGACATCGGGCGCAGAGTTCGTCGCTTCAGCCCACATAAGGCGCAAGGTTTACCGGAAGCGCAGGTGAGGGGTGTTTTTTGGGCGAAAATTTGACCTTGAGGCGCCATGTCATGTACATGCCACATTTTTGTGCAGCAAGATCAGGATGCTGTACAACATGCGTTTCAGGTCGTACACGTCGGTCATTACATATTAAAATATACATATAGCTTAATGGTGTCTAAATATTGGGTAAATGATGCTAGAAACCTATAGGAAATATATGAAAATCATATAATAATTTTTGCCTCGCCTACGAAAAAGAGCGCGATTCTGTGCGAATAATACACGAATAACAATACATACATGAATCTATACGCGATATGGTGCAGCGTACGACAACGTATTCACTGGCACATCGTTACGCCTGACTCGACTTACTTCACAATGCACAATGTATTATTCTATGAATTTTTACGTGACTTATAACTTACATGTCAACAATAAACGAACATTAAGAAGAAAAAAACACACACAATTGACGATCAAACAAATAAAAAGATAAACCTGTTTCAATTTTGCAGTTGTCTCAATCATGCGACCTTGAATTTCCACAAACGCCTAATTACACAAAATCAAAATCGGCAATTAGTAAGGAAATATCGAAAACATGCGTGTATATGCTTTAATTAATTAAATTTTGATAATAATGGAAACATTACTGTTTTGTTTGCTTCATCAGCCATTTTCAGTTGACGTTCTTCAGCGAGTTTAGAATTTGATACGAACCCTAATAAAGCGGTTTGCTTGATTTCGTATAACCCGATTAATGTAAACGGGTCTGGTTTTACTTTGGAAAATTACATAAAACCCCTTGCGTTTTACTCCAACTTGCAAAATCACTCCCACGATACATTTATAACTTAGAGTTAAATGCCATTTTAGTCCCTGTGGTTTGAGCCATTTTGCCAGTTTAGTCCAAAGGTTTCATTTTTAACCTGTGGATCCAAAAAGGTTTCACAATTGCCATTTTAGTCCACTGGGTTAACTTCATCCATTTTTTCTGTTAACGATAAGGCCAATTCGGTCATTTTATATGGCTGAATTGCCCTTTTAGTTAAGGGAATTGCATACAAAACGACCAAATTGGCCTTCTCGTTAACAGAAAAAATGGATGAAGTTAACCCAGTGGACTAAAATGGCAACTGTGAAACCTTTTTGGACCCACAGGTTAAAAATGAAACCTTTGGACTAAAATGGCAAAAGTGCCCAAACCACAGGGACCAAAATGGCAGTTTACTCTATAACTTATTTAAATTCTAACAAATTTCGTGTTAGGTTCGTGTCATGTTTTCGGGTCGTGTCAGAAATTCACACCCCTAATGAGATCTTAGGAACACAAATCTTAAATTATTGAATCCGAATTGTAAGACCCTTAGTGGCTTGATTTTCAATGTAATATAAATTGAATTTACCTTCATATACCGATACCGAACAGGACCGTACCGGTATTTTTGATACCAGTACTGGCTCGATACCGGTTGACACCAAACTTATCCCAAACCGTGAATAACTATTATTATAGTACTAAAATAATAAAAGTATTAAAAAAAACTATATATTATTATAATATTAAAATTACTATTCATTAGCTTCTATTTTTAATACATGTATATAATGATCAATGAAATTTTGGGGTCATTTCTCTTTCTTTGATTATAATAAACGATACTCCTTTATCCGTATTTGAAATCAAGCAGTGGTTTGCTTGTATAAGGAATCAAACAAATCTAAAACAATAAGTTTGCACCGATATTAATAGTTAACATATTAATTTTCTTTTGAATAGGGGCCCTATTTTTTTGGAGGCCCTAGGCCCAAGTCTGGGTGTTACTTTTACTATAGGTCCGGCCCTGACTTTCATTGCTAATTGGAAGAAAGCGGTGTATACGTTGTTGCAATCTACAGTTTGGTGCGTATGTGAAACCGTAATGACGAGCAATCGAATTTGGCTAGGATGGAGGAAGGACTAAAGCTTCTTGGCTTTCTTTGGCTAAAAAATCGGTCTAGAACGCAGTAGCGAACCTTGAACGAAAACCCGGTGGGGACGGACTCTTAAAGTAATTCGAAAAAATTCGGTAAAATTAACACCGCGCGCTAAAAGTCGGTGGGGGCTAGGACACTCTCAGGCCTCCATTATCCTCTGCCCTAGCTAGAACGCAAGGTATGACGTGGAGCCGATGGTGTAATTTTGATTTATTGAGTATGGTCCGAATGAGTATGTAATATTTTTGTTTTTGGTTGCTTAGGCTGAGGCCGTCTGCTGGTGTAATATACTTTGGTGTTGGCTAACACACTATTAACTGGTTTTTTATATATACTTATTTTATTGGCCGTTAAAAAAAACAATTAATTGAAAAAAAAATAGTTTCCTCTCACATGACCCACCACCAGTGGCGGATCCATAAATTTTTTTCACCGGGTTCCTTTTGGTAGATTTTCACTAATTTTCACTATTTTTTTTTAAATTATATAAAATTTCTACTATTTTTTTCCAAACCGAGGGGGTTCCCGGGAACCCCCAAAACACCCCTGGATCCGCCACTGCCCACCACCTCTCCCAAATGTGGCCACCACCACCACCTCTCTATACAACATAATTGTTCATAGTTCATATTTTATCACATCATATGTAGATTGCAATAGTTTAATTGAATTGAATGCAGAATCTTACAAAAGAAAATCAAATCTGTAATCCAGCCAATAATCATTAGTGTTAATTAACACCTAATAATCAGTTTGGATAACTATTAGCAAAGTTTGGTGAAGTTCCAAAAAAGTAATAAAAAGCTGTATAGTTCGGTTTGCTTTGGTTTCAATCAAAATCGATTTGCTTATTATAGATTTATAGAGTAAATAATTTAGGGTAGATATATGTTGAGACTTTGGTCTAAAATTTTATATCTAAGAGTGTTTTTCTAACCATGAGAACCTATTAATGGAAAACTTATGGGATCCCATGCTAACTAACACGATCAAGTGAATCGAACCTTGTCTTCAAGAGGTTATGGTACGAAACCAGTAAAAACAAATTTTAAAAATGAGACATATCCTATAATGTACCTACAAGTGTTTAAGGAGGCTTATTTAAGGCACAAGAGTCAAGACTACCGAAATCCACGAAATTTTGTTAAGTGTGTAACCTTAGTTTCAACAAACTTATAAGACAAAAATTAACTTCTCGTTTTGAAATGGCTCATGATAGATATGTCACTTCGGGAAAGCTAGGAATTCGGGTTTTGGTGGCAGTACCTCGAAGGCAAAGGAAATTGTCCGTGGGCTTGTGTTGGTGACATGTTGGTGCTTAAGGAAAGCTAGGAATTCGAAGATCTTCTCTAATGGTGGAGGTGTTGGTGCCGATATCTTTGGGGAGGTGATGTCACACCCCCAAAATACCACATGAGGTAACCCCTGCTAGGCCTGTGACGTACCAGGATCTAGCCACCAATCACATTGAACTAACCATAATATGTTTAATAAAATTCCATTCATTAAATAAAACGTTCATAGAATATAATCCAAGTTAAATAGTGCCAGCGGAAGCAAATAACAAATCATTGTTTAAATGTTTCAAAACCCAATGTATATGAATTCAGTAAATAAGACACGCGTAATCAAGCACTGCGACCCATGACCACTCCAGCCATCCAGATAGCAAGTTCCCATCCAAAGTACCTAACGACCTGCGAGCATACAACAAGTGTATCAGACAACGCTGGTGAGTTCATAGTTTTACGAAAGTGTTTAGTTTAATCCATTGAATTTAATGTTGATAATACCCCGAATACAAGACGGCTCCTGATTTGCATTGCCCTTTCTCCAATGCTCCTATCGAAGCATTGGTCATGACTAGGTCATTAGTTCACACCCGTCCTCTCAGGTACGGGGTGAGGGTGCCAAACCTAAGTAGCGCTACCAACTAATACCTTGTTACCTCTCAGGTAACCAAACAACACGGAGGGACTTTAATGGTGATAGGATGAGTATATTATCCAACATTCCAGATTTATCCAAAAGACATATTCCTCGCAGGAATACCCATAGGGATACCCAAAGACTGTCCCAACCACCGGGACGCATGCTCAAGAGAAATGAACTCACCTTGGTTTGCTCGGTATGTTTTAATTACCCGTCCAGTTGGTCAACCCAAACCCTACCGTGGTTACCAAACAATATCAGTTTCGTAATCGTTCAAGTCACATAGTTAACACAGTTTGCATTCATCAACAAGAGCATTGTATGACATATATCAACTACCCAAATCACGCACGAGTACACATCCCATCTGACCACATAACACTTAACAGAGGAATGTCTTAATCACACAATGCAAATCAGATTTCATATCTCTAGAACAAATCATTATCATGCATCAGTCGATAATCATAAGTATTCACAACACATGCAATACACTTGAACACTGTTACACCTAGTGCCCCCTCGGCGAAATATCCCGACGACGAATCACCCATCTTTCGTCGTCTACATGGGTGACGAAACCCCATATGTTTCGTCGGCTACATGGGTGACGAAACCCCATATGTTTCGTCGGCTGCATGTTTGACGAAACTCCATATGTTTCGTCGGTGACATTTAAAGAAACATCATTTGCACATATTAGTCATGAACTACAGATCAAAAGAAGGTTATTACGTATAATCTAACAACCCTAATGCGAACCATCATAACAGTTTCCAATCATTGAATAGTTTCCAATCATTGAATCACAATACACAGATTTAGCGAAAACCTTAATCAAGCCCATTTAACAGTTTATTCACAACATACAGAATTGCACAAACTAGTTAACCCTTAATCATCATCGTTAATCAAGCAGCACATTAGTGGATTACGAAATCAAGATTACATATATATATATATATATCATCATCATCAACGAACCATCATGAATGAACACCATAATCATATGTCTATAGATAAACCCTAGTTTCACAAGCAACCACAACATCAAGATCCTAACAACGGTAAATACTAACTGTGAGAATGGGTAGATTGATTTGCTTGATGCACGACGACTCCAAGATTACAGGAACGGCCGACGAGAGAGAGAGGAGTAAAGTAGGGTTTCGCTAATTATCACGTAGAGTACAGTTATGCGGTCACATGTTTCTTATAACCTAACCCCTCTTGGGCCTCACTTGGGCCGAAAGCCCAGTTCGGCGAATCACCCCACTGGACGAAAGTCCAGTGTTTCGTCGTGATGATAGTGGCGAAACACCAAGGTTTCGTCGGATACTGATAATGGCGAATGTTTAAGGTTTAATGTTTGACGAGGGAGGTTTGTGGGATTAAGTTTATAACTGACACTTCAAGTACTAACACTAACCAAACAAATAGCACAGTAAATCAATCCTCTAACAAACGTACATAATTACAATGCAAACAAATTATAAAAACACCGGTGCGAAACAAGTAACGTGTCGAGTAAGGACCTTGAAAACTCGGGTTGTCACAGGTGAAGGCTCTTAGTTTCTTTTGGTTAAAAAGTAGGTCCAAACATTGTAATTTAGTTTGGAGAGAATGATGTAAATCTCCTTTGTACATGTTGTAATCGGGTTTTGGTGCGGTCCTACGCTTTTTTTGTCAGGCCGGACGGTTTTTATGAAGTTTACCTTTAAGAAAAAAGATATGTCACTTCGGGTTTTGGGAACCACCACGATCCTTTACAACCTTCAAGGATGAAAATATTCATCGAGATCACCACAATGACGTTTTCACTCGCTCTCAACAAAATCCATCACAACTTAACCTAAAGAATTTTCAAAGTTCAATATTGATTAGTATGTTTAGGGATAGCAAACAAACATAGGACAAGTCATATATATTCTAGGACAAGTCATATATATTCTAGAACAATGAATTGAAGAGGTGTAAAACCAATTCCATATTGTCCAAGAGATCGACATAATGTTTTTTGTTGATGTCAATCGCTTTCTCCAAATTAATGAGGTGTGAAACCAATTCAATAGTATTGGGAAACAACTCATGTGGCCAGCTTCTCCCGAACCGAACCCCATTAACATCTTTCATCCTGTACAATTGATATGCAAAGTGAAAACTTCTGAATACAATTAATTGTACAATATTTTGTGTAAGCTCATTGCTTTGTTTTTCGTTGCTCGAGTGGAGAGAGGCCACCCATCATTGGACCACCAAACATGTTTGACTGTGAAGTTCTCTCATTTATAGGCAATGTCCATAAAATGCGTTGATGGTATTAATGGACTAATGTGAGATTTACAAAACGTTTAATGTTATATTTTTTGTTTATTGAATGAATTTTTTTTTTATTATTATAAAGTAAGCTAATAAAAATTATATATTATTATGCAACAAATCTACTTTTCCAAATAAAGATATAGGGCTATATATATGGTTTATATTCAATGGGGGTGCATTATTTGAGGATAAATTGTGACACGAAAACTATATAATCAGTTGTATGTCATATGTATCACAGTGAAAGCATAAAATGAATGTCTATTTAATTTTCATCTACTTATGGCACCCAAAATAGTGTTGTTTAGGTAGTTTTTGGGGCTTTGTGGCATTCTTTGGTCGGTTTTAGCTATTCAGTTAGATTTAGAGGGTTATTCAGTTAGATTTAGAGGGTCAGTTTTGGGGTGTTGTTTTGTGAAGGAACGGGATCATACGATCTTTGGTGGGACCAACGAGTTATCCTCAAATTTTTGTTTACTAAATAGATGTAATCGAAGAATTTACATCGAGATAATTGGTAAACGGGCAACAAGTTGTGCCGCTACCCCTTTTTGAATAGCAAAACTAAGCCTTTTAAAAACTACGTTCATAGATCTCGGGGTCATAACATTACTATGCATGACCCTTTGAACTCGACTAAGTAGGTCCACAGCCTCTGGCGCCAGAAAACCAAAAGTATCAAAAGCAAATGTGATAAACACGTGCTGGTTGTCAAGGCACGCTTTCTCATGCTTGATCACTTTACCCGAAGCAGCCTTTAAAGCAGCCTGACCCACTGTGAAAGCACTACTCCCTAAGCCCGCAAGCGGGGAAACCCCTGTTAAATCCACACAGGCGTGTTTTCCCCCTACCCATCCAAAGACAAGAATGTCGGCTGGTCGAAGGGTAGATCTCCCTTCCAACGGGTCTGTTAAGAATTTAACAGGAGCCTCTTTCTTAGCAGAAATACCAGCGCACCTGAATATGTCAAAAAGGACATCCCTAACCAAATCATGTCGGTATTTGAACCCCGGGAGCTCTCTACAATGAACAGCATGCTCACCAAAAGAATCCAAACACGCCTTATGACAAACTGGGCAAACCTCATCAACTGGGAATAAAGGAATCATGAGGCGATACTTAAGGATAGTACGGTACTCCACCGGCGACATATGCTGGCCTAACCCATCTATAGGTATAGCAAGAAGAAAATCTTGTGCATGTGGTGCTCGGAGACACTCGAAAACGGCTTTTTGTCTAACTGTCAAGTCAAACTGCACTTCGATTTCGTGAACAATTTTACTAAAAAGAGCACTCGCCAATGCATGTTGGGCTTTAGGGGCGGCGGTGTCCTTATTAGTGAAACCGCTGAAGTCAAAGCTTGGAATCGTATCACGAAGACAAGCCAAAGCACAAACATAATCAGAATCCATACCGCATATGCCACTGTCTCTTAAGATGTGGTCCTGTAGCACCCACGATTGGGCCCTCGAGGCCACAAAAGCGTAGGATGAAGCCTCTACAGCCGAATACAACCCCAAACCTCCAAACCTAATAGGTAAAGAAGCAAGTCGCCACTGGAGGTCTCCAAAGAAAGGACCTCCACAAACCACCAATTCCTCAATCGCCTCACGCAAACCTTTGTCAAAGAACAACGCTGCATCCTCCATGTGTACAGGTTGGCATGTCCTCAAGCCAAAGAAAAGTTTGGCAATGCCCATACAGGATCGAAGCAAGAGTAGTTCACTCTGCGGGTCACCTAATTTCGGTAGAAGACGCATCAAATCTACTGCCTTAGCAGCTCTTTTCATTGCCAACCCACTAATAAAGCTTGCGTCTCTACTAACAGCCCCCCCCCCCCCCCCCCCAAGAAGCTTCACCCCCACTGACGGCCTCCCGATATCCTTAGGAAATAACCCTTCACGAAACTTGCTACCATCACAAGAAGGCCAAAATAACTCAGTTTTCTTAATATTAAGTTCAAGACCCAATGTTGGACCCGACACCCTGATGATGTCCAACACTCTAGCCACCTCTTCTGAACCTCCAATGACAGTCCCATCATCAAGATACCAAGCACGAAGGAGAAGCTTGCATTTATCTCTAATCTGATGCACAAGGGGGTGCAAAACAAGAGCGAAAAGAAGTGGTCCTAATGGGTCCCCTTGCTGAACTCCCGTGGTAGACCAAATATGCCCATCTCCAAGATACAATCTTGCTGGCTGCCCATATAGAAATTCCACCCACAAAGAAATAGAAGGGCACCTCATCCTGACCTCACCAAGTAAGGCTGATCTATCCACCTGGTTAAAAGCATTAGAAAAATCTACCATAAGCATTGCAAGAGACCCATCAGTGTGACGTTCACTTAGAACTCTATTGACGCTGTGTAAAATGGCCTCAGCGCCACCCGACACGCCGACCCCAAACCGAAAATCATTAAGGTACTAAGTCATTTCTTTACCAACACCCTTCATAGCAACCTTAGAAACCAAACGCCTCCATATAGTACCCACTGCAATAGGTCTAATCCCATTGTCGGGTTTTAAAAGCGGTGTAAGGGGAGCAGACGCGACAAACTCTGCCAAACACGATGGGCATTTCCCGTAGCCATAAGTTGACTACCGCAGTGATAGCGCATAAGAGATCAGTGGCAATAGCAGACCCCTCTCCACATAAAGCATCCAAAATGTGTTGTGCCCTCAAGCCATCCCTCCCACATGAGGTTCCTTTAGGAAACGATTTAATGCAGCAAAGAACACTATCCACCTCTGCGACAAGGGGAGGCTCAGAATATATAGTACCTGGCAAAGATGGAGGTTCTCTGTACGGGTGTTTAGCCTCTAAAGCCTGTACGGTATTATCATTGCACGGAGCAACACCGGATGAACATAACACCTTCACTGCAGCTGTAAAGTGGCCATCAGCAACCTTTCGAAGACACTGCCTAACATTGGAATTACTAACAGTACTCTCCTCAGGATTATCAACACCTCCTTGACCTAGAGACCCCACCGTAGGACTCTCAAATATATTTTTAACTAACATAAAAATACCATCTTCTTTCCCCCATGTGGCTAAAGAATTCAGAATTGATCTTTGTTGCAATGCCTTCCTATTCCCAGACCTTCTTTCTTGCCTATTTTTTGGTCTGACCACTTGCAAAGTGCAGCGAGGAAGAAGGAACAACCTAACCCACGCTTCAATGGATCTAGGTTGGGCAACCACTTTGTAGAGAGCGGTTTTCAACGCCTGAGAGAAAGCCAACCGACAGCTATGAGGGATGCTCTTCACGGTGACAATGGGTGCTTTAAAGACACGATCTAGTAGAACGGTATCCAACATGAACGACTCATGAACATTGGTCACGTGCGCCTTGGGAGAGGGCCTCGAAATCCCTATAATGTAGCTATCTATGTCATTACCACGATTGGTAAAACGGACAAGCCCATCGGGGTGATGGCATGCACGACTCAATGCATGTATACTCAAACACTTCCCACACATCCATTGGCCAAAAAACTTCAAAGTACCTTCTACGTCCATGAACAACCCATGGTCCGTAGAAATAGCCTCACGCAACGCACTTCTACGTTCATCACTAGAAAGGTGCAACCTCTTAAATAGTAAAAACGTAAAACTTAATCGTATAAATTTGTAAAATAAAAAGATCGTGATGACGTAAAGACGTTTTTTAAAGTGTTTTGAGGAAAATTGATTTTTAATGATATTGTGACATCACACATCAACTAATTTTTGAATGTTAACAAACTTTCATATTCAAATGTCATGTTTCCTCATTTCGGTGCCGATCTTTTTTTCTTTCTTTCTCCTCAACCAACGAACCTAAACCCTCAAACTAAAATAGCAACCAAAACCCACAACTCCCAATCTCTTTGTTTTTTCTTAACAATTACAATTCTTGGAAAAAAAAAACAATCTTTCATCCAATTCTTTTGTTCTTCATCTCAATTTATTTACACCCATATCATTTCCAACAAAGCAACTGGAATCTCCAGCCATTCAATGATATTTCACAAACCCAGATTGAGAAACTGTAAAGAATTTTTTTGAAGTTAAAAAGAGGGAGAGTGATGTTTCAATATCTTGTTTTAAGTGTGTTTGTGATTGCGGTTCATTAACATTGTGTTGATGGTGAGAAATGTGAATTTGTGTTTATTCATGGGTGCTTGTTTCAGTTCTGATCTTGATGAACAACATTCTTTCCAGCCTGAGCTAGGTATTTCTATACGATTTTCTGTCATATTCAGGGGCGGACCTACCTTGTAACAAGGGGTGGTAGTGTAAATTTTGGAAGAAATTGACGTATTTTCGATTTTGTTACCCATTTTTTTAAATGTTGCCCCTATAAGGATTTTCTAGATCTGTGACTGGTCATATTTGTGTTATTTGGTATGATATAAGTGTATAGTATCATTTTAAGTTCATGGGTGTGTTATTATAGTGGAAATTAAAAGAGGGTTTATTAATCTTGAATAGTTGAATCCCAATAAGGCACAACAGTTTGTTGTCTAAGTAGAAGTACGGCTGTAAACGAGCCGAGCCAAGCCAGTTTGGTTTGGACTTGGACCGTTTATCTTATCAACTAAAATGTTGAGCTTAAGCTCGGCTCCTAAAAAGCTCAAGTCAGCTCGTGGCTGTCAGGCCAACACCTTTATTGAAGGATAAATTATTTTTATATTACTACACGTATTTATACTAGGGGAAGGTTCCATTTAGAAGACAAATAAACACGAGAAGTGTGAGAAGAAGATAAATCATTTTTTTTAAATAGAAAATATTTAAAATATAAGAAAATTGTTGAAATGCAATGTTTGTTTTTCTATCTTGAAATTCAAGAAAAAATAAGAAGAAAATTCGTTTATTTTTACAACCTACACATGTTCAAGTTATGTGTAGGAATATTACCTACACATAATCCAAAAAATGTGTAGAAAAAATTTAAACGTTAAAAACATATGAAAAAACTAATTTAATTTTGTTTTTTTAATGTATATAACATACACATATGTTTGTAAAAGGTAAAAAAAAACTCTAAAAATATATGAATAACTAATAAAAAACAACAATTTAGGTTTCTTCCCGCATTTCTCGCACTAAAATCCTCTTCTGATATTAACCTCACTCAATAATATATGTGTGTGTAAACAGGAAATAATTTTTTTAACATATGTAGGAATTTATATTAGAATTTGTGTTATACAATTCGGTTATGATGTATATATACTAAAATTTGGGCTTATAGTTTAAATGAGCAAACGAGCCAGCTAAATGGGCCTAACAAGCGAGCCAACTACTTGAGCTTAGCTTGGCTCATTTACAAACCAAGCCGACTTGGCTCAAACCGTTTACAAAGAAGCTAATTTCAAGCGAGCTGCCAACTTTTTGAACATCTTTAACTAGAAGTGTGATTTATGTTTGTTTCTTTGTGGAAACAAGAACATAGAAATTCAAAAACATGTTTCTGTTAATGATCCAATTTAAAACTTTTGTTATCTTGCATTTTGGTTTTCAGTTACTAGCTTTAGATGCAGAAAACAGATGTGAAAACTAGAATCATATTTGCATTTATTAAGACTCTAGTTTGTGACTGAATGTTAAAAATTGCAGATGAAATCCAACCATCAGAACAGCGTTTTGACGATTCATCTAATCTAGAAAGTCCTAGCAGTGTAGAGGTGATCAGCAGAGATATTGAAGACCTTAAACAGAATCTTGGATATACCAATCTTGATAGTTTTACATACGATGAGATGCGAATGGCCACTGAATTATTTAACCATAATCTTGTTATAGGCGAGGGTGGATTCGGGGTTGTTTATAAAGGAATTATAGATGAAAGTGTGAGATCTGGTTATCCTAGAGTTGAAGTTGCTATTAAAAAGCTTAATCCCATGGGGTTGCAAGGTGAAAAGGAATGGCTGGTATGTTTAATTTGCAAAATTTCCCAACTTTTTTTTCTCAGTTTCGAGTTTCGACTATTGGTGGCAATCACGACCCGCTCTTCAAGAAATGGGTTGATTTGAGCAAAAGAAATTGCATATGGGTTCATTTGAGTCAACTCAAATGATACATTGGGTCATTATATATTTATATAACAGGTCAAAATGACAGCTCTTATAAAACTTGCTAACTTAAAACAGGTCCAAATGGGTCAAAACCACGCCACCATTATAAATAGTCCTTGTGGTTTTCCAAAATTACACGGATGGTCCCGGTGGTTTGCACTTTGTAACGTATTTAATCCCCAACTTTTGCCAACTCTGCATTGATGGTCACTGTGGTTGTACTTTGTAACGTATTTAGTCCCTAACTTGGACCCTTTGAAACCTTTAGATTTGTTGACTGATGATTTTGTTTCTGCTTCACAGACTGAACTCAATTATTTAGCACGTCTGCGACACCCGAATCTTATGAAGCTTATTGGATATTGCTGTGAGGGGGAACACCGCCTTTTAGTTTATGAATTTATGTCAGCTGGGAGCTTAGAGGATCTCATGTTTGCCTGTGAGTAACTAAACTATTATAAAGCTTTCAATATGTTGGTACAACAATCTATATGGGGTTTGGGTCGTATAATGTCATACGGCTCGTATAGATGGAGACAAAAAAAAAACATTCTCTGACATTTTTTTGAAACATTCTCCTATACGACCCGAATCACTAAACAGGTCGTATAGGTATGAAAATAATAGGTGTAGGGGTGTGAAAATAAGATTTTTGGGGTCAGCGGGAGCCTATTTTTATGCATTAAAATTAACTTTGGGCGACTTTTAACCTGTTGAATCCAATTCACTCGTTTCCATTTTAGTTATATTTATTATATGTAAATAAGTCAAAATTACCACATGTGGTGTAGCCAGAGTTGTGTTTGTGCAAGCTAATTATTCTTATAAGCATTTCATTGTATTGGTTTTATGGAAAAGCTTTGAAAAAAGGGTCAATTCATCCATTGTCTTGGGGACAAAGAATGAAGATTGCTTTGGATGCTGCAAAAGGGCTTCAATATCTACATACTACTGAAAGGCCTGTTATTTATAGGGATTTCAAGTCATCAAATATCTTGTTGGATGAGGTTAGTCACTAATACTTGTTTTACTTAATAGATTACGGTTTTTGTCTTTTAAAAAAGGTGTAAACAAATTACCTATATATTAATTTGCAAAAAAAAAATAATAATAATAAAAAAAATAACTCCTCTCACACAAACACTATTCAATTTTGTTTGACTTCTTTTTTACACTTTTAAGTTTTAGGTGTTTTAGTGGTTTTAATCACTTGAGTTTAAAATCAAAAAGTTTAATGCCCTGAGTCCCTAGTCATTTATTTTATAACGTTTTGAGTCCAATTTTGTTCATTTTATAACGATTTGAGTCCAAAAAATTGGACTCAAAAGGTTAAAATTTGGACCCAAAAGGACTCAAATGGTTAATGAAAATGCTTATAGGGACTCAGGTCGTTAAACTTTTTGCTTTTGGACTCAACTAGTTAAAACCACTAAAACATAGGGACTCAAAAAGTAATTTACCCTAAGTTTTATTTACAGTTAACTCTTTTGTTTTTTTATCTTTTACACTTTTAACCCCAATAGTTTTCATCTTCTATATAACTCTCATAGTTTTCATCATGTATACTTTTAACCTCATAGTTTTCATCTTTTACATATACGTCACAAACATTTTCTAGTTTTAACCCCAACACTTTTCCACTTTCAACTTTGGTCCCTATACTTTACATCTTTTACAAATTTATCGTTTTACATTTCGTTCTAAATTTTGCGAGTTAACATGCTGCAACACGCGCATGTGGTTCAACGTTTTTACGTCTATATTTTTACGGTTTAACTACTCCTTCAAAACTCGCGGGTCCTAAGTCAACTTAGTTATTTTTTTCTAAGTTTACTTTTTCGGTCTATTTTTTGCGAGGTAGCACGCTGTAACGTGTGTGCATGATTCGTCATTTTTACGTTTACTTTTTGTTCGGTTTAAAGGTCCCCGCAGAGCGCGGGTCCTTGATACTAGTTGTTATTAATACGAAAGTAAATCTACAGAATTTTAATGCAAAGCTATCCGACTTTGGGGTTGCGAAGGACGCGCCTATGGGAAAGACCACCCATATATCAACTCGAGTTGTAGGTACCGAGGGATATACAGCACCCGATTACGCCCAGACTGGTGAGTAGTGTTACTGTCTTATTACTGTAATACTGTTTGACTTTGTATGAAGTTTGACTTTCCAAAGTCAATTATGTAGTAATTACTTTTGAATATTGATGACATTGGCAGGTCACTTGAGACTTAACAGTGATACATATGCGCTTGGGGTGGTGCTTCTTGAGTTGGTGTTGGGGCTACGAGCCATTGACGATAGCCGAGCTAGCGATATGCGCTCCCTGCCTGATTTCGCTAATCGGTTTATGACTCACAAGAGGGCAATAATAGATGTAATTGATCCTAGAATGGAGCGTAATTATTCTCGAAAAGATGTCGTTAAGGTTACCAATCTAGCTCTCCTGTGTCTCCATGGTAGCCCGGTTATGAGGCCCCCTATGAGCAAGAATCTTAAGATACTTGAATCGGTTCAGACCCCCGATGCATCTTTTCAAAGTGGGTCGGAGAGTGTGACCACCGCAGATCCTAAAAAAACTAGAAAATCAAGATATAAGTTAAAGTTGAAATGAGACTTCCAAAGGTGATTAAGATATAAGTTTTTACATTTTAGAAAATAAACCATGTATAAAGTATATTATGATTCAAACTTGTTGTATAAGATCTAAATGATAACCTTTTGTTCTGTGATCCTTGTTTCGAATGTACTGTTCTTGACACAATATATACAGCTTGCAATCGGATAGGATTTTTTACCTGCTGCAGGCAAAGGATTTTTAAACTCGAAAATTGTAGTTCAGACAAAAACGAAGCCAGTATGCTAAGCATATCGTTTGCGGTTCTACTTGTTAAACTTTCCAAAACAGGTCCCGTTTTATCAACAAGATCAACTAAACGCATAGTTACGAAGTTATGAGTAAGATTATCAAAATCGACAACCAACCAGAGTACCTTGCTATTATGATACAAATTTATTGATGAAGACTATTTAACATCCAAAAACAAGCAAACCCAAATGTCATATACAGGCACTAAAACTAGTGGTGGCAAGCAGAAAACTTTAAAATAAATTCAGAGTAAAGTTCCCGTACAAATAACTTTAACGTACTAAACGTACGAATAGCATGAAAAAGGCAAAAAATTATTTGTACGTAAAAATACCACATAATAAAAGAAGATTACAGTATGCTAATGCCAACAATTGTCATTTGTCAATATGAATAATCAGCTGATAATGTAACATTGTATCTATATCAAGTAGGTATAAAACTGAAAAAAAAAAAAAAACTAAATTTGTATTGTTCCTATTATATAAGCACAATAGAACAATGAACAAGCTGCAAGAATATCCAAATCATCACAAAATAGAGAATTTTTCATAATAACACATAGAAGAAAAGAAAATTCATGGAATAAATGGCCACAAAAATTATATTCACTAAAACCCTAATCAAGAAACCAAAAATATGCCCTTTTCTTTTAGGGTTAAAATTATACATGTATTAAAAAATAAAGCCAATGAATAGTCACAAAAACAGGGCCCCGGAATAGTGTTTTGATGTGATTTGTTGAATGGGGTGGCCGCCATATGGCACCCACAAAAGTCTTTTTTCTTTTTATCATTCGACCGTAAGTTGCATTTATATACATATGAAAACAAATTATAACACAAATAAAGGAAGTGTTCTGGTGGGAAATACAATGCTAATTTACTCACTACGACCGTAAGTTGCATTTATATACATATGAAAACAAATTATAACACAAATAAATTCATTGAATACATCATTGGAAAGAACTTCAAAAAAGTAAAAACAGAAACCCTAGATTTAGAAACAGAGTGTGGATTCTAACTTTCTAATACATGCCATCAAATTATGTGTGTATAGTTTTTATAATATAAAAAGTATAAAAAGTGGTTGTGAGTGGAGGAGAGAGAAAATGTTACTGTTCATCTGTATATTTGAGGGGACACTGTTCACCCCCTATAATTTTTTAATATATTTTGAATGTGATTGTGAGTGGAGGAGAGAGAAAATGTAATAATAGAGGTGATAGGAATCGGAGTCAGAAACAGGTAGGATGTTTAAAAATTCTAAAGAAACGGATAGACTACGGTCACTCGAGATACAGATACACCGCCCGATCAATCCGTACGGCACTCTAATACGAATTTAGGATACAGAAATCAGCACCTAAACTTGTGATTAGATTCCAAAGAACACCACACAAAGAGCCAATTTGTGCTAGCAATGGATAAATCTGGTTGCTCACGAAAAGAGAGAAAACACAGAAACAATTTTTAATCATAAACTAACTGCCTTGCTTCTTTCGATTAGTACATATTTAAACTACAATTACAATAACCGACGACTACTCCCATTATCCTTGTTCATGGGTTTTACTAAATAAAATAAAAATGAAAAGGGGTTGGCTAAATGCACCCCCTTTTTACTAGTCATACCCCTTTCTAAAAATACAGTTTAAAAATTGTTAAATTTCATCCATCTATATAATTCAAATATTGTTTTTGAAAACTTTTTCTCTAACTAGTATTTTATTATGTTTCTATAAAATATCATTACAAATTAATAAAAAGATTGTTATAAATAAATATTATTATGGTTATCAACTCCATATATAGATGTATCTTGTTTACCAAGTTTCCCTCTCCTACATATATTCCTTGTATTTTATTGTAAACACACACCATGAATAATATAAAGATATTTCTCCCTACATCTCTTTCTTATATTGTTTAGCTATTAGGCTTGTTGTTTCACAACACGTTATCAGCACGACTTGCTTTTGAAGTTGGATCACATTATTGTAAGCCACCATACCATAACACAACCCTATTGGTGATTCCAAATGCAAAACCCTAGAGTTAGTGTTCCGTCCATCCAGGTAACATCACACACTTATGATGTTATATATGTATTAATTTGTTTATCATCAGCTGAATACGCAGATTAGAAACAAAGTGGATCGGGTTATTTGGTTTCTTATTGGTATCTTGCGGCTGTGGGTAAAGCCATAAAAGGGAAGGGAAAAACCCTATGAAAAAGATATGTATCATATATTTTTTTCCCTTAAACTAACACATCAAAATAAATGTGAAACTAAATTATAGGTTTCAAGTAAATTTTTTTTTACGTTAATTAATTTATTGTTTAAATAAATATGAATGGGTTAATGTAGATTTCATACATATTCTACGTTTTATAAATTTAGAGTTAAATGTGAATTAAGTTTCAGTTTTGTTAAAATTTGAATTAAGTATAAATTTTGTAATTGTATAATTTTAGTTTTTGTAAAAGATTTGTTTCACTATTTTCAATTAAATTTCTCAAAAAACAAAATCTCAAAAATAATGTGTAATTCATATAATATTGAGTTAAATCAAGATTTATAATTATTATTTCAATATAATCCTAAAATACATAGGATATTAGGTTAAATCAAGATTCATAAAATATCTATTTTTTTTTTCAACAAATCAAATTTTGGTTTGATTTTGTTAGATATGATGGATGATTGGAAACGTTGGTATTAACTATTAAGTTGGATGGGATTAGTGCTTTTTCACATTATGAATTTGCTAAGATTCTGATAAATGCGTGGTTTTAAAATTAAGAAAAGGTATTTTAAATTCATAGATAAAAGCAACATTTACATAATGTTGGATTTATAAACTACCGATTGAAAAGAAAATGTACCACATGCAGTATATTAATATTTGTGATTATATTGGTATCGTGAGCAATAATTGTTATCAAATAGAATTTACATGGAAATAATATTTTGAATCCATAAATTATCATTTGTTATTGTTATACAATATTTTATTATTACATATTATTGTTATGCAATATTTTATTATTGCATATTAAAATATTGATTTTATATATTTTCAACTATGTATGGAGTATCGACCATGATTTTATTTCATATTTTGAAAAAAAAAAATGATTCAAAATCTATCCATTTAGATAACTAAGTGTTGTTTACCAATATTAATATTAAACATATATGGAATAAATTTCTTTTATCAATAGAACGAATCATCCAACGTTTATGTTGGTTTTGATATGAGTTTATATTTGAACTTATAGTATACTTGTGATTGAATAAATTGTGATAATTTTACTCATAAATTATACATATTTGTTCATAAGTGATGAAAAATTTCATAAAGTTGTATCATAACTCGTTTTATATGGTGACATGTTATATCATCATGTATTGTATGATATGATTTTACTGTATGCTTTGTATTTAGTACAATATCATTCATTTATGTAGATAGTATTAAGAGAACAACTAAACCAAAGTTATGGTTTATTAGCACTATTATGAAACGTTGTTAATACGTTTAGATATAACACCCAAAGTTGTGGTTTATTATCATTCCCATGACAAAATATATTATTATGAAAATGGCTTATTCACAAGTAACAAAAGATTGGTATGTTTTTCAAAAGTCGTGGGAAACTGATACACATATTTGTTTATTTTCAATTTAAAATGACAAATATTACAAGATATATAATTTTGATTGGGTATATCTTGACATGTTAATACATAAATTGCATATTTCTTTGCTTGTAAGTGACAAGACATTTTATTTATACTTTGAGATGCTTTAATTCATTTATATACCACAATGTCTTTTATTTGTAACTTATGTTTATGATTTATATTGCTTTTGATATGTTTTTATAAATATTATATGGATGGATAAATCAAATAAAAGACTGAATTTGGTTGTTTTATTATCAGATTTGACACACGAAGTGTCATACTCCATAAATCTCATTATCTATTCACATAAGGTCATAAGATTTTAGACCGATAAACATTGTATGAATCAGATACGCATTTCTCTCAATTGATATCATGTAAAGAAGAGATTGTTTATGAGGAAAACTTGATAAATTCTTTTTACTTGTCACACGTGAGATATGCTCATGAAGTAGCAATATCATAAAAAGAGTATGAAAGGTTTGAAGTGATTTTATACTTGTGTGATTGAGCAAAGAATGAAAGTCTAACGTTTTCAGATTCTATCACATTTCCTGAAGTGAATGTGATTATATATTGGGTATTGTAAAGGTAGTGATCATGGATATAATTGAGAAAGTTGTAATGATGAGATCGACCATTTAGAATTGTAATGATGGTCACGTTTATAATGAGATGGACCACCAAAAGTGATAAACTATGGAGTTAATAATGAGTTATAATAATAATTAACATGATGGTTTGAACTCAAAGGAAGTTCATACATTCTCTTATCTTACGTTTTGTATTACATGCGAGCAAGTAATACATATATGATAATAAATCAGAAGTTTATGGATCATTATTATTTAGTTAATTGGCATGACCGGTTAGACCACACCGAGTCGATGATAATGTGAAGTTAGTAAAGAACTAGAAGATTCTTCTTGATAATTATACATCTGATGTTTGCTTTCAAAGGAAGTTATATATTTGCCAAATAAAGTAGGGTGTGTTTCCCTAAATATTCTGGAAATGGTTAGAGGATATGAATATCCCAACACAATACCATTTAGTGTTTTAAATCGATGCATCGTCTAAATGGTTAGCAAATCCACAACTTGAAGTTTGTGTAAGTGTGACTTGGCTAATGAGATAGCAAACATATCATTCCAGATTGGTATATTTATTTGGTAATAATGAATTTGATTCCCAAGTTTTTAACGATCATTGGAATAAGTGTTATTGTTGAGATGATCACTAAACGTCTACTATTGATTACAAAGCCAATGATCATGAGAGGAGCAAAAGTTCATTTAGGTACATGTAATTTTACATATAGTACCACTAATTCACATCAAGCCAATAAGTTATAGTTCTCCCCATATATTTGGTTTTTGGTCATTAACCAAATATGTCTCATCAAAGATTTTGGTTGTGCGACATATATTGAAACTCATCCACCACACCTCACAAAGATGGGACTTCTAAAAAGTTTGAGAATATGTTGGGTATAAATAATCATCTATGATTGAATACTTAAAGCCATTAGTGAGAAATTTGTTTATGGCTCATTGGTTTTTCACTTTAGTGAATGAATGTTCCCAACATTAGGGGGAAATAACAAGCAGTTGGTAAGTGAAAAGTGAAATGAATTATCATGTTATCTTGATCCTCAGACTATAAACTATGAACTGGAAGTTTAAAGTATAATTCATTTACCAATATTAAAGAATAAATTAACCAGTCGAGTTCACTGACCTAAATAGAGTGACTAAGTAAGTCACATAATCAACTGCTTATGCTCCATTTATGTTTGTGTCCCAGAAGGACAACCACATATTTTCTAATGAGTATATTGTATGTCTGAAGCGTGGTAGACTAGTCGATTCCAATATTAAAATTCCTCGAAAGTTGGAGCAACTAATTAAGATGGTCAAGTCGGGGTTATATTAAAAAGGTCTCCTGAAGAGACGGTAGACATGATGGTTCAAGAAGAACCTCAGGTACCTGAAACTAAAGAGATCTCGATAAGTTGTATCATGTCTAAGATATGTATGGAATCGAAATAAAATCGACGTCGTTATACTTTTGTATATAATATAGCGCTTGTAATGATGAAATGATGAGGATCAAGATTTAAGATCTGCCTATGAACAAATACAAAGAAATAATTGGCCAAAAGGAAAAGACGTAAATGAGGCAGAGTTGAATTCTCTATTGAAATGGAAAGTTTTGGACCAGTAGTCCATACAACAAATATATTAGAAACAAACAGGTCTTTTATGCGAATCAATAAATGAAAAGTAAATGGTATAAGGCAAAATTGCTGGCACAAGGATTTCTCAAAGACCTAATATTGATTATAAGGAATCGTATTCTCCAGTGGTGGATACAATAGCTTTGCAATATTTAACTAGTCTGGTAATAATATTAAAGAGAGAATTGACATGCGTCTTGTGCATTAATATTTATCACTTGATACTAAAAGTTTACATGAAAGTCTCTGGAGGATTTAAATTATCAAAATCATGTAAATAAAGTTCTCGAGAACAATATGATCGTTGTATACATATTCATATTTGAATACAACTGAACTCCTGAGGAGTTACCTAAAGGTGAATTGAAACATCTTAACGATGTAATTCTTGTGCACCAATAATGATACATAGAAAACTTGTACATGATGATTATGATATCTCAATAAATAGTGTACACGCATTGTACAATATGGATTTTGGAGATAAAAGAAACTAAGCAAGTGTTTATGACATTTTTGCATATAATATAGATATCAATGTGTTAAATGGGCAAATTTATGTAGCAAAACTTCTGAAGAGTGAAATCACATGCATATTTGGATAAGATGGAATGAATTCCCTCATGGATTGATAATGCCAGAAGCATTGATGTCAAAACCTCAAGAACATACTAGATGAAGTTAACAAAATATATGGACTAAAATAGTCGGGTCGAGTGTTGTACAACTCGAGATATTCGCCTAAAGAGGGATATAAGTTTCATTAAATTAGCCATGTTTTATCAACATTCTACTTTTAAAAGTTCACTATAATCGCAGTTTACAGTGATGACGTCTAGGCATCATCGAGAGAAACTGTCGAGCTTTTAGAGGGAGAATTTTTGAAAGACATTGGCACGGTCTAATTATTACTCGAGCTGCAGTTCGAGTATGTATGTAATTATATTTTATCAATAACTCATGTACATCTAGAAGATGATGTTGGGATAGTATGGACATGGTTGAACCTTGAAGTATGTTAAAGGTTCTTATGTCACTTGTTATAAGTAATGTCTATAAGCATCTCCTATCAAAGTAGAAGTACCATCGTTAAATGCATATGTGCATTAATATGTTTTGCTAGCTATGTATGGCTATAATATCTTTCACTTGAGCTTATTGTCATGATGTAGCCTTTGTCAAGCGAAGAGACATTGGAACGAGTTCAAAGAAATATTTCAGGTATAAACGATATTTCATTATATTTTACTAACCCATCAAAACAAGTTTGACTAGTCTTGTAGATCTGAGAATGTAACATAGCACAGTCGTGGATCATATGATATTTGTTTTCGAGATGAAGCACCAAGAATCTCATACAACATTGCTTAACATAAGGGATTGTACTTCAATGGATCAAGCGACATTCTACAAATACAAAAGCTTTGAGCAACTTTCAGAGAAGATCGACACACGTTACTTAAAGGCTACTTATTCAAATGAGGGGGAGTATCATACAAGTTGCATTTTTCCCTTCACTAACTAAGTTTATTCCATTTGGAGTAGGGGTTTTAATGGGACAACATTATCAGGGGGAGACAATACGCGCTGCACTCTTTTTCCCTTAGCTATGGTTTTGTCCCAATGGGTTTTCCTGGCAAGGTTTTTAACGAGGCAGCATCTCCACGCGTATTTGGTTGATAACCAAGGGGGAGTGTTATAAATAAATATTATTATGGTTATCAACTCCATATATAGATGTATCTTGTTTACCAAGTTTCCCTCTCCTACATATATTCCTTGTATTTTATTGTAAACACACACCATGAATAATATAAAGATATTTCTCCCTACATCTCTTTCTTATATTGTTTAGCTATTAGGCTTGTTGTTTCACAACAAAGATCTTTTTTTAAACAATAAAAAAGTTTCAAAACTTTTTTTAGAAAAAAACATTTGAATTTATATTTTTAATTTATTTCGTATTTTAGTTTTTTCATCTTTCTATTTCTATTTTATTAGTATTATTATTATATTAAAATATTTTTCTAATATAATCAACAATTTTTATTTATTAAAAGTAATAAGATGCAAAAAGAAAATAAAACATTAACTAGCACATTAGGTAGTAAAATAATTTGATCAAAGCATGTAATATCAATTAATAATCGACATAAGTTGAAATTTAATTATTGTGATGATATGTTATTGACTAATCATAATCATTATCTACAAATTGACGTGATGATTCTCAAATATATTTCTCTTCTTTTAACTATAAAAACTATATTAAATTGGCTGGTTTCAAAGCTTCATTAAAATTTTCGTGTATTATTGTTTATACAAACTAAATTCAAATACCCACTTCAATCTGTTATAAACAAAAAAAAATCCTGCTTCAAAACTAAAATGACTCGCTTCAGTTTAAAACGTAAGAAACCGATTTTTTTTCAAATAACAAAAAAAAAATGTTTCTTTTAAAATAACGTTTTAAATACAAATACTAGTAATAATAATAATAATAATAATTAAAGATAAAAATGAAAAAAATAAAAACAAAACGGTTTGAATTGTATTAATGTGAAAGTTAAAGGAGGGGGTACGTTCAGTAGTAAAGGGGGTACATTTAGCAGCACCCAAATGAAAAAAGCACATGTTGGAAAATAAACAAAGTAACAAACTGCACAAAACATGGACTCATGCAAATAAAAAGAAAAACACAAAAATATAACTTAAAGATATTAGATGAAATAAACGTGACTTAAGGGATGGCTATCAAGAGGTATAAAAAAATATTATTTAATTGAAAAGGAGTGAAAAAATGTAGTGTTTTTTAGTGTAATTTATGGTGAAAATATGATGGAATGGATGTGAATACTCAAGTCCTATTCTTTGTCATTTCTTACCATTTTGGCCCCTCAACTAGTCTCATCACTTCAAATAAGTTTTTATTGTGTTTCGAATTAAAAAAAATCAACACTTACAACAAATTAATGCTACTTGCAATGATAATGATGGTTGGTTTGATCAATGATGACTAATGGGTGTCAATATTAATCATTGATGGTCAGTTAAGGTTAACGATGGTCAATTAGGGTCATTGATAAATGAGCGTCAATTACGATCAGTTATTTGTACCTTATAGCATGTTTGGTTCTAGAAGTTAACACAAACTACCCTTTGTGTCTGTGTCTTTTCAAAATGTATATCTTTTTATAGAATTATTATTGAAGGTATATTAATTTTACTTGGAATATTATCATAAAATTGAATTTAATGTGAGAATGTTGTAATGGCTTGGATTGAAATATTTATAATGTACAATTCTATGAATTTGTTAATATGTTTGGTTTGTATATATGCAGGTCATTTTGTAAATATTATTGGTGTTAGGATATATTTATATGTATGTGATTTTGTAAATATTATTTGTGTTAAAATGGTAAGTTTAAATTGGCCTATTAACTTTTCCCACTGAATTGTCTTTGGTCTAAGTTGCACATCCAAAAAATGGTGTTTTTAACGGCAAATTTGGATCACTAACGGACCACTGGAGTATCATCGTGTCATGAGCGGAACCACCGTGTTGGGTTATTTTTAGCCCATGAGTTAGCCCATCAATTTTCTTTGGCCCATTTGGTTTCTTTGAAAATGCACAAGAGAAGAAGCAGGGGTTTCTACAAAATACCCTCAAAAAATTCGCAGCTCATTAACACCCTAAAACACAACACACAAAGCTCTCACAAAAAGAAGAAGAATTTCCGTCACTCTAAAACCCAGGTGCAGAGGTCGTTCATTTCCCGGAGATTGAACCGTTGGATCGCTCTGATTTTTGGGCACAGTCATTCTGACATCAGGGAGACCTTATCCAACGGTGGGTTTGTCAAAATCAGCTCTGGAAGTCTGTCTGCACAGCCTCTGTTTGCTGCTGCAGAATTTGGTGATATTCCTTCTTTTGTCTTTGTATTTGATTCCATATGCTTGATGTTGTTGATTCCAAGTGTATGATGATTATTGTATGCCTCTAGTAGACCTAGGGAAGACTTTGTATTGCTTTAAATTGGTGATAGTGGATTTGAAGCGGCTCTAGTAGTCCCGTGGTTTTTACTCTCCTTTCTTGAGAGGTTTTCCACGCTAAAATTTGGTGTTCTTGTTATTATTGTTTTCGGGCTGTTTAGATTATAGTTGGGATACCCTATTTGTTTGCATCCTCACAGGTTCATTCAAGTTTGGGAAAAGTCTTGGTCAAACGAAGTTTGCTTCCGCATTTGTGTTTACTATTTGTGACCGGGTTTCGCGTTTTTTCCCATCATAGTGGTATCAGAGCCAATGGCTCTTGTTACTGGGTTGAAACTTGATTGAACAATGGAAGCTAATACAAGTAGGATTGTGAATTTGAATGGTTCTAATTATCATGTTTGGAAAGGCAAAATGGAAGATCTCCTTTATGTGAAGGATTATTATATGCCTGTTTTTAATACCGACAAACCGGGTGATAAAACAGATGAAGAGTGGAATATATTGCATAGAAAGGTTTGTGGTTATATTCGCCAATGGGTTGATGATAATGTTTTGAACCATATTAGCGGGGAGACTCACGCTCGTACTTTGTGGAACAAGCTTGAGGAATTGTATGCTCGAAAGACCGGAAACAATAAACTGTTCTTGATTAAACAGTTGATTAACTTGAAGTACAATGATGGAACTCCTGTTACTGATCATTTAAATGTTTTTTAGGGTCTCATTAATCAGCTTGCAGGAATGGGTATTAAGTTTGAAGACGAGGTACAAGGCTTATGGCTTCTTGGTACTTTACTGGATTCTTGGGAGACTTTTAGGACATCATTGTCCAACTCTGCAGCAAATGGTATTATTACTATGGAAATGGCTAAAGGCAGTGTTTTAAATGAAGAGATGAGAAGAAAATCACAGGGTTCCTCTTCACAATCAGATGTCTTGGCCACAGAGAGCAGGGGGAGAGGTCAAAGTAGAGGTCCGAGTAACAAAGAGAAGCATCGTAGTAAGTCTAGAGGTAAGTTTGCTGATTATGAGTGTCATCATTGTGGTAGGAAAGGGCACACAATTAAATTCTGCAGACAATTAAAAAGGGAGAAAAAGAAGGCTAATTACAACAATCAAAAGAACAATCATAAGAAAGATGATGGTGGCAATGACACAGCTGAAGTTAATACTGCTACCGAAGAGTTCTTCATTTGTTGTGATTATGATATGGTGAACATTGCACGTGATGATTCGAGTTGGGTTGTTGACAGTGGTGCTACGTGTCATGTGACATCACAAAGGGAGTTTTATTCATCTTACACACCTGGTGACTTTGGGGTTGTTAAGATGGGTAATAACGGGCTATCAAAGGTTGTAGGCGTTGGGGATGTTTGCTTGAAGTTTGACACTAGGATGGAGTTGGTTTTACACAATGTATAACATGTTCCAGATATTGGACTCAATTTGATCTCCGCTGGTTTACTTGATGATGATGGTTACCATAGTACCTTTGGTGATGGTATTTGGAAACTCACTCGTGGTTCTTTGATTGTGGCAAGAGGTAAAAGAAGTTCAAAGTTATACAGAACGCATCCGAAGATCTCCAAAGATTCGGTCAATTTGTTAGTGAATACTGATATGACCGACTTGTGGCATAGGAGACTTGCTCACATGAGTGAAAAAGGGATGTCTATTTTGTTGAAGAAGAATGCCTTGCCCGATTTGCGCGATGTTCATTTGAAGAAGTGTTCTCATTGTCTGGCAGGTAAGCAGAAAAGGGTTTCTTTCAAAAGTCACCCTCCTCATAGGAGAGACAATATACTTGATTTAATACATTCGGATGTTTGTGGTCCTATGAAGACTAGAACACTTGGGGGCTGCTCGTACTTTGTCACTTTTATCGATGATCATTCGAGAAAAGTTTGGGCCTATACTTTGAAGTCTAAAGATCAAGTATTAGATGTGTTTAAGCAGTTTCATGCCTTAGTTGAGAGACAAACTGAGAAGAAGCTCAAGTGTATTCGAACAGATAATGGAGGTGAGTACATTGGTCCTTTTGATGCTTATTGTAAAGAGAAAGGTATTCGGCACCAAAAGACTCCTCCAAAGACACCACAATTGAATGGTTTAGCAGAACGGATGAATAGAACATTGGCTGAAAGGGTTAGATGTTTGCTATCACATGCAGGGTTGCCTAATTCCTTTTGGGGTGAAGCTTTGAACACCACAGTAAATGTTATTAATCGTACTCCTTGTGTTCCTTTGTCTTTTGATGTTCCTGACAGGGTTTGGAGCGGCAAAGATGTTTCATACGATGATTTGCGGGTCTTTGGATGCAAGGCTTTTGTGCATATTCCCAAAGATGAAAGAACAAAGCTTGATGTGAAGACTAAGCCATGTATATTCGTTGGTTATGGGGGAGATGAGTTTGGACACAGGTTTTATGATCCAATCTCGAAGAAACTCATAAGAAGTTTCGATGCTGATTTTATTGAAGATCAAAGTTTGAAAGATATTGAGAAGACAAAGATAGTTCCTCAACATACTGATGATCTTACTGATTTGGATCCAGTTCCTCCACAGCACTCTGATCCGCATAATGAAGATGATATTCAACATGATGAACAACACGGTACTGATAATCATGATATTCCAGAGCAACAAGAGTTAGATGAGGGTCCTCATCCAGAGTTACCAGTACCAGGTATGCCAACATTTGTCCCACTCAGACGGTCTACAAGAAACCGTCATCCTTCCACTCATTATTCTGCTGATGAGTATGTATTACTCACTGACGGGGGAGAGCCCGAGTGTTATGAAGAGGCCATGAAAGATGAACACAAAAGGGAGTGGGTTGAAGCTATGCAAGATGAGATGAATTCCTTGTATGAGAACAATACCTTTGAATTAGTAAAGTTTCCTAAAGGCAAGAAAGTTCTGAAGAACAAGTGGGTCTATAAGGTGAAGACTGAAGAACATACCTCACGGCCTAGGTACAAAGCCAGATTGGTGGTTAAAGGGTTCAGTCAAAGAAAGGGTATTGATTTTGATGAGATTTTCTCTCCAGTCGTGAAGATGAGTTCCATTCGGGTGATTCTTGGTTTAGCTGCTAGTCTTGACCTTGAGGTTGAGCAAATGGATGTCAAGACAGCGTTCCTTCATGGTGACTTGGATAGAGAAATCTATATGGAGCAACCTGAAGGTTTTCAGGTTAAAGGTAAAGAAGACTATGTCTGTAAGCTTCAGAAAAGTCTTTATGGGTTGAAGCAAGCACCAAGACAGTGGTACAAGAAATTTGAGTCTGTTATGGGGAAGCAAGGCTACCGGAAGACTATTTCAGATCACTGTGTTTTCTTTCAAAGGTTTGGTGATGATGATTTTATCATTTTATTACTCTATGTTGATGACATGTTGATTGTAGGCAAGAATGCAGAGAGAATTGTTCAGCTGAAGAAAGAATTAAGCAAGTCGTTTTCTATGAAAGACTTGGGCTCATCAAAACAAATTCTTGGTATTCGGATTACTAGAGATAGAGCTTCAAAGAAGTTGCACATGTCACAAGAGCAATACATTGAGAAGGTGCTTCGCAGGTTCAACATGGATAAAGCCAAATCGGTTAGTTCACCTCTTACTCCCAATTTTAAACTAACCGATAAAGATTGCCCTTCTTCAAAGGAGGAGATTAAAGACATGGATAAAGTTCCATACGCGTCAGCGGTTGGAAGCTTGATGTATGCAATGGTGTGTACAAGACCTGATATTGCCCATGCTGTAGGCGTTGTTAGTCGGTTTCTGTCAAATCCAGGTAAGAAGCATTGGGAAGCAGTTAAGTGGATCTTTAGATATCTACGTGGTTCTTCCAAATTGGGAATAACATTTGGAAATGGAAAGCCAATGCTTGTTGGTTATACGGATTCTGATTTGGCAGGAAACAAAGACAACATGAAATCCACTTCTGGATATTTGATGACTTTTGTAGGGGGAGCTGTCTCATGGCAGTCAAGACTGCAAAAGTATGTTGCTTTGTCTACAACTGAGGCTGAGTATGTGGCAGCAACGGAAGCATGCAAAGAACTGTTGTGGTTGAAAAGGTTTATGCAGGAGCTTGGCTTTATGCAACAGCGCTACGTGGTTCTTTGTGATAATCAAAGTGCTATTCACCTTGCTAAGAATTCTATGTTTCACAAGAGAACAAAACATATTGATGTGAAGTATCATTGGATTAGAGATGCTCTTGAAGACAAGTTGTTTGAACTTGATAAAGTTCATGTGACAACTCGAATTTCCGACGTTCTTTATTCGCATTTAATGCACGTTGACTTTGACTAAATAGTTGTGTTATGATAAAATCTAGTGTGTTTGCATGGTTATGTGTGATTGTATAACTTGTGTACTGTTTGTAAAACTTAAACTGTTAAGAACCCGACGAAACACAAAGGCTGTTTCGCCATAACCCGTTCCGACGAAACAAGCTGTTTCGCCATGAACATTCCGACGAAACAGAAGTCTGTTTCGCCGGCCCAGTAATTCGCGAAACCCGGTTCGGGCCCAACATGTTATTTCGAGTTTAATACGTAAAACAACATCACTTTTACACTTTCTATCAACACAACCGAAACCCTAGAGCTCTCTCACTGTGACGGCGAACTAGAACCCACAGGAAACCCTTGTGCGATCAAATCATCATCTCGGTTAGTAAAAATTATGTGTCTTGATTGATCGTTCATCCGTATACGTGTTTATGTGCCATGTGATTCTGCTTTGATGATGTATATCTGAAACTGATACATGTTAAATATTAGGGTTCTTGTTATGATGATGATAATATAGATTTCGATAGAAATGTTGTTGTCAGATATATATAGTTTTATGTGAAACTCGATACGGTTGAATACTTGATTTCTGGATGGCGTTAATCTGAATCTGGTTAGCATCTTGATAGGGTTCGATAATTTGATATTGAATGATAGTCGGTTTTTGAGATACGTTTAAACTAGGGTTCATGCTAGACAATGATTCTGGAATGATTATGTTATGATGAGATATGCTAAATGAATTCTGGATGATTGCTACTTGATAGTGACGGCTGTTAGGGTTTCTGCATGTATCTGTGTACGTAACTGATTTCACCACGAATCTGTCTTGACGAAACAGATCTCTTGGCGAAACAGAAGTGTTTCGCCAAGGGCAGTCGACGAATCTGGCCTTTGTTTCGCCAAACCTGACCTCGACGAAATAGATGTGTTTCGCCAAGGACCACCGACGAAACTAAAATCCTGTTTCGCCAACCAAAGCCCGACGAAACAGAATGTGTTTCGTCAATTTGTGTTTCGCCATTATGTGTGTTTCGCCGAACAGTATTCTGCACAGTAACTTGGGTTAATTCTGTTAAGTGTTAACTGGAATGTTTAACTGCTGTTAAGTGTAACCATCTTGTATACGATTGTGATTACGTGTTACATGTTTATGTGTGCACAACTTGAACACAAACTGATTTCACATACGTGCATACTTTAGGACGTGATTGATTACTTGCGAGCATACACTTAGCATACCGAGCAAACCAAGGTGAGTTCACACTCTTACCAAGGCATGGGATTCCCCAGGTGGGTTGGGAATGGGATTGATTGATTTCTTTGACACACATTACTACTAGACTACTTACCACGGTCCTCGGATTGGGAAGGATGCCTGTGCCAAAAACCTACGTATAACATACGTACTATCCTCGGATGGGAAGGATACTAGTGTTAACACATACAAAAAAAATCCTAGGTACCAATGTTCTCGGATGGGAAGAACACCAGCGCTAAACCTACGTACTCGATACGTACTATCCTCGGTTGGGAAGGATACTTATACAAATATGCATACTTATTACTATCCTCGGATTGGGAAGGATACTTATGAATACAACTAGTCTAGAAAGTATACATTATGGGAAGCCCCCACCAATAGAACGTACTAACGGCCCTAGTAGAGCCACATGTTACATATGAACTTACTATTACGCATTTACTCTCTGTGAACTCGCTCAACTAGTTGTTGATCCTCTGTTACATGCCTTGCAGGACCTTAGGTACTTATGGAGCTTGCACGGGAGGCGTAGTCGTTGTGGGCATGGATTTTGAATACTTGTTTAGACTTTTTAACATTTCATACTTTATTATGATGGGTTTAATCATACGCTTCCGCTATACTGTGATAACATACTTATGTTTTGGAACACCTCTCATATGGATTGTTTGGAATTAAATTGCAATTACTTTTACTTTATACATTGTTCTATATGATTGGTGGCTTGATCCTGGTCAGTCACGCTCCCAAGCGGTGATACTCCGCAGGTGGATTTTGGGGGTGTGACAGATTGGTATCAGAGCCATTGGTTATAGAGAACTTGGTTTTAATATGGGGAAAACGTTTTTATTAAAACCAGACTATAACCAGAACAGTGCTCTCAACGATCCACAACGACGCTTCGCTCCACGTGCAAGACTCAACATCCTAGGTAATAAGGTTTATGTTTATTGCCTACATGCTAGAAAACTACATAGAACTTTGCTCGTGGTATGCTTAGATTACATTGCTCACTAAACGTTGTTGCATGAGAACACTTGTGTGCTTACTCTCTTCTGTCATCGCACTATTCGCGAACCTATCTCACTTACGTTATCTTTACTATGAAGATCATGTCTGGACGTATCAACATGACTCAGGACCAGTTGACGGCCCTCATTAACGAACGAGTTGCCGCGGCAGTTGCAGCCGCACAAGCAGGAGGTATACCCTGCAGTTACAACTCACACTAGGATCCTTAGATCCTACAATTCCTAAATCAACTCTCGTGTTTAAACTTGTCCTAATCCTTTTACACAACAGGTCAAGCACCTGTTTGCACTTTCAAGACTTTCATGGACTGTCGTCCATCCACTTTCAGCGGCACTGAAGGAGCCGTAGGTCTCCTGCACTGGTTTGAAAAGATGGAGTCTGTGTTTGAGATGTGTGAATGCCCTGAGGCACGCAGGGTGAAATATGCTACCGGTACCCTCGAGGGTTTAGCCCTCACATGGTGGAAAGCACAGGTCCAAATACTGGGGTTGGTTGCTGCTAACGCCACCCCATGGAACAATTTCAAAGAAATGATCAAAGAGGAGTACTGTAGTCGAGATGAGATTCATAAGCTGGAAGTCGAGTTTTTCAACCTCAAGATGACGGGGTCTGAGATCGAAGCGTATACCAAGAGATCGAATGAGCTTGCATTACTGTGTCCTACTCTGGTGGACAAGCGTATTGAACTTTATCTTAAGGGTCTGGTGCCAGAGATCCAGAGTCATGTGACCTCAGCAAATCATGCTACTTACCAGCAGGTTGTTCAGTTGGCTCACCGTCTCACTGATCAAGCGGTGGAGCAGAACCGGTTGCCCAAACGCATCAACGCTACCCCTACAGCTACTACTTCGGTTACTCCTGCTACTCCCAGTGACAGCAAGCGAAAATGGGAGGGGGACTCCAGCAAGGGATCAGCTTCAGTTCAGCCCCAAGTTCAGCAACGAAAGACTGACAACTACCAGAGCCCTAGTCAGCACTCTTCGGGCGGTCACAAGCAGGGTGGTTATCGAGGGAACCTCCCAAAGTGCAACATCTGCAACAAGCACCACAATGGCCAGTGTAACAGGGGTCGTTGTCAAAGGTGTTTCAGGACGGGCCATGAGGCCAAGGATTGTAGGAGCCCACAGCCTGTAAATCAGAATCAGCCGCAGCAGCAAGCACGGCAAAATCAGCAACAGGGTAACAAAGGATGTTTTCAGTGTGGCGCCGAAGGTCACTACAAAAGACACTGCCCTCAGCTAAACCAGAACCAGAACAACAACAACAACAACAATCAGGGCAACGGGAACAACAACAACAACGGTGGGAACAATAACAACAATGGCGCTAGAGGCCGCATGTTTGTGATCGGTCAGGGTGAGGCTCGGAATGATCCCAACGTGGTTATGGGTAAGTTTCTTCTTGACGACTTTTATGTTACAGTACTATTTGATTCTGGTGCGGATACAAGTTACATGTCTCTAAAAGCTAGTGAAATGTTAAAACGTGCACCAACTCTCTTAAACACCAAACATGTTGTAGAATTAGCTAACGGTAAAAGTCTAGAGGCCACACACATAGTTAAAGGGTGTAATCTTATCCTCGCTGGTCAGACTTTCTCCATTGATCTCATTCCTATAACCTTGGGTAGCTTTGACGTCGTCATTGGTATGGATTGGTTATCTCAACAACAAGCGGAGATTTTATGCAAAGAAAAGGTTATTCGTATTCCTCGTTCGGGCAAGGAACCTCTCGAAGTTCAAGGCGACAAGAGTGGTGTCGTGAGTGGCATCATTTCCTTTTTGAAGGCTCAGAAGTGTTTACGCAAGGGGCACACTGCTATATTAGCACTCGTTGCAGATACCTCGAAGAAAGAGAAAAAGATTGAAGATATTCCTGTAGTACGTGACTTTCCTCAAGTGTTCCCTGAGGAATTACCTGGGTTACCGCCTCATCGTCAAGTTGAATTTCAGATCGAGCTCGCTCCAGGAGCAGCACCTATAGCTCGAGCACCTTATCGTTTAGCTCCAACTGAATTGGAGGAACTGTCAAAGCAACTACAAGAACTCTTGGAAAAGGGTTTTATACGTCCTAGCTCTTCGCCCTGGGGAGCTCCAGTGTTATTCGTAAAGAAGAAAGACGGTACGTTCAGGATGTGTATAGACTACCGTGAACTCAACAAGGTGACGATCAAGAATCGTTATCCTCTTCCGCGCATAGATGATTTATTCGACCAGCTGCAAGGGTCGAGCTACTACTCCAAGATAGACTTAAGGTCAGGATACCATCAGCTGAGAGTCCGGGATGAGGACGTCTCTAAAACAGCATTTAGAACTCGCTACGGCCACTACGAGTTTATGGTCATGCCATTCGGGCTAACGAACGCGCCTGCCGTATTCATGGATCTTATGAACAGGGTGTGCAAACCCTATCTCGACAAGTTCGTCATTGTTTTCATCGACGACATCCTGATTTATTCAAAGAGTCAGGAGGAACACGAGCAGCACTTACGACTTATACTGGAACTCCTAAGAACGGAACAGCTATACGCCAAGTTTTCTAAATGTGACTTCTGGCTTCGTGAAGTCCACTTTTTAGGCCACGTGGTGAACAAAGATGGGATCCATGTCGATCCATCCAAGGTAGATTCGATCAAGAATTGGCCTGCGCCTCGTACACCAACAGAAATACGCCAATTCTTGGGTTTGGCGGGTTATTACAGACGTTTCATCAAAGACTTCTCAAAGATTGCTCAGCCGCTTACACTACTGACTCAGAAGGGTGTTGTTTACCGTTGGGGTAATGCACAGGAAACCGCGTTCCAACATTTAAAGGATAGACTCTGTAGCGCACCTATCCTCTCACTGCCTGAAGGCACGGACGATTTCGTAGTCTACTGCGACGCATCTATCCAAGGTCTTGGATGTGTATTGATGCAGAGGGATAAAGTTATTGCTTATGCTTCGCGCCAACTTAAGGTTCACGAACGGAATTACACTACACACGACCTAGAGCTGGGAGCGGTCGTCTTTGCACTTAAGATATGGCGACACTATTTGTACGGTACCAAATGTGCTATCTACACTGACCACAGAAGCCTCGAACATATATTCAAGCAGAAGGAACTGAATATGCGACAGCGACGATGGGTTGAACTGTTAAATGACTACGAATGCTCAATTAGGTACCATCCAGGCAAAGCCAATGTTGTGGCTGACACCCTCAGTCGAAAGGACACCGCGCCTAAGCGCGTACGAGCTTTACAACTCACCATACAGTCTAACCTCCCTTCCCAGATACGAGATGCTCAGATAGAAGCATTGAAACCAGATAATGTCAGGGCTGAAGCCCTACGTGGCTCAAGACAACATCTAGAACAGAAGGAAGATGGTGCTTACTACGTCACAGGACGCATTTGGGTCCCACTGTACGGCAACTTACGCGAGCTGGTAATGGATGAAGCTCACAAATCTCGCTATTCGATACACCCTGGTTCGGATAAAATGTACCACGATATTAAGACTACATACTGGTGGCCTAGCATGAAGGCCCACATAGCCACATACGTTAGCAAATGCTTGACTTGTGCGAGAGTCAAGGCAGAATATCAGAAACCGTCAGGACCACTCCAACAACCTGAGATACCCCAATGGAAGTGGGAACAGATATCCATGGATTTTGTTACTGGCTTACCTAGATCTCAGCGCGGAAACGATACTATTTGGGTGATCGTGGATCGCCTCACTAAGTCTGCTCACTTTCTGGCCATCAAGGAAACGGATAAATTCTCCACCCTAGCAGACATATATCTTAAAGAAGTGGTCTCGAGGCACGGGGTGCCAACCTCCATCATCTCTGATCGTGACGCACGTTTTACTTCAGAACTGTGGCAAGCAATGCATAAATCTTTTGGCTCTCGTTTAGACATGAGCACAGCATATCACCCTCAGACGGATGGGCAGTCTGAGCGCACTATTCAAACTCTAGAAGACATGCTTCGGGCGTGCGTAATTGACTTTGGCAATGGTTGGGAGAAACATCTGCCACTCGTGGAATTTTCATACAATAACAGCTACCACACCAGCATTAAAGCTGCACCATTCGAGGCATTGTACGGGCGTAAATGCCGATCACCTCTCTGTTGGGCAGAGGTGGGAGATAGTCAAATCACAGGTCCAGAAATGGTAGTCGATACTACAGAAAAGATTGCACAAATACGACAACGCATGGCGGCAGCACGCGACCGTCAGAAAGCATACGCCGATTTAGACAGGAAACCACTCGAGTTCCAAGTTGGGGATCGAGTGCTACTAAAAGTTTCACCCTGGAAGGGTGTGGTTCGTTTTGGCAAACGCGGCAAACTTAATCCACGATATGTAGGACCTTTCGAGGTTATTGAGAAAATAGGCAAAGTGGCTTACAGATTGAACTTACCACCTGAACTCAGTGCGGTTCACAACGTCTTTCACGTGTCGAATCTGAAGAAGTGTACGTCAGATGAGACCCACATAGTTCCCTTAAAGGAACTCACTATCGACGAGCGGTTGCACTTCGTCGAGGAACCTGTTGAAATCACGGACCGGGATGTTAAGGTCCTCAAGAACACGAGAATCCCTCTTGTACGAGTTCGTTGGAACTCCCGCCGCGGCCCAGAGTATACCTGGGAACAAGAAGATCAAATGGAACTCAAATATCCCCAGTTATTCGGAAATCAAGTAACTACCACTGAGGCTGAAGCTACCAATGCAGAATTTCGGGACGAAATTCCAAATCAACGGGGGGATAATGTGACACCCCAGGAAAACCAGTAATCTTCGCAAACCTGCTCAGGAGAGCCGCGATACAATACAGGTAAACAACGTCACACCGCTAGCTTCCTCAGTAACTGCATGCTAAATTTCGGGACGGAATTTCTTTCAAGTTGGGGATAATGTGACAACTCGAATTTCTGACGTTCTTTATTCGCATTTAATGCACGTTGACTTTGACTATATAGTTGTGTTATGATAAAATCTAGTGTGTTTGCATGGTTATGTGTGATTGTATAACTTGTGTACTGTTTGTAAAACTTAAACTGTTAAGAACCCGACGAAACACAAAGGCTGTTTCGCCATAACCCGTTCCGACGAAACAAGCTGTTTCGCCATGAACATTCCGACGAAACAGAAGTCTGTTTCGCCGGCCCAGTAATTCGCGAAACCCGGTTCGGGCCCAACATGTTATTTCGAGTTTAATACGTAAAACAACATCACTTTTACACTTTCTATCAACACAACCGAAACCCTAGAGCTCTCTCACTGTGACGGCGAACTAGAACCCACAGGAAACCCTTGTGCGATCAAATCATCATCTCGGTTAGTAAAAATTATGTGTCTTGATTGATCGTTCATCCGTATACGTGTTTATGTGCCATGTGATTCTGCTTTGATGATGTATATCTGAAACTGATACATGTTAAATATTAGGGTTCTTGTTATGATGATGATAATATAGATTTCGATAGAAATGTTGTTGTCAGATATATATAGTTTTATGTGAAACTCGATACGGTTGAATACTTGATTTCTGGATGGCGTTAATCTGAATCTGGTTAGCATCTTGATAGGGTTCGATAATTTGATATTGAATGATAGTCGGTTTTTGAGATACGTTTAAACTAGGGTTCATGCTAGACAATGATTCTGGAATGATTATGTTATGATGAGATATGCTAAATGAATTCTGGATGATTGCTACTTGATAGTGACGGCTGTTAGGGTTTCTGCATGTATCTGTGTACGTAACTGATTTCACCACGAATCTGTCTTGACGAAACAGATCTCTTGGCGAAACAGAAGTGTTTCGCCAAGGGCAGTCGACGAATCTGGCCTTTGTTTCGCCAAACCTAACCTCGACGAAATAGATGTGTTTCGCCAAGGACCACCGACGAAACTAAAATCCTGTTTCGCCAACCAAGGCCCGACGAAACAGAATGTGTTTCGTCAATTTGTGTTTCGCCATTATGTGTGTTTCGCCGAACAGTATTCTGCACAGTAACTTGGGTTAATTCTGTTAAGTGTTAACTGGAATGTTTAACTGCTGTTAAGTGTAACCATCTTGTATACGATTGTGATTACGTGTTACATGTTTATGTGTGCACAACTTGAACACAAACTGATTTCACATACGTGCATACTTTAGGACGTGATTGATTACTTGCGAGCATACACTTAGCATACCGAGCAAACCAAGGTGAGTTCACACTCTTACCAAGGCATGGGATTCCCCAGGTGGGTTGGGAATGGGATTGATTGATTTCTTTGACACACATTACTACTAGACTACTTACCACGGTCCTCGGATTGGGAAGGATGCCTGTGCCAAAAACCTACGTATAACATACGTACTATCCTCGGATGGGAAGGATACTAGTGTTAACACATACAAAAAAAATCCTAGGTACCAATGTTCTCGGATGGGAAGAACACCAGCGCTAAACCTACGTACTCGATACGTACTATCCTCGGTTGGGAAGGATACTTATACAAATATGCATACTTATTACTATCCTCGGATTGGGAAGGATACTTATGAATACAACTAGTCTAGAAAGTATACATTATGGGAAGCCCCCACCAATAGAACGTACTAACGGCCCTAGTAGAGCCACATGTTACATATGAACTTACTATTACGCATTTACTCTCTGTGAACTCGCTCAACTAGTTGTTGATCCTCTGTTACATGCCTTGCAGGACCTTAGGTACTTATGGAGCTTGCACGGGAGGCGTAGTCGTTGTGGGCATGGATTTTGAATACTTGTTTAGACTTTTTAACATTTCATACTTTATTATGATGGGTTTAATCATACGCTTCCGCTATACTGTGATAACATACTTATGTTTTGGAACACCTCTCATATGGATTGTTTGGAATTAAATTGCAATTACTTTTACTTTATACATTGTTCTATATGATTGGTGGCTTGATCCTGGTCAGTCACGCTCCCAAGCGGTGATACTCCGCAGGTGGATTTTGGGGGTGTGACAGTTCATACCGATGATAATGGTTCCGATATGTTGACAAAAACTTTGGCAAGGGAGAAGTTGAAGATATGTTGCTCAATCGCCGGGATGGCGAACTCTTCCTCATAGGCCAAAAATGGGGAGAATTGTTGGGTTATTTTTAGCCCATGAGTTAGCCCATCAATTTTCTTTGGCCCATTTGGTTTCTTTGAAAATGCACAAGAGAAGAAGCAGGGGTTTCTACAAAATACCCTCAAAAAATTCGCAGCTCATTAACACCCTAAAACACAACACACAAAGCTCTCACAAAAAGAAGAAGAATTTCCGTCACTCTAAAACCCAGGTGCAGAGGTCGTTCATTTCCCGGAGATTGAACCGTTGGATCGCTCTGATTTTTGGGCACAGTCATTCTGACATCAGGGAGACCTTATCCAACGGTGGGTTTGTCAAAATCAGCTCTGGAAGTCTATCTGCACAGCCTCTGTTTGCTGCTGCAGAATTTGGTGATATTCCTTCTTTTGTCTTTGTATTTGATTCCATATGCTTGATGTTGTTGATTCCAAGTGTATGATGATTATTGTATGCCTCTAGTAGACCTAGGGAAGACTTTGTATTGCTCTAAATTGGTGATAGTGGATTTGAAGCGGCTCTAGTAGTCCCGTGGTTTTTACTCTCATTTCTTGAGAGGTTTTCCACGCTAAAATTTGGTGTTCTTGTTATTATTGTTTTCGGGCTGTTTAGATTGTAGTTGGGATACCCTATTTGTTTGCATCCTCACAGGTTCATTCAAGTTTGGGAAAAGTCTTGGTCAAACGAAGTTTGCTTCCGCATTTGTGTTTACTATTTGTGACCGGGTTTCGCGTTTTTTCCCATCACACCGATCATATCCATCTCCACTAGGCAATAACGCCTATACACCAATTCAGAAGGAAATCAAATAACAGCCAGCGAAATAACATTTAACACAAGCAGCCCACCGAGAAGCGGGGCAAAAGTGCAAAACACACCTGCATAACAGAACAAATACAACAGCAGGCATAACAAACAATCTATCTTTTACCGAATTAACTGTCGGGATACAAACGCATCAGCTGTCCACCCCTGCCCAAACTGCATTAGCCACTTGACATGAGCCAAAGACGTGTTCAACTGATTCCTCTTCTTGCAAACATAAAGTACAATCTGCGGAGTTGACCAAAATGCTTCTGCTCCTCAAATATCTCGGGAGCGGAATTCTGTCTTGAATAAGCCTCCATACAAAACACGCAACCTTTATTGGCACCTATTTGACCCATAAAAATTTTTCGCCTGTGATTCCAAGAAAACTTTTATTTTTAGCACCGCTCTAACTGATTCTACAGAAAAGCAACCTGACTCCTCTATGCTCCACCTCCTCTCATCTTCACCATGAACACATGGTGAATATCTTGTTCAGTTTTAAATTTGTCTGAAGTGACTTTCCGAAGTTAATTATGTGATAATTACTTTTGAATACTAAAGACATTGGCAGGACACTTAAAAGCTAGTAGTGATACATATGTGTTTGGGGTGGTGCTTCTTGAGTTGCTGATGGGGCTACAAGCCATTGACAAGAGCCGAACTAGTAGTCAGCAATCCCTGGTCGAGTGGGCTAGACCACTTCTGGCTCACATAAGGGAAACTTTAGAAATCCTTGATCCTAGAATGGTTCATAATTATTCATCTAAAGAAGTTGTTAAGGTTGCCAAACTAGCTCACCAATGTCTCCATCATAGCTTGTAAATAGGGGTAGGCCCCGCTACCCCTTGACGCTACGGCGGTAGTGTAACTTTTGAAAAAACTTAACGTTTTGCTCAGTAGTGTTGTGTGTAGCTTTCGTATAGAAATTTTTTGGTATATACGTTTTCGACCCCCTGGTTCTATAGAAATTTTAGGGTATATACGTTTTCGACCCCCCCCCCCCCCGGTCGGAAATCTCAAGCTTCGCCACTGCAGACAAGGCCTTTTGTGCATACCAACGGTTTATACAAACCAAAACATCACATGTTATGTTGTGGTTTCACCTTAAAAACTTACAATCAAACTAGAATTCAAAACAAGAACTCAAACTTTACCCCAAACTTGATGCAGTCTTCACATCAACCGTGTAATAGATCTTCTGTATATCTACAGATGATGATGATCTTGGAGTACATGTTGATAGCCTAGGTGAAGCAGTAGTCGATATTTTTTAAACCTTTGGAAGTTGATTCATATTACTTCGCTACATGATTGATGTTTTCTGACATTTAATGTTTTTGTAGCAAATACCTGATAAGCAACAAAACGCCACATAAGCAAGAAACTGGTCATCAGGTGATGACAGTAGTACCAAATTAGCGCATTTCAACAAAACATTTACAGAGTTGGAACATACTGAGTAACGAGTATACTTACCAAAATGGACAATTAACCAGCGTACCTTGCTGTTATGATACTAGACCTATTATTAAAGACTAATAAACAGCCAAAAATGCAAAGCCAAATGTAATATACAGACACTACTTGCTAAATTGAAAGAATATCACACTTATAAAAACCAGTGTTGGCAAGATATGCGGGTGAAAACGGGTCAGGTTGGGCAAACTGGCAATCGCCTTTCTGTACGTTTAATAAAGATTATTAATGTCAGTTATGATTACAAACATGATATTATTGGAATATTAATCCAAATCTTTGAATATAGTAATTTAAGAAGCTCCAGTGGTCCGTCAGTGGCACGTTGATACTCCAGTGGTCCATCAGTGATCCAAATTTGCCGTTCAAAAAAAAGAAAAGCTAATTCATCGGTCAATGTGTATAAATTACCTGCAACAGATCCAAGAGATTTGACTGTCTGGTTTCTATTTCAAGAAGCTTCTCTTATATTTTGCTGTTTGCACACAACATCCAGTTCGCCCATGCACGATTTGAGAACTTGAATATGTAACAGCTGAACAAGGCTTCCACAATCCTGTATCTTTGAAAAATACAAATTGTTGAAATTCCATCTCGTGTTAAATTCAACCCCAACTTCCTAAGTGTCCCTACCAGCAATCTAATATGCGAAAACGACTCGCTGTTTTAGCACGGAATTGGCATCTTAAAGATTTCTCAGCATAGCCCTAGTTGTTACTAACTACTAAGTTCCATCAACAAACACAAAACTAGAAGATGCACACTTCAGAATGCATCATGCTAATCATATAAAGCATCTTGGTACTAAACAAGATCAGATTTTTATCAAGATCACACCACAAATAGAACAAGCTGCAAAAATATATAACAAATCACAACAAAATAGACAACTTTGAAAAAAAAAATCATGGAATAGCTGGCCTATAACTGGCCACATATAACATACACTAAAACCCTAATCAAGAAACCAATGAAATGCCCATTTCTTTCAGATTTTCCTCAAAACAGAAATGATTTAACAATATGCAAAATGCAAAGAAGGGTTAACTTATTGTACCTAATTACGGCATAAAATGAAAAAAAAAATTCATTGAATATATCATGAAAAAGAACTTCAAAAAAGTAAAAACACACATTGAAAGTATCCTACTACCTCCGTCCCATTAAAAGTGTCCTATTTTGAATTGTCAAAGTCTTTATTTATAAACTTTGACTTTAATTATATATTTTTTGTGTTATATAAAACTTGATGAAAATTAACCCGATAAAAACACTTGTAAAACACACTTAAATCATATAACTTTCATCAAGTATTATCTAACACAAACAAAATTATTTAAGGTCAAAGTTTATAAATAAAGACTTTGAAAATTCAAAATAGAATTTTAAAAACAGAGTGTGGAATCTAAGTCCTATTCTTTGTCATTTCTTACCATTTGGCCCCTCAACTAGTCTACCACTTCATATAAGTTTACAATATGTTTTAAAATAAATTGATGTGTTGGCAATATTTTGTATTTTGTAGTTAATCATTAAATCCAAACCTGATGTATTTATAAAAAAAATCAACACTTAAAACAATTCAATGCAATTTGCAATGATAAATGATGGTCGGTTTGACCAATGATGGCTAATGGCCGTCAATATTGCTCATTGATGGTCAACTAGGGTCATTGATGGTCAATTATGGTCAATGATAAATGAGCATCAAATCTGATCAATTATTTGTACTTTATATCATGTTTTTCTCTAGAAGTTAACACATACTACCCTCTGTGTCTGTTTCTATTAAAAATGTCTATCATTTTATAGAGAATTATTACTGAAAATTAAATTTGCATACAAGAACAATTTGCTTGCAAGAACCCATTATTTCAGCTTATGCATTCATATTCTACAATGTGAGAATATTGTAATGACTTGGATTGAAATATTTAAAACCTACAACTATATGAATTTGTTAAAACTTTTGGTTTGATTTGTGTTTGTATATATTATTATTATTATTTGTGTTTTGATATATTTATAAATAAATAAAACTGGAAAACAAAAAACTAGTTTTTTTTTTTTTTTTTAATTCTGTAAGAATTTTAGCTACTGATTTTTATTGAAATTTGTCACATTTTTTTTGAAAAATAATACGCAATCTGTTAGTAGAAATCCGTTGGTAAATTCAGTTTGTCATAATTGTCCATGTCCATAAAATTTTTACTCACGCACAGTTTTCTGACGGATCTTCACTGACGGTTGGTGCCTTTACAGCCGTTTTTCGTCACGTAAAGTCCTTTACTTAATAGTGAAAAATGCCTCAATTAACTACGCAATTACCTTTTAGGCCGTGAGACTTTTACAGGTGGTATTAGGTCTAGCTCTTAATCTAGAGGGAGGTAGTTATTGAAAAGGTGTACATCAAAATATAGCTTGTATGCAATATACCATTACAAAAGACATAAATGTTGATGTAATGGTCAAGCACACACTTATATGTGTCACAACATACTACTTGGTTTATTTAACTAACATCTTTAAGGTTTTATCAACCATGTTAGGTTGTGGACGGGTTGAATCTTAGTACTCGCTCACACACATGATAGAATGGCGTAACTTGGTGATTAGTCATCGATCATTTATGTACAGGACGAAAATAGCATATTGTGAGCAGTATATATAATGTATTTATATAAGTCTAGAGATATATACTCATTTACACAATACACACAAAGACAGAAGACAAGGCATGTATATATAATGCATATCAAGTGGTGCATTTCTTCCCAATTACACGATTAAGGTATTCGCCAAGTGCCCAGATCGGAAATATGTTTCTGTAAGATGAGTAACTTATCATACAGTTCTTGTTAAACACCCCTATAATTTCCTGAAAAGCGAAATAAATTTTATTAAACAAGATTAATGATTCACTTGCATACACAAGCATATAAAAATATATATAATATACGTATTGAAGTTAATATATTACCTGCTGAGGAAAATCTCCATTTTCCATTTGGTAATCAATAAGTACTCTTGCGGCAACATCAAGAGGCCTTCGGTCTCTTTTTGCCTAATGATCACCATGAATTATAATCTAAGCATAAACTAGAAGCACAATAAATTAACCATGAATATTGTTTTAAATTATAACATACATACATACCTGTTGGGCTGCAATCAGAGCTAGCAAAGCCCATGAAGTGTTTGTGATGTGGGATTTGTTCCCGGCGATATTTGTATATATCTTTTGCGTGCAAGAAGTGTAGCTTTCTCCCCACCCCCCAGAAGGAAGCTGCTTTGAGAGTAAGAAAGCACATGCCTTTCTAATGCAATGGCTAGTTTCGTACGTCTTACCTGCTGCAACCAATCCTTTTATTCCAAACCATGTTCCGTAAGTGTAGCAAATACCCCATGATCCATACCTACACCGCGATCCCAAAGGTATGCAACCCATTAGGATTGACAAATAAACCACTAGGAAACATATGCAATCGATATCTCTATACGCGCCTTTGGTCTTTACAGCTTAAAGAGTGTAACTTGTGGTTAAGTTGTCCATGGGTATAAGCATGTAGAAAAGGAAGATTTTTTAATAGTGGCATCGAATTATATGAAGGTATAAGAAGTTTTGCACTGAACAAGAGGTGTGGATTTCAAAATGCACTTTTAAATGTGTGAAATGTCCACAAATGTGTGTAAGTGTAACCAATATATATGCTGTAGTGATAGAAGAAGAGAAGAGTAACCATGATCCGTCGGGCAGTTGCATGTTCTCAATAAATGTTGTGGCTTTATTGATGCTCGCTTCGATTTCTTTCCTTCGGTGGCCTGGATATAGTTTCATGAACGATGTTAGGCCTTGCACCACAGCCGACGTACACTCCACATACCTATAAAAATAGCGTTTAGATAACGATATGTTGGAATATATTGCTAAAGGAACATAAGTCAACAAGCAAGGTGTTTGGAACGTATTTGTGTGGCGGGCAGCAACTTTTTAAATAAACATTCTAGTAAGTACTATGAATCATCAAGAGAGTAGTTGATGATAGTGAGTTAGTGCTTCGAAGCTGGTGTGATAGAATCATAGAAGTAGAATTACTGTTAACTAGGAGTTACTATTCTGTTTTACACTAGTTAACATGATCGAATACGTATATATACAAATTCCATATAAAGCATAATAGGCATGCAACATACTGGTAATCAATCATGATGTCTCCGAAAGTTTCAGCCGGATTGATCATCTACAAAACGCAAATACGCTCAGTCTTTGAAAGTCAATAATGTACAAATTAAGACACCAATATATATATACATTGTTTGTACATACAAACCTCTAACCATGGGTAGGACCTCATAAGCTCATAGGAAGAATATCCTCCATTGTTATTCTGCAACCATGCATAATGTAATTTTTTAGCTTATATTGATAAAACTGAAAGTAAGTTGCTATTTTCAGTAAATTTCAAAGTAAATTATTTTTTTAAAGGCTCAATGTACATTAATATTATTTAGGGAAAATCATGGAAATAGGCATGTTGACCGACGTGTTTATCAAAATAGGCATTGACTTTTGAGATTTGTAAATGAGCAAACCAATAACCGAAGGACAAGTGAGCGAGGCGCACCTTTTTAACCCAGACTCCCACTTTCAACTTTCAAGCACCTTTTTAGCCCACAAAAAATGCACTTGGGTCCACATCTCACCCAAATAACCAATAAAAAAATTACAAGTGTAAATGGTGCATTAGTCGGTGAATCAAGGGCTATAAGGGGACCAACTTTTACACTTGTAAAACTTTGATTTGGAAACCCCCCCCCCCCCCCCCCCCCCTCTCTTTTCAGTGTAAATGGAGCATTAGCTGGCGAATCAAGGGCTAAAAGGGGCCGGCTTTTACACTTGTAATTTTTTGATATGATGGACCCCCGCCCCTTCTTTTTCGGTGTAAATGGTGCATTAGCCGGCAAATCAAGGGCTTTAAGGGCTAAAAGGGACGGCTTTTACACTTGTAATATTTATATTGGTGGAACTCCCCCCCCCTTTTTAGTGCCGGCCTATGAGCAAAAATAGTGTCGGCACTTTACACTTGTAGGTTTTTATTGGTTATTTGTTGAGATTTTGACCCAAGTATATTTTATGTTGGCTAGAAGGGTGCCGGAAAGTCAAAGCGTGGGCAAAAGAGTCTTGGTCAACTTGCCTATTTTGTTAAAAGTCTTGGTGAACTTGCCTATTTTCATGATTTCCCCTATTAGTTATAAAACTGTTAGAAGTTTCCATTAAACAAATTATACAAGTCATGCAATGAAGTAAAGTTGATCAAATTTGTGGACAAAGTAAATTTGTTTTGATATTGGTCTTTATGTTACCTGAAGTGTTAGAAGCAAATGAACGGCATCGTATAGACATTCGGGTGCTATTGCCTCTCCAACTAGGTGATATGGCATTTGTGAAAGCATCAACACCGTCTAACATCAAACATTATCATCATTTCATTAATCATTGTCACCATGATGAAATAAAACATGTTATATATGGAAGGATGAAACTTCATACCTTCAAAGCTTCTGCAGTGCAATCAGATACAGGCCAACCATTATCTGGAGTAGAAAATGGCCACCCTCCGCGTGTTATGTGTCGGTACCATGACTGAATATTACCCGAACTATTTTCTCTGACCTTCACATAAACATGGATACAATGATCACCACTTATTAAAATTAAAATTTTAATGAAGTAAAATTGATATACTTGTGAATTCTTAATGAAGCTATGTGCTTTCCGAAGCATTGAACCATATTCGTCTTCCAGATTGGTTGATGATATTGCTTGAGCAGCAAAAACGGCATCCCACAATTGTGATCCATTGTATCCCTGATCTCATAATAAAGATATAGTTAAGGGTGCAAAAGTTTGGTTGCATTTTTATATGTAGAGAATGTGAATACTAAAAACATAAAAATAACCTGCATCTTCATGCCATCTTCAGCTATCCAAAGATAATCTTTTACTCTAGACAGGTGCAGCTTATTTACTGTTGATTTTGGATCCTCCACCCAACAACATAACATGTTGAGCACCTGTTTAAGCATATTATGTAATTTATACTCTAGGTTCAACCTAAAATATGTTGCATTGTATTGTAGAAACCTTGGATTTATGTCATGTGCGTACCTTGCTAACGGGTCCAATGCAAATATATTGGGTGTTCTCGTCCTCGTAATGGATATGTTGCATAGCAGTGTTCAATGCTTTCTTTCTAAGCTTCGACAATGGCCATCGCATCAATAGAGGTTCGGCAATCTTGTTTAAACCGCCCCATATAATGTCTTGTATTATAGGATGAGGGTAATACAAATCTTCCTGCAACCAAAAAAAGAGTTAACTAGCTAGTTGATCATTTGTTGTTTCACGACGACATACACAAACCCGAACTATCTAACACCAAAAAAGACAATTTACCTTGGCACATTGGTTTCTTGACAAGTCCCAGTTAACTTGATGATAAAGAGTGTTATATAGCTCTCTTCTTAGCGATAAAACAATAGAACTTATTGGCCCGACAAACCGTTTACCATATAAAAACGACATTGGCAAGTATATCATCCTTGTGTGGCACCACATTCTTCCTGCATTATCAGACTGAATAAAACGTGTGTATTTTATCGCCATTTGTTTATAAAACTTGAAAGTCGAAGAAAACGGAACCTGGGTGTAAAGGTAGAAAGTATGGGAGAAGCCACATTTCTGGTGGCAAAGGATTGTTTCCGCTCCATTCATACACCCCTAATACCTACGGTCCATGTAAATACGGCTCAATGAGTCTCGAACGACAAACGCTTTGATCAAGAAGTTTAACATGTAAACATTATAGCAACCCATTTAGCAACAATGGAGTAGAGTCTTACTGAAAGCCAGAATTTGCCCCATGTGGGTATGTGTGTGACACTACCATGATCAAGAATCCATTTTCTTGCTTTGGTCATGGCTCCTTCACCACCATCCATTCTTTCTCCAAGCAACCTTAGGCTCACATAGTTCAAAGCTGTACAAAACATGGTGCTGTGACCTTCTATGTGTAAACCCCATCCACCATCACCATTCTACATGCAATCAGGAATCCATCAGTTTATTTTTATCATGTTGTCACCACATGTATATATATATATATATATATAGGGTAAGGTTCATGCGAGAACCACCTTTATTGCGAGAACCGCGAGAACCAATGTGAACACAACCTAAAATAGCTAAAAAAACCTAACCCCCCCCCCCCCCCAAAAAAAAAACCTAAACCCCCCTCCCCCACCCCCCAAAAACCTAACCCCCCCCCCCCCCCCCCCCCAAGCTAAAATGCTAAAAACTAAACCCCCAAAAAACCTAAAAAAATCTAAAAAAAATCTAAAATTTTTTATGTTAAAATCGCTACTTTTAGTAGCAAAAAAAAAATAATTAATTTTAACATAAAAAATATTAAAAAAAAAATTGTGTGTTTTTTAGCTATTTTTAGGCATTTTTGGTTGTGTTCACATTAGTTCTTGCGGTTCTCGCAATAAGGGGTGGTTCCTAACGGATCTTTGTCCTATATATATATTTTATCTTGTATTTGGCTGGTTAATTCCCGTGCGTCTCCAAGACTGGTTATCTAAAATGCAAAACTTGTTGGATCTTCAAGACAATTGTGACAAACTGATGTAGACTAGAAAATGGGATACGAAATCGGACCTGTTGATTCTCACAGAATGCCAGGAACGATTCTTCCAAAATTCGTTGATTCACAAAGAATACCGAAAATTGGGGGTTTCACACACAAAACACTCAACAGTGAATTGGGAGAGAAACATGACTTTTCATATAATTCTAAAACTGATTAGCTTCCTCCCATTACATTCATATAAATAATAACGTAAATTGAAAACGAGCCTCAAAACACACTTGGGCCAAAAGCTAGAACGAAATAAAAGTCCACGAAAAGCACTAAAAACATAAAAAAATAAATAACTCATAGAAATAAGCGTTTTTGGGCCCGAACGATTACCCAAACCACCTACAGTCGTTTGTAGAAAGATGGGCTTCGTTCTCGCGACCGATTCGCCTGGTCGCACGCCCAAAACGGACTCCTGTAGCCCAAGTTAGAGCCATTTTAGTGAAACCCCTTTTGTCACGCGATCTTAGACCTCCAAATACAAGATGGTCCGCTCCTCCACACTTGGGCCCACATCACAAACCCAGTGCACGAGGCTCTCTGACAATGGCGGAGCCACATTATGGTGTACCGTGTACGGTTCGCCCGACACCACTGAATTTCGCGTATTATATGTACCGTATAACAGGAAAACTGCGAGCGCACCATTTTTTTACAAACGATACCATCGTACGAGACCATTGTTTTTTTAAGCTTTTTACATAATAAACAAATTTATAGTTTAAAAAATATGCCCAATTACTTATTTTTTAAAAAGTGGACCTTAAATCATTAAAGACCCATGTTTATTTTTTTTACTTTTTTAATCTAATATCCATCGTAGACCCACGTCCAATTGGTTTATTCAATTATTTAACCTACTTTTTTTACTTTTACCCGGTATAAAAAAAAAAGTGAACCCTAGGAAAAAAAATGTGTAGAAAAGTACAATTCATGGTTGTTTACCTGATGATTATAAAGATAACGACAAATTTCCCTTGTGTGTTCTATGGACAAAACTGCTTCCTTTGCTCCCATAACATGCAACCCAACGATCTGCAATAGAATTTGAGGAAACTTTGTTATAAGTACGACTACTTCTTTATTTGAGAAGGCTTTGTATATTATTGACTGATTTTTTAACGACATATTTGTATTATAAACATACTACTAGCAATGTGCAACTGCTAGTAGAGACTGTAGTACTAGCAAGGAGCAACTGCTAGTAGAGACTCTGAAGATAGGGATGATAACCGAACCCAAATCTCATGGGCAAACCCAAAACATTTGGGACGCTTACACTTATGTTTTTCATGTTTAGTTAACATTGTAAACCTACACTTAAAAGGGTATAGTTACATATTGTGTTTTAAAATTGTATATATTTATAATTATTAAAAAGAGTAAAGTTCTATTTTGTTCCCTATGGTTTGATCTAAATATCCATTTTTCTCCAATAGTTTTAATTTGACTTTTTTGCTCCTTGTGGTTACTTAATTGGTTCAGTCTTTTCCCTTACACTCACACCATCTATATCGTAGTTAGTTTGATCGTGTTTTGACTTATATACGTTCAAAGTTGTTATAATCATATATATGCTTTGATTTTGTATACGGTATGGAGATTTCAAATTTCATGTCAAAACTGATTGTTTTATCCATAACTTCATATATGAATAAATAAAATCATATACACAAAAAACACATTAGTTAGTTATTGTATGTTAATGTATAATATTAACTCCTAATTGTTATTAAATTTTATAATGTGAAAAATTAATTTTCTTGAGTACATCTCGCCTTTCAACTAGTACCAACTACACACTGTCCTACAGAATTTGCCATATAAAAAATATATAAAAAGATTTACATATTTAAATTTTCATATCTTAAAAGGAAATTAAATAAAGGCAAGTGGGTACTCAGTTTAATTGCGCAAAATGTGTATATAAAAGAAACTTTGTGCAAAATATGCATATAAAAGATTTAGATACTTACTTTGCGCTAAATATGCATATAAAAAGATTTACATATTTAAATTTGCATATTTTAATAGGAAATTCGATTAAGGCAAATGAGTATATCTCATTTTTACGTATACAAATTGTATATCTAATTAGAGTTTATGAAAAAATAACTAATTTAAACCTACACCATACACCCTACGCAAAAAGACTTGTTTGCCTTTATAAAAAAATCAATTTTAAACGTGTGAGTGTAAGGGAAAAGATTAAACCAATTGAGTAACCACAAGAAGCAAAAAAATCAAATTAAAACTATTGGAGCAAAGTAGATATCTGGACCAAACCACAGGAACTAAAATAAAACTTTACTCTATTAAAAGAAATAAGAAGAAAAAAAATGTTGATAGATGAACCTACATATATAACATTATATATTGTGTTTGTATTTGAATCAGTCACATATCTCAAATTATGACTTTCAATTTGTCATGTACGCTTGCATAGTTGCATATTTTAGTACTATAATAACTAGTGTCTTTTTGATAAATATAACAATTGGATTATAACTTTTTTCTTACCAAGCCAGGAAGGAGAAACAAAGGACCACCATAATCAGCAGGCCAACTCCCATCCTCACCTTGAAGAGTTGAGAAGAACTTCAACGCTTTCTTCAACGTCTTCACCACGACTTCATCGTCTTCATCATCACCTTTTGCTTCCGCTACTTGTGATTTTTTAGTTTTTATATGGTTTTCGCTAGCAAACTACATTCAATATGTTAAACCAAGAGCTCCAAATCCTAACAATCATGATAACTTTATCATCTACTAGCGAAAACATTACCTGAAAACGCATCAAAAGATCAGAACTATGCTTCACATTCGACTTGTTTCTAGTAAATTCTTGTCGCATGCTCTCAATTTGAGATCGTTCCTCAGGAGTCCCTGCATGTGGATCAAATTCCCAAAATTGTCTACCCATATGATCATTTACACTTGTGACACCTACATCTTCTTCGCCTTTCGACAACTTAAGCTTCCACATTATCGATTTTTCTTTTCAGACTCGTAGATATGCGATACAAGAGAGATAGATAGCTAGATAGATATGAAGAGTTGATATAAGGGGTTGCCAAATTTTATACATGCATAGACAAGGATGGATGGGTATATGTAGGCCTTTATTTTAATATTATATACAATAGTTGTCATAAGTTATAAAAAGGAATCATAGATAAATATGCCTTGTCTCCACCCATTAATTGCATACTATCAAGCAGTATTTTATCCAAATAAAAAGCCAAAAGTAAATAAGGTTGTCATATATAATAACATTAATCCCTTCTAAGTGATACCCAATGGGTGTTTTATGATTGTTTTTTTTTTTTTGGAATAAATATATAGTATCCGGACAAGCACTAACCATCTCAGTATTTTAATATTAAATAATGAGTTTGAGGATCGTTTTTCTTCTTCGACGTCACAACTTTATTATTTTATTTTTAACTAACTCGTAATTCAACATCTTTCATTGTGAGACTCGAACCCGGGTTCGTCTATCAGACGAGCCCATCATCCTATATTTAGATAACTAGTAGTAAACCCCGTGTGCCACACGGGGCGGTGTTTTGAAATTTTACATACCACATTTTATTAGAAATTATGTTAGCAATGGCACGTCTACGTTATATCAATGGCACTATTGACTATTTGACCATCCTTCATTTAACTTGGACAAAACGTAAAGAACCATTCTGAATGATTTGAGTTTATCAACAATGTCAATTGCTACTTCTAACTCCATACTCACGACCACACACGAGGCAACTATTACAAACATAAAACCTATTCAAAGTCCAAGCAAACTAAAACAACCAAATCAAGACAAAATACAATTCAAACAAAAAACCATCAATCCTCAAAACTCTATCGGCTTCCATAGTTGATGCTCCTCAAAACTCTATCGGCTTCCATAGTCGACGCAAAGGTAATTTATACGTTGGCTAAAGAGTCCAAGCTCATAAGCAAAAGTCATCGTTTCCAGAGGCGCAAGGCTCAAGGAGGCGTATCTAACTCGCCTCAATCAAGTTGCACCATTATTCAATATATTATATTATTCCTGATATAGCATAAACACAGCAGTCCGGAAAGTATAATAATTAAATTTCCATATTTAACAATAATGTTTATTAATGGTCATATTATGAATTAACTTTTTCAATAGTCAGATTGCAAAGAGTGTTACCTTTCCAAGATAGATAATGCTTCTAAACTTCTTAACAAAGGGAGATCTTGCTTCTTCTGATTTCTGAATTAAACTACAACAGTAGTCATTAATCAAATACTATCACAAATTCAAAGCAATATAACATGACACATTAATATGGAAAACAAAAGCATTCAAAAGAGTAACATATTACATATTTAGATTGATGTTTTTAATAAAGGCTCTCACTATCTGCACACTGAGTTTGCCTATTTGCACACTTAGGGTTTAAATACGCTGCGTATTGGTCAATACGCAGCGTAGATAGACCATAGATCTCAGCGCCTGATAACCAATCATTGCACAGAAAACAAGGTGTATATACGCTGCGTATTGCTCAATACGCACCGTATTGATCAAGGACCATTTTTGTCAACTTTCAAAACTTCAGGGACCGTTTATGTAAATTTTCAAAACATCAGGGACCATTTGTGTAAACTTACGAAACACCAGGGACCATCAGTGTCAATTGTTGAAACATCAGGGACCATTTTTGTAAAAATTGAAACGTTTAGGGACCAAAGTGTAAATATATCAAAAATATGTAAAAAAGGGGGTCTTCTTTAAAGAACCGGCCCTTGCATGATTCGAACTCGTGACCTATCGTTTAGAACCGCAACGCCTTAACCAGTTTATCCTCTGTCCAGAGCTGTTAGATTATGAAACTTAATTCTTATATACACGAGTTAGCTTATATGCTGCGTATTGACCTATACGTAGCGTATTTGAACACTTCATATACGCTGCGGATAGGTCAATACGCAGCGTATGTTTAAACTTCATATACGCTGCGTATAGGTCAATACGCAGCGTATGTATGTCAGGCTGATTTGACTCTGATGCGATGTTGTCAGGCACGGGAATAAAGTATACACTATAATTGAAAGTCTATTTAGCAGTGCGATGTTGTCATCTTCAATTCATTTATCAGTACTTTCTTGGCTCGCTTCTTTCATTCGCATTTCTTTTGTTCTTCAGTAAACAGTTTACATTCCAAACCAAAATCATTTATTCTGTTTTTTTGCTCAATCTTGTTAAAATGTCATCATTTTGGACCGATAATTATTTCGGTAATCGCTATTCTAACGACACAAGGGGAGCAAATGATGCCAATGAGGAGGAGGAGGTTGTGTCTAGAGTCCATGTTGATCAAAAAACACAGTTGCCAGACTTGAACAAGACTCTCACTCCACCTGTTGATGAACCAAATTACCCGGCGTATCAAGTGTATCCGGATTACGGATACGGGTATGAATCTCCGTACATGCAACAAAGTGGATACGGTGCTGAGAATGCACCTGTTGATGAACCATATTACCCGACGCAGCAATCGTATCCGGGTTACGGGGTATACGGGGTATACGGGGGTGAAGATGGATACGAATGTTACAGTGGATACGGGGGTGAAGGTGGATACGAGGGTGAAGGTGGATACAGTGGATACGGGGGTGAAGCTAGATACAGTGGATACGATAGATATGGGGGTGAAGGTGGTTACAGTGGATACGAAGAACATGGTGGATATGGTTATGAGCCCCGTAACACATCACTTTATGAACCATCTACCCCGGGCAATCCGTTTCAAATAAATGAGGTATCATATTAAAATAATTATTATTATTAAAAATATTATAATTATAATTATTATTATTATTGTTATTATTGGTAAAATACTATAATTATAATTGTTATTAATATTATTATTGTTATTGTTATTATTATTATTATTATTAAAAATATTATAATTATAATTATTATTATTATTGTTATTATTGGTAAAATACTATAATTATAATTGTTATTAATATTATTATTATTGTTATTATTATTATTATTAAAAATATTTTAATTATAATTATAATTATTATTATTTATTATTATTATTATTATTATTATTATTATTATTATTATTATTATTAACGTAACTTTTTTTTAGCGTTTCATGTCTCAAACTGATTTGAAGAATTGGGTACAAGAAACTGGAAAGGCGTATGGTTACGTAATTGTTACCCGCCGATCGAAAAATATTGGCGGTACTACTGGGATGGTATGGCTTGTGTGCGACCGTAGTGGTGAGCACCGTAGTAAAGCAACAGTTAGGAAAGCTGGTAGCAAAAAAATCGGTTGCCCCTTTTCATTACTCGCCATCCGGGACGTGACGAATGACACGTGGGAGTTAAAAGTGGAAGACGCGAACCATAACCACGAACCTACGACGAGTCTGTTGGGCCATGCTTTTGTGCGAAGATTTACTGAAGCCGAATACAAGCTAGTGGAGCAGCTAACTGCTCAAAACATGGAGCCACGTATCATATTTCAAACCCTAAGAAAGCAGTTCCCCGACAGCCTGCATGTCCAGAAAGACGTGCAAAATGCGGTACAAAAAATTAGAGCGACCATAGTGGACGGAAAGAATCCTATTCAGGCACTGGAAAGCCTGCTGCATGACCACCGATTCGTTTACGAAACCCGACAGGAACCCAAAACAGATGTCGTAACAGAGATTTTCTTTGTTCATCCTTATTCAATCACTATGTGGCGTGCATTCCCGCACGTGATGTTGATCGACGCGACCTACAAAACAAACCTCTACAACATGCCATTTGTCCAGGTTGTGGGTATGACGTCGACTGGGAAGTCTTTTTGTATCGCACATGCCGTTATTTGTAAAGAACGAAAGGGTAACTACGTGTGGGTGCTTGAGCGGATCAAGTCAATATTGCATGAATGTATGATGCCGCGTGTGATAGTCACGGATAGGGAGCTTGCCCTAATTAACGCGTGTTCTAAAGTATTCCCGAACGCAACCAGGCTTCTATGCCACTTTCACATCCAACAAAATATAGTGCAAAAGTGCAAGGAAGGGTTCGATAAAGAAGATTGGGGGAAATTTATGTCGTACTGGCGGAGATTGTGCGAATCTTCTTCAGAGCCCATGTACACGTACAACTTGGAGAAAATGTATAACCGACTCGTGGTTGCCAACAGAGAAAATAAGTGTTCCTTCAACAAACGACTCACCCAATCTATTATATTTTACACACGCTTTTACATTTCATTATTTTATTTTTGCAGGTGTCTATGATTACGTCTACGAAAACTGGCTCAAAGACTATAAAGAAATGTTCGTTTATGCGTGGACCGATAAGTGTCGCAACTTTGGTCAGCGCACCACCAACAGAGTTGAGAGCCAGCACGCAAATTTAAAAAGATACATTACGCGCGGGAGTTCATTGGAGCGAATAGCAAGATGCGTCATTGATATAGTTGAAACTCAGTACGATGAAATACAAAAAAGTTTCACTGAGAGCATCGAAAAAACGATGAACCACCACAGACGCCGAGTGTTGGACAACCTACGTGGAAAGGTTTCCCATGAAGCACTTGATTTGCTGGCAAAAGAGCTGACCAGGAAGATGGAGGTGTTGCGGAAACTTAACGCATCATGTGGTTGCCATATGTGGCTTAGCTGTGGATTGCCGTGTGCTTGTAGGCTGGAAAACTACAAAAGTACAGGTAAAAAATATTAAAACCACAAACCTTTTGTTATCTTGTACGATTTAGCTGTTTCTCACACCGTATTAACTTAACTGTACAGGGCGTATGATACAACTCGACGACATAGATGTATTCTGGCGTAAGCTTGACTTGCGCCCGTGTAAACTGGTAGACGAGGAAGTCGATGTTGTAGAAGAGCTAAATAATGTGCGGCAACATTTAGAGGCGCAGTCCCCCGTTCAGCAAAAGAGTTTGCTTTCAAAGATAAAAGCGGTCTTCACCCCGAAATCGTCAACCAAGAAACCACTGATCGTCCAGCAAAATACTCGCGGTCGGCCTACATCAAAGAAAGTACAAGAAAGGCTAGATGAAGCTGCCAGGTTAGACGAAGCTGCGAGACACAGCTCCTATGGCGAGGACAGCAACGTATATACCGCTTCCCCCAAACATAGGTACGATTTACCCCGACCCAGCTCATACGTACCGTCAGAGGGCTCTCGTGGAACTGGTTCGGTTGTAAAGTCTGAAAAACCTAAAATGCGACGAAACAGTTCAACGAGTTCTAAAAAGAAAGAGACGCAGGATGATAAGGGTTTTCCATTAATGAAGGGGGACGAGCACTTGTTAAGCATTAGGAGGTTTAAGAATCAAATTCCATCAGAGTTTCACTCTTACATATCGCGTATACAAGATGTGACCCCAGACGGTCATTGTGGGTACAGGTCTGTGGCTGTCGGATTAGGTTTTCTGGAACACGCATGGCCTAATATTCGAAGAGATTTACTACTGGAGATTGGCCATAACGAGGCGCGTTGGAAGCATGTATTCGAAACATATAACAAAGGAGACTTTGAACGAATACGTAAGAGCATCGAATGGCATTCATTGAAAGCGTGCGGTCCAAGTCACTTGATGGATATGCCCCACGTAGGGCTTCTCGTAGCGCAAAGGTATAATATTGTCGTCCACGTGCTAAGCATCGAATGGAGCACTACCATCTTCCCATTAAGGGATGCCCCACTAGATCCACGACCTCAAGCGATAATGCTCGTACATGTTCACGGGGGACACTTCATACATGCTAAGTTGGAAGGAGACTACCCCATGCCTTTAACGACCCCGTTGTGGTCGACACATCGATCAATAGCTGCGGAACGGTGGGAAGAAATGTATAGACCGCGGTTACAGCACTACTACGAGTTAATCAATCCTAAAGCAAACAAAGACAGAGAACCGAGTATAAATGAAATCGAAGATTAACCGGAAACTTGTATTTTTGTAAATTGTAGAATTTTTTTAATTTATAAAGTTTGTATCATTTTTAATTTTTATAATTCAAATAATATCATTTTTAATTAATTTTTAATTTATAATTCATATTTTTATAAACATAATTTTTGTATTATTTTTAGCTTTTCTAAATTATATTTGTGCCATTATTTATCAAAAAATATTGTTTTCTATAAATACAAACCAAGGAAAACACAAAAAAAAAATGGACCTATACGCTGCGTAGGGATCCCTACGCATCCTATGATAAGCAAATGAAAATAAAGCCCCTGTTTTTGGCTTCCTTTAGCCTCAGAACAAGGGTAAAAACGTAAAATGGCAAACAAATAGGGAGCGTATTGATCCCTACACATCGTATGTCAAAGGCGGATAATTTTCCCCCCAAATCAAAGTTTAAAAATATAAATATGTTAAATTACGTTTTTGCCCTTCTGTTAGGGCTATACGGGGCTGACAATAAGGGCAAAAGGGTCATTTTCTGACCTTTATATACGCTCCGTAGGGCTCTCTACGACGCGCATATAAAGGTCATGACAATGACCTTTATACCCTTCTATCCATGCTTCGTATAGGCTCAAAAGAAGGGTATATAGGTCATTCTCCTGACCCTTAAATACGCATCGTAGAGATCCATACGGAGCGTAGATAAAGGTCAGAAAATGACCTTTTTGCCCTTATAGTCAGCTCCGTATAGCCCTATAGGAAGGGCTAAATGGTAATTTCATAAGTCAAACCCCTTTTTTGACTATTGCATACGCTTCGTAGGGGCCTCTACGATGCGTAGAGGTTCTGATTTAAATCAGGAAAACCCCTACGCATCTCTGTTCTTCCCCAAATTACACACACAAAAATACAGAGACATACGCAGGCGACTACGTATTTACGACCGTATACAGGCGAATTCGAAGTATAAACGAGGTACATTCTCAACCTATTTAACTAATTTTGATTTTTTTTAGTATTTTATCCGTAAATTAGGGGTGTATCTTAGGTAATTTAGGGTTTACAGTGAATTAGGGGTGTTTGTTTGATTTGTTTGATTGTTGTGTCTAGTTGCTTTACATGTCTACGGTTTACAGTGAATTAGGGCTTGAGTAGATTTGTGAGGTTAGGGTTGTCCTTTGCTATGGTGTCGGGTCTCGGAGCAGGATAAAGGCAACAACAGAATAACACACACATACACACTTCTACAGTCATGAGTATGTTCACCTCTTATCTATTTGCATTCCCTGTTATGTTGATTTTGGCATGTAAAGTATATGTATGAGAGTTATTGTTTATACGTGTTTTATGTTGTGTTTGTACATGCTATCGAATATGTGGATTAGGAATGATTACAACATGCATCAGATTAATGTTTGCGAACCATGATCATATATGTTATTAAATACAATTGTGAATAGGTCCGAGTATTGTACGTGATGCATCATGATTTAACTTAGGATATCATGTAAAAGCTTGCTAACATTGATCATAAAGAAGTCTTGATCCTTACATGAAAACTTAGTTTGTGAATTATGTATGCACGGAAATTATCGAATGGTTATGAATTCATGTGGAATACGTGATGACAATTTAGGAAAACGGGCGGGGGGTCTATGTTCGGCTTCACGATAAGTGGGAATTTAAACAGAAAATATATATTTTTAAACAGAAAATATATATTTTTTTAAACTTTAATTGAGTTGCTTGCTTATGTGTTTCATTTTAAAATCCTATGTTTTGACTAAATTGTTTCATTTTAAACAGAAAATATATATTTTTAAACAGAAAATATATATTTTTTTAAACTTAAATTGTTTTTTTTTTTAAAACAGAAAAATGGAGGAAATGAATTTAGAAGAGCATATTCCGGAGCAGCCGCAGCGGAAGCGGCGGGCGCGTCCACCGCCGGATCCTCTCGAGAATCACCCGTATTTGGCGTTTCCTCCGGAGTCCGACGCTGCTCTCCGTTGCGAGAAGCTTCGGAATATGCATTTTGGTGAACATTTTGCGGTTTCTTGGAAAACCCTCCGGAAGCTCGAGGTTGAAGATTGGGTGCGGGGGTTTGTTCCCCTTGAATCACCGTGGGATCGTCTGTTTGAGCTATCGTTTACGCCGACCTACAGGGAGATACTGGTCGAGTTTCTGTCGTCGTTCGAGTTTCATCCTCGTCGGCAAGATCAAGTTGAGGACCCCGCGCAGCCCCCTCCCCCGCCCGAGGTTTCTTTTCGCATGGCTGGCCAGGATCGTTCTATGTCACTTGCACAGTTTGCGGTGCATAGCGGTTTGTATACGGAGGTTGAGATCGCTACGGATCTTTATACGAAGGTACGTTTAACACAAATTTTGTATTGTTATTATTATTATTTTAATATATAACATTTAAGATTTAATATTAATTTAACGTTTAATAAACATTCGTGTAAACAGGGGCTAGTAATGGTTGATAAACCCACGCTATTAGGGTTTTGGGCTGAGATCGCGGACATCGCTCATTGGGACCACCAACAATCCAAGGGGAGGGTTACGCTGATTAAGGATCCGCTCTTCAGGTACGTTAGTTATTAAACAACTTTTTTTTTAAACAGATTTTTTTTAAACAAAATTTCTTTTTAAACAGAAATTTATTTTAAACATAATTTTTTTTTAATTATTTAGTCGAAGTCGAACCGTAACCGGCGTTTAAACCGACAGCCGTTTGGGGCCGCGTTTGCAGCCGTAAGGCGCGTACGGTCCTAACGAGCGTCGAAACTAAGTTCGTCGTTAAAATATATATTTTTTTTATTATTTAGTCGAAGTTGAACCGTAAGGCGCGTAGGTCCCTAACGAGCGTCGAAACTAAGTTCGTCGTTAAAATATAAAACGACGAACTTAGTTTCGATGCTCGTTAGGGACCGTTTGTGTCAATTTTTGAAACATCAGGGACCATTTTTGTAAAAATTGAAACTTCAGGGACCAAATTGTAAATATATCAAAAAAGGGACCATTTGTGTCAATTTTAATTATTTACTCGAAGTCGAACCGTAACCGGCGTTTAAACCGGCAGCCGTTTGGGGCTGCGTTTGCAGCCGTAAACCGGCGTTTAAACGGCTGCAAACACAGCCCCAAACGGCAGCGATTTCGCAGCCGGTTGCGGCTGCGTTTGCAGCCGTTTAAACGCCCGTTTACGGCTGCGTATGCAGCCGTTTAAACGCCCGTTAGGGACCTACGCGACTTACGGTTCGACATGGACTAAATAATAAAAAAAATAATATAATTTAACGACGATCTTAGTTTTGACGCTCGTAAGGCGCGTACGGTCCTAGCGAGCGTCGAAACTAAGTTCGTCGTTAAAATATATATTTTTTTATTATTTAGTCGAAGTCGAACCGTAAGGCGCGTAGGTCTCTAACGAGCGTCGAAACTAAGTTCGTCGTTTTATATTTTAACGACGAACTTAGTTTCGACGCTCGTTAGGGACCGTTTGTGTCAATTTTTGAAACATCAGGGACCATTTTTGTAAAAATTGAAACTTCAGGGACCAAAGTGTAAATATATCAAAAAAGGGACCATTTGTGTCAATTTTTGAAACTCCAGGGACCATTTAAACAAAATTTCTTTTTTAAACAGAAATTTATTTTAAACAGAATTTTTTTTTAAATATTTAGTCGAAGTCGAACCGTAACCGGCGTTTAAAACGACAGCCGTTTGGGGCTGCGTTTGACGCTCGTAAGGCGCGTACGGTCCTAACGAGCGTCGAAACTAAGTTCGTCGTTAAAATATATAATTTTTTTATTATTTAGTCGAAGTCGAACCGTAAGGCGCGTAGGTCCCTAACGAGCGTCGAAACTAAGTTCGTCGTTAAAATATAAAACGACGAACTTAGTTACAACGCTCGTTAGGGACCGTTTGTGTCAATTTTTGAAACATCAGGGACCATTTTTGTAAAAATTGAAACTTCAGGGACCAAAGTGTAAATATATCAAAAAAGGGTCCATTTGTGTCAATTTTAATTATTTACTCGAAGTCGAACCGTAACCGGCGTTTAAACCGGCAGCCGTTTGGGGCTGCGTTTGCAGCCGTAAACCGGCGTTTAAACGGCTGCAAACGCAGCCGCAAACGGCTGCGTTTGCAGCCGTTTAAACGCCCGTTTACGGCTGCAAACGCCGCCGTTTAAACGCCCGTTAGGGACCTACGCGACTTACGGTTCGACATGGACTAAATAATAAAAAAATAATATAATTTAACGAGGATCTTAGTTTTGACGTTCGTAAGGCGCGTACGGTCCTAGCGAGCGTCGAAACTAAGTTCGTCGTTAAAATATATATTTTTTTATTATTTAGTAGAAGTCGAACCGTAAGGCGCGTAGGTCTCTAACGAGCGTCGAAACTAAGTTCGTCGTTTTATATTTTAACGACGAACTTAGTTTCGACGCTCGTTAGGGACCGTTTGTGTCAATTTTTGAAACATCAGGGACCATTTTTGTAAAAATTGAAACTTCAGGGACCAAAGTGTAAATATATCAAAAAAGGGACCATTTGTGTCAATTTTTGAAACTCCAGGGACCATTTAAACAAAATTTCTTTTTTAAACAGAAATTTTTTTTAAACAGAATTTTTTTTTAATTATTTAGTCGAAGTCGAACCGTAACCGGCATTTAAACGGCGTTTAAACCGGCAGCCGTTTGGGGCTGCGTTTGCAGCTGTAAACCGGCGTTTAAACGGCTGCAAACACAGCCCCAAACGGCAGCGATTTCGCAGCCGTTTGCGGCTGCGTTTGCAGCCGTTTGCGGCTGCGAAATCGCTGCCGTTTGCGGCTGCGTATGCAGCCGTTTAAACTTTAAACGCCCGTTAGGGACCTACGCGACTTACGGTTCGACATGGACTAAATAATAAAAAAATAATATAATTTAACGACGATCTTAGTTTTGACGCTCGTAAGGCGCGTACGGTCCTAACGAGCGTCGAAACTAAGTTCGTCGTTAAAATATATATTTTTTTATTATTTAGTCGAAGTCGAACCGTAAGGCGCGTAGGTCTCTAACGAACGTCGAAACTAAGTTCGTCGTTTTATATTTTAACGACGAACTTAGTTTCGACGCTCGTTAGCGACCATTTGTTTCAATTTTTGAAACATCAGGGACCATTTTTGTAAAAATTGAAACTTCAGGGACCAAAGTGTAAATATATAAAAAAGGGCCATTTGTGTCAATTTTTGAAACTCCAGGGACCATTTAAACAAAATTTCTTTTTAAACAAAATTTTTTTTTAAACAGAATTTTTTTTTAATTATTTAGTCGAAGTCGAACCGTAACCGGCGTTTAAACCGGCAGCCGTTTGGGGCTGCATTTGCAGCCGTAAACCGGCGTTTAAACGGCTGCAAACACAGCCCCAAACGGCAGCGATTTCGCAGCCGTTTAAACGCCCGTTAGGGACCTACGCGACTTACGGTTCGACATGGACTAAATAATAAAAAAATAATATAATTTAACGACGATCTTAGTTTTGACGCTCGTAAGGCGCGTACGGTCCTAACGAGCGTCGAAACTAAGTTCGTCGTTAAAATATATATTTTTTTATTATTTAGTCGAAGTCGAACCGTAAGGCGCGTAGGTCCCTAACGAGCGTCGAAATAAGTTCGTCGTTAAAATATAAAACGACGAACTTAGTTTCGACGCTCGTTAGGGACCTACGCGCCTTACGGTTCGACTTCGACTAAATAATAAAAAAATATAATTTAACGACGATCTTAGTTTTGACCCTCGTAAGGCGCGTAGGTCCGTTACGTGCGTCAAAATCCGTAACGAGTAAAAAATATATTGTTTTTTTATCCTCATTTAATCGATGTCGCCTGATTATTATTTACTGACTGGTTTCCATTTATGCAGGTATTTGCACAAAATGATTTCCACTTCGATCACTGCTCGAAACAAAAGCCGGGAGTGGTGTACGATTGGTGACTTGTTCTTTTTATATTGCCTCTTATACAAGAGGCCGTGCGCTCTCGCCCACGGGTTGGCGCAGTACTTCGCCTCCGCGCATCATCGACAGGAGCGCGGAGTGCTATTCGGCGGCGCCTACGTGACCAAGTTAGCCCATTCGTTGGGCTATCATCCGGAGAACGACCGCGGCCGTGTAGGCCCGGCGACACAGCCAAAGCGGATGGGGATGAACACAGTAAACGGGATGCAAATTACCAAAGACTTTCCATGCGGGAAGCGGTTAAAGAAACTAGACGGCACGCAATACGAGCTTACACAACTGCCAGAACAGTTCCCTCTGTATTATCCTCCGCACGATCCGGAGCCGCCGGAGCCGCATGAGCCGGTCACCGTTCTTCCGCAGCCACCACAGCCGCGTGGACCACCCGGGGCGCCTCAGTTCCCACGCCATGTTTGGCCCGGTCCTGACCCGTCACATCAGCGGCTGCTTCGGAACGTTGAAAGGAACAACTATCTGTTGGAGTGGGTGGCTGCGGCGCTGCAGCAGCAGCGACAGCATGACGGGTTACCTCCACTACCCTTCATTGCGGATGCGGAATGGGATCAGCATCATCAGCAGCAGCAGCAGCAGCATCAGGAGCAGCAGCATCAGGAGCAGCAGCAGTAGTATTTTATTATTTTGTTATGTATGCACAAACTTTTCATGTATATATCAAACTTTCGGTGTAAACGGTTTAACATATTTTGAAATGTTATATACTATGATGTACATATAAAATTCTGGCAGGTTATTTAACATGTTCTGTTGTATAGATAAAGTCCTGGAAGTTTTAAACGCAGCCATTTGCGGCTGCGTTTGCAGCCGTTTAAACGCCCGTTTACGGCTGCAAACGCAGCCGCAAACGGCAGTGAAATCGCGTTTAGGGACCTACGCGACTTACGGTTCGACATGGACTAAATAATAAAAAATAATATAATTTAACGACGATCTTAGTTTTGACGCTCGTAAGGCGCGTACGGTCCTAACGAGCGTCGAAACTAAGTTCGTCGTTAAAATATATATTTTTTATTATTTAGTCGAAGTCGAACCGTAAGGCGCGTAGGTCTCTAACGAGCGTCGAAACTAAGTTCGTCGTTTTATATTTTAACGACGAACTTAGTTTCGACGCTCGTTAGGGACCGTTTGTGTCAATTTTTGAAACATCAGGGACCATTTTTGTAAAAATTGAAACTTCAGGGACCAGAGTGTAAATATATCAAAAAAGGGACCATTTGTGTCAATTTTTGAAACTCCAGGGACCTTTTAAAACAGAAGTTTTAAAATTCAGGAATATACGCTGCGTATTGACCAATACGCAGCGTATATAAACCTGGTAAACTTTTGATAGTTCAAACCTACCAAAATGACCCCAATTTTGCAGATGTTTTATATACGCTGCGTATTGACCAATACGCAGCGTATTGGGTAGCTAGGGTATATAAGGAATTAAGTTTCATGTTCTAACAGCTCTGGACAGAGGATAAACTGGTTAAGGCGTTGCGGTTCTAAACGACAGGTCACGTGTTCGAGTCTTGCAAGGGCCGGTTCTTAAATGAAGACCCCCTTTTTACCCTTTTTTGATATATTTACAAAAATGGTCCCTGAAGTTTCAGTTTTTGCAAAAATAGTCCCTAACAGGGACCATTTATGTCAATTTATGAAACAGCAGGGACCAAAGTGTAAATATATCAAAAATAAGGGACCATTTGTGTCAATTTTTGAAACTCCAGTGACCATTAGTGTAAAATTCAATACGCTGCGTATTGGTCAATACGCAGCATAGACACACCTTGTTTTCTGTGCAATGATTGGTTATCAGGCACTGAGATCTATGGGCTATCTACGCTGCGTATTGGTCAATACGCAGCGTATTGGTTCTACCCTATACGCTGCGTATTGACCAATACGCAGCGTAGATAAACCATAATTTTGCTAGGGTTTGGTGTGCCAATAGGCACACTCTTTTAATATTGACGTAAATATTCATGAAGCACAAAGAATATTTTTTACTAATTACATCATGCCCTTAAATACACATCTAAAAGTACCGGATTACTGTTGTTGATATGCCAAATAATAAGAGCTATAAATTGAAGGTAATTCAACAGAAGTGATAGAAACTTTTCAATGAATAAGTAACAAAAATAATTCAACCGAAGTGATAGAAACTTCTTAATGAAAAAAGAATATACATGTAATAATTTAAAATTTTCTCATTAGTTTGATACTTTGATTACAGTTAACTACATAAAGATCTTAATTTATTGGTTTGACAAATTACATGTCCTAATTCCTAAAGGTCATAATTTATTGGTTTAACAATAATAAAATTCTTAATAAACAGCCAAGACTCATGATTCAGACGTTAAACTTTAATCACCATAAAAAAGAAAGGCGTTAAACTTTAAAGTGAGTTAAACCAGTTGGACCTCAAGAAAAGTACTCTGATGCAAATTCTCTTACTATATAAATAATGAACAGTGCAATTTGTCTCTATAATGGACATTACAAAATATGTAATAATAATATAAAGATAGAGATGAAAAGACATACACAAGTGAGACTCGAACCCGGGTTCGTCTATCAGACGAGCCCATCATCCTATATTTAGATAGATTTAAAAAAATAATGTTTGGTTTGTGTTTGTATATCTACTAGGTGATGCCCCGCCCGCGTTGCGAGGCGATGGCCAAATAATTTTCAACCAATTAAAAAAACAGTACTGTAGTTTTGTTTGAAAGAAAAAGTAAAAAAGAGTGTTAGGGAGCTCCTTAACACGATTTTTAGCTGGGAACAAAGTCATATTTTTATTTATACTTGGGAAAAAAATCAATTTTTTTCCCGATGGTAAAATCCTAAATTTTAGCTAGGGAAAACCATATTTTTATTTTGCACTGTGGACAAAAACGTAATTTTGAACTGAGGGTGATATCGTAATTTTGAATCGTGGGGAAAATCGTAAATTTTAGCTAGGGGCAAAGGCATAATTTTATTTTGAAATGTGGGTAAAAACGTAATTTTGAGTTGAGGGCAAAATCGTATTTTTGAGCTAGAGGAAAAAACAACATTTTATTTTGAACTGGGGGCAAAAACGTAATTTTAAACGGAGGGCGAAACCGTAATTTTAAACTGGGAACAAAATTAAAAGTGAGTTTTTGAACCGATGGCAAAAGCGTAATTTTAAGCGAGGGGCAAAATTATAATTTTAATTTGAGTTGTGGGCAAAAACGTAATTTTAAACAAATGACGAAAGCGTAATTTTAAACTGTGAATAAAATTAAATTAAAAATGGGCTGCTTCAATAGGGAAGTGCCAGGCACTATTCCCTCAAGTTGTAAATGTATATGTAGTAAATGATTTGGATATTTTTGTAATTAAATAAAAATAACCGAAAATAATATTTTGATTTCACATAATCCATTGCAATTTCTACGACGTAATTTATGAATAACGTGCGACCTCAAAGGGGTATAGTTTGTATTTAAAGTATAACCAAATTAGTTTATTATCTGGACCGCAAAAGGAAGATTTAGAACAATTTTATACGTACTTAGAGAAAAAAATAATAAAAAAAACATGTTACACGATTCTTCCTGCTATGCATTTGCTTCATACAAGAGTTTTTAAAACCTATTAAGTGATCAGTGACCTCAAAGACGCATCCCATGCACTTCCAAAAGCATCCCATGTCATTTCAGACGCATCAGTGAAGTGATTTCCAAAGATGCATCCCGTGCACTTCTAGACGCATCCCGTGCATGATGCGTCGCTTCAAGAACGCAAGAGGTGACCAAATCTGAAAATGATTTTAGCCATTGCTCATTTTTGTAATTTTCCCTATTATATAATTGCAAGCATGAATGCAGGGACCATAAGAGGGGTACCAAGTGGAGTGACCAATATGACTGAAGTATTATCTGGACCAACCCTTGCACTATATGCTCTTAAAAAAGCGGTATAACAGTGACTGATAATTATGGCTCATAGATTTTAGTACAAAATAAATCTTTTATAAATATATTTAGACAGCCTATTTAGACATACTTGAAAATTATGTGGAATTTAGGTTTAGTAGTTAGTACTTTAATAATGTATAATGACACTCATTACCCACCTTAACGCAACAATGTCATATCTAAACATTTAAGGGGTCGGTGAGTGCTTGACTTATGAACGTTACACTAACGCTTTATTCGGTATCCAAAAATGAAAAAGTATATATAATATGTTGGTGATTAGCGACGGATCATTAAATGTTTGTCGGTAAAAATGAACCAAGTTGGGCTTAACTTTCATTAGCCAACCCGAGCCAAGCCAACGCCAGCTCAAACTTGGTTCGTCTATTAACCAAGCTAAGCCAGTTCATTTACAACTGGGTCGATTTCGAGCAAGCTATTTCCAAGTTTTTTTCCAAGCAAACTTCAAGCTATTTGAGTAGCCTTATTCCCTTACATGTAACTAAAATGAATCTCGCAATGAAGTGAGACCGAAATTGGGGAACTAGTGGGTTAGACTTGTAATACATCATGCCAAAGGCTGTGTTCTCGGATCAACGTCTACTAATTAAGTACATCTTTTAACTCGAGTATGTTAGAATTGATGGCCTCGAAATGAAGAGAAACAATAGCATGGAATATATAAACATAATTAGTAAAGAAACTATTTGTATTTTGTCATGATATTTAATAATTATTGCCTTGCAAACTTAAAAGAAGAAAATACATATCTATATACAAAGTCTATGTATTATACTCTCTCTTTATAGAACCGAAGTATTTTCTGTTTTTTCTATTCTTGGTTGGCTTATATAATTTTTTGTTAAATGTTAACCCATTAGGGTTTACGGGGAAGGTTCATTTGAGAAGAAATTTAATGTGAGAAGAAAAAGAAGAAAGGGCATATTAGTAAAATACTATTTCATTTATAACTCATATCATTAATTTTTCTCTCTTTAATTAATTAGTCAACTAATCATTAATTATCCTACATATAATCTACAAAACCTACACATATCAAAATTTTCCTACATATACCCTACACATTATAGAATTTTATCCTACACAGTTGAAATTTATCCTACACACCTCGAAATATATCATACACAACTCGTAATTTATCCTACACAACTAGTAATTTATTCTACACTTTAAATTAAGTTGTTTTTTAATTTGGAAAAAGTATATATTTTGAAAAGGAGTTACAAATTTAATTTAGTTAGTTATTAAAGGGGAATAATACAAATTAATGATTTATGTAAGTTTACCAATATACCCTTATATTAAAATTAAATGCAAATATTAAATGAAGTAAAATGAAGCATTCTTATTGGTTGAAACTTCTTCTTTTTTCTTCTTACAAAAAAATTCTTCTCATTTGAACCCTCCACTAGGGTTTACATCACCTTATCTTGTGGGGTCGTTATATGATGATAAGACCAGTGGGTATGGGGAGGATAGTCTCTTTGGAGACTACCCGCCACGTAGGCGCCACGTAATCACGGGAGGAGGAGCATCCTCTTGGGGACTACCCAAGGGTGTGAGGACTACCCACTTTAATTAAAAAATAATATATATTCAAGGAGAGAGAGAAACAATGAAAGGGGCCCACCACACTTTAATAAAAAAATAATAAAAAAACCCACATGTGCCCCGTCTCCTCCGGCTCTATTCCGACGCAAGTGACGCAACGCCCCTAAGGGGGCCGGTGTGCGACGGACCGAAAAAGGGGGGACGGCCCAGTGCCGAACCCCATACCCAATGGTCTAATAAGATATTTGGAGATCATGTTTTATAGTATGATAGAAGATAAAGGTTTTTTTTGTTTGTATGTTAATTGATTAACGGATGATTTGACATAATAGAAAATGAATTTAATATGAATATATGGTGGTCATAAAGTATTTATTTTATCTTGAGTAAATTACAAAGTTCGTCCTTTATGTATGTCATATATTACAAAGTATGTCATTTATCTTTAATAAGCTCAGAAAACATACTCAATGTTTGTAAACCCTTACACGTTATGTCCTTTAGTCATAACACAATTAGTTTTCATGGTTAAAGTTGACTAAGTCAACCCCACATAAGGGTATTTTAGTCATTTTATCCTAAATATTATAATAAATAATCATAAAACCAATAAATAAAACAATTTTAGAATTATATATGTAAATATATACATACAGACATTATTAACCCCTTCTCCTTCTCTCTCTCACCTACCCCCACCACCACCACAACTCACCTGCCACCACCATCACTACCACCACCACCACCGATCTGCCACCACCACCACTTTCACTCTCTTACTCTACCTGCTCTCTCTCAATCTCTCTCTACAATATCCTCTTTCTCTCTCTCTCTCTAAACTTCCGTCGCAAGGATTTTGGAGAATCAAAGCAGTCTTGCTTTGAATTAATTGTGTAGCTAATCAACCACTTACAATTCAGCAATGCAGTTCGGAGGCTCTGAGATCAGTCCATCGCCGCCGGTACCGAAACAGCGTTTGTTTCCTCACTCGGTCTCAACTCTCTCTCTATATAAAAGTACCCTACCACCACCACCCACCCATCTACCGCCACCATCACCCAACTACAGCCAACACCACCGCCCATCTCAAGACCTACCACCATCAAACCCTTCCTCATCCATCTTAAGACAACACACATTTAATTATCATCACCAACATATACCACTTCTCAATGTCTTAACACTCATTACACACTTAATATGTTCACCAGTGGTCTCAATTTCTTTTAGAGTAAATTATCCCCAAACCTTAAGTTCTTCTGTTTCATCGACATCAATAACCCCTAAGTTTAGTTTCAAAACTCTCTAACAAGTTATTATTATATTTGCCTCTGATTTGCGATTACAAACAACGTACCTGATATTGGAGTAAATTAGGGTTTTCGTTTCTTGCAGGTTGCCAAGATCTCACAGATTTGAGAGTGGCGGTGCCCTGGTGATGGTGGTGGTCGAGTGGCGGTGGTCGGGTGGTGGTTGTGTAGAACAGAGAGAAGTATGGGTCGCCGGAAAACTGGTTTGATACTCAACGGAAAACTGGTTTGGAACTTGCCGGAAAACTGGTTTGGAGCAGAGTAAACTTGCATGTGAAGTGGTGGTGGTGGCAGATCGGTGGTGGTGGCGGTGGCAGGTGGGTTGTGGTTGTGGGGGTAGGATAATTAGAAAGAGAGAGAGGGAGAAGACATTATCTATATATATTTATAAATATATACACATATATAATTCTAAAATTATTTTATTTATTGGGTTTATGATTATTTATTATAATATTTAGGATAAAATGACTAAAATACCCTTATGTGGGGTTGACTTAGTCAACTTTAACCATGAAAACTAATTGTGTTATGACTAAAGGACATAACTTGTAAGGGTTTACAAACATTGAGTATGTTTTCTGAGCTTATTAAAGATAAAGGACATACTTTGTAATAAGTAGCATACATAGAGGACGAACTTTGTAATTTACTCTTTTATCTTTGTTGTTTAATGAATTTAATATGAATATATGGTGGTCACAAGTCACAACGTGCTTTATTTTTATTTATTTATTTTATCTTTGTTGTTTATTTGTTTATTAAGATTGTTCAGATCCGTCAGACACCCGTCAGTCTTTGTCTGGTTGACCGGACCAAAACGTGGCCAAAACTCGGCGTTTTGGTCCGGTCAACAGACCCGTCAGACACCCGTCAGTCTTTGTCTGGTTGACCGGACCAAAACGTCACGCTTTGGCCACAGCTCGACACTGCAGGGTGTGCATATAAGACAAAAAAAACCTTTTTGGTGTGCCAATAGGCAAATGGGTGTGCAAATAGATACACCCTTATTATATTATTGTACGTTTAGACATAGTTTTTGATTGATGGTTAATTCTTTGGACTATAGTTTCAGGACTTAATATTAAATTTTTCATGTTAAAAAAACCATATATTGTCATGCATGATTGATGTTCCTGAGATTTGATGTTTTGTTGTGATATATTTGGATTCCTATCATTTAGACTAGAAGGTATGGGGGCCGGCTGAGGCCAGGCTAGGACCGGCGCCGGTCCCCCACACCGCCCCCTCCCTTCCGTTCTGTCGTCCCCAGCAACCCACAACCGAACTTGCCGCCCCACTTTCAAAATTATATCCGTTATTCAACGGATACTTTAATAAAAAAAATTACCTTTTTCACTTTAAATATTTATCAACTTCATCCATTTTTTATACCATTCACATCCATTTCTCCCAATCTTCTCCCACTCTCATCCATTTTTATAAAAAACACTCCCATTTTTTTACCATCATGAATCCATTCAACCCAAACGACCCCAACCCGAACAATCCTAACTTTTTTTCGAGTCCCGCTTACACTCCGACTATGGATCCTTCGTGAGGGTCTCCACCATTTACGTTTTCGGGTTTCCAACAATCACCTAACGCCTTCAATCAAATGTCCCAACTTCAACAAATGCAACAATACCAAGCATTCCAACAATTCATGCAACGCGGCTCGGTTCAACTTGATCAAGAAAAACTTTGCGGCCGAAAAATATAGTCACAAGAAAATGGACGAGTTGATTTCCGAATTCCGTTCGTTAAAAGACTTTGCGGCCGAAAAATATAGTCACAAGAAAAACGTGTCGGCCGACTATGCTCGAGCGGAGGATTTTAGGATAATGAGGTTGGATCTCGACTCGGTTCCGGAGGATGAACGAGAGGTGTATCGGAAGATGAAGGAAGAGGTGAAGAAAAAATGGACGTCGTAGGTTTTTATTTTTTATTTTTAGGAAATGTAATTTTTTTTTTCGGAAATGTTTTTATTTTTTTTTATTTTTAGGAAATGTAATTTTTTTTATGTTATGAAATGAATTTATTTATGTTGTATTTTATAATTTTTATAAAGTTTTTATTAAGTTAATAAAAAAAACTTAGAAAATTATAAAATATTAACGTGGGGTAGCCTCATCCTTCACCCCCCCTGAAAAGTGAAGGAGACCCATCCTCCACGAGTCGGTGATGGGGCGCCTACGTGACGGCCCATCCTCATGGGGATGGGCCTCCCCATACCTTCTAGTCTTATTGTCATATATTTGGATTCCTATCAAGTTTGGTACAAGAGAGCTCCTTTTTTATATGTTTCCCCTCTCATCATTTTCTAGTAATACGCTTACACATAAAAAATTTTTTAATACAAAGCATTTTCAACGGTTGACCTTATTATATATTGTATAAGGATCATAAACTAAAGAAAGTTAAAAACGTGGTTGAAAAGGTCTAAGGGTATACTAGCCTAGAAAGATTACTAGACTAGACAAGTTGACATTCAAGTTAACGGAATATATACCCATATTTCAGTCTTTGGTTAAAAACTGATTGATGTTGTCAATGATCTCTAAATCAAGTGGTGAAAGACTTGCATTTTTGGTGTAGTGTGAGGCACTGGTGGGAAATGATAGGAGACCCAGAGAAACCTGGGTTGGATCCTTGAGCCAAACGGGTTTTACTGGTAATTTCACAGTCGTGCCTACGGGCAAGTGAGTTACTGGGTTTTCCCCCGAATTGATGGTGGACTCGGGTTACTCTCAGAGTACTCTGTTTGTCCAGTGGGTGCCCAGAAAGTACTCGGGATTGATTCTGTTGGTCGTTCAAAAAAAACTGATTGATGCTTGTTTCTGCCTCTTGTTGCCACTTTTCACCCTATTTGAAACCTCTCAACCAAGCTCCATTGTCACTTCTCATCTCTAATTGATACCTCAATGACACTAATCCAGCATTTAGTAGCCTCTAGGACACCTAGGTCTCCTTAACCTTCATTTGCTGCAAATAGCAGCTCATATGGTCTTCATTTCTCACACCTTCAAACACTTACTCTCAAGTCAACTGACTTCCTTCTAAATCAGCGATTTCGGCCTACTCTTTGAGTCTTCAAAGGCCACTACAAGTTCATTAAGTCCCTCTTCTTATACTCTTTCATTTGAAACTAGTCTCCTAGTTTAATTCATTCCAAGTCTGGCGAATTTTGCACAATTTGACTCTTTCGTTTGACTTTTGTTGCTGATCACTCGGGTCAGCCATTTTCAAATAAACTGATCTGAATGATCCTCAAAATTTGAGGAATAAAACCCTTCGATTACGTCTCGTAATTATCAGGTCTATGGTGTTCAATTTGACAAGTCAAATCGTTGATATACTTTATGAGATTCAAATTAAAAATATATGTTTTAGTCTGTCGAATCCCCAAATCCCTGGATGACGTTCAAAGGGTCTTCGCTGACGTTATGATATCCCAGCTTCTGTTTTCTACAAAAAAGGAAACCGTTAGCCTCGTCACGTAGGACCCCGGGGGGGGGGGGAATCCGTGACCAAGCTCCGGCGTGAGAGTAAGTAAACTTGCCGGAAAAGAAGGAGAAGCTTATTCCGATGAGGGTAATCACCGGAATATCCTCTATGTTGTGGATTGGCTATAAATGTAGATATTTAATGTGAGAGAATTGTGGTCGGAATAAATGAGCATACAAAGCATTAAGTGAGGGTTACCTTGGTCGTTAAAGATCATGGTTTACCTTCATTATATAAAAGGAGCTGCTTATCTCTCTTGAAAATGGTTCCGAGATCATCGAACGGCTTCTGGTTGCCTTTGGGGGACTCAGACACGTGTCTGAGCCCCAGCGGTTAGATAACTGATTGCATTAAATGAGGCCAACCTGTGAGTACTATGTTTCCGGCGACCCCTTGCTGCTTATCAATCAAGCATTTAATGCTTCTGCAACGACTTCGGATCTTTTCTCCTATTTTTCCCGCTCGTTTCGTGTATAAGACCCTTGCTGATAAAGGGATATTAACTTTGGGCTTTGTTGATTGGGCCCAGACGATTAAAGCCCTAGACGGGTTACGTTGGGCTTCCAACTGGCCCGTCGTCAAGTCATCTCTAGTCCCTGGTCCTGAGACTCAAGTCTCATGGGTCGGGGTTGTACCATGTCTGCTTGAGGAGTTAAATTCCTTGGGCTTTAAATGTGGGCCCACCCTTGCTTAATGATTACACGCCCCCTTTCGTTTCCCAAAGCTATTCAAGTATTGTAGATCTACGGTTAGGGGCTACCGTCATAACGCACGTGATCAGGGCGGTTTTAAATTTTCTGAAAAGTGTTGATGTGACGGTTTCCCCCCTCGTGTCAGTTATCCTCTTTAAAAACCCCCCATTACCTCTTTTCTTTCTTCAACTTCCATCATTTTCCTTCTACGTTCTCTTTTTCCCCTTTTCTACTATTTATCTCTGATCACAATTCACACCGGCGATGAGTCGTACCGGCCGCTCTTCGATTCGTTCTGTTTTAACGACGAAGGATCTTGAGGACTTCGTTGAAGCCTACAACATACCGGAGTGTTTTTCCCCAACTTTTCCTGGACCTGATGAGTCGGCAGAGTGTACTCCTGATAGAATCGTCATTTATACTTTGGCATTCTCTTCCTGCGGTGTTCGTTACCCTCTATCGTCTTTCAAGGTGGACCTATTGCGGCATTTTGGAGTTCATTTTTCACAATTACACCCTTTAGGGTTCATGAGGGTTGTACATTTTGAACTATCATGTGTGGCGGTTTCTGGTGAGCCGTCTATCCCTTTGTTTTGCATGTTTTACAAGTTGATTTCGGATGGGGATTGGTTCACCTTTGCCAAGCGGAAAGATAGTGTATCCCCTCCCTGTTATTCCTTCATGCCCACCTCTACCTATCCCAAGGAGTGGAAAAGCAGATTCATCTTTGTTTCTGCCGCTATGATGCCGGAATCGCCGCCCCCGAGAGATGCAAAAGCGGTTATTGAAGACAGTGTCCCGGTCTTATCAGCCGGCAAGATCGTTCAATGGAAACGGATGCATGAGACTCCTACAAGGGCCTTCACATTTCCGGAGGGGGTGTTGGCTATGGGTGGAGTAAGCCTTTTTTACTCAGTCTGTCCGAAGGCTTTCTTTGGCAAGAAAGGTACTCCTCTGATTTATTGTGCTTATTCCTTTTTTGTTCCCTTTCTTTTCTTGGAAGTTTCCTGAGGATTTGGGTAGTCATCTCTAGTGTTATTTTTGTGTAGAGATGACCCTGTGGGGTTTACTCTAGGGGGATTGCAAAGATGTCAAATTCATGGTTGGTGACAAAGTTGAGCCGGGTATGAGCCAAGGTGTTGAGAAGAAGGTCACTGCAAGTTCTGTTCAGGCCGGGGACTCTGCTGCCGAGGAGAAGGATGAAGAAGCTTCCTCTGGTGAGAAGAAGGATCCCCTCGGTTCCCTTCAAGTGGGAAGTTCAACTGACGATGATGACGATGAAGACATGGAGAGTCGCTTGGCTTGTAAGCGAAAAGCAGGCCTAATCGACAGCCTTAAACAGGTTCCTGCCCCTCGCAATATCCGGCTGAGACTCTGGAGTGTTAGTGGCCAAAAATCTTTTCCTGCTACAAAAGCCACCTCTGAACTTCCCCATACTGGGGTCAAGGGTTCCCTGTCTAAACATCTGCGATCATCCAGCCTCGTGAGCGAGCCTTTGTTGGTAAGCTTTCTTCTAACATTCTGTTTTGATTAATGTGATGGCTCTTTGAATCCTTGCTAGTTTTAGTCGGTCTTGTTTTGGTGGGTTTCTAATGGTTTTTTCTATGTATTCGGAGCAGGGGAGTTCTAATGCTCCGATTGAGATTCCTACTGTCCCTTCCTCCTCTGGAGTCCGGGACAAGACTCCTGAGATCAGTGCTGCCCTTATTACCCCATCCTTAGAGGTTTCTCCACTTCATGCCACTGGAACCAGCAAACCTTCCCATCTGGAAGGTTTTGTCTCCCAATCCCCTTTGGCTCCTTTATTTGCTGATGCTCTTCCGGTCCCATACATTCCCAGATGGAAGATCACCCAGTCTTCAGTAGTGGGGACTCCCGAGACTGCCCGGGACTTTTTGGCTCATGTTGTTCCTCCTTCTCACAGGTTTATGAATTCTGCTCTGAGGGCTGATCTCTTCAATGATCAATAAAGTATGTCCCTCTGTGAAGGGTTTTTCCGGGGAGTTGGTATGCTACAGCGAGTGGATGAATTGAGGAGGGAGAATGAGGGGCTGAGGAGCGATCTCAAGACTTCCCAAACCGTTGCTGCTGAGCTTCGGTGCCGGGTGACTGATGTTGAGCGTAAATTGTAGGAGGAGAAGGTGCATGATCCTTCTCCTCTCCCTCCCCTTTTTTTATATTTTACCTTTTTGTATCTTTTGCCATTTTTCCTCAGGGATCTGGTGCCATGCTAGAGCAAAAGGAACGTGCCTGGGCGAGGGAGATGGCAGCTTTGGTTGAAGAAAAGGAGGAGTTGGCTGCCGAGCTGAAACGTCCGAAGGAGCTTGACTCCGTGTCTCAGAAGGACTTGGATGCCATGTATGCCGAGTGGGGAATAACCTCGGATGACAACCAGAAGCTGGCTAAGGAGTTGTATTGGTTGATCACTGAAGGTTTCGGATCCTTCCTCACTGCTGTCTCTCAGTCTGAGGAATTTAAAAGCAGTCTTGAGCAGATTTACAGGGCTTACCGGGATGTGGGATATTAGTCAGGTTGAAGGACGGGTACGCTTATTCTGCTCAGGGCTTGGGAAGGAAAGAAACCCCTCTTTACAACTCCAAGGCCAAGAAGCGGCTGTCCAAGTTGGACAAAGAGTTTGGGGGAAAAACCCCCGCCTTTCTTGAGAAAATCCTTGAGCGCCCCTTGATGTCAATTGATGAACTCAAAGCCTTGCTGGCTCCCGCTGGTCCTTCTTCACCAAAGTCTTTGTCTGGGGATGATTCCCAGTAATTTCAAAACAATTACTACTTCGATATGGTTGTAACTAAATACCTATGCACCTTAAACACTATTGACTTTTAATGTTTGGAGGAGGGCCTTTGTGTTGGGGTCCTCCCAGTATCTAACATATGCTTTGCTAGCTATCTCATGACTGTATGTTTTCAATTTGTTTTTGTTGCCTTCGTTGCGTTGTTTTTTGCAGGTGTCATTACCGGGAGCTAGCCTAGTACCTGCTTGAAGACCTTTGGTTATTTGTAGCATGATTACAAAATTCTGTAGTTTGTTTACTAGATTTGCTAGTGTGTTACCTGTACATTTGTTTTTTCTTTTACAGATAATAAAGTTCCCTGTTGTGTTCATGTACACTTGTTTTCTTTTTTCTGTAGTTTATTTACAAAGAATTCCTTGGTGTGTATATTCATGATTCGTTTCTTTTTGTAGTTTGCTTACAAAAGTCCTTTCGTGGTTTGTTTTGTAAAACAGGATCGTCTGTACGAGGACGATCCTTGGACAAGTTTATAACCACGGGTTATGTTTCCTAACCTATTTGTCCGCCTTTTTTCGGGCTAGATGGGCCATGTTTTTCCCCACAGCCGAGCGTTCGGTGTGTTGGGTACACCTTTTTACACGTGTGTTGATTGTCGTTAGGTTTGTAGTTTCTGGGCACGTTTGCCCTAATACATTACCTGTGATTTATCAAAAGGAACAAGTAGATCGTTCATTATCATATGTTTAGGGGACTCAGTCCTCTGGTACAAGATCATACAAAATGTCTTTCTTAGGGTAGTCCCTAGCTAGTAGTTGATTTTTACAAAAAGTGGCTTCTAAGCCGTTTTTCGTTTGGGTTCCTTCTTGAAGGTGATCTTGCCTTTCACATGTAATACTTCCGGAGTTGCATAAGGTTCCAGTTTCTCGGAACTTACATACCATGAAGCGTCTCCAACTTGCAGCTTCCTTTTCCATTTACCCAGGTGACCCGGTAAGGTCCCTCCCAGTTATGCCCCAGCTTTCCGGTGCTTTCTTGCAAGCTGGCTTCGTTTGCCCTTAGGACCAAGTCTCCGGGTATGAGATTGAGCTTTTTCATCCTGGCATTGTAATAGCTTTCAAGCTGCCTTTTGTACTTGGCCTCCCTTACCGCTGCTATCTCCCTTCTTTCTTCGAGCAAATTCAGATTCATTCGGAGGTCTTTCTCGTTCTCAGCTTCTCTTAGCTTCATCCTTGAGGTAGGGGATCCTATTTCAGCCGGGATGACAGCCTCCGTCCCGTAGGTCAGGCTGAAGGGGGTTTCCCCATTGCAGTCTTTGGGGGTGGTCCTATATACCCATAAAACGAAAGGCAGTTCTTCAAGACGCCCCTTTTGCTTCCTTCCTAGCCTCCCTTTCATCCCCTTGATCACACTTTGGTTCGCTCTTTCCACTAACCCGTTGCTCTGGGCATGGGTGACGGAGGTGAATACTTGGTGTATATGCATCTGCTCACACCATGGTTTAAAGGGCTTTCCCGCGAACTGGACTCCATTGCGCTTACCAACTCCATTGGTACCCCATACCTGCATATGATGTTATCCAGGACAAATCGCTTCATTTGTTCTCCCGTAATCTTTGATAGAGGTCTTGCCTCGACCCACTTGGTGAAGTAGTCAATAGCGACCACCACATATTTAACCCCTCCTGGGCCCTCTGGAAATGGCCCGATAATGTCAATGGCCCACTTCTGGAAGGGCCAAGATGTCGACACGGGTATCATTGGGTGCTTGTGGCGGTGTGTCATGGGTGCATGGACTTGGCAGTTATCACATTTCTTGATTTTTTCTGACGCTGTCTCATACATTCTAGGGCAATAAAATCCCGCATTCATTGCTTTTGCCACCACTGTCCTTGGCCCAGAATGCATGCCACAAATACCTTCGTGTATCTCTCTTACCACATACCTGGCTTCTTCACTATCGACACATTTCAGTGATGGCCCCAAGTTTCGATAAAGTTCCCCGTCAATCAATTCGTATTGTAAAGCTTTGACCCTTATCTTCCGGGCTGCCCAGTCATCCTCGGGTAGTATTCCGTCTTTGAGGAATTTTACAATAGGTGTCATCCAAGTCTCCTGGGCATTTTCGATTGTAGCTACTTCTTCCGTGTTGATGGAAGGGGAGATCAGGACCTCCACCTTGACTTCTCTTGCTAGGTGATCTAAAGCTACGGAAGCTAGCTTTCTAAGAGCATCGGATTTTCTGTTTCTCCCTCGGGGGATGTACTCTAGCTTGAAGGTCTTGGTCATCTCTTTCACTTTGTCCGCGTACTGGGCCATAGTGTTATCCTTTGCCTCATACTCCCTGTGGAACTGTTTGACTACCAGTTGTGAGTCAGTATTGGCTTCAACGTGTCTTGCTTTCATCTTCTTTGCCAGTCTCAGCCCTGCCAAAAGGGCTTCGTATTCCGCTGTATTATTAGTGTTTTCAAAGTCTAGTCTGATGGCATATGTTAATTCGACTCCCTCGGGGCTGATCAATGTGATCCCTGCCCCGCTTCCTTCCTCGCTTGAGGCCCCATCTGTGAACAACTTCCATACCGCTTCGTCCTCTTTTTCCTTTTCTTCCTTCTCCAGGGCCTCCCACCTCAAGAGTTCTTTTTCCTCGTCTTCTGCGACCTCTGCTAGGAAATCTGCTATTATATGTCCCTTCATTGTTGTTCTGGCTTTGTATTCCAAAGAGTGTTCCCCCAGCTCAACTGTCCACTTGGCCAGTCTGCCTGATAACTCCGGTCTCCTGAGTACCTTTTGGAGTGGTTGATCTGTCATTAATGTGACCTTGTGTGCTTTGAAATATCTTCGGAGTCTTCGGGACGCGAAGACAAGCGCCAGAATTAGTTTTTCCAGGGGCATGTAACGCTCCTCAGGACCTTTGAGGGTTCTGCTAATGAAGTATATGGGGATCTGCTTTTCCTCCCTCTCAACTATCATTACTGCACTTATGGTTGTATTCGACGCGGATAAATATAAGAGCAGTTCTTCCCCGGGGACTGGAGTAGCTAGGGTTGGGAGCTTGCGAATGTAGTCCATCTAAATTTGTCTGTTTGGAGACAGTCCTTCAGCACTTTCATGAAGAGGAGGGTTCTGTCAGCCACTTTTGACAGGATACGGTTTAAAGCTATCAACCTCCCGTTCAGTTGTTGAATATCTTTTATGGACCGAGGGGATCGTATTTCGGTTACCGCTTAGGTTTTCTCTGGATTGGCCTTGATCCTTCCTTTGGTGACCACCACCCCCAGAAATTTTCCTTCCTCCACCCCGAAGCAGCATTTCCCCGGGTATAGTTTCATGTTCACGTCTTGCATGGTTCGTATAGTTTCAGCTATATCTTCTATCATGGCCATTTCTGTGAGGCTTTTTATGACAATGTCATCGACATATACTTCCAAAGTTCGTCCCCGCTGCTCCCTGAAGAGGGTTTTCATGAACCTCTGGTAATTTGTAACACCTCATAAAATCACGTCCAATGATGTATCGACACGTGTGCTAAACCTTAATAAAGTCAAACCTGGAATTTGAGGGACTAATTTAGCGAAAAATCAAAAACTTTGATTAGAGAAGGACTGGGAATGTTAACATGCTTAATATAAGCCTCTGAATAACGTTACACGACAATCATATTCACAAATGAGCTACTTGTTGATCGAGAGTAGCCGTTTGCGTAATTAATTGAAAGTTTGCGCGTTAAAGGGTTAAAGCGTCAACATGTTAATTCTTACCTCTGAGTGACCTTTTAACAAACCAAGAGCTTCATGATAATTGATTACACTCTCGGGAATGCCTAATATTGGCCATTAAGGGCTTGTATGCCTATAAGTGAAGTTACGCGCAACTTTGCAAGTTAGAGGGACTAAAAGTGTCAATATGTTTAATTATACCTCTGAATGACCTTTTTACGAACCCGAAGCATCGTGATGTTTAGTAATACTCTCGTGAATGCCTAATATGGATTAGATAAGGCCTCGATGCTATTAAACGATGATATGCGCAAGTTTGCGCATTAGAGGGACCAAAAGCATCAACTATTAAATCTACGCCTTTGGGTGACCATTTAATCGAATGGGAGCGTTGTAATGTTTAAGAATATGCTCGGGAATACTCATTATGAGCCACGGGAGGCTTGGATATCATTAAACTACATTTCGCGCTACTTTATGCGATTAAGGGACTAAAGAACGACCACTTGCGAAACTGCGCCTTTGAGAGGCCTTTTGATTAAACCGAAGACTTCGCTATGCTCGGTCGAACTTCCAGATGCCTAAGAATGATTCTAGAGGTCTGGGTACCTTGTATTATCACGACATAGTAAATTAGAAAATATTGTGCCGTTATAGTAAAGTTCAAAAGTTATATAACAAGTAAAAATGAGAGGGACTGTTCTTGTCAACCTTAAAAAGTTATTTCTGAACTTGGTTACATTTGATATAAAAGTTCAAGGGACCATTCATGTCGTTTATGAAGGTTTAAAACACATCAGGGACCAAAGCTGCATATGCAGCAAAGTTGTGCGCTGGGCAGACCACGGTCGCGGGCCGCGTAAGCCGGGCCTGAGGCCTACGCGGGCCGCCAGCGACCAGATCTGCAGTTTTTTTATTTGTTTTCTGCTGTATTCCATTTATAACAAATCCATGTGCTCATAATTCGAATCTATGGGCTTGCATACAGATTTGGAAAGATGGTATTACACATGTTCTAATCCTAGAGCACCCTAGGACACTTGTTGATCATCTAATCCTTCCCCAAACTCTATAAATAGAGGTGGGTTTTGCTCAAAAACTCACAAATATCATTCCAATCTGCTCTTGCTCTCAATCTTGAGGATCCTGAGTATAATGGAACCTCCTCTGAGTTGATTTTAGTCCATTGAACCCTTTGTAAGTGTCCTTTCGTGACTAATTATTATTATTTGGCCTAAAAAGCCGAAAAGTCAAGCGTTTGCGATAAACGCTTTGACTTTTAAACGGTCGAGCCATCGTTCGCAACGAACATGGCTACATGATCGTAATTAGGTAGGTATTAAACCCTCAAAAGGGCACCTCCTAATTATCGCGTTTGCTTAGTTAAATGTCGGGTCAAAGTAATTAAAATAAAAGTCAAACAAATCGGTTTTTAAATAAAATTCATAACTAATGATGTAAAGGCAATAAAAATCAGTTTTCTCACTTTAATAACTTGGTAAATATTAAATGAACATGTCTAGGCATGTTCAACCCGACAATTCTGAGTTTAGGCTCGGTTCGCAACCGAAAGTCGCAAAAGTTGACTTTTGTTTTGACTTTCAGTTCTGACCCGATTTAGCTTAGTTTAGATATGCCTTAGGATTCCTTTAGGACCATATTATAGGTTAGTATAACCCTCTTAGGTTATACAACTTGGTTCCTTAGAAATCCTAGTTCATTGCATGTTTCCGTTAATTGCTTAAAAGTTGACCATTATGCCCTTTTGATATAAAAACGATATTTTTTAAAATGTGAGAGGACAAAAACCTTTATTACTGAATTATAAACATATCATAAAAATTTGACATCAGTTTGTCGTCTAAATTAGGAGTTATGCTCAATATCGTAAACTAAAACCTTTTATTAATTAAACGGCATTTTTGGCATAGAACCTATTTAAACCCGAATTTTGACACCAAACCTTTTACCCACTGATGTAATATAATATTTAGGGATTTTTGAAGATTTTTTTGAATTTTAAACTGATCATAACATATGGTTCTTGCATTGACTCGGTAATTGACGGTTATGCCCTTTTTGCTAATAAAATGAGTTTTACACATCCTTTACGCATCAAAACTTTTTCTACTGATTTTATATATTAAATAAGTTATTTTAAACTAGAGTTAATTGCCATTTTCGCCCCTGAGGTTTGGGCACATTTGCCATTTTCGTCTAAAATGACAGTTTGGTATTATTTAGCCCCCCACGTTTGTCACTTTTTGCCATTTTCATCCAAATGCCTAACCTAGTTACCCAAATACCCAACCAGGTTACTTTTTACCCAATTTAGGGTATTTTTGAAATTTGAAAATGATAAGGGGGTAAATTGTAACCTCGTTCACAGATCATTAGGTTACTTTTTTACCCAATTTAGGGTATTTTCATCCAATATGCCTAATCTCGTTCACAGATCAATCACCTCCCCCACCACCACCCCCACCCCCACCCCCACTGCACCACTACCGCCACCACACCACTACCGCCACCATCCCCACCACCGCACCTCCACCGCCCCCACTACACCGCCACCACCCCCACGCCCACTAATTATAAATCCTCTCTCTCTCTAAACCTCTTCACAGTCTCTCTGTGTGAGAGTTCAGCGCCACCGGCCACACCCCTTTCTTCTCCGGCTAAGGACAATGGACGCACACCCAAACTACACCCGCTTTCTTCACCGGTGGAGGGTTTTGCGGCTCGATTTCAGGCAAGACCGGGTTGATTTCAGGCAAGATCTGAAACGATCGCAGAAGAGAGAGAGAAGAGAGAGAGATGGGCCGGAGTTGCAGGTTGTGCCGTCGTTGTTCAGATCTAGAGTGAGAGATGGGGCCACCGCATACAAATTTGAAGCCATTTCCGTCGTTGTCGGAGTTGCAGGTTGTGCAGGTTGTGCCGTCGTTGCCGGAGATGGTGCAGAGGAGGAGGTTGTCGGATTTGCAGATGATGAAGATGGTGCAGATTATGAAGGGATTTTCTGGTGTTTCGGAATTTGTTCTTGATTTGGGATTTTCTGGGTTTTAGATGTTCTTGAAGATGATGTTCTTGATTTTCTGGGTTTTGATGATGATGTTTGAAGATGAACGATGTCTGGGTTTTGATGATGATGTTCTTGAAGATGATCTTGATTTCTGGGTTTTGATGAACATCATAGCAAATAATCTGTAATACTTCTTACAAATGAAAATATTTATATTTCATTTGTTACAGATTATTTGAAAATATTTATATTTCATTTGTTACATAAACTTTACAGATCATTTGTTACGATATAATCTGTAATACTTCTTGAAGATGATCTTGATTTATGGGTTTTGATGATCATATTTAAATTTCATTTGTCACATATTATTTACAAGTTACCCCCTTACCATTAACAAATTTCAAAAAATACCCCATCTGACGGTATAAACTGACTAGGTTAGGCATTTGGATGAAAATGGCAAAAAGTGACAAACGTGGGGGGCTAAATAATACCAAACTGTCATTTTGGACGAAAATGGCAAATGTGCCCAAACCTCAGGGGCGAAAATGGCAATTAACTCTTTAAACTATAAAGGCTGTTCAAAATCTCAGATTTCTTTATTTAACCCGAATATCGTCAAATATCGACTTTTTGTGCGATCTAGGCGCATAGTGTGGTTTAAAACCATACTTGGCACCTAAAGCTTCTTGCCTACTGATGTTATGAATAAATTATTATATTTTAACAGTAAGAAAAAGTTTTAAACTCAGCTTTCCAGATTTGACCTTTAAGGCTTATGTGAAATGACCAAAATGCTCCTTTGGTGCATAGTTTGGCCATAAATGATAATTTTAACCTCTTTTATAATCTTTGAAATGACCAAAATACCCCTGCGAGGCTTAAATTGGTTTTAAATCCGTTTTGGGCATAATGGAAGGTATCCTATTGATATCACAACATATTTAAGGTATATTAACTTATGAAACCTGTACGTGACTCATTTGGTTACCCGTTTTTCATTTTTCGCGTTCGGTACGGTTTATGTGACTAGTTTGCATAAATTGACCGAAACGGGTCAAACCTTATCATTTTCACTTCAAAATCCAGAATGCGATTAGTTTACCCATATTATACAAGTCTTCATACCTGTTGGGTCTAAATCACATTCTAATCCGGTCTTCGCTTAATCTTGCGTTTTGAACCGTATACCTTTCTTTAAAACTAACCGGTCTAAGTTTAAACTTAAATAAGACCCGTTAGGAATCTAATAGGTTATTAAAACCTTCGTTCCATATTTAGAAGCCCAGTAAAAGATATTTGCACTTGCTGATTGTTATACGGCTGAGATAAATTTGTATATTTTGCTCAGGTAAATACTTTTAACTTATTTTCCGTTATACGGGCTTGGGATACGGTATTATAATAATATCGCTTGGTCGGGTGTGTAATTATTTAAATCGGATTGTGATTAATATATTTACATAACCCGTTTTAATCTGTTTTGTTTGGTGCAATGCCTTTGGGGGGTTAATGACCATGTCTAGGATATCCTCGGCTCATTCATTGAAATGGCCACGACTTAAGCACGGGGTGTAGGCATACATCTGACAGTTGCGTATGTATAAAAGGTATCCCGCAATAAGGATTCTCCTTGTGGGCATTATACTTGTGGTGTGTTAGTTAATCTTGTCCGGCTCTTCTAACCGGCCCTGACGGCCGACAAACATATAAAACTGTATACAAGACTATTTTTAAATAATTGTCCCAAGTTATAAAAGATTATTTGTGCCTTGTGCATTTAAATCAATTTTCTTAAAACATTTTCAAAAGTGTCGGTTAATTGTATTTACCAGTGTAAACTGACGTATTTTCCAAAAAAGTTTAAGTGCAGGTACTAAGCGAAATGGGCTGGAACTCCTGAGTGAATAATTAAAAAGTCTTGCAAGCTTTTATCACTTTAAGTCTGTTGAACAATACTTCTTTTGTTTTGATCCGCCTGTGGATCCATCTTACAATCCGTTTGTAATATTCGATGTTACTTTCGAATCGGTTTGTAATATTTTACTTTAGACTTCCGCTGTGCATTAAACTGTGATTATTTAAATATGATGATATCAACTACGTCATGATACTACCCACCGGGCCCACCGGTAATACGTGGAAATATCGAGGTGTGACATAAGTGGCCCCTGCGTTTTTTAGTCCGAAGCGCATTTTAGTGTAACAAAAGATCCCTTCGTCTGTGATGAACGCAGTCTTCTCTTCGTCCTCCAACGACATTTGGATCTGGTGATATCCCTTGTATGCATCAAGGAAACACTTCAGGGGGTATTGGGATAGGGAATCCACCTGTACGTCTATCTCCGGAAGAGGGTAGCAGTCCTTAGGGCATGTCTTGTTCAGATCCTGGAAGTCTATGCACATCCTCTACCCCCCGTCTTTTTTCTTGACCATGACTGGGTTAGCAACCCAGGAAGGGTACTTCACCTCCCTTACTATCCCCGCTCTGAGTAACTTCCTGGTCTCTTCACATGTAGCCCTTCTCTTACCAGGGCCCATACTTTGTTTCTTTTGCTTTACCGGCTGCACCCAGGTATACGTGTTGAGCCGGTGTTCAGTCAGGCTCCTTGGGATCCTGGTCATGTCTGCGTATTGAAACGAGAATACGTCTATGTTGAAGAGGAGTAATTCCTTGAAAGCACTCTTGCATTTGTCGCTGAGGTGGCTTCCCACTTTGACTGTTTGCTCCGGGAATCTGTCGCAGAGGACCCATTCTTCTATTCCTTCTTTTTGAAGCTTCTCAGGCACTTCCCCTTCCGAAACCAAGGATACTACTTCGTATGAAGACTTTACCCAAGCCAGACCCTTTAGTGTTTGGAATACCAAAGTTCCGTGCGGGGTTGAAGCCTGCGCTTGTAGATCAGCGATTCCCGGCCTTCACAGGATTGCATTGTATTTCGAGGGTGCCCGAACCACCGTGAAAGTGAGGGTTATGGTCAGGACACGGTCTCCTTCTCCAACGGTGAATGGGAGTCTAATCTTTCCCAGGGGATGGGACACGCTGTTGTTGAATCCGACGAGGGGAATTGAGTCTTCCTCCAGCCTGTCCCTCACATCTCTGTCAAACCTTAGAAAACAATGCTCATATTACCTCTACTCCACTTCCCTCGTCTACATGTATCCTGGCTACTTTGTGTTCGGCTATGACGGCAGATATGTTGAGGGTGAGTCGTTGCACCTCGTGCTCCTCCAGGTGTGGCATTAGTATGGGAGCTTTCATGCGGTCTGGGGGGCTTAGGACCCTATCTTTGACACTTCTAGTGGTGTCAAACTCATCCCTTCTATAACAACCCTCCTGAAATTTTCTGACACCCTAAAAATAATTAAATTATCCCTACACGTCCTAAAATATAGGGCTGACAATTGGGTACCTGTTAAGACACGATTAGACATGTTTCACTGAAAAATACACCCTTTGACTTTTTTAATTTTTAAAATAATTAAAATTACAATGTTAGGATCTATCATTTATTTATCTTTGTACATAAAACATAAAACTGTTTTATAAACATGAGGTAGAAAGTAGTTAAACGAGTCGTAATCATGTTTGAAACCTATGTTGTGCGCGCCGTCAGAAACCTGTTAAACCTGTTAAGACACGATTTGCCAGCCTTACTAAAATACACCCCGTATGCGAAAACGGGCCCCCGAATATCTTTATTTTTATTAAATTTAATTCAAAACAAATTTTAAGGGGCTGTCGCGGGCCGCGTAAGACCCCTCTTTGGTCTACACGGGGAGCGAGAGAAGGGACATGAGGCGCAGCCCGGTGCTGCCACGTGTCGGACGTGTGGCGAAGCTAGTCGATGACTGGGCTAGGCTAGGGCCTACCCAGCCTACTACGCGGGCCGCGTAGCCCTTGGCTACGTCCTTCGCGGGCCGCGAGGGAAGTCGACAGGTCGCCTATATATAGAGACCTTCAGTCTTCAGTTTACAATCGCTCATATCTCGATCTCTCTCTCAATATTCTGAATAGCAAAGATAATTTTCGGGCATAATACCTCCTAATTAACGAAGTTCTGCCCCGTTGTAAGTATTATAACCCCGGTTACGTATTAGATACGCTGCCCGATTGATCCAGGGTTCCGTAATGGCTGTCGTGGTTCTGCCCGACATAGTCATTGGAATGCCGTCTCGGGGAGGGTATTACTAATGTAAATATTGGGTTATTATACTCACACATGTACATTTGTGTAATTAATAGATAATCACCAGGAAACTCTTAAAGGAAATCTAAGACAGCGATGTGGGTAATCTCCTTTTTGTAAACTGTTTTTACAAAACCTTAAATATTTTACAATGCGATTAAGCAGTGATTGAGTCTTTATAGTTCTTCAATTACTGCCAGTATGTTGGGGTTTTGTATACAAAATGTGGAACACGTTACCATTAGACAAAGAGTTAGCCAATGTGTAATATGACCCACCAGTCAGGATTGACAGTACTGAATGAGTAATTGTGTAGAAATAAACATTGTAATAGATCTCAATACTGTTAAAAGATAAAACTCTTCTTGATTAAACTGGGATTCACTCACCAGTATTTCCCACTGACAAAATGTTTTTAAACGCGTTTCAGGTAACAAAATGTGAAAGCCAACTAGAAGCCAGCTGGACAGCACTGAAGGCTTGGAAAAAATGGCTATAAAAGTTACCTAAATAAAAGAAGATGTTTTATTTTAATAAAATGGGATTTATCCCTATAACACAGTTTGTAATAAAACTTGGGTTTTATCCCAGTATATTTATATAAAGTGTGGTATTTACTCTAATAAAATACTTCCTAACTACGGTCCTGATGAAATTTCCGCTGCCAAAATGATAAACACCGATACCACCAAAACTGGTCTCGCGACCGCCCGTTCCCGGGACAGATAGGGACGGGGGTTGCGACAGAAGGTGGTATCAGAGCTAAGCCACTGATTCAGCCACATAAATGTTCTGCTGACACCAAGATATTATTCTAATTGTTAGGAAATTAATTATGAAAATACGTGCGTATCTGTATTTTATTGTTGTGTGTTTTTTGACTATTTGTTAGTTTACAGTATGAGCGATCAAGGACTCTCCGACGCTTATGGTCAGTTGTTTGGCTCACCTAGGAGCGAAGGCACCTCTTCACAGCCTGCCCTCTCAGGGTATTCAGCTGATAATGAAGATGTGATATTCGTGTTTAAAGCTCAGTCTGAAGAGCCATTCCCTTAGAAAAAGAGAGGATGGTTTAATAGGGGAGCACACGAGCGTAGGAAGAGAATGAGAAAGTTACAACAGCAGCGCGTTCTAGCAGCGCGTTCTAGCAGCCGCTAAAAGAGAAACAGATGCCCACACACAGGATATGCTTAATAGAAGCTTAGCCAATTTTCACATCCTAGCAACCACAGCTGTCGACCCAAACCTGGAGCAACACATAGCCCCACAACCATTACCCTTGTTTCCCACACAGCCGATGGAGATAGAAAACAACCCAGAAAACCAAGTTTAAATGCATGATTTCAACCCAGAGGAGATACCTAGGATACCAGCCCCCAATCCCTTAGACCCAGACTACGATCCGTGGTTTGATGATCATAGGGATTATGTGCAACGCTATCACCTAACCGACGAACCCATGCCGGACCTAGCAGCCTACCCAGGTCTAGACCCTCTAGATCCCTACTACGATAACGATGAATACATTAAGGAAATCTTAGAGAATCCGTACCCCCAGGAAGAACTCATGCCCCAGTACCAGCACCTGCACCCCCAATGAATGCAGAAAATGTGCAAGAGCTCCGAACTTTCGGAGAAGAAATTTTAGAAAGTAGCTAGAGGATGAGGCAGGTTGGAGAACGACCCGTCTGGAAGTACGACGAGCGTAATATGGAGTTCTGGATGAACCCATATCAGTGACGGTGATAATATATATATATATATATATATATATATATATAATATAATAATATATGTTGTAGTATAGACCACCTCGTGGTTAGTGACGCATATTAGTATTGTAATTTTAAATTCCAGTTTTAGTTTGTATTAGATGTATAATATATAAGAAAGAGTAAGTCGCAATGCTCGACGTTTTTGACCAATATGTGTGTTGAGTGATTGTTTGCATTACATATTATTTTGTGATATTAATAATTGGCGAATGTTTAAAATTCAGATGGACAACGAAGTGAACCAGGAAAATCAGAATAACGATAACCAGAGTAATAATAACCCGGATATCGATAACCCGAACAACAACAATAATGGAAACCAAGTGGATAACAGTGCCATGCAACACATAGTGGCACAAGGGATAATAGATGCGATGCCATATATTATCAAAACGGTTAAGGAAGCAGAAAATAAAAGTAAACGTGATAGCAAACGACCCACTGAACCTGAACACAACGTAAACAATGGACCCATACTTCAAGTGCCCATTCCCAAAAGAAGAAGAACCATGTCTTATGGTTGTTCTTATAAAGAATTCTGGTCTTGTAAACCAATGGAATTCTCGGGCAATGAAGGGGCCGTTGCATATCTACGCTGGATAGAAAAGACTGAGGCAATCTTAAGAATAAGCAAATGCATGGAAGAGGATAAGATAATGTTTGCTTCCAATCTGTTTAAGAACTTAGCCTTAGAATGGTGGAATACTATCCTCCAGTCTAGGGGAAGTGATAGGGTTTACAATATGGAATGGGAGGAATTTAAAAACATTGTAGAAAGGAAATTCTGTCCTCCCAATGAAAAGGAACAGATAGCCAATAAGTTCCTAAACCTTAAGATGACTGGAGTAGATAATAAGGGTTATACTACGTTATTCTTTGAATATGCTCGAATAGTGCCAACCCTTGCATCACCTGAACCAGTATTAATCTCCCGTTACATTTGGGGATTAATCAGTGAAATTAGACATGTAGTCAAGGCAGCTATACCTCAAACCATAGAAGAAACTATAGAACTAGCAAACACCTTGACTGATGAACTAGTACGTACACGAGAAGAGGATCAGAAAAGGAACCTAGCCCAGAAGCTTACCCAAGAATTCCGTTCTGGAAATTTTAACTGTGGGAAAAATGTAGGTTCTACCTCTGCACCCTATTGCAAGTATTGCAAAAGGAAGCATTCTGGAAGATGCTCCATATACTGTAACTTCTGCAAAATATCTGGACACAAGAAGGAAGACTGCAGGAAGAAGCCTAATAACAGGATATGCTACAACTGTGGAGAACAAGGTCATATCAAGCCGAACTGTCCAAAACTAGCTCCAGCCACGAACACCAAGAATACTAAAAATGCTAGAGCATTTGTTCTGACTGCAGAAGAAGCAAATATGATCCTGGATGTGATCGCCGGTACGTTTTTAGTTAATGATGTTTTTGCTAAAGTATTATTTAACTCTGGTGCGAACCAAAGTTTTATTAATACTTCATTTTGCAAACTTCTCAATCAACCATTAACTAAACTTCCACAAGAATGTCTAGTAGAGACAGCAAATGGAGAAACCATTAAGATTTCTGAAATCTTGCAGGGAGCAAGAATATAATTTCTGTTGGGATTGAACCCTACCAAAGGAACAGATAATTAAAGCCAAAACTGGATCAGAGCAGTGGATCCAGAATAAGCAGATGTTATGTATACAAGTCTCTCCCCTTGAAAGTGGGTTCAACATCTGCTGACCTCCTATCTACTGATCGTACAAACTGCTGACCTACAAACTGCTGATCTAGTAAAAGACTGATGGAAGACTAAAGCTTTGCTGTTCAATCTACTGCCTTGAGTCAAGCTCTGCTGATCCGGACAAGTATTGCTGGGTTCACATCAGTGGAAGGATGCAGCAGTAGTTTAGATGTCTTAATATAATGAAATGTAATAGCAGTAGTTAGCATAGCAGAGGTTGTATAGATCAGAGGTTAGAGTTTGTTAGGGGGTTAGATGTCACTTTCATGGTGACGTCAGCTTAGATGCTTCAGTGGTTTGCTCGTGCCTTTAAATAGAACAGTACCATGCACTGTTCTATTTAGCTCTTTGCAAAATCTTCTTCCTGCACGAACAAACACTGTGAGCTCAGGCTGAGGGGGAGTTTGTATTCATACATTGCATTGTAATCGTTATTGAAATAAATTCAATCTTTCGGTTCTTTGTGGAAAATGTTTGATCAAAGCAATTCTCTCGTTTGATTGTGTGTAAAGTTTGTTTCCATTATATTTCCGCTGCACAACTCATTCATCTTCATCTTAATTCAAACACAAAACACAATCAAAACCAAACTCAGATCCTAACAATTGGTATCAGAGCTTGGACAGTCAAATTTGATTTAACAATCATTTTGACATAAATAGTTCAGCTCATAATCGTTGATACTGATCGTTTGTTCATTTTGTTGAAAAACAGAGCAAGGTATAATCACCATCAAAGTTGATTAATCAGTGCCTGTAAAACAACCAGGATGACGTCACAATCACAAGATAATAAGAATAACATTGGCTCTCTTTTCAAGCCACCCATGCTTAAATGTAATGAATACAACATCTGGGAGAGAAGGATGGGTCACATCCTTGCTCAACAGAACACCAGATGTTGGAGGTCTGTTGTTTTTGGTCCCCATGTTCCTATGGTGCCAAGTGCTGAGGATGCAAAGAAGTTCGTTCCTAAACCAACTGAAAACTATACGGAAACTGATTTTCAAAAGTTCGAACTCGATGCCAAAGCATTTAGCATCATAGCATCTGCATTACCCAATGAGATCTATGCTGGACTGTTACATTGTAACAGTGCCAAAGAGCTATGGGATGCATTGAAGGAACAGTTTGGGGGAACTAAAGAAGTTATTGAAAACAATAGGGAAATTCTGAATCAGCAGTATGAAACCTTCTGTCACATTAAGGGTGAATCATTGACCCAACAGTTTGAACGTTTTAGTTGTCTCATCAGTGATCTAAGGCTTGTTAAAGTTGAAATTCCAAAATCAACACAAAATAGTAGGTTTCTTAGATCACTACCTAATAAATGGGACACAATTGCATTTGTGACTAGAAACTCAGCTGAGTTCAAAGATCTGACCCTGACCCAACCTCATGGTAGACTCCTGACCTATGAAAGGGAGTTAAACCAGAAAAAGAAGTTGCAAGAGTCTGGCAAAGTTGCTGATGATTATTCATTTGGCAGCACAGCTCTGTTTGGTCAGGAAGAATCTGGTAGCAGTAGTAAGGATCAGGGTTATGATCACTTTATTGATATAACTGCTGGTGGAAATTTCAACAACCCTGATTCTCACTCTGCCAATTATGCTTTTACTGCAAATTGTGAAAACCAGATGTCAGACAACTTGTGTTTTGAACTCAATGATTTGCAACACTTTGATCCCACTGACTTAGAAGAAATGGACATTTTGCATCAATTGGCTTTGCTTAGTGTAAGAACAAGCAAATTCTATAAAAGAACAGGGAGAAAATTCCCAGGGTTACATGGGAATTTAAAAGTGGGGTTGGATAAGTCAAAAATTAAGTGCTATAAGTGCAATAGGCTAGGTCATTTTGCCAGGGAATGCAGGAGTCAAACCACTGGTCCAATAATCACTCATCCCAGCTCAAACCCTAGACCACAACAGCAAAGCACTGTGCACTATACCCAATATACCCCTGCTGCCCATGTTAACACTGCTCACTATGCTGCAACCCCTGTGCCTGTGCATTATGTTCAAACCACTGTTCCACAAATTCAGTATGTTCAAACCCCTGTCCCTCAGGCACAAGTGCAACCTGTTGCACCTCAACAAGCTGCTCCAACAGTAGCACAACCAGATCAACAAAGCTTTTTCACCCAAGGTTTTGTTGACTGGAGCAGCATGCCTGATGAGCTTGGTGATGAAAATTTTGCACTCAATGCTTTTTATGATCCTTCTAATGATGAATTTTGTTTGATGGCATTAGAGTCAATACCTGAAGGGGTAGAAACTGAAGGTGAACAGCTAAATGATGAAACAGTGGATAAAGTAGCTGAAGCAGTGGTTACTGCAGCTGTTGGTGAACTACTGCTGGGAGAAAATTCAGAAACCCTGATTGAACCACTGACTGATCCCTGGTCCGAAGAAGACAAGGAAGAAAAGAAAGCATGTGAGAAAGGAGATAGAGTTGATGAAGAAGGTGATTATAAATGTGATTGTGCCATGATGGCTGCTGCTAAGGTAACACCTCAAGTTCTTGAAAAACTGTGTTCAGACCAATGCATTATTGCATTTGCTAACATCAAAGAGGTAAATGAAAACCTTAGGGATAAAGTCTTGTCTGATGAAGTCAAATTTGAAAAGTCTTTAAAAGAACTTAGAAACAAATTGGCTGAAAAAGATAAAGAAATCAACAGTCTCAAAGAAGAGCAGAGCATAACCAAGACCCAACTTCAAACCATGATAGAAAAATATCATGTTTGCAAAAAGGAGTTGGAGTCCACCCAAGTCACATGTGAGAAATGGGTGGAATCATGCAAAGGCTATGAACTCTTGTTGGAAAAACATATCAAAAGTAATGTGAAATTTGGAATTGGTTTTAGAAAACATGATGAAGTTGAAAACACTGCTTTTGAAAAATCTGTTCAAACCACTGATGAATCCACTGAATTCATCCCAACAAACAAGAGTGGCCAAGAAGTGAAAATCACTGATAAACTTGGTAACAAAATCACACTTGAGAGACCAGTGGGATCCTCTACTTTTGAGGAAATTGAGAAATACCCATTTAAACCCACATGGTCTGATGAGTGTGACATTCTTGAAAATTTTAAACCCATGGATTTCACAACCACTGATGGTGTCAAAGCTCCAAAAGCAAAAGTCATTCCTCTTAAGGACATCCCAGCAGAGGTTAAAAACTCTGCTGCAAAGGAGTCTGAAAAGAGAAAGAAGAGAGAAAAGATCAAAAACCTGTTTTGTGAATTTTGTGAAAAAAGGAATCATCTAACAAAAGACTATTTCCATTTAAAAGTATATAATTTAAACAGAACAAGTATCATTGTACCTGCTGAAAGCTGCAACATCTGTGGTAAACCAAACCACAAAACTCAAGAATGTGTGTATCTCAAGAACTTTGATGTAAAAAGGAATGAGTACACTGCAAAAACATCCTTGAGTTCATCAACATCATCTGTCAAATTCACCAAGAATCAACCACTGTCTGTGCCGGTCCAAACAGCTGTCACAAAACAGCTGAACCAAACATCTATTAAAAGAGATGTTCAGGTTACTGATGCACCCCCTGCAAATCAATATAGAAGAGGTAAGGGACAACCACCATACCCTAGGGTTCCACACGTTTATGAGGCCTACAAAAGGCCCTCAAAATCAAGAGTGAACCGGAATCCCTTTGGGTACCAACAGGTGATTGGGCAAGACCCCCAACAGTGGTTAGAGAAAATATGTGCCAAAAAGAACCAAACACCTGATCTAACCACTGCCCATGCATCTGAATTCATCACAGACACTGTTGAGACCCCATCCAAAGCCTTATTGGCTTTGGAGACCCTAATGAACTAATCCTTTTACTTCATGTGCAGGGAGCTTCTGCATGCTTAGATAGCCTTTGGTATGTAGATAGTGGAGGCTCCAGGCACATGACAGGATGTAAAGCCCTCCTCAAAGACTTCAAAATCCATGGAGGGGGTGATATATCCTTTGGGAATAATAGTAAAAGGAAAGTTCTGGGGTCTGGTACAGTACAGTCTGGAAATGTAAAATTTGAAAATGTCAATCTGATAGACAATCTGAAATTTAACCTCCTTAGTGTTTCACAAATGAGTGATAAGGGGTTTGGGTCATTCTTCACAAAGGAGTGTTGTAGGATTGTTGGACCAGAAATGGTTGAAAAGATTGAAGCAATAATAAAAACTGGAAAAACAAAACTTGTTGCTCAAAGAAGTGGCAATGTTTATGTTGTTGATATGTCAAAAAAGTATCCCAGAACTGATGCCTGTCTGTTCTCAGCTGCCTCTAATAAAGAGACAGAACTTTGGCACAGAAGATTGGGACACACAAATCTCAAGACAATCACTGAAATTTCAAAAAATGGCTTGGTAAGAGGCTTACCTCAAAAATTGTTTTCATGTCCTGAGCATTGTGTTTCCTGTTTAAAAGGAAAACATCATAAAAGCTCCTTTAAGTCCATTGAAGAGTCCAAAACAACCCAGTGTTTGCAAATGCTGCACATGGATTTGTTTGGCCCAATCCAAGTCATGAGTCTCAAGAAAAAGAGATATTGTCTAGTTATTATTGATGACTTCTCTAGGTTTACATGGACTTTCTTTTTACACTCAAAAGATGAGACTGCAGGCATTTTGCAAGACTTTGTGACACAGGTTGAAAAGCAATTTGACCTTCCAGTAAAAGTCTTCAGGAGTGACAATGGCACAGAATTCAAAAATAAGGAGTTGGATGCCTTCTGTGTGAAGAAAGGGATTGTAAGGCAGTACAGCATCCCTAGAACACCAGAACAAAATGGGGTAGTTGAAAGAAAGAACAGAACTTTGATTGAGGCTGCCAGAACCATGCTTGCTGATTCAGGTTTGCCATTAACTTTTTGGGCAGAGGCAGTAAACACTGCTTGCTATGTCCAAAACAGAGTTTTAATAAACCCCAGGCACAAAAAGACTGCTTATGAAATTCTGTATAAAATCAAACCACTGATCTCATACTTCAAAGTATTTGGCTACCCATGCTTTATTTTGAATTTAAAGGATTCCATCTCAAAATTTGCAGCCAAAATAGATTGTGGTTATCATCTGGGATACTCAACCACTGCCAAGGCCTACAAAGTGTTTAATACACGGACCAAAGCAGTGGAGGAGACCTTAAATGTAAAGTTCAATGAACTTTCATCAATGAAAATCCCAGCAAATCCTGCAGATTTGTTTGATCTTGAAAAATTCACTTTTGAAAATACTGCTGTCAAGATTAACAGTGCAGGTCCATCAGAGGATTCAACACCAGACTATGGGTATGAAATCATCATCCCTCAAAGGTCTGTCAAAATGGGAAGAGCATCAGGTGTTCAAAACAGCTGTCAAAGCTCAACCACTGCTATCTCAACAGTTGTTGACCAAAGTAGCCCCTTAACCACTGCTTCCACATCATCAAGCACTACTGATAAAAGTCCACAAACAGTGGATCAAAGTCAGCATGTGTCCACTCCATTACCTCCTATTCCACCACCTTTTGAAGCCACTGCTGGATCATCAAAGTCACCAACAGTGGTTAGCTCAGATGATACACATTTGCAGCCTTCACCAACAAATGCCATCATACCATACCAAGGAGATTTAATCTTCTTGAGATCTCATCCACCTGATCAAATCATTGGCAACATCAATGAAGGGGTGCTCACAAGAAGCCAAACCCAAAACATTTGTCTTTTTGCTGGTTTTCTATCACTCCATCAGCCAATCAAGTACCAAGAGGCACTAAAAGACAACAGCTGGGTAGAAGCCATGCAAGAGGAGCTCCAACAGTTCAAAAGACAACAAGTATGGGAGCTTGTACCACTGCCAAAAGATGTGAGTCCCATCGGCACAAAGTGGGTCTTCAAAAACAAAACTGATGAAAGGGGCATTGTTGTCAAGAATAAAGCCAGGCTTGTGGTTCAAGGTTACAGACAGGAAGAGGGGATTGATTATGATGAAACATTCGCCCCTGTAGCAAGATTGGAAGCTATAAGACTGTTCCTGGCCTTTGCTGTCAACCACAACATGAAGGTGTTTCAGATGGATATCAAAAGTGCTTTCCTCTATGGTACAATTCAAGAAGAGGTGTATGTTTGTCAACCTCCAGGTTTTGAGGATCCATTTTATCCAGATCATGTCTACAGGTTAAACAAAGCCTTGTATGGCCTAAAACAAGCACCTAGGGCCTGGTATGAAACTCTTTCCACCTTTCTACTCTCAAATGGTTTCAAAAGAGGTACCATTGATAAAACATTGTTTCTAAAATGGAGAGGAAAGGATTTAATGATTGTCCAAATTTATGTGGATGGCATTATTTTTGGAAGCACATGTAATAAAATGTGTGAAGAGTTTAGGGAACTCATGACAGCTGAGTTTGAAATGAGTGCAATGGGTGAGCTGCAATGCTTTCTTGGTCTCCAAGTTCAGCAAATACAAAATGGAACTTTCATTCATCAAAGCAAATATGCTAAAGAACTTTTAAACAAATTTGATATCAATGATTGTAAACCATGCAGCACACCCATGGCAACAAATAAGCTAGTCATGTCTGATGAAAAGGATGAGCTGATTGACCAAACTCTATATAGAAGCATGATTAGGTCTCTTTTGTACCTAACTGCATCTAGGCCAGACATCATGTTTGCAACATGTGTCTGTGCAAGAAGTCAACCAACCCCTAGAAAATCCAACCTTATTGCTGTAAAAAGGATATTCAGGTACATAAAAAGTGCTCCCACACTTGGTATCTGGTATCCAGCTAATGGGAATATCAAGCTTTCAGGATTTTCAGACAGTGACTTTGCTGGATGTAACACCACAAGGAAGTCAACATCAGGAGGGTGCCAGTTTCTAGGTGATTGCTTAGTTTCATGGCAAAGCAAAAAGCAAGCAGCTGTTTCAACATCCACTGCTGAAGCTGAATACATTGCTGCTGCAAGCAGAAAATCAGTTATTGCTGCTGAAGCTGAATACATTGCTGCTGAAGCTAAATACATTGCTGCCCAACTCATGTGGCTTCAAAATCAGTTATTGCATTTTGGTATCACTGCCTTAAAAACACCACTCATGTTGGATAGTCAGGCAGCAGAAAATATCATCAAAAATCCAGTTTCTCACTCAACCACCAAACACATCGACATCAGACATCACTTTGTGAGGGATTGCTATGAAAAAGGTTTGATTTCTCTGCATCATGTTCCAACTAAAGACCAGCTGGCAGATGTGCTAACAAAAGCATTAGATACATCCACCTTTGAAAGCTTGGTCTCTAGGATTGGCATGCTAAACATGGAATAACAAGCAAAATCTTGTTTTTCTATGAATAAAAGCATTAAAATGTGTTCAGAAAATCAAAAATCCATCCTTAAAAATAGCTAAAAATGAATTTTTCATTAAAATCCTTAAAAGTCTGCCATAACCACTGTTTGTTCAAAAGTCTGTTCTACTTCAAAGTCTGTCCACTGCTGAAAGCCATCCCCTGTTCTCTCATTTCCTTGATAAGCACTGATGCTCAAAATCAGTGTTTTATCCACTGATGTGCTATCTACTGATAGTGAAAATCATCCACTGCTTCCATATGTTACCGTTGTATCCACTGCCTTCATCAGTAATTTTCATAAAAGTACTGTCCTTCATTTCATCAGGGGTTGGCATGTGGGCAGTACATAGTGGTCAGACCTTTTGTAACCGCTGCCACGTCAGCATTCACTTTTTCCTTATAAAACCCCCATTCAACACCCAAACAGGGTTTTACTTTCGAATTGAATTCTTAAAAATTCTCTTCTCAAAGCAGTTTTTCTCAAATTTCTTCACAATCTTCTTCGATCATCATCTCCAAAATGACAAAATCGAAGTCATCTGCAAAACCCACTTCCAAATCATCTTCAAAAGAGGTCTCTCAAAAGGCCACACCAACTGAAATTCCACATAAACCTTCTCACAATCTTCTGGGTCTTCTCACAAAACCCGGCACCACCGATGCTTATGATTCCATCATTGATCTCATATCTGCGTCAAAGTACAAAACTTTGCTCATAGCAGATGCACCCATTTACTTGGCGACCCAAAGGGAGTTTTGGAAAAATGTAACCCTTGACAAACAAGGCGAGACTGTCATAGCCATTAACTCTTCTCTAAAGGGTAAAGCCATCAAAATTACACCACAATCCATCTCAGAGGTCTTTCAACTCGATGATCAGAAAGGTAAAACTTCTTTTCCCAAAAACGAGTTAAAAAATGATTTTCTGGAAAGAGGGTATAATGCAGAAGTAAAAAAGGACACCTTACAAAAGGGTTTCTTCCCTTCTGCAACAAGATTTTTATTTCATACCCTACTAATGTGTGTTTCAAACAAAACCACTGCTTTTAATGAAATACCATTAAAGATTCAAAACCTGGGGTATGCTATTCTTCAAAAAGAAAATTTTAATTATTCTCAGGTAATCTTTAGTGATTTAGTTAAAAATGTTGAAACAAAGTCATTCTTACTGTTTCCAAGATTTCTAAGTTACTATTTTGAAAAGAAACTTGGTAAGAATGATGCTGCTGCAATAAAACAAGGTGAATCTATTCAAATAAACAGCTTAACTGCTGAAACTTTTACAAGAATGTCGACACCTTGCAAAATACAAGCAGAGATGCCTGAGCAGAATTTAGCAGCTACCACTGCTCCTCAGGTATCTGCTGCTGAGCCCACTGCTCAAGGTGATCAAAGTAGCAAAACAACTGCTTTGAAACCCACACCTATAATCACCAAAAAGCCAAACAAAAAGAAAACTCAAAAACCCCCAAAACCTATCAAAAAGGCAACTCTGGAAGATGAGATACCAGAGCAACTGCCAGTGACAGCACAAAAGTCACTAGAAACCAATGCTGCTTCTTCCTCACAGCAGTTGGTAAAAATATCTCAACCCATAGCCGAAACTCCTCCTGTCTCTTCTCAAAAAGAACAGGTTGTACATATAGGGACACTACAATATGATGCTCTGGAATCACTTGCTTCCATCATCTACAGCCCAATGTCCGGGGCAAATTCTCTTTCTACACCAACCATCACATCCACAATTCCCCCACCTACTAAAATTTTGTTGGATGCAATTGATTTGAACCAGGCACAAACCAATCCTTCTCAATCACCTATCAATGAGAACATGCCTCAACAAATGACTGGGTCTGATGTATCAATCTTTGCTAACCCACCAACATAACCTGAGGAGGTTACACCCCTTGAGTTACAAGTAACTCTTGGCGGTAATCCAAGTGAAGCAGCCACTACAAGTGCTGAACCAACTGGTTTGCATTTGGACAGTGGTTACATCAATAAGACTTCCTTGGAGGCAATTCCTTACATAGCACCTCTGACATCCACCAGTGGATTTGTTTTAACCACTGGCAAAATCAAAAGGTTGTCAAGTGTTGAAGGAAGAAGACCCCAGTACCAAGAAAAAGGGGCATCAGTGGTTAATATTTGGAGTACACTCCCTACCTCAACCACTGATAAAACCACTGCTAGTGGGAAATCAGATGATCCCATTAAATTGGGTGATGGTTTAAAATATCTGGAATTGAAGGAACGAGTTGAAAAACTAGATACAGCTGTTGCACATATCAAAAACATGCTACAACAGTTGTTGAAAGTACAAAAGATGCAATCCACTGTTGTTCCACCTCAAGCACCTGCTCCACCACAAGCACCTGCTGCAAATGAGCTCTGGAATCTATTTCAACCTTTTCTCCAGCAACAAAAACAAATGGCTGATCAGCAACATGCAATACATGTACAAGAGCTGAGAAACACAATGGAGTCTAGGTTCAAGAACACACAAGCAGACATCAAGGCACTCAAGGCCCACATATTAAAAACCACTGGCACTGCTTCTCCAACTGTTCTTTTCATTGATCAATTACCCTCAGATAATGCCAAAAAGATGGAGAAAATTAAAGAATGGAAGAAGAAGGGAGTAGATGATGGTCTCTACATAGAACCTGAAATGGAGAATATGACCAAGCAGATACCTTTGCCAGATGGTAGCAAAAAGGTTGATGTTACCCAAAATGCACTTGATGAAGCTATAGCAAGTGTAAAAAGGGACAGAGCAGCAATGGATATGTCAAGGTGGAATAAGGAGAAAAGAGCTTACATGGAGCTGAATGCGCAGGGTTGTTCTGGGCTAAAGGATGTTCAAAATCCTGAGCTAAAAAGAAATCCCACTAGAAAAGTGAAGGAACCCAAGTCCACACCATCCAGACTCACAAAGCATACTCCAAAACCACCATCCAAAAGCCCCCAACATCAAACTTCCACCCAAACAGCTGTTGTAACTCCTGCTGTATCAACTACTGCTGGTACTTCAGAGGTTTCAACATCTGTTATCACTTCAACACACACCACTTCAACACACACCACAACCACTGCCTTACCACCACCACTATCACCACCAAAAACAACATCACCACCATCGCCTCCTGCCAAAAAGCAGAAGACAGCAGATGTTACAACATCTGTTGTAATGACAACAGTGGTTGAAACACCAGTTGTTTCAACAGCTGTTAGTCAATCACAAATCACTGCCACTCAAATCACCACCACTGATCCACCCAAAACATCATCTGCCTCTCCTACAATAAAAAAGGAGAAGGATTTTCATACCAGATGATGATTCTCCATCACCACCACCAACATCTTCAAAATCTCTATCACTTGTTTCAATACAAAAGCCTATTCCTCTCTCATCAGTTCCAGTTCAACAATCAATCCCTGTCATCACTCCTGCAGGTGTCCAGTTTCCTCTAGAACTTGAAGCAGTTAGAGAAGAGATCAAATCCTTCTACTATAAGGATGACCCTGCTAAAAGGAAGTTGCCATCAGTTGAAGGATATCCAAGGCCTAACAACATTGAAGAATATTTGAAATTTAAGGCTAAACAGGCAGAGGATATCTCCAAAAGAAACTCTAAAGGAAAAACTGACAAAGAAATTCAAAGGCATTACCAGTTTCTATTTACTCAAGTCAGATCCTTAGAGCAATTTGCAAAAAATGTTTGTCAACAAATCTCAGAGAAAGCAGATGAAACTCTGAGAAAAGACTACATTGAAAGCATCATGGCAACCAAGAAGTACAAGGGAGAAAAGTATATGTACAAGGAGTGGACCATTCCTGAGCTTGAAAGAGAAGCAGCCAGGATTCAAGAAATGATAAATAAAAAGGTCAAACACACTCCTCCAGATTGGTCAAAATACAAAAAGAATATGGCTGACAAAACACTAGAGCTGAAGAGAATGAAAGAGGAATTGGTTGCTGCCGATTATGGGTCCAAAAATCAAGTGATGAGATGGAAAGAAGATAAAGTCAGGGCTACCTACAAAAGCTTGGAGAAATTAAGAAAGACAGATCCTACTGCTCCACAAAAGCCAGACTATCCTGAAGCAGAGGTTTCAAAAAGACCATCAAAGCTGCAAATCAGGAGATCCACTGCTCCAGCTGGTGCAGCCATCTATAAAAGAAGGCAATAAAAACAGTTGGGTGCTGAAACCATCCAAGAGCTAATAAAAGGAGATGACCTTGTAAAAAAAGGCATCAAGAAAATGATTATAGAAACTCTTGGTTTGGATCAAACTGCAAGTGCTGCTCAGTCAGTCATAAATAGGCCAGCTTCACCAAACACCTCATCCAATAAAAATCTCCCAAGAAACCCACCAGGCTCAAAAGTACTAAAGTGGGAAACTGACAAACAGACCCATGTACTGACTATGTTCAGGTCTAGTGGAGAAGTGAAGAAAATAACAAAGGAACAAGCACTTGGCCTAAGTCTTGAAGATATGCAGGATCTCCTTGATCTTCCACTTAGTAGGGATGAAGATAACACAGATGCCCTAGACTTTGAGTGTCGGATAAGGGAACTGTTGATGAGGCAATAAAGTTCCACAATAATGAAGGATTTTGGCATTATCTGTTCCAGGGGGATATTGTTGGGATTGAACCCTACCAAAGGAACATATAATTAAAGCCAAAACTGGATCAGAGCAGTGGATCCAGAATAAGCAGATGTTATGTATACAAGTCTCTCCCCTTGAAAGTGGTTTCAACATCTGCTGACCTCCTATCTACTGATCGTACAAACTGCTGATCTAGTAAAAGACTGATGGAAGACTAAAGCTTTGCTGTTCAATCTACTGCCTTGAGTCAAGCTCTGCTGATCCGGACAAGTATTGCTGGGTTCACATCAGTGGAAGGATGCAACAGAAGTTTAGATGTCTTAATATAATGAAATGTAATAGCAGTAGTTAGCATAGCAGAGGTTGTATAGATCAGAGGTTAGAGTTTGTTAGGGGGTTAGATGTCACTTTCATGGTGACGTCAGCTTAGATGCTTCAGTGGTTTGCTCGTGCCTATAAATAGAACAGTACCATGCACTGTTCTATTTAGCTCTTTGCAAAATCTTCTTCCTGCACGAACAAACACTGTGAGCTCAGGCTGAGGGGGAGTTTGTATTCATACATTGCATTGTAATCGTTATTGAAATAAATTCAATCTTTCGGTTCTTTGTGGAAAATGTTTGATCAAAGCAATTCTCTCGTTTGATTGTGTGTAAAGTTTGTTTCCATTATATTTCCGCTGCACAACTCATTCATCTTCATCTTAATTCAAACACAAAACACAATCAAAACCAAACTCAGATCCTAACAATTTCTAAATCAAAAGTTTATTGCAAACCTTTACCCAATGAATCTGGTAGGATTTGATGTTGTGTTAGGAATGGATTGGTTAATAGCCAATAAAGCCAGTATTTTATATGATCAAAAGTCAATCCAAGTAAATTCACCAAAGGGTGAAAAGATCACAATTAAAAGAGATAAGCCATCTAGATCCACAAAATTCAACTCTGTAATGAAAACATCAAGTTATATAAGAAAAGGTTCATTAGTTTATTTGATTTCCATAATCACTAACACTAAAGGAAAAGAATTAAAGGATATTCCAGTAGTATCCCAGTTTTTAGATGTATTTCCAGAAGAATTACCCGGGCAACCTCCAGACAGAGAAGTTGAATTCATAATCCATTTGATACCGGGAACCGCACCAATTGCCAAAGCACCATACCGTTTGGCACACGCAGAAATGCAGGAACTGAAGAAACAATTAGATGAATTGTTGGAGAAGGGATTCATACAGCCAAGCTCATCGCCATGGGGAGCACCGATCTTATTTGTCAAAAAGAAGGACAGATCAATCCGTTTGTGCATTGACTACCGTGAATTGAACAAAGTCACGATTAAGAATCGGTATCCATTACCGAGAATCGATGATCTGCTCGATCAATTGCAAGGAGCTCGATTTTTCTCTAAAATCGATTTACGGTCAGGATATCATCAATTAAAGGTACAGGAAAAGGACATTCATAAGACCGCTTTCAGAACAAGGTATGGCCATTATGAATTTACTGCCATGCCATTTGGTTTAACCAATGCCCCAGCTGCATTTATGGACATGATGAACCGAATATGTAAGCCATATTTGGATAAATGCATAGTTGTCTTTATAGATGATATTCTTATTTATTCTAAAAGCAAAGAGGAACATGCAGCGCATCTGCACGCACTTCTAAGTTTATTGAGAAAAGAAAAGCTTTATGCTAAGTTTTCGAAGTGTGAGTTTTGGTTAGAACAGATACAGTTTCTTGGACATTTAGTCAATCATGAAGCAATTCATGTAAATCCCACCAAGATCGAGGCGATTACCAAATGGAAAACCCCTGAATCACCAACCGAGGTCAGAAGTTTCTTAGGATTGGCCGGTTATTATAGAACGTTTATTCGAGATTTTTCTAGAATAGTCATTCCCTTAACTAAGCTAACCTGTAAATCTGTTAAGTTTCAAAGTGAGTCGGAGAGTGTGACCACCGCAGATCCTAAAAAAACTAGAAAATCAAGATATAAGTTAAAGTTGAAATGAGACTTCCAAAGGTGATTAAGATGTAAGTTTTTACATTTTAGAAAATAAACCATGTATAAAGTATATTATGATTCAAACTTGTTGTATAAGATCTAAATATGATTCAAACTTGTTGTATAAGATCTAAATGATAGCCTTTTGTTCTGTGATTCTTGTTTCAAATGTACTGTTCTTGACACAATATATACAACTTGCAATCATAAAGGAATTTTTTAGGGAGTTAATAAGCCCACATGGTAAAATCTCATTCTCACATGGTGTATACGGGCCGTATAAGGTGTATACGGGCCGTATAAGGGCTATATAGAATAAAGTGAACTGACAAAGACTGTGCCAGCAAAGGATCTTTAAACTCGTAAATTGTAGTTCAGACAAAATGAAGACAGAATGCTAAGCGTATCGTTTGCGGTTCTATTTGTTAAGCTTTCCAAAACAGGTCCCGTTTTATCAACAAGATTAACTAAACGCATAGCTACGAAGTTGGAACATTAGTGAGTAATGAGTAATGATTATCAAAATGGAAAACCAAACGAGAGTACCTTGCTATTATGATACAAATTTATTGATGAAGACTATTAAACATCCAAAAACAAGTAAACCCAAATGTCATATACAGACACTAAAACTAGTGGTGGCAAGATATGTGGGTGAAAATGGGTCGGCTTGGGCTAACTGGCAATCAACTTTTTGGATTATTGTTAAATATGATTAGTGTAATTTTTAGACAAAAATCTTGATATCCCCTTAAAATTTGTATCATTCCTAATTTCCTATCAAATAAATAAGCACCATTTGGCCCCTCAACTAGTCTTGTCACTTCAAATAAGTTTTTATTATGTTTTAAAATAAATCGAGTGTTGGCATAAACATCAAGTTAATCGTTGATCCAAACCTAATATATTTATAAAAATAATAATCAACCCTTACAACAAATAAATGCAATTTGCAATGATATATGATGGTTGGTTTGATCAATGATGACCAATGGACGTTTATATTGATCATTGATGGTCAGATATGATCAATGATAGTCAATTAGGGACATTGATAAAATGAGAGTAATTATTTATAGCATATTCTATTCTAGAATTCAACACATACTATCTTTGTGTCGGTGTCTTTTCAAAGTGTTTTATCTTTTTGCATAATTATTGAATGTATTAATTTTACTTTAATATTATCATAAAATTGAATTTGTCCACAAGAACAATTTGCTTGCAAGAACTTTGGTGCATTATATTTATGTTACGTTTTAGCATGTTGAGCTCAGCTTTTGCATTCATGTTCTATAATGTGAGAATGTTGTAATGGCTTGAATTGGAATATTTATAATGTATGATTCTATGAATTTGTTAATATGTTTGGTTTGATTTATGTTTGTATATATGTAGGTGATTTTGTAAATATTATTTGTGTTATAGTGTTTGACAAGTTTAAATTGGCCTATTAACTTTTCCCACAGAATTGTCTTTGGTCTAAAAGTTGCACAACATCCAAAAAAATGGTGTTACATGAATACATGGTGAATATCTCGTTCAGGTATAAATTTTCATACTATAAATTAATAACATGTTGGTGTTTCATGAAGTTGTATTCTAAGTATAAAGAGGTTTTAAAAAAAGAAGTTGGCTTTTTTATTTCTAATTTAAAGGTTTTCATTTTTTTTTTTTTTTTTGCATTTTAACCTCTTTGTTTTTTTTTTTTTTTACTTTTACCCAAACCTTTTCAACTTTTGCAAGCAAACCCCTAATATTTTTTTGTTTTCAAATTTGATCCCCATACTTTTCATCTTTTGCAAATGTTTTGTTTTACGTTTCGTTTTAAATTTTGTGACTGAATACGCCAAAATGTGCGTATGGGTTCAATGTTTTTTCGTCTATTTTTTTCCATTTGACATGCTCGTCACAAGGCGTCTTTATTTCCCTGTTTGACAAATTCGTCGCACCGAGCGGGGTCCTAGATCGACTTAGTTATTCTTTTCTATATTTTACGTTTTAGTCTAATTTTTTTGCATTAACACGACACAACAGGCATGCATGGTTCAACGATTTTACGTATATTTTTCGTTCGGTATTGTTTTTCTTTTTTTGTTATTTTGGTTTTACCCATTTTGTCGGTGTTGCTGGTCGAATATAGCATTGGTGCTACTTGACACGGTTTACGCCCCCCGCCGCAACGCGGGGGCCTTAATACTAGTTTGTATGAAGTTCGACTTTCCAAAGTCAATTATGTGGTACTTACTTTTGAATACTGAAGACATCGGCAGGAAACTTAAAAGCAAGTAGTGATACATATGCGTTTGGGGTGGTGCTTCTTGAGTTGCTGATGTTGGGTTGTAGACTTCTCGACACCTATGGGTGTGGCGCGATAGTTAGGGCAGTCGGCCCAAGTCGCGGCCCATTGGGCTTCAACCCTAATTGTGTAGTCTATATATTGATCTCTTGTGCTTGTAATGTTTAACACCTCAATAAAATATCCTAGTTGTCACCCGTGGACGTAGGTCAGTTTAGACCGAACCACGTAAATCCCCGTGTTCGTTTATTGCTTTCGGTGTCGTGTTCGTGTTCGTGTGTGTGCTAGAACCTAACAACTGGTATCAGAGCTTAGGCTCGTTACACACGGAAAGCAATTGGGAGAAGAGAGTTGCGATCAAGGGTAGCCGTTTGCAGTTCCGCCGCCGCACCAGACGTTCACCGTTCGCCAAAGTTTGACCAGCGGGTGTTTAACCATTTGTTTGAAGATCAAAGAAACTTGAATCAGGTGTTTTCTGTTTCTATTTGTTTCAGTGTTGGTTTTCTATTTGTTTCAATTTCAGTTTTCGTTTAGTCGTGTTTGTATTATCATGGCAGAAGACGGGAAAATTCAGATTGAAAAGTTTGACGGGAAGAAGTTTGGTTGGTGGAAGATGCAGGTTGAAGCACTACTTTGTCAGAAAGACTTAGATGTAGTGCTCGAGGACGAAAAACCAGAAAAAGCATCACAAGCAGATTGGGATAGGTTGGATAAGAAAGCCAGAGCAGTGATAACGCTTTCTCTATCGGAGAATGTTGCATTCAATATCCAGAAGGAGACCTCAGCTAGAGGAATGATGGCAACATTATCGAATATGTATGAGAAGCCTTCTGCAGCGAACAAGGTTTATATTATCCGAGAGCTTGTGAATACTAGGATGAGGGAAGGTGATTCAGTTACAGCGCACATCAATAACTTAAACTCGATCTTGTCTCAGTTGGTGTCTGTGAATATCAAGTTTGATGATGAGGTCCAAGCCTTATTGTTATTGTCCTCATTACCCGATAGTTGGTCTGGAACCGTAACTGCTGTTTCGAGCTCTTCAGATACGAGTAAGTTCACGTTTGCGAAGATGCGAGATCTTATTCTGGGCGAAGACGTCAGAAGAAGAAATTCAGGTGAGTCATCGGGTGACTTAATGCATGTTGGTAGAGGAAGAAAGAAGAACAGAGGTAGTGGCAGTAAGAACAGAAAGAGGAGTGAGTCCAGGGCTCGAAATGATGTAACCTGTTGGAACTGTAAAGAGGTTGGACATTTCAGGAATCAATGTCCAAATGAAAAGAAAGAAGTTAACGCTGCAGTAGACCATTCAGATGATGAAGCTTTGATTTGTAGTGTGGAGAGCAGTGTGGATTCCTGGGTTATGGATTCGGGTGCTTCATTTCACGCTACCCACAACAGTGAAGCATTACGGAATCTTAAAGTTGGGGATTTTGGTAAGGGACGACTTGCAAATGATGAAGTCCTAGATGTCACAGGAATGGGTGATACTGACTTAGTTGCTTCAGTTGGATCTACTTGGACTTTGAGAGACATGAGAGTTATTCCAGGCTTGAAGAAAAGGCTTATTTCAGTCGGGCAACTGGATGATCAGGGTCACGAGGTTAAGTTCGGTAGTGGACAATGGAAGGTAATTAAGGGAAATTTAGTAGTTGCACGTGGCAAGAAGAGGGGCTCATTGTATATGGTCAGTGTACCGCCTGAGGGAGAGGCCATCCCAATTCAGAAGAAGTCCAAAATTCAGTTCACAGAATCTCAGGGGCAGAAGAAGGTTTGTTTTGCAGGAGATAAACCCAGAGTCACAGGTCAGATTCAGGTTGAACGTGCTAGGAAAGGTTCAGAGAAGCCAGTCAAGGGTTTTCATGGCAGTGGGAGCACATGTAGTGCTTCAGTCAGAGCTCTCAGACGACAGTGGGTTAAGAGAACTTGTATTCCAACGGTGAAAGTCTCTCCAGTGAATTGCCTACTTATGATGGAGAGTGTTAGTTCTCAGGTTTTCTCAGGGTCCGGCAGTTCGTTTAAGTGGGAGCCGGAAGGGACAGAAAACGAGTCACGAGTAGTGACTAATGAGTTGAAGCTCAGTAGGAGCTTCAACGAGCCTTCAGGTTAATTGTTGAGAAGGCCGGTGGCAACCAGAGATGGAGCATAGAGTTTCCGTTGACAGATTACACAAGTACAGTGGAGCGCAGTTGATCGTGTCTTTGAAGCCTTCAAGTGGGAGATTGTTGGGTTGTAGACTTCTCGACACCTATGGGTGTGGCGCGATAGTTACGGCAGTCGGCCCAAGTCGCGGCCCATTGGGCTTCAACCCTAATTGTGTAGTCTATATATTGATCTCTTGTGCTTGTAATGTTTAACACCTCAATAAAATATCCTAGTTGTCACCCGTGGACGTAGGTCAGTTTAGACCGAACCACGTAAATCCCCGTGTTCGTTTATTGCTTTCGGTGTCGTGTTCGTGTGTGTGATAGAACCTAACAGCTGATGGGGCTACAAGCCATTGACAAGAGCCGAACTAGCAGTCAGCAATCCCTGGTCGAGTGGGCTAGACCACTTCTGGCTCACATAAGAGAAACTTTAGAAATCCTTGATCCTAGAATGGTTCATAATTATTCATCTAAAGAAGCTGTTAAGGTTGCCAAACTAGCTCACCAATGTTTCCATCATAGCTAGGGGTAGGCCCCCCTACCCCTTGACGCTCCGGCGGTAGTGTAAATTTTGGAAAAAAAATTAACGTTTTTTAATTTCGTTACCCATTTTTTTAAACGTTGTGTAACACCCCGAAAATACAAATTCTTATATTACAAATATGTTGTAAATAAAGAAGTGAAACAAACTAACTGGGAATAACATTAACCTAGTTAGATGATGACTTATAAGTAGTTAAAGAGTCAAAACAAAATAAAAACGAAAGTTGAGGGACCAAAGGTGTTTAAATGAAAACTAATAATAATAAAGCAAACTTTAACTCACAACACACTGGTTTTGGTGTTGCTGAGATCGATCAGAAGATAGGGGCGACCCCAAGCTCCTCTTCAAACCCTAGACTCTCTTAAATCTCACAAATTGAAGGTCAAGATCAGTCCTAAAACGAATTTAGAGCATGGATTAGTGATCCCCATTGCAAGGAGATCATAAGGTATGTAAAATTTGATGAAAATTCTCTACTTGAGATTTTCATGAATTTGGGAAATCCGAATTTTGATGATGCATGTTTGTTATTTGGATAGAATAGGGATGATATGGTGTCTAGGAGTAAAACCTAGACAACAACATGTGAAATCATGTCTAAATTCAGGAAATTTCATGAACACATTGAAGGTGGTTTATGGGTTTTGTGAGAAAATGATGAACACTAGGGTTTAGAAGGCTATTCTAGTGCAAATTGATTCATAGAAACTGGTTTATGAAAAATATGATGTTTAATTATATATGTGATAGCTCAATTAATGTTAATCGAGGCTAAGTGACAAGACAAGGATTAGAATATAAAAGATATAAATTCTTCCCTTTATGTGTTCGTAGAAATGCCTCAAAGAAGGCTTGAAACTGAAATGTTTAAGTTAAAAACGCATAATTGTGATGTTTAGGCAAATTATGCGATATATGATTAAAAAAGGAGTTCTAAAAGTATCATGATTGAACTCTATAGGAAAAGATACCGGAGCGTCGAGTGGACAAGCCGGTGGCGACTTGCGTTTGAAGGGCGTGCATTGAAGGTATGTAACTTGATTCGTTACATTTGGTAAATTTTGATAATTAGCATATGTATAGTTGAATTGTAGAATAAAAGTTGTGTTGATTTAAAGCGATAATGTTCGCTATATTGAATAATAGGTCAAGAATTGGTTAGATCTCGTTGGTAGTCATCATAATGGAGGATTCCGTAGATGAGCCAAACGGGTCGAATAATCAAATAATGCGTGGCTAATGCTTCGTAATATGGTTAATTGGTCTTTTGTTATTGCTAATAAATGACATATTAGAATACGAGAATTTAGTGTGTTGGTTTGTTAGAATGATAAAGTCCATAAGGGTAAACTAAACGGGTCATTAAGATAAGGTATGAATCGAATAACGGTAGTACCTCACTTGTAGATTTTGAGCCCGAGTGACGGGTAGCGAAATACTAAACATGCAAACCGGTGGTGGGAGCGTGGGTGTTAAAAATGAGGAATCCGAGATTGGGTTTTGGGTGAAATAAACAAATCAGTCAAAACATAAAATTTCAGTGACTACCGTAAGTTACGGTAACTACCGTAACCTACGGTAGAGAACAAAAGCGTTACGATGGTCCACTACTGTGTTACGGCAGACAAGGATCATCACAGCGTCTACCGTAACTTACGGTAGATACCGTAAGTTACGGTAGAGTCCAGAAATTTTTATCCGTTTCTGAGAATAGTTCGATTATGCATGTTAGGCCCTAAAGTGTGAGACTGACGCATCAAATTAACACAACGGGTTATGGTTATGAACTGGGCCGTACAGGGTTAGTTTATATTAGGTTTTGGACCTTTAGAGGTCACTTGGGCCAAGCTTTAGGCCATGTGGGCCAAGCAGGCCCAAGGGGAGCCCATGTGGGAGATGGGCTTGTCTGTGTATATAAACAAGTTTTTGACTTGTTTTAGGGTTGGAACTTTATAGTTACAAAATTCCTCTAGAGTTAGAGAGAGAGGCGATTGGTTGTGAGCTTGTACCAGACGATTTTGCTAATTCATAGTAATAGAATCGTGTGCAAGTTTAAAGGTTATTTCGGTGATTCTTGTTCCTTTCGTTTTGATTTCTTGAATCACCCATTGATTGGATTCCGCACAATCAATTGGGTTGTTTGATATCATTGAAAGATCCGGTTTACGGGACTTACAAGTGGTATCAGAGCCATTAGAACCTGTTTCTAGGCTCGGTGTGATATCAAAGATTCAAGATTTTGAAATTTTTGTTGAAAATCATCAAGAACATTCATCACGTTCTTCGTGTTCTTCGTAGTATTCATCAGAATTTTATAAAAATGGGTATATTTTGGTGCTTAGATTTTGAAAAAGATTGTTAAAGGATTAAATATAATCTTTTTATTTTTTTTCGAAAATATTTTGATGTTTATCATAATCCTTTAATTTTGAAAATTATCTTGTTTTAAAAGTTTCCAAATATCTCGGGCTAAAGCTGTCAATTACATTCAATTTCAAATTTCAAAAGGTCTCACGGTCAACTTGTCCTCACGGTCTCGAGTTATCACCTCCAAGGTCTCGACTCATAAACTTTCACGGTCTCGAGTCCAACGGTCTCGGGTCATCATCACTGCCGGTTTCGAGTCCCATCTGTGAGGTCTCGACTCAACAACCTCCAAGGTCTCGAGTCATCGTTCTTGAGTTATCTCTTTCACGGTTCCGAGTCGCAACCTCCGTCCATCTTCACTCATCTCCGAGCATCTTTATCACCTCCATAACCACCACCTTCGATGTTCATCATCTTCACATCATAAACCTGCAACTCCATCATCACAGCCATTTCGAGTCACCGAGTCGCAACCGAGATCTCGAGTCATCATCCATATCTTCAAGGTCTCGAGTCATCATCCATATTTTCAAGGTCTCGAGTCATCATCACCTCACTGGTCTCGAGTCATCCTCTTCCCGAGCAGTCTCGAGTCGCAACCTCAGTTCCGACTCGCAACCTCAGTTCCGACTCGCAACCGCATCCATCGTTCCGACTCGCAACCATCGTCGTCACTAATCCACACATCACGGTCATCGACGTTCTCCAGTAGTCACCATCTTCATCGTTCCGGTCACTATTGCACGAGTTGATCATCTCCAACAACGTCCTGTTTCATCTTCTCCGACGTGACTTCCGTGAACCATCGTTTCGAGTCATCGTCGTTCTTCCTCTTCGTTAACTGTTCGCCGGAAACCTGCAATATTATTGTTCGTCTACGTCAATATCCATTAGATTACAGCATCAGCATCGTGCATCATATCCGATCATCATCGTCATCTGCCATATCATCAGTGTCACTTCCGACACCGTCATCGATCATCATCATTTCCGGTGAAGTGTTGAGGTGTTGACGACAGAAAATAATTAGGGTTACGGGGTGTTTTTTTTTTTTTTGAACGAAGAAGACAGTCATTGTTTTGTTTGATTAAGGTTTTAATAATATTAATTATAATATTAATAATAATCAAATCATTTAGCAATCATTACCTAATCATTATATAATAATAATAATAATAAGCATTATTTTCTAATTAAAAAAAAAGGTTTGTTTGTTTGTGATAACGGTTTTGACAGATTTTTGAGGTGCGGTTCAGAAAACGGGTTCTTTCGCCTGCAAAGGGTTTGAGTTAGCGAGTACACAGGTTCTCGCTTTGGGCTTGTGTTGAAGTTAAAAGATCACATTTTTGAGAAATCACATCTTAAAAATGTCTTCTAAGAGAGAGGTGCTTGAGCAGGAACTCCAAGGATTCAGATACTCATATGGTGAATCTATAGAAGCACTTACAGGCCGGTTTGCTGAACTGCTCTCTGAAATGGAGAAGGCAGAGATGGTGGTGTCTACTCACACGAGTAATAGAAAGCTTCTGGATGCTATAAAAGAGATTCCAGATCAGGCAAACTGTAGTTGGTTTACCAATGTTAATCAGATAATAGTGACAACCGATTGTTACAAAATGAAGCCGGATGAGCTGATCTCAATCATCAAATCATATGACAATGCTGACAAACAGTCTACTTAAGGCAACACATCTGCTGCAGTTTGCTCATCCACACAAAATTCAGTATTTATGTTTAACAAACCCCTGGCTCAAGGAATTACTAAAGAACGTGAAAAGATACTTTCTGTTTGTTGCACTCCTGAGTGTAGAGAAAGAAATGAGGCATATCAGTTACATAATACTGAGCTAATTCAAGATTACAATGATATTAAAAATAAAAATTTTACTTTATCAAAAAATGAGAAACTTTATAAAGAAAAAATTGAAGCTCAGCGAAAAGACATCGTCAAACTCAAGGATGATGTAAGTGTGAAATCATCTCAACTCTTCTATGTTCAGGAGAAACTGTGCGCTGTGACTAAGGAACTGGAAGATATCAGAGATAGATATCAAATTAATGAGCTTAATATTAAGAAATTTGATTCTTCCAGTAAATTAGTCAAAAACTTGTGTAATCAACAGCTCGCATACAAGGAAAATAAAGGGCGTGGTTTGGGTTTTAATCAGGCTCCTCCTCCTTATAATGACAATTATACTTATTTACCCATGAATGAGGAGGAGATGATGAATGAGAGTAGAATGACTTATGGTCCCAAAAACAATAAGTCATCAATCAACAGCAGACCTGTTGATAAACGAGCGACTCCTTCGGTAAATTTTGTTTCAAAGGGTACTTTTGATTCTAATGCTTCGTCTTCCCCTGCAGATGAAGTTAAAGTTGAAGGTGTCGTTGGAGATGAACAAGCATCAAGTTCTCATGTGTGTGACATTTTTGGCTCATTTTTTCACTCTATGATTAATTTCAGGCCTGATGATTTGGGCGAAAACGTTGATGCTTGCGTAACAGAGACTGTATCGGCAAATGAAATGAATGAGCCAGCTGAACCATCTGATTTCAAATGTGAATCATCTGGAGTAGCTGATTCTGAGAAATTGGAAACAGTTAATTCTAGTGGATTCAGCTCAAAGGTGTCACGTGCAGGACCGTCTTGTGCCGAAAATTCGTCTGAAGTTTCTGCTGAAGTTTCTGATGTTTCATCCAATAACCCAAAACTATCGAATCCTACCAAAGCTGATGAAGTGAAAACTGATGTGAACAAGGCTCCAAGTGCGCAAGCTAAACAATCTGAACCTTTTGTTAGTGATGACAAAGTTCAGATCAAGCAACAAGAGCCGAAGCGAGCAGGTAAAGGACGCGGAAATAAGAAGCCTAAACATCAAAGACGATCAGGCTCTCCACAGTCCTCAACGGGCAGTAATAGTCCTCAAAAGGCCCGTGATGTGAAAAATGTCTTTGTTAAGCCAGTCTGTAATGGCAAATGTGAGAAATATGCATTTGACTGTGCTAACAAGGGTTTCAGAAAGACTGGTGAGATTTCTGAACAAGACTTGCAGTCTAAGGAAAACAAGAAGAATCAAAGGAAATCTCCACCTCAGAAGGCCCCTGCAAATGACAAGTACAGGCACCCAAATTCATCTTCGTCTGCGGGAAATGTGCAACACAAACAAGCACAAAAAGGACCGGTTCGTCCTTCAGGGCCTGCAAGAGCAAATCCAGCTGATCAGAATACTTTCTACATGAAGAGACAAACATGCTTCAATTGCGGCATTGCTGGTCACATTGCTCGGAACTGCACAAATCATCCCTATGAACCGGATTATGCTCAAAATCAGAGGGTTACACCTAAGGATAACTACCATTCTAAGCCAATGAAGGTTTCATCACCTAAGGCAATGAAGAATGTGAATCCCAAGGTTAAACCTTCTGATGGGGATTGGAACGCTGCTAAAAACAAACGCAAGGCTGATCAAGAACTAAAACATTATTCTAAAACTAACAAGCCTGAATCAGCTAAAGTTGCTCAACCGAAGGCAACAAACACGTTTGTTAAATCGAAACAGATTTGGAAACCCAAATCCAAAGCAGCAATGTCTCCAATCCTTGAAATTAAAGGGGACTTATGTTTAAAGGAAGTGTCTTATTTTGATGCTTCAGGAAATCCCAGGACCACGATGGCCTGGGTACCAATGTCTTACTAATCTCCTTACTTTTCAGGAACAACTAAGGAGGAGCTGTTGACAATCTATGGAATGTTGATAGCGGTTGTTCCAGAAATAAAAACGGGTAACATTTCACTGTTGCAAAAAGTTCAAATTTTTTTTACAGATGATATGTTTCCTTTGGAGGAGATATGGGAAGTAAGATAGATCAGCAAAAGGTACCGTTTAAATTCAGTACTTTGATTTGAATTTGATTAGTCTTCAATCTGATGACAGAACGGTTAAGCAAAAATATTTTTCTCTCTTTTTCTTAGTTTATAATTTGTATATAAAGTGTCCTTTCTCTAGTAAATGGTAAATTTGCGCAAAAATACAAGATTTATGCACAAATTTAGGGGGGGAGAGGAACATATAGATAGATATAGAGTTTAGGAGGAGAAAACTCAGAAAATACAAAAAGAGTTTGCTGTAAATATGTATTGTTTTAGGGGGAGAAAATGAGAAAAATACAAAAACATTTGAAAAATGAAAAAGCCAAAAAGAGAAATTGCATGATATGGGAAGTGAAATAAATGTTCGTGTTAAAGGGTTTGACTAACACATGTAAGGTGCCATAGCTGAAAAGACTAGGATCTACTGCGATATGTCGATAGGCTTGACGCTCAACATGATAAAAGATACTAAGTGATATAAACATAACGAACTATGTACCATGTGGGTAACATACCAACGGCGTATGATTTTATGGTAAATCTTGCGTTGATAGATAGCCAACATCCGAGGTTTCGGGTCTTTATATTGTTGAATCATCCGGGGATATCTTGGTTGTCCTTCTGTTCAGAACTAAAATTGTACATGAACCCAGGAAAGAAAGTCACTTGGAATTAGCTCATTTCTATTTGAATGTCTGTATGTTGTCCCGATACACACAATTTTGATCTGATTCTGAAATCTTCTCTGAAAAAGTCGTGTACCTCCTCTGCTGCATCCAGATATATGCTGACCTGGAGGTGCTAGGCAACGACAGCTTTTGCTGCATCCAGATACATGCTGACCTAGCTGTACGTTGTCGCGCTATAGATCTAATACACCCGAAAGAGGCCCTCAAGTGCCCAAAAGAAACCCAAGAAACCTATATCAAACTGAGAAAAACTCATTTGATCTGTATATTATACCATCTCTGCAAAAGATCTATTCTGTTCTCTTCTCAACCTATTCCCAGTTAAGATTTCAGAAATCTGGATTGGACTTGTGAAATATGTGGTAGGGAAGATACTTGCATGATAGAGTGTGCTGTTTATATTTTCAAGATTTGATTAGTATTTATTTGGGTGTTCATTGTTAAGAAATCAAAACATGATAAAACAGTGAAATGCAGACCTAGACACAGTCAGGATATCTTAAAGGATGACATCAGTATACTCACCTGCTACGATGAATCGTTGTGCTTACCTTGATCGCGGGGGTATGCCTTGGAATGGGACACACGGGTATAATAGTATAATATTACCTAAAGCATATCACGAAGTTGAAAAATTGAAAGTTGAGCGTTAAAGTTTAAGTGGACAAACATATTGGCAATCGCATAGACCAGTTTGATTAGGCTCGTACTGAAAAGTGTTCCTTAGTCTGCCTGCGAACGAATTTTGATCCCATTGCAATTGTAATTGTATATTATGGTAGTTGTTTATATTTTGAGTTTTTATTTGTTTTTAGTTCTTAAATTAAAAATAAAAATTTGAAAAGTTAAAAAAAAATACAAAAATAGTGTCTTGTTTTTTTTATTTTTATTTTATATAAAATCAAAAATCCAAAAATAGAGTGCTTATTTGTTTTTCTTAAAATTAAAAATGTAACCGTTCTTGAAGATTTGACTGATCATCAAAAGTTAAAAGAATTTAAATTGTGAAATTTGATGTACCTAGTGTTCATATGGTACTCTCCCTGTTGCATAAGAAATGTTTGCTTATGAGTTTGTGAGCATGTGCAGAACTTGATTTCATTCAAGAACAGGGGTTGATGAAGATTGAGATGCTGTTAGTTGCTGAAGAAGTCTGGAGCAGCTCAACAACAAGATGTGCCTGAGTCAGAAGAATCGGATACAAAACGCCGTCTGACAGTGAATGTACATTTGAAGAAGTACCGTGAACTTGCTTAAAAGAAAAAGACTGAAGAAGAAAAGAGCTGTTGAGAATCCTCCTCTCACATTCTTTTTGACAAGACTTCAAGCAAAGCTGATCAAGATCCTGATATGAAGCTAACCACATGAGCTGAAGAAAAGAGACCCAGTGCTGAGAGTACAGAAGTCAAGAACTTCCACAACATCAGCAGCATAACGACGACCATAGACTTCGTTGAAGACGTTGCTGATTTCATGTTATGAAGACAATTTGATGGCATCAGTCTAGGGGGAGATTGTTAGGCCCTAAAGTGTGAGACTGACGCATCAAATTAACACAACGGGTTATGGTTATGAACTGGGCAGTACAGGGTTAGTTTATATTAGGTTTTGGACCTTTAGAGGTCACTTGGGCCAAGCTTTAGGCCATGTGGGCCAAGCAGGCCCAAGGGGAGCCCATGTGGGAGATGGGCTTGTCTGTGTATATAAACAAGTTTTTGACTTGTTTTAGGGTTGGAACTTTATAGTTACAAAATTCCTCTAGAGTTAGAGAGAGAGGCGATTGGTTGTGAGCTTGTACCAGACGATTTTGCTAATTCATAGTAATAGAATCATGTGCAAGTTTAAAGGTTATTTCGGTGATTCTTGTTCCTTTCGTTTTGATTTCTTGAATCACCCATTGATTGGATTCCGCACAATCAATTGGGTTGTTTGATATCATTGAAAGATCCGGTTTACGGGACTTACAATGCAAATTATCTAAGAACACTAATACTAATATTTGTCAAAATCTCCAGTTTTTAGGTATTGCAAGTACGTGGATGATGGTCAAGACAATGCTCTCGAACCGAACACAATCTTTTGAAGCTTCCGCACTATATTAACTTTGTTTTAGATAATGTTTATAATGTAAAAAAAATTTGTTAATCATGTTTGAATGACGTAACTAGTTAAGTAATTGTCTAGAATGTAATCACTCTTAAACTTAAATTTTGTACATCTTTTGAATTAAGATACCGTCTTAAGTAAATTCATTTGTATTTACATTAAATTCCTATAAAATTTAGACGGGTGTTACAAGTTGGTAATCAGAGCTTAAGGTTGTAAACAAAGTGTTCGGTTCAAGCTTGATCGATCGTCCGGTAAGAATTAATTTATTATTTTAGTAGATCCTATCTTATCTATGAAATGAGATGCGAATTAATGTGCATGGGAAGGGTGTGTTAACACAATCAAACCCGGAAAGTGCACCAAATGTGAACGGTAAAAGCAAGTCAAGCACTTGGCTAAACCAAAGCAAATAAAGCTATGTTATAAATGAAATGTTTAATGTAAACATTTCAGTTTCAAGATGTCGAAAGGAAACGATAATGATCCGGTGCCGACAAGCACCGAACATATGAAAGAGATAATTGCCGAAGAAGTGGGGAAGGCAATTGAAGGTAGTCTATCTGGGTTTATAGACAAAATTCAAAACACAGTGTTGTCACTTGTCGAAGAACGAGTCAAAAGGTTGGAAGATAGTGTCAACCTTATGAAAGAGAAATCAGGAGAACGTAAGGGATGTTTGTACAAAGAGTTTATGGCATGTAAACCGCCAATCTACAACGGGGAGGTTGACCCGATAATATGCCAGAGATGGTTAAGCGATGTTGAAGGAGTATTTGAAAGGACCCATTGTGACGAAAGTGACTTTGTTGCTTACGGAACGGGTCAGTTGAGGGGTCAAGCCAAAGATTGGTGGGACAATAAAAAGAAGGAAATAGGAGCCGAAGCGGCAAGGGCCATGACATGGGAGGAGTTTAAGACGCCATTTCTTAAACATCATAGTCCCAAGGCGGTCATTAATAAAATCAAGGAAGAGTTCATGCAACTTAGGCACAAGGGCGAGACCATAGACAAGATTACAGCGACGTTTATGGATAAGATGAAGTTTTGCAATGAATTGGTGACGAATGAGGAACAAAAGATATATTACTATAACATGTTGAGCGTCGAGTATAGGGAGTTCATGACTCCTTCAAAATATGAGACCCTTACCGAGATCATGAACGTTGCTCGGGAACGGGAAATCGAACTGAAGAAACAAGTTGAAAGGGGCGAGCGAAGGGCACAGGATGTGAATCCAAGCCCTACAAAGAAAGCTCGAACTGGAGAATCGGGAAAGAAGGTTGATGCTAAAGGTGGGTCGCCAAGTTGTAAAGTGTGTGGAAAAGGGCATAAGGGAGAGTGTCGGTTCAAAGACAAACCGTGCCCCATATGTAGTAAAACGGGGCACACGGCGTCTCTCTGCCCGGGTAAAGTCTCGGTTTGCTACAAATGTTATCAGCCCGGCCACAAAAAGTCCGAATGCCCAGACTTAGTTGGAAGGAGAGACGTTAAAGAATCTCCAGCAGAAGCCCCTAAGGCAAAGGCTAGGTCCTTCCAACTTACCGCGGCCGAAGCAAAAATAGAACCCTATGTGGTCTCAGGTATATTCACAATTAACTCAATTCCTACACGTGTATTGTTTGATACGGGTGCGAATAAATCCTTCATTTCGCATGGATTTATTCGACATCCTTCATTTGTATTGACGAAATTATCTGTGCCCTTAGAAGTTGAAATAGGGGACAATAAAAGTTTTATAGTTTGTGATATTTGTCGAGGCTGCAAATTAAGTATCGATGATGAAGAATACCTGATAGACCTAATCCCGATGTCAATGGGGGAATTTCAAGTAGTCGTTGGGATGGATTGGCTATCTCAGCACCACGCAAAGGTCGTGTGTTTTTGTAAGGAGACAAAGCTAACATCTCCGAGCGGGAAACACGTTACTATCTATGGCGAAAAAGGAGGTAACCCCATAATATGCTCAATGTTGAAAGCTCACAAGCTTATGAAGCAAGGATGCAAGGCATTTATGATATACGCAAATGAGCCCGAGAAAGAATCACTAAAGATTGAAGATGTACCGGTAGTACGGGACTATGAAGATGTGTTTCCGGAGGATTTACCGGGGATACCACCCGAACGGGAAATAGAGTTCGGAATCGAATTGATTCCGGGCGCAAAACCCGTAGCTAGAGCACTGTACCGACTCGCGCCGTCGGAATTACAAGAGTTGATGTCCCAGATTCAAGACCTGCTTGAAAAAGGATTCATAAGGCCGAGTGTGTCTCCTTGGGGCGCACCGGTATTGTTCGTGAAAAAGAAAGACGGAAGCATGCGAATGTGTATCGATTACCGGGAGTTAAACAAACTCACGGTAAAGAATCGATACCCGCTTCCGAGAATAGACGATCTATTCGATCAATTACAAGGTGCGATCTGGTTTTCAAAAATTGACCTTAGATCGGGATATCACCAATTAAAGGTCAAGGAAGAGGATGTACTGAAGACGGCTTTCCGCACGCGATACGGACATTACGAGTTCCTCGTAATGTCATTTGGGCTGACGAATGCGCCCGCGACTTTCATGGACCTCATGAACCGGGTTTGCAAGCCAATGCTAGATAAGTCGGTAATCGTGTTTATCGACGACATTCTAGTGTACTCGAAAAATGAAGCAGATCATGCACATCATCTACAAGAGGTGCTAGAGACACTCAGGCGAGAAAAGCTATATGCAAAATTCTCAAAGTGCGCCTTCTGGTTACGAGAGGTGCAATTCCTCGGCCACATCATAAGTGCCGATGGAATTTTTGTGGACCCATCCAAGATAGAGGCCGTGTCGAAATGGAGCCCTCCGAAGAATCCTTCGGAAATTAGAAGCTTCTTAGGGCTTGCAGGATACTATAGGAGATTCATTCAAGATTTCTCCAAGATTGCGTCGCCACTAACAAAGTTAACCCGGAATGAGGAGAAGTTCATTTGGGGTGATGAACAAGAAAGGGCGTTTCAAACGCTAAAAGAGAAGCTAACTCAAGCTCCGGTCTTAACATTGTCGGACGGAGTCGAGGACTTGGTGGTTTACTCAGATGCCTCATTATCGGGTCTTGGATGTGTTCTGATGCAACGGGGCAAGGTTATAGCTTATGCCTCGAGGCAATTGAAGATACATGAGAAGAAATATCCCACGCACGATCTTGAATTGGCTGCAGTGGTATTTGCATTAAAAATATGGAGGCACTACTTATATGGGGTAAAGTGCACCATATTCACCGATCACAAAAGCTTAAAATACTTCTTCGATCAGAAGGAGTTAAATATGCGCCAGAGACGATGGTTGGAAACGGTGAAGGATTTCGACTGCGAAATACACTACCACCTCGGAAAGGCAAATGTGGTGGCGGATACTCTGAGCAGAAAAGTGAACTATGTCCCAATACGAGTAAGGTCAATGCAGCTTGTGGTGACCTCGTGTATACTTGAACATATCCGAGAGGCGCAAGTAGAAGCAGTAAAAGAGGAGAACTGGAAGAAGGAAAGAATAATCGGCCAGTTAAAAGACTTGTCGGATGGAAAGAACGGGTTGAAGACTCGATCCGGAAGAATATGGGTTCCAAATACTTGTGGAGTGAAGGCGCTACTACTTGATGAAGCCCATAAATCCCGATATTCTATTCATCCGGGTGCGACCAAGATGTATAATGATCTGAAACAAAATTATTGGTGGCCCGGAATGAAGAGGGATGTGGTGAAATATGTAGAGAAGTGCTTGACTTGTTTACAAGTCAAGGCGGAACACCAGAAACCTTATGGGAAACTGCAACCTTTGGAGATCCCGGTTTGGAAATGGGAACATATCACTATGGACCTATTGACCAAACTACCTAAAACAATTCGGGGATTCGACGCCATATGGGTGATTGTGGATAGATTGACGAAGAGTGCACACTTTATTCCTATACGCGAAACATATTCTTCGGAAAAGATGTCCGAGGTGTATACAAACGAAATAGTGGCACGTCACGGAGTACCGGTATCTATTGTGTCGGATAGAGATACCCGGTTTACTTCAAATTTTTGGCGAGATTTCCAAGAACAGATGGGAACGAAACTCTTCATTAGCACCGCCTACCATCCTCAGACGGATGGGCAGAGTGAAAGAACAATACAGACGCTAGAGGTTATGATACGGGCATGTATCATCGACTTCGGTGGAAGTTGGGATGTTTATCTACCCTTGGCCGAATTTTCATATAACAATAGTTACCATTCGAGTATCGGCATGGCACCTTATGAGATGCTATATGGTAGAAAGTAGGGGTGAGCAGAAAACCGAAATAACCGAACCGTAACCGAAAAAACCGACAAAACCGAACCGAAAAAACCGACAAAACCGAACCGAAAAAACCGAACCGAAGTAAAAACCGACGGTTCGGTTTTCGAATTTTTAATAACCGAAAATTTCGGTTCGGTTTTTGGATATCCATTTCCAATAACCGAAAAAAACCGAACCGAACCGATAGGTTACAAGGCCCGATACATATGTTTTATGTTTAAGTTGTTAACTTGTTAGCCTTAATCCTTTAACAGTTTAACCCACACTAGTTGTTAATATGTTATAGTCTTTAACCCATCCTAGTAGGCCCAGCCCAATACATAACATTAATAAAAACACACAAGGCCTAATAATCAAATGAAGTTCAAAAGTTTGTAACTATTAATGGAAATCCTTGTTAGTTGTTACTTGCATGTTAGTTTTTAGTTGATGATATAATATACATATTCTACTGATGTCTTGTGTAGTTGGTAAAAACTAGTTAAATTCTAAATCAAGTATTTATTAATTAGTACACAATCATATGATAGCACACTGCACATCTAGTAATGAAAGAAAAAAAAACGGTTATTTAACCGAAATAACCGAAACCGAACCGAAACCGAAAAATAACCGAAAAAAACCGAACCGAAATAACCGAAACCGATCGGTTATAGAAATGTAAAAACCGATTATAGCGGTTACGGTTTCGGTTTCGGCTCAAAACCGAACCGAACCGACCTTTGCTCACCCCTAGTAGAAAGTGTAGAACCCCGGTGTGTTGGGGTGAAGTGGGACCACGCGAACTGGCCCATAAAGACATTGTCCAAGCCACTAATGAGAAAATTGAAGTGGTACGAGCCCATTTGAAAGCAGCCCAAGATAGGAAAAAGTCTTATGCCGAAAAAAGACGAAGACCGATTGAATTTCAAATAGGCGACAAGGTTATGTTAAAGGTTTCCCCATGGAAGGGCGTTATCAGATTCAGAAAAAGGGGGAAACTAAGACCGAGATTTATCGGGCCATTTAAAATCATCGAACGGGTTGGCAAGGTGGCTAATCGCCTCGAACTACCAGAAGAGTTGAGTGGGATACATGGCACATTTCATGTGTCGCAACTGCGGAAATGTCTAGCGGAGGAAACAACTTACATCCATTACGACGATATCGAGGTGGATGATAGCCTGAATTATGCGGTAAGGCCATTGGAGATTTTAGATCGAAAGGTTAAGTACTTGCGAAAACAACAAATCGATCAAGTCAAGATCAAGTGGGAGCAAAGGAAAGGTTCGGACACTACGTGGGAGTCCGAAGAGGAGATGCGACGTCTCTACCCTACACTATTCGGTACGTACTCTGGTTTCGGGGACGAAACCCTTTTAAGGGGGGTGGACTTGTGACACCCCGAAAATACAAATTCTTATATTACAAATATGTTGTAAATAAAGAAGTGAAACAAACTAACTGGGAATGACATTAACCTAGTTAGATGATGACTTATAAGTAGTTAAAGAGTCAAAACAAAATAAAAACAAAAGTTGAGGGACCAAAGGTGTTTAAATGAAAACTAATAATAATAAAACAAACTTTAACTCACAACACACTGGTTTTGGTGTTGCTGAGATCGATCAGAAGACAGGGGCGACCCCAAGCTCCTCTTCAAACCCTAGACTCTCTTAAATCTCACAAATTGAAGGTCAAGATCAGTCCCAAAACGAATTTAGAGCATGGATTAGTGATCCCCATTGCAAGGAGATCATAAGGTATGTAAAATTTGATGAAAATTCTCTACTTGAGATTTTCATGAATTTGGGAAATCTGAATTTTGATGATGCATGTTTGTTATTTGGATAGAATAGGGATGATATGGTGTCTAGGAGTAAAACCTAGACAACAACATGTGAAATCATGTCTAAATTCAGGAAATTTCATGAACACATTGAAGGTGGTTTATGGGTTTTGTGAGAAAATGATGAACACTAGGGTTTAGAAGGCTATTCTAGTGCAAATTGATTCATAGAAACTGATTTATGAAAAATATGATGTTTAATTATATATGTGATAGCTCAATTAATGTTAATCGAGGCTAAGTGACAAGCCAAGGATTAGAATATAAAAGATATAAATTCTGCCCTTTATGTGTTCGTAGAAATGCCTCAAAGAAGGCTTGAAACTGAAATGTTTAAGTTAAAAACGCATAATTGTGATGTTTAGGCAAATTATGCGATATATGATTAAAAAAGGAGTTCTAAAAGTATCATGATTGAACTCTATAGGAAAAGATACCGGAGCGTCGAGTCGACAAGCCGGTGGCGACTTGCGTTTGAAGGGCGTGCATTGAAGGTATGTAACTTGATTCGTTACATTTGGTAAATTTTGATAATTAGCATATGTATAGTTGAATTGTAGAATAAAAGTTGTGTTGATTTAAAGCGATAATGTTCGCTATATTGAATAATAGGTCAAGAATTGGTTAGATCTCGTTGGTAGTCATCATAATGGAGGATTCCGTAGATGAGCCAAACGGGTCGAATAATCAAATAATGCGTGGCTAATGCTTCGTAATATGGTTAATTGGTCTTTTGTTATTGCTAATAAATGACATATTAGAATACGAGAATTTAGTGTGTTGGTTTGTTAGAATGATAAAGTCCATAAGGGTAAACTAAACGGGTCATTAAGATAAGGTATGAATCGAATAACGGTAGTACCTCACTTGTAGATTTTGAGCCCGAGTGACGAGTAGCGAAATACTAAACACGCAAACCGGTGATGGGAGCGTGGGCGTTAAAAATGAGGAATCCGAGATTGGGTTTTGGGTGAAATAAACAAATCAGTCAAAACATAAAATTTCAGTGACTACCGTAAGTTACGGTAACTACCGTAACTTACGGTAGAGAAAAAAAGCGTTACGGTGGTCCACTACTGTGTTACGGCAGAAAAGGATCATCACAGCGTCTACCGTAACTTACGGTAGATACCGTAAGTTACGGTAGAGTCCAGAAATTTTTATCCGTTTCTGAGAATAGTTCGATTATGCAAATTATCTAAGAACACTAATACTAATATTTGTCAAAATCTCCAATTTTTAGGTATTGCAAGTACGTGGATGATGGTCAAGACAATGCTCTCGAACCGAACACAATCTTTTGAAGCTTCCGCACTAGATTAACTTTGTTTTAGACAATGTTTATAATGTAAAAAAATTTGTTAATCATGTTTGAATGACGTAACTAGTTAAGTAATTGTCTAGAATGTAATCACTCTTAAACTTAAATTTTGTACATCTTTTGAATTAAGATACCGTCTTAAGTAAATTCATTTGTATTTACATTAAATTCCTATAAAATTTAGACGGGTGTTACACGTTGCCCCTTAAGTGTCCCTACCAGCAATCTTATATGCGAAAACGACTCACTGTTTTAGCGCGGAATTGGCATCTTAAAGATTTCTAAGCATAGCCCTAGTTGTTACTAACTACTAAGTTCCATCAACAAACACAAAACTAGAAGATGCACACTTCAGAATGCATCATGCTAATCATATAAAGCATTTTGGCACTAAACAAGATCAGATTTTTATCAACATCACACCACAAATAGTACAAGCTGCAATAATATATAACAAATGACAACAAAATAGACAACTTTGAAAACAAAATTCATGGAATAATTGGCCACATATAACATACACTAAAACCCTAATCAAGAAACCAATGAAATGCCCATTTCTTTCAGATTTCCCTCAAAACAGAAATAATCTAACAATATGCAAAATGCAAAGAAGGGTTAACTTATTGTACCTAATTACAGCATAAAATGAAAAAAAAAAGTTCATTGAATATATCATGAAAAAGAACTTCAAAAAAGTAAAAACACACATTGAAAGTATCCCATCAAACCCTAATTTTAAAAACAGAGTGTGGAATCTAAGTCCTATTCTTTGTCATTTCTTACCATTTGGCCCCTCAACTAGTCTATCACTTCATATAAGTTTACAATATGTTTTAAAATAAATTGATGTGTTGGCAATATTTTGTATTTTGTAGTTAATCATTAAATCCAAACCTGATGTATTTATAAAAAAAAATCAACACTTAAAACAAATCAATGCAATTGGCAATGATAAATGATGGTCGGTTTGACCAATGATGGCTAATGGCCATCAATATTGCTCATTGATGGTCAATTAGGGTCATTGATGGTCAATTATGGTCAATGATAAATCAGCGTCAAATCTGATCAATTATTTGTACTTTATATCATGTTTTTCTCTAGAAGTTAACACATACTACCCTCTGTGTCTGTTTCTATTAAAAAATGTCTATCATTTTATAGAGAATTATTACTGAAAATTAAATTTGCATACAAGAACAATTTGCTTGCAAGAACCCATTATTTCAGCTTATGCATTCATATTCTACAATGTGAGAATGTTGTAATGACTTGGATTGAAATATGAGAAAAATGCCCGGATAGTCCCTGTGGTTTCGCATTTTTTCACCTATAGTCCCCAACTTTCTAAAATTACCTGAATAGTCCCCAAGTTTTCAATTTTCGTTCCCAGATAGTCCCTGGCGTGGATGGAGGTTACTTTTCTCAGTTAAGTTGGTGTAAAATGACTATAATGCCCTTACTGTTTAATTAGTAACTAAAAAGTTTCAAAAAATATAATTAATATTTAAAATTTATGTGGGACCCACCACACCCACTTTATCTTCCACCACCACCACCAAGATCTCCATATGCATCACAGGCACCTTCATTCACACACAATTCCACATATTAACTTATAACGTCAACCTGGTAATAAACTTCAAACTTCACTCCAGTTGCAATTCTTGATTAAAGTTCTGATCTATCAAAGTAAAAAAAAATTAAGATCTCCATGTGCATCAGGTAGATAGATACATTCATACATGCACAGTTCCACACATTGACTTATATAGTCAAACCTGGTAAGAAACATCACTCCACAGATTGTTTCGCTTACCAGATCCTCTAATATCAGCCGTTCGATGTATAAATCGGCCATTGTTTCCGGCGATATCTTTTTTCAGATCTAAGAAATTTTCAGCCGTTTCGGGTTCGCGAATCTTTTGAAATTCACAACAGATTTGTTTAATGAGTCTCTTGATTCCGGTGAAGCAACTGAACTGAGATCGAGCTTCGAATGTGAAAGCTAATTCTCATTTCATTCTCGCTATTATCTTCGAAACATCAAAATCGCCGGAAAAACGAACAATAAAACCATCGCTGGAAAAAACGAACAATAAAACCATACCCACAAAATCCCCGGACAACCGCGCCACTGTCGGTACATAAAAAAGTTGCAGGTTTTCTTCATGGCTCAACCGATTGTCAGAAGATGTGGTTGTTGCAGGTTTGAGGTGGTGGCCGGTGGAAACGAGGGGTTGCAGGTTTGAAGTGGTGGGCGGTGGAAAAAGGTGTTGCAGGTGAATGAGGAAGAGAGAAAGTAGTGAGGGAGAGGGGGTGGGGTAGGGGTAGGGGTAGAATAAAGGCGGGTCTCTTTTTTTAATCAGTAAGGGCATTATAGTCATTTCACACCCACTTAACAAAAAAAATTAACCTCCATCCACACTGTAGGACCGGTTTTAACACCGTTCGATTGCGTAACGGACGTTCGACGTGCGGAATCCGTGAACGTACGTGACCGAACACACAATAACGTACTAGAAACGTGATTTACTAGAAGAATAAACGTGTATGGTACAAGAATCACGTGTAGAGAACTTTCTCTCTCTAGTTTCTCTCTCTAGAAACACACACTTAACAAGTCTTCTCCAAAAGCTCCTAAATCTCTAAAGTTCTACTAAAATCATGACATAACCTCCTATTTATATGGTCAAGGCAACTTAATGAAAGTTCTCATTAATTACAAGTTTGCCACCTTGCCATTTCTAACTAAATATAACATTATGCACTTGATTTCTTCCGGCTTTTCACTACGACTCGGATTGAAGAAGGCAATAGACATTAAATGCATCAACAATCTCCCCCTTGGATATTGCCGTAGTCAATCTCGTAGTGAAACTCATAGCGGCTTGTCTTTCTCTCTCTCTAAGACTCGAACAAAGATGTAGTCGACAGACAACTGCACTAACAAACTCTCCCTTGGATGTTGACGGAATCTTTAGTGAGAGTCTTCAAATACTCTTGCTCGAACAGAATCCCGGTGGATCTGTCTTCAGCTTCAGTTGCTTCCCTCCTTGGTAGTCTTTTTCTTCAGAATCTTCAGGCTCCCCCTTTCGTCAAGCTTCCGTGCTTTTGGGATCGACGCCTTGCTTTTTGTAGCAACAGAATCAGAAACCTACACATCTCAACCTCTCGTAAGACAAAATAATTTTGACTCTAAAAGAATTCATTCAACATTTTCAAACATATAACACATAATAATGTGATTCAAATTAATGAATCATCTAAACATTTGAGGATTATCTTCCAACTTCTCATCATCTTAACCAAACCAATTGTTCATCTTGTTTAGCCTTTAAGATTTTGAATATCAGCTTTTCAACATCAGTTGTCGAAAATCTTTTTGAATTTTTCAAAATATGAAACATAAATGCAATAACAGAAATTAAATGCAGAAATGAAATATGTACAAGCATATTTTTGTGAGTTTGCGAAAGAGGATCATATCAGTTTTTGAGACACATCACAAGCACCGTTAAGCTTTTAATCGTTTTAAGTTCTAAACGATTCACGTTGATTGACGATATAATTGTCCTCTTAAGCTCAATCTAAAAACTTTCGAAATGCTTATCGATACGTTAAGGTGTATTAATTTTGCACTAAATTCTTATGGACCCCACAATCTCAGCATATCCCCTCATCATGCAATACACTAACTCAAGTAATGCCTTTAAACTTTCATCAACTGTGATATGTGCGAAAACAAAGCAGAATGTTTAAACATTAACAATCAGGTCGATACTTCCGTATACGCAGAGAAAGTCCAATGTTTAAACAAAATAAGAAAATAAAACAAGTTGAAGTTGTTTAGGCTTTAACCACCAGGTCGATACTTCCGTATACGCAGAGGAGGTCCAAAGCTTAAACGAAACACCAAAGAAAATAAAGCAGAACGTTTAGGCAACAACATCCAGGTCGATACTCACGTATACGCAGAGGATGTCCGATGCTTAAACAAAATAAAGAAATAAAACAAGTTTAAATCTTTGCAAAATAAAATGCACAATCACAGCGACTTTTCAGCAAAGTTGTGAAAGTTCACAGACTTAACCAGTTTTATGTCTTTCGACAATCAGCGATTACTGATCAGGCACACAATCAAGAATGACAAAACTAAGTACTATGCTTTTGACCATGTTTCCCACTAGAACTAGGCTTTTTCATTTAAGTTTGTATCGTTATTGCAAATCTACTAGTCTAGCTGAGCCTATCGTCACATCTTTAGTGAGACCGTTTATCACATTTTACATTTCATTTCTTTAGCATGCTGTGATAGTCCACTGATTTACTATCATTTCCTCTTATTCACAACAAAACTCATTTTGAATTTTTCAATGTTTTTGACTTTTTCAAATTTTCAAATTTTTTTAAATTTTTTCTCCCCCTAAAATCAAAATATGTTTCAATTTTGATTTTCTGGGAAAATTTGAACTCAAACTATACAAGAAACATGACAAACTGATATCGAATCACTTCAAATCGCCATCCACTTGGCATAAACAATTAGAACTCCCCCTGACAACAAACTATTTTCCCATTATGATTTCAAAACACTTAAGTTTATTTTAATCAAAATGGTTTTTCTGGAAAAATTAGTTTGTTTATCAACCACTTGTAGGTTCGGGGTCATCACATCATCTTGTTCCTTTCAACCACTTGTAAAGATTTAACATTTCCGATTTAAACAACAAAACCACTTGTAGAAAATCAAGTACAACTTAATGTCCCTGATTTACCACTTGAAAGTCGAAATATCACCGAAGTGAATTTCTCAAAAAATATGCCGATTCCTACTCCCCAATTACCAACCTGGGAGTTCCGGCAAGTCAGGTTTTTCAGTTAAAGACATTCACCCAAGCCTGACGGTCCTTGGGTGTTTTGAACATACCTTTTTGATTCATAAAATTCTTTAACCCCTTTGACTTTCCCGTCAATCATTTTTCCAAAGATGTTTAGAACATTGGGGTTAAAAGCTTTTTCAACATCAAAATCTTTCTTTTCAGAAAAAGATTGATTTGAAATTTCAACTTCGTCAACTTTTTGTTTATAATTTTCAGCTCGCAATGGTGGAAAGTTGATATCATCCATTGGCGGAACTGAATTTTCTCCTTTTTGCTCAACTGGTGGCTCTTCTGACTTTGACAAGTCAGATTCATCGCCAACAAGAGGCTCATCTGACTTTGATGAGTCAGGATCATCGCCAAAATGTACCTTCTTTGTTTTTAAAGAAACACATTCATCACTAACCACTTCAACCTTCTTTATCTCCTCTTTTGTCCTCAGATTTGCATCTGAAGAATTCGGTTTACTTGACTTTGTTGTCAAGTGAAACGATTCATCAGTACTCTTATTTGTTGTACCCGAGGACAAAATCTTCTCCATATACTCTCTTGCCTTCTTCCTCTTCTTTCGCAGTCTGTCTTTCTGCCCCTGAGAAAGTTTCACTTTCTTTTCTTGAACTTTAGGTTCTTTAACTTTCTGTTTTGAAACTTTCAGTTCCTTGAGCTTTTCTTTGACTTTGACTGACTTCATCACCCTTTTCTGAGATATAGCCCTCAATCTTTCAATTGATCTCATTTGGCAATCTCTGGCAATGTGACCTTTGATTTGGCAGTTATAGCATCTTCTCGTCTCATAACTCCAACCTTGGCAGTTAACAGCAATGTGTCCTTGATAACCACATCGGTAACACACTCTGTTATCGTACCAATCACCATTTTCATACCAAACGCTCAGATCAAAGCACTGTTTGGCTTGGTGATACTCTTTCCTCTTCTTGATTGCTGGATTTAACTTTTGAGCACTGTGGTCAAACCTGCACCACTTATTACCAACTTTTTGTGAGTTTAAATTTTCAACTTTTTGTGGTTTTTTATAATGATTGGATGACTGAACTGATGAGATTTTATTGTTGTTTTGAAAATTTTTCGGATTTTTAACTTTTTGTTTCTGTTCTACAACCTTCTTAACAGGATTTTGCTTAGAACATTCACCTGTTTCAGTAGATTGCAAAACAGTATTTTTAAATTTTTCTTGTAGATCTAAAAATAATTTTTCTTTAGCTTGTTTTTCATTTTCATCATCAGCTCCTTCATCACAATCCTCAACTTTGACATTGTCAAAGTTTGTGACATTGTCACTTATTGAAACAGAATTGATCGGTTTTGGACAAGGAAAATCTGGTGTTGATGACGAAGTCTCAAAACCTTTCAATTTATTTTCTAACTCAGCAATTTTATTCCGATCACTTTCAGCTTCTTTTTCAAGCTGAATGATTTTAGCAAGATGAGAATTTATTGCAATTTGTTTTTCAAGATTATTTTTACCAAAAATATCTTTCTCATCTTCTAAAATCTTTATTTGACTTTGAAATTCTTTTTCCATTTTTAATTTTTCATTTTCTAAATTTTGTTTTTGATTTTTCAAAACATTTTCTGATTTTTTAAGATTTTCATTTTCTAATGACAAACTCTCTAAATTCCTCAAGAGTTTGTCATTTTCAGATTTCAGTTTTTCACAATTCAAGCTCAACTCCATAATCTGTTCATCATCAGCTTTCTTCTTAACCTTCAGAGCTGAAATTTCGTCAACTAGCTTCTCATTCACTTGATCATTTTCTTCAGATTTCATTTTTCTAATCTTTTGAAACTCAAGTTCTTGAGTTTCAATCTTCTCAATGAACCCGCTTAAATTCAAGTCTGAATATCTATCCTTCAATTCTAACAAATACGTTCCCCACACATCACGCGGTAAAACATTTGCCACTTTGTCAACCCACTCCTTATTAGACTTGGTTATCCCTAATTTTCCCATTTCCAAAACTAGAAGGCAATATCGATCAAACAATTCTTTTATAGACTCTCCCTTGATACCTGTAAAACTATCAAATTTCTTCTGTGCAATATCTGCTGGACTCTGAACACGATATGACTCACAATACATGTTTAGTTATTTTTAAAAAAAATTCAACAATAGATTTTCAAATCACTAACTGAAATCAATTCAATCACTGTATCAACCCACTAAATCAGATAGATATCCGATTTAATGACAAAAACTAAGCAACCACGGATCGTTTTTAGGATTTGCTTGGACAAGTATCCAATGTTTGGCAAACCACGTTTCGCCTGCAAACAAACAAACAAATGATCAGTTCAAAACAAAACGAATATGTGAAAATGTATGTTGATGAAATCAATCTAAGACTCGTTGTCGAAAATTCGCGAATTCGTTCAATTTGAATTGAGTACAATCACTAGAAATGAGCTTGAAAATGGACTATAGATTCAAGTTATATGATCACATGGGCCGCTGATATGTTTTGGGCTTCAACAAAACAATTAAAATGATATTAGATTGTAGGCTGACACACAAAGTTAATCTCACAAGCAATGAAATGATAAGAATTGGATATGTATTGCCGACAATATTGATATATTCACATTCAAATTGAGTTCACATTTAATAAATCAACACTTTTTAAACTCTCAATGTCCACGTGATTACCTGACACAAAATAAGTCTAATTGGGCCGAAGGTATGATGGGCTGACAACAAAAACTAAGCTTGGGCAATTCTAAGACTTGTGATTTATCTTTGTATTACTAAACCCACTGAACCGACACAATTTATTTCACTCAACTGTTGATTGGGCCTTGATTAAATGTGAGCTTAGAACCAAACAATTTTATTAATTGCACATGGGTCTCTAAAATAGCCTAGATATTGATTACAGCAGATTCACGTGATGATCTAATATATTCAATTAATGTTGATGGCCGACAATCCTATTTAATATCCTATTACCATTTGATCGATGAACTTTGTAATCAAACTGAAATTCACGTGATGTCAGTTCGTGTGGTTTGAATCAATACACTCAAACGACTTGGACAGATTCAAACGATCTGACAGAATTCTAACCACCTCGTGTGAGCTGAACACACAAACTCAAACGAATTGAAATTCTTCATACGAACTGGTACATTCAATCCATACGAACTGAATCTTTTCACACGACCGGAACCCACTACATACGAACTGAGGGATGAATACAAACGAACTGGCACTTTACAAACGACCTGGAAGCACTTCGTGTGAAATGGATAAACAATTCATGCGAACTGAAGTCATTTTCAAACGAACTGATGCGTTTTCGGATCAAAAATCTTAGATTTCTCCCAAACGGCTTTGAATTAAGATTTGAAACTTTGTAGGGTTATAGATCAGATGTTTTCGCACGACATATCCAAAAATCAACTAATTTGGACCCTAAAAACCTGTTCAATTTTGCAAAATTCAGTGAAAAACGTGAAGAATATGAAGAAAATGAAGAAATAGATGAAATTTGGATCTAAAATCGCTGAAATCTGGTACGAATCAATGTGTTTGATCAGTGCAATCGAGCTCCTAGCTCTGATACCACTTGTAGGACCGGTTTTGACACCGTTCGATTGCGTAACGGACGTTCGACGTGCGGAATCCGTGAACGTACGTGACCGAACACACAATAACGTACTAGAAACGTGATTTACTAGAAGAATAAACGTGTATGGTACAAGAATCACGTGTAGAGAACTTTCTCTCTCTAGTTTCTCTCTCTAGAAACACACACTTAACAAGTCTTCTCCAAAAGCTCCTAAATCTCTAAAGTTCTACTAAAATCATGACATAACCTCCTATTTATATGGTCAAGGCAACTTAATGAAAGTTCTCATTAATTACAAGTTTGCCACCTTGCCATTTCTAACTAAATATAACATTATGCACTTGATTTCTTCCGGCTTTTCACTACGACTCGGATTGACGAAGGCAATAGACATTAAATGCATCAACAATCTCCCCCTTGGATATTGCCGTAGTCAATCTCGTAGTGAAACTCATAGCGGCTTGTCTTTCTCTCTCTCTAAGACTCGAACAAAGATGTAGTCGACAGACAACTGCACTAACACACACCAGGGACTATCCGGGAACGAAAATTGAAAACTTTGGGACTATTCAGGTAATTTTAGAAAGTTGGGGACTATAGGTGAAAAAAGGCGAAACCACAGAGACTATCCGGGCATTTTTCTCTTGAAATATTTAAAACCTACAACTATATGAATTTGTTAAAACTTTTGGTTTGATTTGTGTTTGTATATATTATTATTATTATTATTTGTGTTTTGATATATTTATAAATAAATATAACTGGAAAACAAAAAACTAGTTTTTTTTTTTTTATTCTGTAAGAATTTTAGCTACTGATTTTTATTGAAATTTGTCACATTTTTTTTGAAAAATAATACGCAATCTGTTAGTAGAAATCCGTTGGTAAATTCAGTTTGTCATAATTGTCCATGTCCATAAAATTTTTACTCACGCACAGTTTTCTGACGGATCTTCACTGACGGTTGGTGCCTTTACAGCCGTTTTTCGTCACGTAAAGTCCTTTACTTAATAGTGAAAAATGCCTCAATTAACTACGCAATTACCTTTTAGGCCGTGAGACTTTTACAGGTGGTATTAGGTCTAGCTCTTAATCTAGAGGGAGGTAGTTATTGAAAAGGTGTACATCAAAATATAGCTTGTATGCAATATACCATTACAAAAGACATAAATGTTGATGTAATGGTCAAGCACACACTTGTATGTGTCACAACATACTACTTGGTTTAGTTGCCAAACAGCCCCTAACATCTTTAAGGTTTTATCAACCATGTTTGGTTGTGGACGGGTTGAATCTTAGTACTCACTCACACACATGATAGAACGGCGTAACTTGGTGATTGGTCATCGATCATTTATGTACATGACGAAAAAAGCATATTGTGAGCAGTATATATAATGTATTTATATTAGTCTAGAGATATATACTCATTTACACAGTACACACAAAGACAGAAGGTAAGGCATGTATATATAATGCATATCAAGTGGTGCATTTCTTCCCAATTACACGATTAAGGTATTCGCCAAGAGCCCAGATCGGAAATATGTTTCTGTAAGATGAGTAACTTATCATACAGTTCTTGTTAAACACCCCTATAATTTCCTAAAAAGCGAAATAAATTTTATTAAACAAGATTAATGATTCACTTGCATACACATGCATATAAAAATATATATAATATACGTATTGAAGTTAATATATTACCTGCTGAGGAAAATCTCCATTTTCCATTTGGTAATCAATGAGTACTCTTGCGGCAACATCAAGAGGCCTTCGATCTCTTTTTGCCTAATGATCACCATGAATTATAATCTAAGCATAAACTAGAAGCACAATAAATTAACCATGAATATTGTTTTAAATTGTAACATAGATACATACCTGTTGGGCTGCAATCAGAGCTAGCAAAGCCCATGAAGTGTTTATGATGTGGGATTTGTTCCCGGCGATATTTGTATATATCTTTTGCGTGCAAGAAGTGTAGCTTTCTCCCCACCCCCCAGAAGGAAGCTGCTTTGAGAGTAAGAAAGCACATGCCTTTCTAATGCAATGGCTAGTTTCGTACGTCTTACCTGCTGCAACCAATCCTTTTATTCCAAACCATGTTCCGTAAGTGTAGCAAATACCCCATGATCCATACCTACACCGCGATCCCAAAGGTATGCAACCCATTAGGATTGACAAATAAACCACTAGGAAACATATGCAATCGATATCTCTATACGCGCCTTTGGTCTTTACAGCTTAAAGAGTATAACTTGTGGTTAAGTTGTCCATGGGTATAAGCATGTAGAAAAGGAAGATTTTTTAATAGTGGCATCGAATTATATGAAGGTATAAGAAGTTTTGCACTGAACAAGAGGTGTGGATTTCAAAATGCACTTTTAAATGTGTGAAATGTCCACAAATGTGTGTAAGTGTAACCAATATATATGCTGTAGTGATAGAAGAAGAGAAGAGCAACCATGATCCGTCGGGCAGTTGCATGTTCTCAATAAATGTTGTGGCTTTATTGATGCTCGCTTCGATTTCTTTCCTTCGGTGGCCTGGATATAGTTTCATGAACGATGTTAGGCCTTGCACCACAGCCGATGTACACTCCACATACCTATAAAAATAGCGTTTAGATAACGATATGTTGGAATATATTGCTAAAGGAACATAAGTCAACAAGTAAGGTGTTTGGAACGAATTTGTGTGGCGGGCAGCAACTTTTTGAATAAACATTATAGTAAGTACTTTGAATCATCAAGAGAGCAGTAGATGATAGTGAGTTAGTGCTTCGAAGCTGGTGTGATAGCATCATAAAAGTAGAATTACTGTTAACTAGGAGTTACTATTCTGTTTTACACTAGTTAACATGATCGAATACGTATATATACAAATTCCATATAAAGCATAATAGGCATGCAACATACTGGTAATCAATCATGATGTCTCCGAAAGTTTCAGCCGGATTGATCATCTACAAAACGCAAATACGCTCAGTCTTTGAAAGTCAATAATGTACAAATTAAGACACCAATATATATATTCATTGTTTGTACATACAAACCTCTAACCATGGGTAGGACCTCATAAGCTCATAGGAAGAATATCCTCCATTGTTATTCTGCAACCATGCATAATGTAATTTTTTAGCTTATATTGATAAAACTGAAAGTAAGTTGCTATTTTCAGTAAATTTCAAAGTAAATTATTTTTTTAAAGGCTCAAATTACATTCATATTATTTAGGGAAAATCATGGAAATAGGCATGTTGACCGACATGTTTATCAAAATAGGCATTGACTTTTGAGATTTATAAAATGAGCAAACCAATAACAGAAGGACAAGTGAGCAGAGCCCACCTTTTTAACCCAGACTCCCACTTTCAACTTTCAAGCACCTTTTTAGCCCACAAAAAATACACTTGGGTCCATATCTCACCCAAAGAACCAATAAAAAAATTACAAGTGTAAATGGTGCATTAGTCAATGAATCAAGGGCTAAAAGGGGCCCAACTTTTACACTTGTAAAATTTTGATTTGGACCCCCCCCCCCCCCCCCCCCCCCCTCTTCGTGCTGGCCTATGAGCAAAAATAGTGCCGGCATTTTACACTTGTAAGTTTTACAAATTATACAAGTCATGCAATGAAGTAAAGTTGATCAAATTTGTGGACAAAGTAAATTTGTTTTGATATTGGTCTTTATGTTACCTGAAGTGTTAGAAGCAAATGAACGGCATCGTATAGACATTCGGGTGTTATTGCCTCTCCAACTAGGTGATATGGCATTTGTGAAAGCATCAACACCGTCTAACATCAAACATTATCATCATTTCATTAATCATTGTCACCATGATGAAATAAAACATGTTATATATGGAAAGATGAAACTGCATACCTTCAAAGCTTCTGCAGTGCAATCAGATACAGGCCAACCATTATCTGGAGTAGAAAATGGCCACCCTCCGCGTGTTATGTGTCGGTACCATGACTGAATATTACCCGAACCATTTTCTCTGACCTTCACATAAACATGGATACAATGATCACCACTTATTAAAATTAAAATTTTAATGAAGTAAAATTGATATACTTGTGAATTCTTAATGAAGCTGTGTGCTTTCCGAAGCATTGAACCATATTCGTCTTCCAGATTGGTTGATGATATTGCTTGAACAGCAAAAACGGCATCCCACAATTGTGATCCATTGTATCCCTGATCTCATTATGAAGATATAGTTAAGGGTGCAAAAGTTTGGTTGCATTTTTATATGTAGAGAATGAGAATACTAAAAACATAAAAATAACCTGCATCTTCATGCCATCTTCAGCTATCCAAAGATAATCTTTTACTCTAGACAGGTGCAGCTTATTTACTGTTGATTTTGGATCCTCCACCCAACAACATAACATGTTGAGCACCTGTTTAAGCATATTAATTATGTAATTTATACTCTAGGTTCAACCTAAAATATGTTGCATTGTATTGTAGACTTTGACCTTGGATTTATGTCATGTGCGTACCTTGCTAACGGGTCCAATGCAAATATATTGGGTGTTCTCGTCCTCGTAATGGATATGTTGCATAGCAGTGTTCAATGCTTTCTTTCTAAGCTTCGACAATGGCCATCGCATCAATAGAGGTTCGGCAATCTTGTTTAAACCGCCCCATATAATGTCTTGTATTATAGGATGAGGGTAATACAAATCTTCCTGCAACCAACAAAAGAGTTAACTAGCTAGTTGATCATTTGTTGTTTGACGACGACATACACAAACCCGAACTATCTAACACCAAAAAAGACAATTTACCTTGGCACATTGGTTTCTTGACAAGTCCCAGTTAACTTGATGATAAAGAGTGTTATATAGCTCTCTTCTTAGCGATAAAACAATAGAACTTATTGGCCCGACAAACCGTTTACCATATAAAAACGACATTGGCAAGTATATCATCCTTGTGTGGCACCACATTCTTCCTGCATTATCAGATTGAATAAAACGTGTGTATTTTATCGCCATTTGTTTATAAAACTTGAAAGTCGAAGAAAACGGAAACAAATTAACAAACCTGGGTGTAAAGGTAGAAAGTATGGGAGAAGCCACATTTCTGGTGGCAAAGGATTGTTTCCGCTCCATTCATACACCCCTAATACCTATATATGGTCCATGTAAATACGGCTCAATGAGTCTCGAACGACACACGCTTTGATCAAGAAGTTTAACAACAATGGAGTAGAGTCTTACTGAAAGCCAGAATTTGCCCCATGTGGGTATGTGTGTGACACTACCATGATCAAGAATCCATTTTCTTGCTTTGGTCATGGCTCCTTCACCACCATCCATTCTTTCTCCAAGCAACCTTAGGCTCACATAGTTCAAAGCTGTACAAAACATGGTGCTGTGACCTTCTATGTGTAAACCCCATCCACCATCACCGTTCTACATGCAATCAGGAATCCATCAGTTTATTTTTATCATGTTGTCACCACATGTATATATATATTTTATCTAGTATTTGGCTGGTTAATTCCAGTGCGTCTCCAAGACTGGTTATCTAAAATGCAAAACTTGTTGGATCTTCAAGACAATTGTGACAAACTGATGTAGACTAGAAAATGGGATACGAAATCGGACCTGTTGATTCTCACAGAATGCCAGGAACGATTCTTCCAAAATTCGTTGATTCACAAAGAATACCGAAAATTGGGGGTTTCACACACAAAACACTCAACAGTGAATTGGGAGAGAAACATGACTTTTCATATAATTCCAAAACTGATTAGCTTCCTCCCATTACATTCATATAAATAATAACGTAAATTGAAAACGGGCCTCAAAACACACTTGGGCCAAAAGCTAGAACGAAATAAAAGTCCACAAAAAGCACTAAAAACATAAAAAAATAAATAACTCATAGAAATAAGCGTTTTTGGGCCCGAACGATGACCCAAACCACCTACATTCGTTTGTAGAAAGATGGGCTTCGTTCTCGCGACCGATTCGCCTGGTCGCACGCCCAAATCGGACTCCTGTAGCCCAAGTTAGAGCCATTTTAGTGAAACAATTTTGTCACGCGATCTTAGACCTCCAAATACAAGATGGCTCGCTCCTCCACACTTGGGCCCACATCACAAACCCAGTGCACGAGGCTCTCTGACAATGGCGGAGCCACATTATGGTGTACCGTGTACGGTTCGCCCGACACCACTGAATTTCGCGTATTATATGTACCGTATAACAGGAAAACTGCGAGCGCATCATTTTTTTACGAACGATACCATCGTAGGAGACCATTGTTTTTTTAAGCTTTTTACATAATAAACAAATTTATAGTTTAAAAAATAGGCACAATTACATATTTTTTTAAAAGTGGACCTTAAATCATTAAAGACCCATGTTTATTTTTTTTTACTTTTTTAATCTAATATCCATCGTAGACCCACGGCCAATTGGTTTATTCAATTATTTAACCTACTTTTTTTACTTTTACCCAGTATCAAAAAAAGTAAACCCATATGAAAAAAAATGTGTAGAAAAGTACAATTCATGGTTGTTTACCTGATGATTATAAAGATAACGACAAATTTCCCTTGTGTGTTCTATGGACAAAACTGCTTCCTTTGCTCCCATAACATGCAACCCAACGATCTGCATTAGAATTTGAGGAAACTTTGTTATACGACTACTTCTTTATTTGAGAAGGCTTTGTATATTATTGACTGATTTTTTAACGACATATTTGTATTATAAACATACTACTAGCAATGTGCAACTAGCAATGTGCAACTGCTAGTAGAGACTGTAGTACTAGCAAGGAGCAACTGCTAGTAGAGACTCTGAAGATCGGGATGATAACCGAACCCGAATCTCATGGGCAAACCCAAAACATTTGGGACGCTTACACTTATGTTTTTCATGTTTTTCATGTTTTGTTAACATTGTAAACCTACATTTAAAAGGGTATAGTTACATATTGTGTTTTAAAATTGTATATATTTATAATTATTAAAAAGAGTAAAGTTCTATTTTGTTCCCTATGGTTTGATCTAAATATCCATTTTTCTCCAATAGTTTTAATTTGACTTTTTTGCTCCTTGTGGTTACTTAATTGGTTCAGTCTTTTCCCTTACACTCACACCATCTATATCGTAGTTAGTTTGATCGTGTTTTGACTTATATACGTTCAAAGTTGTTATAATCATATATATGCTTTGATTTTGTATACGATATGGAGATTTCAAATTTCATGTCAAAACTGATTGTTTTATCCATAACTTCATATATGAATAAATAAAATCATATACACAAAAAACACATTAGTTAGTTATTGTATGTAGACCTTGGGCAATGAAGGTTAGGACTTGGGACCTTAAGGTCTCAAGTTCGAATCCGAGCCACCCCGAGTTTTCTATTACAGTGCATTTACTCCAGAGAACCTTGGTTCTTGTGGAGGGTGCAACTCCTGTCATATGGGCAGGGGGCTGGAAATTTTCTCGGGGAACGCCTTAGCCAAACTCTGATGCACCAAGCGTGGGCCCGGTTAAGACAACATAGTCTTGGCTGCCGGAGTGGGGCGGAGGGGCCTGCCCGAGTTATAGGGTTAGGTGCGATCTCTATCGCCTGTTGTAGAAATATCGCCGTTCAAAAAAAAAGTTAGTTATTGTATGTTAATGTATAATATTAACTCCTAATTGTTATTAAATTTTATAATGTGAAAATTTAATTTTCTTGAGTACATCTCGCCTTTCAACTAGTACCAACTACACATTGTCCTACAGAATTTGCCATATAAAAAATATATAAAAAGATTTACATATTTAAATTTTCATATCTTAAAAGGAAATTAAATAAAGGCAAGTGGGTACTCAGTTTAATTGCGCAAAATGTGTATATAAAAGAAACTTTGTGCAAAATATGCATATAAAAGATTTACATACTTACTTTGCACTAAATATGCATATAAAAAGATTTACATATTTAAATTCGCATATTTTAATAGGAAATTCGATTAAGGCAAATGAATATATCTCATTTTTACGTATACAAATTGTATATCTAATTAGAGTTTATGAAAAATTAACTAATTTAAACCTACACCATACACCCTACGCAAAAAGACTGGTTTGCCTTTATAAAAAAATCAATTTTAAACGTGTGAGTGTAAGGGAAAAGATTAAACCAATTGAGTAACCACAAGAAGCAAAAAAAATCAAATTAAAACTATTGGAGCAAAGTAGATATCTGGACCAAACCACATGAAGTAAAATAAAACTTTACTCTATTAAAAGAAATAAGAAGAAAAAAAATGTTGATAGATGCAGGGCCGGCTCAAGGGGGAGTGAAATAAAGCAAGGGCTTTAGGCCTCCATTTTCCTAGGGCCTCAAATTCTAAGAAAATATATTATATATTGGTAATTTTGGCTTTAAGATTGTTAACATTGAGGTCTATAATCTATAATTATGCGTATACAAAGATGATATATGAATAATAGGATCCATAGCAATTTTTCGTTTACAAAAAGGGCCTCAATTTTGCTATCCGCTTTGGGCCTAGAAAAATTTAGAAAATTTTGAGCCGGCCCTGGATAGATGAACCTACATAATATAACATAATATATTGTGTTGGTATTTGAATCAGTCACGTATCTCAAATTATGACTTTCAATTTGTCAAGTACGCTTGCATAGTTGCATATTTTAGTACTATAATAACTAGTGTCTTTTTGATAAATATAACAATTGGATTATAACTTTTTTCTTACCAAGCCAGGAAGGAGAAACAAAGGACCACCATAATCAGCAGGCCAACTCCCATCCTCACCTTGAAGAGTTGAGTAGAACTTCAACGCTTTCTTCAACGTCTTCACCACGACTTCATCGTCTTCATCATCACCTTTTGCTTCCGCTACTTGTGATTTTTTAGTTTTTATATGGTTTTCGCTAGCAAACTACATTCAATATGTTAAACCAAGAGCTCCAAATCCTAACAATCATGATAACTTTATCATCTACTAGCGAAAACATTACCTGAAAACGCATCAAAAGATCAGAACTATGCTTCACATTCGACTTGTTTCTAGTAAATTCTTGTCGCATGCTCTCAATTTGAGATCGTTCCTCAGGAGTCCCTGCATGTGGATCAAATTCCCAAAATTGTCTACCCATATGATCATTTACACTTGTGACACCTACATCTTCTTCGCCTTTCGACAACTTAAGCTTCCACATTATCGATTTTTCTTTTCAGACTCGCAGATATGCGATACAAGAGAGATAGATAGCTAGATAGATAGATATGAAGAGTTGATATAAGGGGTTGCCAAATTTTATACATGCATAGACAAGGATGGATGGGTATATGTAGGCCTTTATTTTAATATTATATACAATAGTTGTCATAAGTTATAAAAAGGAATCATAGATAAATATGCCTTGTCTCCACCCATTAATTGCATACTATCAAGCAGTATTTTATCCAAATAAAAAGCCAAAAGTAAATAAGGCTGTCATATATAATAACATTAATCCCTTCTAAGTGATACCCAATGGGTGTTTTATGATTGTTTTTTTGGAATAAATACATAGTATCCGGACAATCACTAACCATCTCAGTATTTTAATATTAAATAATAATGAGTTTGAGGATCGTTTTTTCTTCTTCGACGTCACAACTTTATTTTATTTTTAACTAACTCGTAATTCAACATCTTTCATTGTGAGACTCGAACCCGGGTTCGTCTATCAGACGAGCCCATCATCCTATATTTAGATAATTTAAAAAAATAATGTTTTGTTTGTGTTTGTATATCTACTAGGTGATGCCCCGCCTGCGTTGCGGGGCGATGGCCAAATAATTTTCAACCGATTAAAAAAACAGTACTGTAGTTTTGTTTGAAAGAAAAAGTAAAAAGAGTGTTAGGGAGCTCCTTAACACGATTTTTAGTTGGGGGCAAAGTCATATTTTTATTTATACTTGAGGGAAAAATCAATTTTTTTTCCCGATGGTAAAATCCTAAATTTTAGCTAGGGGAAAACCATATTTTTATTTTGCACTGGGGCAAAAACGTAATTTTAAACTGAGAGTGATATCGTAATTTTGAATCGTGGGGAAAATCGTAAATTTTAGCTAGGGGCAAAGTCATAATTTTATTTTGAACTGTGGGTAAAAACGTAATTTTGAGTTGAGGGCAAAATCGTATTTTTGAGCTAGAGGAAAAAACAACATTTTATTTTGAACTGGGGGCAAAAACGTAATTTTAAACGGAGGGCGAAACCGTAATTTTAAACTGAGAACAAAATTAAAAGTGAGTTTTTGAACCGAGGGCAAAAGCGTAATTTTAAGCGAGGGGCAAAATTATAATTTTAATTTGAGCTGGGGGCAAAACCGTAATTTTAAACAAAGGACGAAAGCATAATTTTAAACTGGGAATAAAATTAAATTAAAAATTGGCTGGTCCAATAGGGAAGTGCCAGGCAAGCTGCCTGGCACTATTCCCTCAAGTTGTAAATGTATATGTAGTAAATAAATGATTTGGATATTTTTGTAATTAAATAAAAATAACCGAAAATAATATTTTGATTTCACATAATCCATTGCAATTTCTACGACGTAATTTATGGTTGCTAATATCGACACTAAAAAAAATACCAATGAATAACGTGCGACCTCAAAGGGGTATAGTTTGCATTGAAAGTATAACCAAATTAGTTTATTATCTGGACCGCAAAAGGAAGATTTAGAACAATTTTATACGTACTTGGAGAAAAAAATAATAAAAAAAAACATGTTACACGATTCTTCCTGCTATGCATTTGCTTCATACAAGAGTTTTTAAAACCTATTAAGTGATCAGTGACCTCAAAGACGCATCCTATGCACTTCCAAAAGCATCCCATGTCATTCCAGACGCATCAGTGAAGCGATTTACAAAGATGCATCCCGTGCTCATTTTTGTAATTTTCCCTATTATATAATTGCAAGCATGAATGCAGGGACCATAAGAGGGGTACCAAGCGGAGTGGACCAACCCTTGTACCATATGCTCTTAAAAAAGCGGTATAACAGTGACTGATTATTATGGCTGATAAATTTTAGTACAAAATAAATCTTTTATAAATATATTTAGACAGCCTATTTAGACATACTTGAAAATTATGTGGAATTTAGGTTTAGTAGTTAGTACGTTAATAATGTATAATGACACTCATTACCCACCTTAACGCAACAATGTCATATCTAAACATTTAAGGGGTCGGTGAGTGAAGAAACACGGAACTAATTTTGGTGTTAATTAGTTTGGTTTATGTTTCTAACATAGTGGTTAATCTTCTTATAACTTTCTGAGCTCCTTAATGATCCGATAATCCTGCAAAACAGAACACCGTTAGCTCGTTAAGAGGGGAATATGGGGGGTTTCCCTCTTAACCAGGCTCCGGCGTGAGAATAAGTAACTGTTTTGAGGAGGTAATTGCGTGTTAAGAGTGAGAGTAGAGGGAATAGAATGTTTAACCTGTGAACTGAGGTCTCTATTTATAGCCGGAGAGGTGTAAAGGGAGATGGGCTGATGGGCCTTGGGCCAGTAGGCGACAACATAGAGGATATGCTGTTTGTCTCACTGGTGTCGACCGTTAGTGTCTTCTAGAAGATCTTCGGTGCTGGCGCACCTTGATTGGAGCCACGTGTCCTAGTTGTCGGCCTTGTTGTCCCTCTGCCATCAGCAGGTAAGTGGAGATCATGGGGCAGGTGTCGCCGCCCCCTGATTGGTGCCACGCAGGCGTCCTTGTGTACTTTATGTCTCCTGCACGTCAGACGATCGTGGAGCACGATTGAGCACAGCCTAGAGGACGCTGATTGGCTTGCCCTTCTGCCACTTGTACCTTTAGTGCCTTCTGAAGTGGGCTTGCTCTTTGACTCATGCGCGACCTTTGGTGAGCATCTTAGTAGCTCACGCGGTGTTGCAGGAGGTGAAGGTCCTTATTCAGAATGCCAAGTATAGAAACTGCTGCTATCTCTTGGTTTGACCTCGCGCGGGATCATGCTCTGTTTGTTCATCCCGCGCGGGGTCTAAAGGTTGATCACCGAAGTGATTTAAGGAGTATGGTCCAAAGCGCGACCAGGATGGTCTGCACGACATTTTTGGGACCATACCCCTTTAGTGAGTGCTTGACTTATGAACGTTACACTAACGCTTTATTCGGTATCCATCGCCAATAAAAATGAAAAAGTATATATAATATGTTGGTGATTAGCGACGGATCATTAAATGTTTGTCGGTAAAAATGAACCAAGTTGGGCTTAACTTTCATTAGCCAAACTGAGCCAAGCCAACGCCAGCTCAAACTTGGTTCGTCTATTAACCAAGCTAAGCCAGTTCATTTACAACTGGGTCTATTTCGAGCAAGCTATTTCCAACTTTTTTTCCAAGCAAACTTCGAGCTATTTGAATAGCCTTATGCCCTTACATGTAACTAAAATGAATCTCGCAATAAAGTGAGACCAAAATTGGGGAACTAATGGGTTAGACTTGTAATACATCATGCCAAAGGCGGTGTTCTCGGATCAACGTCTACTAATTAAGTACTAGGCTTAATCCCGTGAGATAGTCAAAATAACCCATCAGGTTTCTCATGCTCTACATCTTTTAACTCGAGTATGTTAGAATTGATGGCCTCGAAATGAAGAGAAACAATAGCATGGTATATGTAACATAATTAGTAAAGAAACTATTTGTATTTTGTCATGATATTTAATAATTATTGCCTTGCAAACTTAAAAGAAGAAAATACATATCTATATACAAAGTCTATGTATTATACTCTCTCTTTAGGGTGGGGCCGCGACCACCCCGGTGGCCCTTAGGCTATGGGGTATACTTCCACATCCCTTAACTACACATAGACGTCACATCACCTACTTGATCCTCTTTCACTTCACCTCACAACAAGGAATTGGTTTAACTCCCATTAACACCCTTTAAATTAATTAAAATACATATATATATAGCATGTTGTGTGTGTGTGTAAATTTTGCAATGCTTGATTCTCTTCCTCTCTCTCCTAGTTAACTTCTTAACATATGAAGCTTTTAATGCCTCTTAACACCCTTCAGGAGCGGTATAACAAGTGTTAACGGATGCCAACTAGGATTAACACCTTTGAATGTTAGAGTATACCAAGTGGACTTATAGAACGGACGTATTTTCTGTTTTTTTCTGTTAAAGGTTGCCTTATATATTTTTTTGTTAAATTCCCATTAGGGTTTACATCACCTTATCTTGTGGGGTCGTTATATGATGATAATAAGATATTTGGAGATCATGTTTTATATTATAGAAGATAAAGGTTTTTTTGTTTGTATGTTTAATGATTAACGGATGATTTGACATAATAGAAAAGGGGAATTTGATTGTAATAATCCCAACTAGAAGTCATTAGCCATTGACAGTACAACCTTTGAATATTTCCCCCACCAGTCTCATCTTTCACCTATTTTTCCTACACTGGTCCCCCGGTAAAAAAAAAAAAAAAAAAAAAAACTTAACGGAGTTAAGCTTTTTTTTCAAATTATAAACAAGTTTTTTAGGGCTGTTGATCAGAACGACGATACAAGTCATTGATGTAAAACTTACCTCGGAATGGTGCTCCAAATGACTTGGTTTTTGTTAATTGGAAATTTAAACACTCGAATTGAAGCGTCGTTTTCATCGCTTGGAGCACCGTTTTGAGACAAGTTTTACATCAGTGGACTCGTATCGTCGTTCTGATCAAAAGCCGTAAAAAACTATTTGTAATTTGGAAAAAAACATAACTCCGTTAAGTTTTTTTTAACGGAGGACCGATGTAGGAAAAATAGGTGAAAGGTGGGACTGGTAGGGAGAATATTTAAAGGTAGGACTGTCAATGACCAATAAACTAGTTGGGATTATTATAAACCAATTCCCCAATAGAAAATGAATTTAATATGAATATATGGTGGTCATAAGTCATAACGTATTTATTTTATCTTTGTTGTTTAATGAATTTAATTTAATATGAATATATGGTGGTCACAACGTGCTTTCTTTTTTTTTATTTATTTTATCTTTGTTGTTTATTTGTTTATTAAGATTGTTGAGAGCAATATGTTTATTATATTATTGTACGTTTAGACATAGTTTTTGATTGATGGTTAATTCTTTGGACTATAGTTTCTGGACTTAATATTAAATTTTTCATGAAAAAAATTGTCAATTGTCATGCCTGATTGATGTTGCTGAGATTTGATGTTTTGTTGTGATATATTTGGATGGATTCCTATCATTTGTTGTTGATATATTTGGATTCCTATCAAGTTTGGTACAAGAGAGCTCCTTTTTTTATACGTTTCCTCTCTCATCATTTTCTAGGGATACACTTATACATATAAATATTTTTTTAGGAAAAATTATCAAAATATTGGTTGACTAAGTGACTTTGCAAATTTGTCACCTTCCTGCGTCTTTGGAAGGCCCACACAGCCTCGGAAGCGTCCTTCTATCATGTTGATGCTTCCATTTCCTACAAGCTGACACGTGTCTGACATGTTCAAGCGTCGGTGGCCGACGCATCATAACCAAAAAGTTTCTTGATGCGTCCGGCTTTGAGGTTTCCTGACGCGTCCCTGAAACCTGTGTACGTGGCTCCGCCGACGCTTTCGAACGGCTTGGCCGACGCTTCCGCTGGCTTGTTCGACGCTTCCATTGTCTTGCCGACTCTTCCAATGGCTTGGCCGACTCTTCCAATTTGTTTGGCTCGGCTGAGTTCTCTAATATATATATATTTTTTTTTTGTTTTTTTTTTTATTCAAAGTTAAATATTACAACCTAAAAATACGAGTTAAATATAAGTTTTTAAATTTTCAGCCTATATATACAGGCCCACGTTGTCCATTAGTGTGTATGAGCATGATGGCAACCAGGAGGCGTTCCAGTAACATACTGGAATCAGTAGAAAACACTATATGGGCCAATGGTAAGCAACAACATGAAAATTGGTCTCCAAATGTTCTTGAGTTTTATTATGCGGGTAACTGTTCTTCTTGTTGTTCCAGCTATATTGGGAGCACACCTCTAGATAAATACTAGTGGGGTGGCTTATTAGGTTTTTGTGGAAACGGTTTTATTCAACAAACGGTAATTGTGTACTATATTTAAATTTTATATTAAAAGGTTAAAATATCAAAATATTGTACACAACATGTCGGAGCATGGTGTAACTGGCTTGTGCAGTCGAAGAAAAATGAAAATCCCGGAATTGCGACGTCATCAGTTAGTTATCGCTGGACGGTGCTCCCACCTCAATTTCTCAATCTCCTTGTAGAACAACATCATGATGCTTACGGATATGTAAATGGCTCTAGCGGAATATATCCTGCGTTGTGGGATGTCAATACGGTAACAATAAGGGACCTAAAAATAATAGTAATTTTTTTTTTCCGAAACTACAATATTAACGACTGAAATAAATAGTCTTCAAATAACTTCGCCAAACCGCAAATTCCTTATGGGTAGAAGATCGGGACAGAAATATTAATTAAGAATGAATTTATTTCTGCTTCCGGAATTCGCATCAAAACACCTACCGAAGATAAACGATGTGTCTTGAACTGGTAAGTTCCATCGACACGTTGTTTACACTTTGGCGGAAGTTTCCTTAAACGTAACAAAAATATTTTTCTAAATAAGCCAAGTTGCTAAAATACGAATGTTTTGCACTTGGTAAAGTGTGAATATAGTTAATAAAACGAAATAAACGTGAGTCCAGTTAACAAAGTTATAGTTTCTTTAATTTATCTTAGGACCCCTCACCTTTGACCGAATCGCAAATATGGCCTGGCTGGTGACGATACATTATAAAATAGTAACGTTGAAAACGTGACAACGGCACAGGCTATCAACGGTACCGATTAAGAGTTAATTATTGTATCGATTGACGTTAGTGCGAACGTCAAGGATACGAAATGGGTGTAGCAGAGAAAGTCGATAACGAGAGAAAACCATACGTGAAGTCGAATGATGGAAGAGACGAAGTAACAAGATATGGGACGGGTTGTTCGCAGTTTCTTCACCGTCATGTGTCGAACAACCCGTTTGATGCATCACGTGTTCTTTGTAGATGAGCTCTTGAACACTTTGTAGTGATCAGAGGACGTGGACGGGGACATCGGCTGACACCCATGCCATCAGACAAGTATTGTCGAGTACAAACAACGACAATTCTAAAGCTTAGGAAAACATCATCTTCAATTAAGGCAACTTCAAACAAATCGATTTCAGGGGGTTTGATCATATTTGGAAGGTGTGAAATCTACGGGGGTAAAGGATATTTCATGAGAAGTCGAATGCAGGGGATTTTGTGAAGTAGTCGTATATATATATATATATATTGAAAAAAAAATTTATAATAAAACCTGCGAAAATTGGTTTGCAAAAAAAAAATTGTATGTTTTTTTGGCTTTTTTTAATTAGTTTTCGAGTTTTCACAATAACTAGTGGTTTTCATTTGAACATTCCCCTGTATATCTATACTATATATATATACATATCCAAAGGACTTCTTAATGTCCAAAAAAATTTCCTTAAAACACCCCTAAAGCATAATGTACAAGTGCTTTAAGCATCATTAAACTTCAGTTTCCAATTATACCCTTTCACTCAAACAAACCACGCGGACACCACATATCAAACTAGGGTTTGGTATCCGCCTCTCATTTTATCCGCCTCTACTCTCTCTCTCTCTCTCTCTGGCGATTCAGATTTAGGGTTTGCTTCTTCTTCTTCAGATCTGCGATTCAGCAAGGTAGGTTTATCTTTTCTCATATCTCATATCTCATATCTCGAGCCCTAACTTTTTTACTGTTTTTCTGATGGAATCCGAGAATGGAGGTTGAGAGGCTCTACGACGTCGTTTCCGGTGCTCCGGTGGCAGAGATCTTCGGTTTGATGGTTTAGACGGTTGTGGATGCTCAGAAATCTGTTTATTGGCTTATGTTTTTGGTAAATCTGCACTATGTTACTCCTCTTCAGATTTGTGTTTCTTTCTTGTTGTTGTTCTTCTTCTTCAGATCTGCATAGTAAGCAAGGTAGGTTTATCTTTTATTTTTTGTTGAATATTTTCTCACATCTCATATCTGGAGCCCTAACTTTTTTACCTTTTTACTGTTTTTCTGATGGAAACCGAGAATGGAGGTTGAGAGGCTCTACGACGTCGTTTCCGGTGCTCCGGTGGCAGAGATCTTCGGTTTGATGGTTTAGACGGTTGTGGATGCTCAGAAATCTGTTTATTGGCTTCTGTTTTTGGTAAATCTGCACTATGTTATGAATGTTATTGGCTTCTGTTTTTCTGTGCGTTTTATAGTTTTAAGTTGTTGTTATGTGAATTAGAGGAATTATTATTGTTATGGTTATATAGTATAGATGATGTTCTGGTCAGCCTTTTTCAATTGATGAGGTTACTAGAATTGTATTAGAGAAGGTGAGTTATGAAGCCAAGTAGAGGTGGCAGCCTGAAAGAGTTTCTGCAACAACGGATTCGGTTTCGAGGTATATAGAAATATAGAATCCTTTTTTTTTCTTTTATTTGATGCATGCTAGGTGTTTGATAAAATGACTGATATATTATTAGATCATGTTTAAAAATAACACACAGTCTTGTTATAACTCGAAAGGTTCAGAAGTTTTCTTAGCATCAGTGTTGGAATCAATGGAATATTGTTTGAAGTCGTGTGGTTCTGAAGCGAGTGCATTGGAGTTATCAAAGGCTAGATACAGAGGAGATGAAGCACGAGTAAATGTGTATTCTACATAGTCAATTAGTTCTTGCACAGTTGGTTGAAGCATCTTTGATCCCCCAAGGTGGTTTTTGCTGGTGAGCCATGTGATTGGCTAAAGGTACACCAAGTGATTGTTTTTCCTCTCATTTTCGTTTTCTCTTTTTGGAAAAATTATATATTTTTAACCATGATAGGACGGAGAGCCAGAGATTCATGATTCATTCATGGGTCGGCGGATTATAAAACTTAAATCTACCCTCCCCTAAATCAAAGAAAGTAGCGAAGTTTTTAGTTGATAAAGTTTATGAATATTCTGGTTAAGTAACGGGCCATTGCTTGTCGAGCTGACCCGAAACACTTTTTCGCTTATTTTTAATAAACGTCAGTACATTAAAACAGAAATAGGATTAAAAAACGTATTTTGGGAAATAATTTTCAAACAACCCATTTTGGTGATTATTTGTATCAAAAGCACTGTTTTGGGTTAAAAAAAAACTCTACTCCAAGTGGGTGTTATCGTGTTCGTAATCCCAATGTATCCCACTGTAAATACCGGTACCGTACCAGTAGGGTACCGAAAAAACGGGGAAAGTGGGTACCAAATATACCAGGACTAAACCTTACCCATTTTGACCCGTTACCCAACTTGTTTGATGTATTCTAAGTACATTTCTAATCATTTATTTACAGGTACCATGTTGAGAAAACTGTTTGATGACACGTGCATGTGCCCAAATTAATCACACATGACACAACAGCTGTAATGGAGCATAAAAAGTTTGAATTCTGGTGGCAACATTTGCAAATCAATGTACTAGGCATTGGCGATGAATGGCGACCAGAAGAGGCTGAAGCCAGTCAAACAATAATAGCAGTTAAGTATTTGGTTGCAGACATTTGTTGAGCCCGCGAAGAAGATTACATGTTGGGCAATTGTGAACTTTTCTGCACGCTGCAAGTATATTATTACTTGAGCTTTAACGTGAGTTTTCCTTATTCATTAGATGGCTGGGAAAAATCACTTTGGAAACCTACATCTCTCAGATTCACATATGGCTAAGGTATGTAAACTAACACCTTAGTGATGCTTAATCTTAGCAAGTTTTACCTTTTAATATTGAGTAATTATGTTATTTGTTGTTTTTGCAGATCCGGAGTGCCAGATGGTCAGCCAAATGGGGACAGCTGGCGGACTGACAGCACTTGCAAAGATGCCAGCTTGTAATGTTCAGCTTCTCGGCGCCAAAAAGAAAAATTTAGCTGGTTTTTCCACTGCAACGTCCCAATTTCGTGTTGGTTACATTGAGCAAACAGAGGTTTTTCAAACTACACCACCTGCTCTCAAGATGCGTGCGTGTCGTCTTGTGGCGGCAAAGTCAACTCTTGCGGCACGTGTTGACTCGATCAGAGGTTATCCATCTGGCAAACAAGGAAGAGCATATCGTGAAGAAATTCGTAAGAAGATTGAAAAATGGCAAGAACCACCCCTCGCAAAGCAACCTAAACCACTTCCGGTCCCTGATTCTGAACCTAAGAAGAAACGAGGTGGTCGCCGCCTTAGGAAAATGAAGGAAAGGTGTGTAATTTAAAAAAAAAAAATAATGGTTTATTGCACAAACCGACTTACTTTTAGTTTTATCTTGTTTTAATTGTTTTATTTTTGTGTACGTTATAGTCATTATAGATGTTTTGGTCATCATAAAGTGTTTTATTGATGACCCAAACGGAACAAAAGCTTTTACAGCAAGTTCACATGTTGATCAAAATGGGGAAAAAACTGTCTTATAATTACTTGAATGTAGAAAAAGTATGTTAACCCACAAATTAAATACCATGTTAGAGTAGAAAAAAGTTACATATTTTGGGTCGTTAATTATATATTATGATATTTTCACTTTTTTATCAGATATGCTATTCGATATGCAGAAACTGGCCAACAGAATGCAGTTTGGAGTGCCTGAAGAAAGTTCATTGGGTAAGTAACCTCTCGTATTGTGTTTTATATGTGGCGTTTAAAATTAACGTTTGGCTCATGGTTTTCTGTTGCATTTTTCCCAGCCATCTAATGATTGTACTGGACGCACAAACGTCTGATCAAAAAAGAGCTTGAAGGGTTTGGCATTCGGTAAGTTCATTTTTTTTGAAAGGAAATTATATAATTTCAATTAAAATCTTAATTTTTTGAGTAAAGATTTAAAAGGATTTTATGCATTGAAAATATACAAATGAGGGTATTAACCAATAAGATTAGGAGTGAGAAATTATAGAGTGACCATTCAGAGAGCTTGCTTTTTGATTGCAACGAGACTTACTTTTACAATGCAGCCATAAAGCAAACACCATTCAGAGAGCTTGCTTTTTGCATGCAGCCCTAAACCAAGAACTATTCAGAGTTTGACATTGAGCATGCTTGGAAGTCTATAAATTCAACATCAAGCTCAACACTCTACATTCTACAAGCACTCAACTGAGAGGAATTAAACCTTCAAATTGTAAGTTTTATCTCAGTTGAACTAAATATTACATCAATTAAACCTTCAAAACATCAACCTAACAACTATTTTACTTCGATTTCAGAATATCAATACTCTTTTCATCTGGGTCTTGCGTTGTATCTCGGCTCTTCACATCAAGGTCTTACATTTTTTGTCGGCTTTTTACTTCTCGCTCTTGCATTGTCGTAAGTTTTCTCACATTTCTTGGTTTTGTATTGCTTTAGTTTACATGTGTATTGTTCTGTCGGCTTTTTACATCTCGGTGTGTTTTTTGCATCTGTATAAATGCTCTGTGGCTTTGTATTGTTTTAGTTTACATGTGTTTAAAATAAATGTGTATTGTTCAGCCATAGCTTTTTGCAATTGTTGTAAAATAAATGTTCAGTAACCTGTATTGTTTTAGTTCGATTCAAGTTAACTAAATTTTTGATAATCGGATTTGGTTGATGCTATTCTTTTATACCTATTAAAAGCACTGATGATGATATTGGCTTGATAATAGGTAACATTTTTAGAGTTTTTTACCAAAGAGGTGTTGTTGAAAAAAGTATTTACCATAATAGTGTTGTTTCAAAATTATTTCCCAAAATAGTGTTTATCTTACTTTATTAATTTCTCACTCCTAATATCATTGGATAAACTCATTTCATAAAACAATAATGACTTAATCATTTTTTAAATTTAAGAAAACTGTTTTTATACTATAAAAAATGGTTAACCTCACATATGTAATTATATTTTTTTCTTCGACGAATATAAAAATGTTTTTGGCTAATGTAAATATATGTTTTTTTTTCTAGAAATGCAGGGAGATAACTCATATAAAAATCTTTGTGACTGATGTAATTAAGCATGTAAATATATCTATTTTTTTAGAAATACAGATTAATATATTACCATCCAGATATTAATATATTATCAACCATGTTATATTATATTTTTATAATATAAAAACAATGAGTAACAGTAAATAAAAAAATTATATGTGTGTATACATATACAAACTAAATACAAACATAAATGTATTTTAATAACAAAAAAATATATATAATGCAATTTTTGAATAATGTTTGATATGCATATTCTGATTTTAAAGAGTTGATGTAAAATAAAAATTAAAAGAATAATACGAAATTAATCTATAACATGAAATATGATAAAATTATAACAAGATGATTAAGAAAAAAAAGAAAAAATAATAGTGAGTTTGTTAATAAAAATATATAATGGCTCATTATCCGAACCAATTTTCAAATTTCGACTTGAATCGAATTCGACCTATGAATTTCGCACTGACCCATTAATCGAAATCGAATTAAACTATTTCTATATTTTCCTCTCTCTCTATATATAGTTTATAAAGATAATACATGTAATTACTTTATTTATTACTGTTGCTCATTTTTTTTCTTGGTATGTATATAATGAAACTATAATCTGGATAAAAAAAAGCACATTAATCTCTTTACAGTTCAGAGAAAAAAATATCTTTAAATTTATTTTCAAATGTGTAGTCTCAAAGTTCCGAAAGTATAAAGTATTTAAGGTTAAAATTTTAACCTTTTTAATAGAAAACTGATTAAGCAAATAAATTAATTAATTAAGTGAAGTTAACCAATGAAATTAGGAGTGAGAAACTATCAAAATGAGATAAAACACCATTTTTGTAAATATTTTTGTGAGAACACTATTATGGTAAATATTTTTTCCACCAACACTACTTTGGAAAAAAACTCAACATTTTTAATAGGCCTTATGATAATCGGCTTGGGTTAAATAGATCTTTTTTAATAGGTAACATTTTTATAACTGTTTAACTAATTTAGAATACAAATTATAGTGGGACTGTAATTACAGTTTTACTATTAACATATGTATATTGTAGTTATTTTTCTTATATATTAACCAACTAAAATGATTAGTTTGTGATCAATAAAAGATACGATTGCTTGAAATTAAAACATAAAATAAAATATAAAATAATAAACAGTTATAATTAACTTACCGTGGGTATTAAAGAGCAGGAAGGCAATGGTGGACTGTTAGAAAAATAATTTTATAAATAAGTTCAATGTTGTAAAAAAAGCAGGAACTCATTATTTTTTAAAGTAGACAAACATGTTACCTTATACCCACAACGGTCTTGAAATCTTCTTCCCTAAAGTTAAATATATTTACCAAGGACGTTAAAATGGTAATTTTGTGGGTTTGAGATTTTATATTATAGATAAGGAGTATCAAACTGTATACATATATAAGCCCCATCTTCACAGTGAGTTGGCTACTTTTCTTAACACTTTCACCACCTTTGACTTCTTTTTCTCCCCAAAAATAATAACACTTTTCTTTTAACTTCTCACCATTATCCTCCAATTGAGAGACATCGCAATACTATATTCATAAAGTACGTTCCTCCATTCACATATTCCTATTTCGGTCCAGTTTTTTTTTACTAAAATAGTGATTTGATCAAAATATATCTTCCACATTCAATGATCTATATTGTCGGTGATCAAAATATAAATAAAGTTATTGTGCGAAATGCGTGAATTATAAAATGAGTTTAAATTGACATCAAACTTTCAAAAAAACCTTCATTACCCACTACATCCTCTAAATAACTTTGTTTATAAATTGAGTTTCAATTGTATGTTTCAGAAAATTGATCTTTTTTTTATATTTAACCAAACTATTTTTATTTGCTTTTAAATTGATGTTTATATCCAATCAAAATTGTATTTTTCAGTTTACAATTCATTCCAAACACATATCATTTGAGAGGTATGGGTGGTGGTTATCCAATTCCAGTTGAACCACAAGGACCTTCAAACCATGGACGATCATCCCGTCGCCATTTAAACCTTCCTGATTCAAACCCTCTAACTTCAAACCCTGAAGTGGCAAACCCTTTTCGTCCGGTCGTCTTTCGTTTTCCAATTTCAAACCCTCCTCCTGTGGCAAACCCTCCTCCTGTGGCAAACCCTCCTCCGTTGGCAAACCTTCCTCCGGTGACAAACGCTGAACATGATGATCCATTTGGTTTGACGGATGAAGAGTTGAATTGGGCGTATGACTATACCTTTGCTCAACTACAATTTGGTGGACTACGAATTGAGGAGGAGCATCATCGTCCGGAGGCAAACACTCCTATACCGCCTAAATATCCTCCACCTTCAAACCCCCCTCATGTGGAAAACCCCAGGCAAACACGAGAACTACCGAGCTGGGATGAAGGGTATGAAACTGACCCTGGGGCGGAATACGAACCACTCTTGGATGAAGAAATGGTTTGGGAACCTTAGAACAACTTTGATGATGATTGCATCCACCGCAATGATGATGATAAGGATATATTATGTTGTTTATCTAATGTTTTATTATGGTTTAGTTACTTTTATTTCCATGTAGTTTTTTTTCTCTCGAATTACTTTGAATCTTTTATATGTAAGTTTTAATTATGAATGACTTGGAATTTAAATTTGTTGTTTAATTTTAATCATGTTTTAGTTTAAATTTAACTTGGTAGAGTTTTTGTTTTTTTAGTTAATTAACATTGAACACTTAATAGGATATGTCTGATCATTTTTCCGTTGAAGAATTTTCATCATTGAGAAATGATAGAGCATGGTATAATATAAACTTTGTTAAGGTGGAGTTTATTTGGCATGACGTCGATGGAAAGAGATTAGTGGTTATTTTTCTTGATCAACACGTAAGAACATTATTTTAATTTACTTTGTGTTATACGAGTAAGGGTTTTTCCACCACTAAATTTCTTTTGTTTTTAGAGACAAAAAATTGTTGCGGTCGTCCCACAACATTTGATACACATATATAATGACGCGACATTGATGGGTGGTTTTTTTTGCTTGAATCATTTCCAAATTGAGAATCTCAACTATCATGAGTACCCAAGGTTCCAGAAGTACGTCTTAGGTTGCTCCGAAAAAAAAATTGTTATCAACGAATATACAAAGCTTTCTTCACTTATGCTTACGATTCCAAGGGGTGCTTCTTTATATCCATTGGTCCCTTCCATTATAGAATTGAAGCATGACAGGAGACCTCAAAAAATTATTGTTGGTACATATAAAATCTCTGTCTATATTTTTTTATTAAATATATAAAAGTTTATATATGTATGTATAATATAGTGTATACGATTTGGTTGATTTTGTTATAGATGTGGTTGGGAGAATAATAGAAGGCAAACGCGATCGATGTGGTTTTGAACTTTCTCTTCAAGATAATACGTAAGTTATTATTTATTAACATATTACAAACATAATATTTACATCATATGTAAGAAAATATTATTATTAGAAGAACTTTAACCCAAAATCGTAATATACAGTGGTCACACAATACAAATGTTTTTGTCCGCCTTGAAGCCTTCCGATGTTATATGTACCATTCGATCCGTGCAACAAAAGTCTATCATATATGTATCGCGTGTCAAGTTGGTTCATCTACCAGATAGTATGTTATGCTTTACACATGAACATTCTAAAAATTAGTTAGATTTAATGGCTCATGTAATTTAATAAAAGTTATATTTTATTTGTTATTTCAGTTAATATTTTGAAGTCTACGGAGTTGAGTACGATTACGCACGAACCAGATATGGTCGAGACACGAGATTTTTAAATTATGGATCGTTATCCAAGTCTGTGTTTAAGTTAGAAACATTTGGTGTTGTTATGTCTTTAGTTGTTGAATATTAAAGTCCCTTTTGCTGTTTTTTGTGTTTTGTTTTATGATTCCCTCGTACTAAAGTAATGTCCTAATTGCCTTTTTGTTTCACTCCTATTTTAGAAGTATACTTTACTTTGTCTAATGTTATAATATGTTGTTACAAGTATGTTATATTACTTGATTTACAAGTCATGATATTCGGTTTAAGTCATGTATTTCAATGTTATCATTATGTATTTCAATGTTATCATTCGGTCTTTTTTTTTCTCTAAGTCATGTGTTTCAATGTTGTAATGATTTCAGAATTTCATCATCTATGATAACTCTCTTTTATTTAATTTGCAAGGTATTTGTCACTTTATCAATTTACAATGACTAATGGACAACCAAACCTTCGTAATCATGCTTCTAGCTCGAGTGCATCTACTAAAGCTGAAAAACGAAAAGAGTATAACAAAAGATACTATGCTGCACGTAAAGAAAATAACAAAGTATCGAAATTTGGGAGTGGTGATGTCTCCCAAAGTGCTTCATCAATATCTTTAATGAATAATAGGTCAACAGAAAGGACTCCGTTAAGAAGTTTACAAACTAATATTACTCAAGTTACACAAATGACAAATGAGAACGCCTCAAGTGTTTCTATTGCAAAACGGAAGGAGTACAATAAAGGATGTTCTAATACACGAAACGATAATGGAATGCGTATTTCAAATGATAGTCAAGTTACACAAACCCTTACCGATGATGCTACGCCGACAACCACATTCCCCTCTGTGATTGACGAAGTCATGCCTAGGACATCACGAGGTTTCTTTTTATTTAACAATGATTTGTTTATCGGACTTTACACATCTTTTACAACCTTAGTTACTTAATACAACATTTTTTTAGGTGTTCGAATTCAACCGCGTACACTATTACCCCAATTTTGTGAAGTAACTGATCAACCTTCCTTCCAAGATGAGCACATAGAAGATGATCCATATAATTTTGTTTACGATCGTGTACCTAGAGAGCATCGTGTTTTAAAAGAACGGGGTGCATGTCCTGCTTGTGGAGCAAAACTATTTCAATTTGAATTTGATACCTTTTGTTGTATGAGTGGGAAAACTGTGTTAGCGAACTCAGAAATTCCAGAGGAATTGTACCGACTTTTCACGTCGCAAGATGAAATTGGAAATATGTTTAGGCAAAACATTCGTGCTTATAACACCAATTTTTCTTTTGCCTCAATGGGTGTGACGTTGGATGATACATTGAACAATATGAGAGACGGTGTATATACTTTTCGTGCACATAAAGGAATATATCACAAAATCGACCAATTAGTTCCGAGGGATGGAACCCCTAGGTACTTGCAGTTGTATTTTTATGATCCTGATACTGAGTTAGATCACAGACTCCAATGGCCAAATCTTGATCGACGTATTACTCAGATTTTGACACGCGTTCTTTCTACAAACCCATATGTCGATACATTTCGAAGACTTGCGGAACTAGGACCTCTGGACAACTATAGAGTCACTTTGAATACTTCGGTTGAACTTGACCAAAGGGTCTACAACCGACCAACGACATCGGAGGTATATAAAATATTATATTAATTACAATTATTTAACAGTATTGCTTATTTTATTTACTTATAGTTCGCGATTATATAGGTTGCTGGTATTTGGGTTGAAGGTAATGACAATATCACTTCGTATAAACGAAGTATTGTTGTGTACGGTAGGTCTGAATATAGCCAAACTATTCAGCCGTACTTTAGTTGTTACGATCCTTTGTCGTATCCTCTATTTTTTCCTAATGGTGAGTCGGGTTGGCATGCTAATATACCACGTCATGGAGTATCAATCGATGAGGTTCGTAACAATGACAACGGCGAAGGAGAAATGGAAGGTACCAACAATTTATTATCCTTTTTAAGTCAAGATCATAACAATACCGTAATGCGTTTTATTTTTATTAACTATTTGTTTTTAAAACATCTTCATCGTTCAGAGGCTAACACACGCAGTGGTCGAACAACCGTGGCTATGCGAGAGTACTACTGTTACAAGTTCCAGATTCGATCTACTGAAAACGTGCTTCTGTTAGGTAGTAGACTGCTACAACAGTTTGTGGTAGATGTTTACATAAAACTTGAGACGTCACGCTTACAGTTTTGTGAGAGAAACCAGGCTAAGATACGGGCCGACTTGTACCAAGGTATTGTGGATTGCGTCAATGCTGGTGAGGTTCATGCAAGCGGAGTCGGAAAAAGGGTTGTGTTGCCTGCATCTTTCATCGGAGGGCCTCGCGACATGCGACGTCGGTTTCTAGATGCGATGAGTATAGTTCAAGATGACGGCAGGCCTGATATATTCCTTACAATGACGTGTAATCCTAAGTGGCCTGAGATATGTGATAATTTACATGTTGGTCAAACTGCACAAGATCGTCCAGACCTTGTTTCAAGAGTGTTTCGGGCTAAATTAGAAGATCTTAAGGAACAACTCTTCAAGAAACATATCCTCGGGGAAGTTAAGGCATACGTTTATGTCATCGAGTTTCAAAAGCGTGGTTTGCCGCATGCACATTTTCTCCTTATCATGTACCCGCAACACAAGATCAATAACGCGGACCATTATGATAAGGTTGTGTGTGCTGAAATTCCTAACAAACGAAGACATCCCAAATTGCATGAGATGGTTGTCAAGCACATGATTCACGGTCCTTGTGGCAATTTACGATTAAGCAGTCCTTGTATGCAGGGTGATCCCAAAATTTGTCGTTTTCACTATCCTAGACAATTTAATGAAGAGACAACACAAGGAGAAGATGCGTATCCGTTGTATCGAAGGAGAGACACCGGGATAGAAGTGGACGTACGAGGAAAAACACTTGATAATAGATGGGTGGTCCCATATAACCCAAGGCTTTTGATGATGTTTAACTGCCACATCAATGTTGAAGTTTGCTCAAGTATAAAATCTGTGAAGTATCTTTTTAAGTATGTTTATAAAGGACATGACAAACAGGTTATTCAAGTTGATCAAAGTGAGCAAGAGGTTGTTAATGAGATAAAGAGATTTCAAGATGCACGCTACATATCACCCCCAGAGGCTATGTGGCGCATTTTTTCCTTCTCTCTTTCTCAAATCTTTCCTTCTGTTCTAGCCTTACAACTTCATCTCCCAAATAATCAGATGGTTAGATTTAGAGATGATGACATAATGTCTAATATTGTTGATCGGGAAAGGGATAAGAGAACCAAGCTAACAGCATTTTTTGAGAGAAACAGAAACGATGAAACAGCAAGGGTATATTTGTATAAAGATTTTCCAAAACACTTTACGTGGAATGGAAGCACACGCCGTTGGAATCCTCGTGGCGGTAAAAAACAAAGAGGTCGTATCGTTTCCGCTAATCCAGCCGAAGGAGAAAGGTACTACTTACGCCTACTTTTGTCAAATGTCAGAGGGCCTACTTCTTTTGAACATCTTTGCACAGTTAATGGTCAACGGTGTGAGACATTTCGAAAAGCAGCTCTTGAGTTAGGCTTAATAGAAGACGATGAATATCTGTCACAATGTCTCGAAGAAGCCTCTATGTTTCAGTTTCCCAATGCTCTTAGAAGGTTATTTGCGACCATAATGATTTTTTGCCAACCTGGAGATATTCGAAAGTTATGGAATGACCACTTTGATTCACTGTCTGAAGATCATCGGTTACACTGTCAAAGTATAGAACGAGTTCGAAACATGGTTCTTACCGAAATTAGTGTCTTTCTACAATCCATGGGTAAAAATATCAATAAATTCGACCTTCCTGAGATAACAGACGACGTTAACTTACATGATGTAGGTTATCGTGAGTTACAAGAGGAGTATGGGATTGTTTTGGAACCTGAACACTTGAGTGCCAAAGATTCACTTAATCGGGACCAAAAAAACGTGTTTGATGAGATCATGATGCATGTTGATAATGATCTTCCAGGCGTCTTCTTTATTGATGGTCCAGGTGGAACTGGAAAAACATTTTTGTACAATGCCTTGCTTGCTGAAGTTCGGTCACGTGGTCTTATTGCTCTTGCAACAGCTTCATCAGGTGCTACGGCTAATAATATGCCAGGAGGTAGAACGGCTCACTCGAGATTCAAGATTCCTATTAATCTTGAAAATAATTCAATGTGCAATATCAAAAAACAGAGTGGGGCCGCTAAACTGATTCGGTCTGCCAAAATAATCATATGGGATGAAGCGTCGATGGCTAAACGACAGGCGATAGAGGCAGTCGATCGTACATTCCAAGACATTATAGGTGTTAGTCTCCCATTTGGTGGGAAAATAATGGTTATGGGAGGTGACTTCAGACAGGTGTTGCCGGTTATTAAACGTGGCACTCGAGCACAGATTGTAGACTCCAGCCTACGAATGTCACCTCTTTGGTCTTTGACTAAGAAGATGCGGTTGACCATAAATATGAGAGCGCTGAAAGATCCATGGTTTTCTGAATTTCTTTTAAGAGTCGGCGATGGAACTGAAGAACCAATCGAAGGAAACTATATCCGCATACCCGATGACATGACAATTCAGTGCAACAATAGAGAAAACTCTATAAAAGAATTGATCAGTGCCATCTTTCCATCAATTGAAGATATTGTATATTCTTCAGATTATGTAATCTCTAGAGCAATATTGTCCACTAAAAATGAGAGTGTTGACGAGATTAATAATCAAATGATTGAAATTTTTCAAGGGGAGGAAAAAGTTTATTACAGTTTTGACGAAGTTGAAGACGATCAGCACAACTCCTATCCGGTCGAGTTCTTAAACTCGCTAAATGTTAGTGGTTTGCCGCCTCATAAGCTTCGTTTAAAAATTGGATGCCCAATAATATTGTTACGGAATATCGATCCATCACATGGCCTGTGTAATGGCACGCGGTTGATATGTAAAGGTTTCATGCGAAATGTTATTGATGCGGAAATTGCAGTCGGTCAACATGCCGGAAAACGAGTTTTTTTGCCAAGAATCCCTCTAACCCTTTCTGAAGATGACATGTTCCCATTCAAGCTGAAAAGAAAACAATTTCCAATTCGACTTAGCTTTTCCATGACGATTAATAAAGCCCAAGGTCAAACAATTCCGCATGTTGGTATTTATCTACCGGATTCTGTATTTTCACACGGACAACTTTATGTGGCGTTATCAAGAGGGATTTCAAGACAAAATACGAAGGTGTTGGTACATCCCGCTAAAGATTTCAAACAACGTGGAGTTTACACATCAAATGTTGTCTACCAGGAAGTGTTGCGTGATTAATTAACCGCATCCGTATCAAAACGAAGGTAAGTTAGTAGATTTTGTGCCTTAATTGCTTCCAGAAAATTACTTTTTAATTACTTTTTTTAAAACACCTGTAAGCTTCTAACATTGTTTTTTTTATGTGTCGAAATCTGGTACAGTAGAGGAGAAGATACAAGAAAGTCTTGAGCGAACGGATGTATTGGTAAAACAGGAAGAGATACAAGAGACTCCCCGTATTTTGTTTTTAGCGTTTTTTTCCAGCTACTTGCCTGTTTTGTACTCTTCTTGTTTTTAATTACATCTACTTCCTTGTTTTGTACTCTTCTTGTAGATAGATAACGCTGAAGCTACATCTAAAAACCTTTACCCGAGTATATCACCAAAGAATCGATAAACTAACAGAAAAACCAGTGCGAACATATCACAAATAAGAAACTAACTTAAGTACTATACAATATATCACGAGACGACGGATAAACTAGCGGTAAACGAGTACCCTATTGTAAATCGCCACTCCCGCCGCATCGCGCGGGTAAACGGCTAGTATATATATATATATATATATAGGGGAAGAAATCTTGAACCCGTTTAACAATAAATTCTTCAAAACCGTTTAACAATAATTTATATTATATTATTTAATTGAACTTCAAAACCGTTTAACAATAAATTATTTAATTTAACTTCAAAAATTTTAAAGCGTTCAGACTTTCTAAAGCGTCCGCCAGAACTTTTTAAAGCGTCGGTCAAAGCTAAAGCGTCCGTCAGAACTTTTTGGCAAAAGCGTCCGCCAGAACTTTTTAAAGCGTCGGCCGTAGCTAAAGCGTCAGCCGGACCATTCCGGTGCGTCAGCCAAATAACTCAACAGACGCAATAATGAAGATCAGAAACTACGGACGCAAGCCGTGGAATCATTGCGTCTACCGACGCTTGAACATGTCGGACACGTGTAAGCTTGTAGGAAATGGACGCATCTATATGATAGAAGGACGCTTCCGAGGCTGTGTGGGCCTTCCAAAGACGCAGGAAGGTGACAAATTTGCAAAGCCACTTGGTCAACCAACATTTTGGTAATTTTTCCTATTTTTTAATACAAAGCATGAGAAGCATTTTCAACGGTTGACCTTATTATATATTGTATAAGGATCATAAACATGGTTGAAAAGGTCAAAGGGAATACTAGCCTAGAAAAATTACTAGACAAGTTAACAGAATACATACGCATACGGCATATTTCAGTCCTTGGTTAAAAACTGATTGATGCTTACCAGCTGTTGTTTCCTAGGACACTTGTCTAGGTCTCCTTAACCTTCATTTGCTGCTGCAAATAGCAGCTCATATGGTCTTCAATCTTCATTTCTCACACCTTCAAACACTTACTCTCAAGTCAACTGACTTCTAAATCAGCGATTTCGGCCTACTCTTTGAGTCTTCAAAGGCCACTACAAGTTCATTAAGTCCCTTTTCTTATACTCTTTCATTTGAAACTAGTCTCCTAGTTTAATTCATTCCAAGTCTTGCGAATTTTGCACAATTTTGACTCTTTCGTTTGACTTTCGTTGCTGATCACTCGGGTTAGCCATTTTCAAATAAACTGACCTGGATCAGCAGAGCCGACCCCGAAAACTCTTGAAAAAATTTAGGCCTCGGGCGATGAAAAAAATTGGGCCCAAAATTATGGTTAAGGGTGAATGAATTACAAAAATAAAAACTTAGTGATTGAGCAAAGAATCGAACTTGATACCTTTACATTATTTTGAGATGGTTTTTGCCATTACACCACCAATACTTTTTTTTGCATAATGAACGGATAAATATACTAAATATATAATTTAATAAATATATACAAGCTTATAAAGACTTTTTGGGCCCTTTGAAATTTGGGCCTCGGGGCATCGGCACGGGTTTGCCGGGGCCCAGAGCCGGCCCTGCCTGGATGATCCTCACAATTTGAGGAATAAAACCCCTCGATTAAGTCTCGCAATTATCAGGTCTATGGTGTTCAATTTGACAAGTCAAACCATATACTTTATGAGATTCAAACTAAAAATATGTGTTACTCGGATAGTCCTTAGAGTTGATGTCCGTTAGTTTTCTCCGTTAATTCCATGTAAAATGACCAACATGCCCTTAGTATTAAATTAAAACACTAAAATAAATATATTAAAATTAAGAGGAAAGTATGTACATTTAGCAGCCCCATTTCTTATAATTAAATGTAGATATATTTAATTACAGATTTAAAACTTTCATAATATAAAAAATCAGTTATTTGACAGTCAAAAGTCAAGCGCGATGGAAGTTTATATTTTGGAAACTTAGACCATACAGAGTAGGGCGTGATTTTTGGCATGGAAGCCTCAACCACGCCGGCACACCGGCCCGAGGGTAGCATGGACAATGGCATGGTGGTGAGAGCAGGGATTCTTCACTGGCGTGGAGGGCTATTGGGTGGTGACGTAGTGGCTCTTGATTGGTGGGTATTGTTTAGGTTGTTTTGATTGGTTTTTGTTTAAATTTTTTTATAAAAACGTCACTTTCACGTCCCTCTCATCCGTGCTTTTTTTTATATTACACCCCCTTACTGATGTGGTTGTGACATGGCGCTTAATGCTCCTTCTTCATTCATATCCTCCCACTCCATGTAGTCTTTTAAAGCAACAAAACAATTAACAAGAGGCATCTATAATTAGACTTCAATAGTAAATGCATTGGAAGATGGTTCTATTTTATAAAGATTTGGTTAGAGTGGCCATGCCCTTATCAATGTAAAGTAAGTTTATTTAGAAAAACAAAAATTGAGTTTGTTTCACATGCCAAAACTTTGAGGAGCTTAAAGATACCTGAAAATAGAGTTCAGGTCACCCTCTAAGTTTGATGTAGATGTCGAAAACCAAAGTGATAATTCTTTGGGTTTAGACATGCCGCGACTTTGTTTTTTTGTCAAATGATAAAATTTTTGTGTAATTAAACATTATACATAAATAAATATTTTTATTTTGTGATAAATACATCTTTTCCACTCCATCGTGCATAAAAACAAATTTGTCTACTAGTTGTTCACGTAAGTCACGTAAATTTGTCTACTAGTCATTGAACAAGTCCAAAAAAATTAAATCATAAAAAAACCCAATTCGATTTTAATAGAAACTCGTGTTTCTTGCATCTTATCTTAGAAGATAATATACTAAAGTTTTTAAATTAAATTAATCAATAGCTATATATCTGTACTTTTGTATAACAAATGAAATTGTTCATACAATGAGTCACTGAACAAGTCCAAAAAAATTGATACATGAATTTACCAAATCGATTTTAGGGGCTGTTTGGCTGAGCTTTTCAAAATGACTTATTTGCTTTCTGAAAAGCAAATAAGCGAATAAGTCATTTTGAAAAGCTCCATTTTAAAGCTTTTCAAAACAGCTTATTGACTTATTTGCTTTTCAGAAAAGCAAATAAGTTGTTTTGAAAAGCTTAGCCAAACAAGCCCTAATAGAAACTCGTGTTTCTTGCATCTTATCTTAGAAGATAATATACTAAAATTTTTAAAGTAAATTAATCTATATCTATATATCTTTACTGGGTGGAGATAGAGATAGGCATAATCGGGTATTTTTAAAACCCGGAACCGGTTCCTACCCGTTCCCGGTCCCCCTCAAAGTTGACAGTACCTGGTTCCTCTCAAACCCGGTTCCGGTTGATACCCGGGTATTTGCCCAAAAAACCATAACCTGTTGTACCCGGTTACGGGTAGTATGGAACCGGGTCGGGTCGGAACCGGTTCTGTCCTATATGTGAAGAAAAAGCCGACATAATGCATGGAACCGGATGCTCTGTGCATGTCCAGTCAAATCAATATTAAAAGCAACATGTTGGAATTCGGAACTAGTGGAACCGGTTGTCGTATTATAACCGGTTGTTTTATTTAACTCAATGTTTCAAATTCATATTTTCATACTTTCAAACTCTACCAAATTCATAGTTTCAACTTTCATTTTCATACTTGCTGCTAAGGGATTAGAGATATGGCATGCAACGATGAAGTAGTTATGGTGTTGGAAACAAAAAGGAACCCGGCAATATGGAAAAACTTTGATTTAGGTATATGGCTCCGGGACCGGCTCGTCTAAAGTTTAGGTGTTTTATGTAACCGGTTTGTTTGGTTTAAGATTATGTATGATGTTTATGTTTTATGTTTTTTATAAACTTTATGGAAAAACTTTCAATTATCATTATGTTTGATGTTAAATCTATAAAAAAAACATTGTTATAAAAAAGTCATTGTGAAAAACAGTTGAACCAATTACATTAAAAAAAATAACAGAACCGAATTACAAATTAACAGGAACCGAATTACAAATTAACAGAACCGGTTTATTTTTTCGACCGTTTAGTAGTGGCGGGTGCGACACTTTCACTTGCGGGACGCCGTGTCGGGAAAAGGGTCGACTTGGTAATCATCACTTAAAGTTGTATGAAATGTTTTTAAAGTGCCCATTTGTTTTAAAGCCATTTCAAACATATGACAAGTTGAATTCCAACGAGTTGGTATATCCCAATTAGGTCCAATCATTTTTTGGTTAACATCTTTACAAAGGTTTTTATAATCTTGATATCTTTCTTTTCCACTTTTGAAAACATCTTGTAGCATAACTCTAAAAGCTTTAATAAAATCCGAAACAAATTTATCTTTTAACCCGGTTTGCACAACTAAATTGATAATATGTGCAACACAACGAGTGTGATAAAATGCACCATCAACAATCGGTTTATACTTCAACTTTAATTTTTCGATCGCCAATGTGTTGTTTGAAGCATTGTCAAATGATATTGAAAAAATTTATCTTCTAAAGAATATTTTATTATTGTGGTGTTTATAATTTTATAAATATTTTCTCCCGTATGAGGAGAAGGAAACTCGTCAAAAGCAATCGTACGCTTCATCATTTGCCATGTATCGGGATCTACCCAATGGGCGGTGACACAAATGTACGATTCGGGTAAACCATGTGGAGCCGACCACACATCACTAGTTAAGTTAACACTAGTTTTTAAAATTTTAAAACAAACAATTAAATCTTTTCTAGCATTTTCCCATAACTTCAAACAATGGCGTTTTAAAGTACGACGACTTACGTGTTTGTAGCGTGGTTGAAGCGTCTCTCTAATAAGATTGGTAAGATCGGGGTCGTCGAAGTGTCCAAACGGCAACGCTTTTTTAATCACCAACTTGGCCATCCTATCGCGAGTTACGTTATGTTCATAACGGAATATCGTACCGTCTTTTGAGAGTTGCACTTGACCGGGTGTCGCCTCCTTTAATGCCTTACAATACTTCTTAACATGCTTGGTTAACGTTGAGTTAGAGTCCTTGATTAACAAGGAGCCACAATGTTTGCATTGGGCCTTTTGCGAACCATCACTCAACTCGACCAAGTCCCAATTACACCACACCTCAATATTGCGATTGTGGGATAATGTTCCAACGACAAATGGAGCGGATTAATCACCATTGTGTGACGGATTTGGAGTTTGTAACTTTGGAATTTTTGGTAGCCATTATAGAATAAGATAGAAGATTAGGGAGAATTGATGTGTGATAATCTTAAAAAAGTTGCAAACTTTTTATAGGCAGAACCGGGTACTGGCTACTGGCTGAATTGTGATTATGACCGTTAGAATCGGTTCCAACGGTCAGATTTGTATTAAATGTTGATTATTACCGTTAGAATCGATTCCAACGGTAAGGACTAGAGATGGGCTTTGCTTGATGGGTCTGGCTGAATTAAGTAATAGTCTGTTATGTGGGCTTTACTTGATGGGTCTTGTAAACTTGAAACAATCAAGCCCAGCTTTATTAAACTTCAAAAATTAAAGTGGCACCGGGTACGCATGCAAACCGGGTACGAATAGGAACCGGGTATGGGTAGGAACCGGGTACGCATGGACACCGGGTACGGGTAGGAACTGGGTGCGGGTTGGAACCGGGTATGGAACTTATTTTTTTTTAAATATGGAACCGGGTAGGAACCGTCAGGTTTTTTAAACCCGGAACCGGGTATGCTTTATACCAGGTTGGGACTGGAACCGGTTACGGGTAGGTTCTAACGGGTCGGGTTTGGAACCGGTTATTATGCCCATCTCTAGGTGGAGATACAATAGGAAGTTTATTTGGCTAAGAAGGCTAGGAAGTGTTCTTGACCATCCATTTAGTTAATCAAGGGCTAAGATTAAATGATGGAAATTGAAGGGAAGAAAAGAGGCGTGTGAGTTTGTTTAGGGGCATTCTAGTCAATCCAAGACAATAGTTTCTCTCTCCTCCAATTCCCCCCCATTTTTTAAACGTTAATAACTCTTTCATACGACATTATTTTTTTTTTTAAATTGCACCAAAAAACGAGCATTTTTTATCTTTAAAACGAGTATACTATTGCTATATTTTCAAAAAAAAAAAACCCAGTTGCGTAAAACGCAATAGAAAAACCCCCAGTTACGTAAAACGCAAAGAAAAAAAAACCTAAAAAATGACATTTTTCTAAAACGCAATGCACCAAAAACACAAAGAAATGTCTTATTTGTAAAACGCAATTGCCAGAAAACACAAAGAAATGTCTTATTTATAAAACGCAATAGCCTAAAAACTCAAAAGAAAATGTACTTTCTAAAACGCAATGGACTAAAAACACATAAAAATGTGTTTTACCTAAAACGCAATGCACCAAAAACACAAACAAATGTCTTATTTCTAAAACGCAATGGCCAGAAAACACTTAAAATGTCTGTTTTCTAAAACGCAATGGACTGAAAACACATAAAAAAGTGTTTTACCTAAAACGCAATGCACAAAAAACACAAATAAATGTCTTATTTGTAAAACGCAATGGCTAGAAAACACTTAAAAATGACTCATTCTAAAACACAATTGCCTAAAAACAAAAGAAAGTGTTCTCTGTAAAATGCAATTGACTGAAAAGACCTAAACAAAGTGTTTTACCTAAAACGCAATGCACCAAAAACACTTCAAGAATGTGTTTCTCTAAAACGCAATGGCCAGAAAACACATAAAAATGTTTTAGTTCTAAAACGCAATTGCCTAAAAACACCAAAGAAAGTGTTCTCTGTAAAACGCATTGAACCATGACAATAGTTTTGTCTGTGCTGTGAATTGTCTGTGCTGTGAATTGTCTGAACCAATGCAGTTTACAAATGCAGTTTCCAGAGGCAATTTACAGAAAATTAATTTTTTCAGAGCTCAACCCCAGCCAGGGGCTCTGCCCCTTGGACCCCACCAGGGGCGCTGCCCCCGAACCCCCGCCAAGATCGTAAAACGCAATGACTAAATCAAAAACCCAGATCGTAAAAATGAAATTAAAGAATTTCTTACATGGATCGAAGTGATTTCTTCAACAATTGACGAATTTTGAATGATTGAAACACTTATCAGCGCTCGAATCGAACGGATCGAGTGATTATCTTCAAAATCACCGGAAAAAACGAGATTTTGTATGAAATTAAACTGGGTTTTCTTCAAAAAAAAAAAGCTGAAGAACACGTTGATCGGGTGTTTGAATCATTGATTGGTGACGAAAATCGCACTATAATGTAGTGATTATTGAGATAGAAAGTGAAGAAATGGTTGAAGATTGTGGGTTTTGAAGTTACTGGGTTTTGAAAATAAAGAAGAAAATGATAAGACTGACTAAAATATCCTTCCTCTTTATTTTAAATTTTGCCACATGTTATAATCCTATTGCTTTCTATCTTTCCTAGCCAAAATAAACTTCATATTTGATCATTTCCCTATCTTTACTTTGTATAACAAATGAATTTCTTTTAGAACATATCTCATTCTCTGGTGTCTCGTCATTAATAATTATTTTTCCGTTTATTTCGTTTATTTAGAAATTAGTTATAAATTTAATTATGAATTGTTATTATGGGTGGAGATACAATAGGAAGTTTATTTGGCTAAGAAGGCTAGGAAGTGATCTTGACCATCCATTTAATTAATCAAGGGCTAAGATTAAATAATGGAAATTGAAGGGGAAAAAAGAGGCGCGTGAGTTTGTTTAGGGGCATTCTAGTCAATTCAAGGCAATTGTTTCTCTCTCCTCCAATTCCCCCCATTTTTTAAACGTTAATAACTCTTTCATACAACATTATTTTTTTATAAAAATTGCACCAAAAAAAACGAGCGTTTTTTTTATCTTTAAAACAAGTATACTATTGCTATATTTTCGAAAAAAAAAAATTTAACCCAGTTGCGTAAAACGCAATGGACAAAACTCAGTTGCGTAAAACGCAATGGAAAAAAAACCTAAAAATGACATTTTTCTAAAACGCAATGCACCAAAAACACAAAGAAATGTCTTATTTGTAAAACGCAATGGCCAGAAAACACTTCAAAGTGTGTTTTTTCTAAAACGCAATGGACCAAAAAACACTTAAAAATGTCTTTTTTTCTAAAACGCAATAGCTTAAAAACACAAAAGAAAATGTTTTTTCTAAAACGCAATGGGCTAAAAACACTTCAAAATGTGTTTTTCTAAAACACAATTGACCAAAAAACACATAAAAATGTGTTTTTCCTAGAACGCAATAGACAAAAAACACAAAAAGAATGTTTTTTCTAAAACGCAATGGATTAAAAACACCAAGAGGTGTTTTTTTCTAAAACGCAATGGACTAAAAACAAAAAAAAAATATGTTTTTTTTTATAAAACGCAATGGGTTAAAACCATAAAAATATACTTTTTAATTGTTTGGTAAAACGCAATTGAAAAACTCTTGAAAATTGCAAAATGAATACCATTTAGATTCTCGTGTAACGGAATTTCTTTTGCATCTACGTATCAAACAAACATGAAAATTGATTTTGTCTTGTAGTGACAATATTAAACTCAATGAATGTATCTGGACGATATTGACATTTTGTAATTAATTTAATAAAGCTTTTTGCTTGTGTTGCGTTTTACAACTGTAGGAGTTTCACAAAAAGAAAGCAGCAAAAGAAAGTTGCAGTTCATAATTCTGCCCCATTCTGCTAATGGTCGATCTCAACGTACCTCTTGAACGGTTTTTTCAGGTGGATGGTTGCAGAGCGCCGGGAGAATTGAGGTTGTGGGCCTGTGGCGGTTGAGATGGTGAAAATTAAGGTTTTGGAGGTGATGATGGTCGGAGGTGGGTTGCCGGTTGGTTGCCGGAGATGGCGGAGTTGAGGTGGTGAACGGTTGGGAGTGTACGGCGGAGTGTTGGTAGTGAACAGAGGTGGTGGTGATGGGTCTGGGAGATGGGAGTTGTTAGATTGTGAAGATAGGGTTGGGTTGGGTGAAGAATATTAATGTTGGACCAAAATGCCCTTCTTTTTTTTTTTTTTTTTTTCTAATTTGCCACGTGTAGGATTAGGATGACTTACTAGCCTTCCTAGGAAGATCAAACTTCCTATTTGATCTTTTCCCTTGTTATTATTTCAGTAACTAAATGAATTTAAATCAATTGTGATTTTTTATCAATTAAATTGTTCAATATTTTTTATGAATTCTAGAAACTGAATATAACCATTTAGGATTCAGTTAAAAAACATTCAATCATATATTTATATATTCAAAGATATACTTTTTGTTATGATTTGTTGAATCTCATGATATTTTTGTCATATCATTATAGCCAGAAGTATTCAAGTAATTATTTTCTTTTATTCTCATTTTGATTTGTATCGGGACTTATTTTAATTTTTTGCATATATTTATATATGTTTCGTAGATGTCACAACTTCAACCTTTTTTCTTATGGACGGGTTGATTTAGGTTATGTAGTATCTAGCAAGTCGCCTTAAGTTTAAATTTAATTAAAAAATATATTTAGATTGTTATATCATAATCAGAATAATATAAAGTTTTGATCATATATAATACTAAGCTACAACTAATAACTTAGTAACTGGTTATACACAGGTTTCTCAACTATCTATTATTTTATTTGTTAATATATACTTTATGATTATTTCATTTATTTAATATATTTTTCACAACTATTTTTTGGGGGCTATTCATAACTTTAATATTTCATTAGTTCATCATGTGTAATACACGAGTTTGTAACCTAGCATATAATATATAAATTTAGAAAAATATAAAATGTCCGTGGTTTATCAAATCTATTAATCATTTTTAATAAAAAATTGTTGTATAATTCTTAGATAATAATATATCAAACGTTTATAATTAATTTTAACTAGAATTAGTACCCACCGCGAGTTTCTTACATTACTATCATATTAGATGAAAGCCAAATGTTTATTACATGAATTCATTTTAGTAACAAAGCTTTGGCTTTCGTGGCAAGTACTAATTCTAGTTATATATAAATGAACGCATATTCAATTAAAACGTTCTGTAGACTTTTTTTAATATTGAATATATGTAAACACCTTCGGAGATATTTAGACCGTCCAACCTATTTGAAAGGATTCACATTGAAGAGGACATCAAATCGACCCAAAAGAGTAGTTACTCAATTTCCTAATTCAGCTAAAGCTGTTGTGGTAGAGCAAAGTCAATCGTCAAAAGATAACAAAGGCGGCGAGACAAGGACCATAACAAGGGCGAAACGAAAGTAGTGACCCTGGATGGTGAAACAGAAGTTGCGAGTCGGACCAGCTGGGCAGGTAAAGCCAAGACCCAGTTGAGTAACCAGATTGGTGGGTATTGTTTGGATTGTTTAAACCGCGATGTAAAAGTGAGTGAAAAAACATTAAATGTAAAAGTGAAATTTTGACTAGTTTTTGTGTACATAAATAAAGGAACACTTGCAGTATCCACAAATCTGTAATGTCGTCTTTCACTGAGAACAAAACAAACTGCTGAATCAAATTTTGTTATTGACCTTCATCCATTTCATCAGTTTGATTACAAGTCTGAGATCTTGAATCACCAGCATCTTGCATTGGATCATCAGTATCTGATGTTTTTGCAACAGAATCTTCAAGAGCCTCAAGAAAAGATAGGACCGTGAACTTGTCTGTAAACATAAACCATTCATATTTTATAACACAGTTAGCAATAAAACCAAAAAAAATACCTCAACACCTAAAAAGGTAAAAATAGATGCAAAAAACCACTAAAAGAGAAATCGGTGAAGTTTATTATTCATTGCATAAAACATCTAAACCGTTTGTTATACAAGATATTACGGAAACCATATCCTTGTAGCTACATTTGACACGCCAAACGTTTATATAAAAGGGAAAATCACGAAATGGACATTTGACCGGTCAAATTACGAATATGAACATTGTTTGCGTCTGGGGGAGATGCAAACACGGAAATGAACGCAAGTTTTGCGTCTGGGGTAGACTCGTAAATCCTAATAGATAAGAAGTTGACACGTGGCATCATCATCCTTAAGACCTTATTTTTACTTTTCCACCGCGATTTTTAAACGAGCATAACTTTTTCACACATTCATTAAAGAGAATTTTATTATCTTTAATTTGGTGTATATTTTATATAAAAAAAAGAATATTATCGTACGTTCCAGACTCAAAACTTGCATACATTTCCGTATTTGCGTCTCCCCCAGACGCAAACAATGTTTATTTTCGTGATTTTCCCTATATAAAAATAAACTTTCAGGTCAACAATATGTTTTAACCTGTTACCCAACCCCCTCGGTTTGCCGACTATAGAAAAAAAATTGGTGTGTTTTTTTTATAATTATGAACAAGTGAATGTAAATTGTAGTGCTTACATTTACTTGGGTCAACTCCAAATTGAGTCAGATCTATTTGACCAGTCTTCAGGACCTGCACAGATCACAGTTCACAAACAACTTAAAATACCAATTGTAAAAAAATTGCAGAAAAAAGCAGCAAGGAGATGACGTGTGGATCCTCACATAGGTAAAAGAATCAACTTGTTGACGAAAAGGAGGACTTTGCAGCAACTCCATTAATTCCTCTGGAGTCCATTCACCCTGCAGTAACATGACAAGTTTTATTACAGGTTAGAATGGACGGGTCGGGTTGACCCACAAACACTTCTTTTCATTTTCTATAAATAGTTGATGCATTAATTATGGTTGAAAAAGGAATATTTTATTTGAGCCGAGTTCCAACCCATTTGACTCATTCCTCTTCTTGCTAAAAGAAAATTTTACTTGACCCATTTGAGATGTAACACGACCCAGTTATATGTAAACGGGTCAAGATTGTGTTACCTCAGGTAAATGAGATGCTACATTCTCGAGTGACAATGTCTCCATCAATGGCAATAGAAGTTCAGGCTTCAGGATATCACCCAATCCTAAACCTATAAACAAAAGTTCACAATAACTAAATCAGAATTAAGGCAGATCATTGAGAAGGTAAACATTAATCAATTGTAACAAATTATAGGAGTTTAAATTTAATTTCCACATGCAAAAGTAATTATATAATAATTACGTAAGAACTATAATCAACACTACCTCCATCGGGATCTGCTGCCTCCCCTGAACATCATTCAAGTAAAGATATCAGTTCAGAATGATAAGCAAAAAAAAAAAAGAGTTACATTAACAACTTTATGACATACCTGAGGGTCCAATATTGCTTAGAATTCTTTGAAGATCTGCCAATTTAACTGGTCCGGAAGAGGACACGTCACTGATTACTTCTGCTCCCGTACTTGATCCAACCAAATTCCCAGCCCTGTAAGCAAATCATGTAGAGATTTTAGTGTTTAGGGCCTCAGTTTAAATCCTTTGATTATATATATTAAAAAAAAGATATATGCATATATCTATATATTTTTATACACTCTATTCAGAATTACTCGAACCAGATTTTAGTTCAACCCATAACAATCCAAATAGCTGAAACCCAATCCGAATTTCAAATTCGCTTTTGTTTGGTAAACACTATCGTGGATCCCAGCCAAACATTGAACAAGCCTAGAAGGCGTACTTGAAGTGAGCTAAGATGTGTAAATTAAAAGATGAGTTCTCTTTTACATGAACTGTGATATAATGCAAAAGAATGTTGAGAATAAATGTAATTGTGCACAATGGAACATTTAGTAGTCAAAAGAAGCAAATAAACACAATCATAACGCAGAGTTCGTAGTTAGCTGTTGATATGATGAGACTGAACCCACTGTGAGTGGGTATAATCGTATTAATATATTATATATATATATATATATATATATATATATATATATATAAGTTTAATAAAGGCCCACAAAGGTTTCAAAAAAAGTACAAGTGAAGAGCCTACTGCAGACTGCCATACATCATGGCACATCTGCACATATGATGGCTGCCCTCAACAGGCCATTACATACAGCAAGAGCAACACATAGTAATTATGGTACATTAGTATTTTCAACTAGCAATATGACTATTTTACACATAAAGATTAGACTATTTATAAACATGTAAAAAACACGACAAACTGACAAGGCTATTATCGTAATTAAGATTCATTAGGTCAATTTTTGTGATTCATACCTCGGATGATGAAAATATACTAAAATTAGCTTTGATACATTGATAGTTTGTAAAACTAAGTGAAGAAGTGTAAAGTATGCAAAGGCTAAAAATGTAACATAAGCAATTCAGAATTAACTTTTTCGGTAAATCAGTGCCAGGGTAGATAAAAAGCAAGGCTGACAGATTTGTAAGCATTGATCATGTGCTATTTAGTGTAGTTAGTTAAATTCTATTTGTACTTATATTTATCAGGATTACATAAAGAACACCTCAGCACGTAAAAAGAGTCAAAAAAGAAGATTAAAAAATAAGATCCATCATTGATGTGGATACTACAAGCCAACTTTGGAAGGTTGGTGGTTGTGAAATCAAGCGTTTTACAAACACATTTGATGATTTCGAAAGCCGTATTTTGGTAAAAGACCTTGAAGAGTAACATCAAAGGAAGATTTGAACAGATGTTTACTATTATCAAATTACCAACAAGTTTCTCAACAAACAAGGATGCTGAAAATCAAAGATTCGAATAAATTGAGACTAAATATATCAATCTTTCTTAAGTCTTTCAAAAACATTGAAACCAGTGAGAGAAGAGAGATAGAAATCAAGAAACAAAATCTTAAGTCTTAAAAGTTCAAGAACCTACAATCAACTGTGTCTAAATTGCTACTAATAAGTTTGTTGTTTCAATTGTATTTTTATTTTATAGAAAGAAAAAAAACAATGAACTTTATTGGTTATCAATAAGAATAATAAGGGTTGAAACTAATGTATGACCTTTGCATTGCATTCCTCCATAAGAAATAACCCATCAATGCCATTACTTTTAGTAAAGAAGATGTGCACACTTAATTGGCATATGTTCTAAGATTTCAGATTGAGATTAAACACTCCCTGAAACAATTAAAAAACGACAAAATTCTTATGAAGTGTATCTAAAAACATGAGGTGAGCCTAACGAATGGAACGATGAGTAGTATATTCAAATCCTAAATGATCTCATAGATGGGTGGGTGTCATGTTATCAAAGTAAATCATGAATGACGTCACCAATTATGATATAAATCTTACAGTCATAAAGCCCGTGGACATCTATTAAAACATGTATCAGCTAAGAGTCCTGAATTTTAGAAGATAACAAACTAACAAAAATAAGCTTTAGTATATCCACATACCGTGAAGAAATATCTTCACCGAGAGTGTCATCTTCTTCAGTTGGAAAACCTGTCACATCTTCAGTAGGAAAACCTGTTACATCAAAGTTCATATGTTAAATATGTTGGTGGAGAATTTCATAGAACTTTGCATCACCTTTGTAAATAATTCAGAGTTTTAGTAAACATATTCCAAAATTGATATAAACAGAGTAGTGAACATATTCTAAAATTGATATTAATATTAATAAACTAAATCTAAATATGAACCTTTAGACCAAAGACCTTACCTCAAAAGGAATCATGGTCATTCTATTAAAATAACCTACATATATTAACCAATTATAACAATAATGAAGTATAATTAAATGTGTGAGAAGTGTAATTATTTGCAAAAACAACCGACAAAAAAAGCTTGTGGGTTCTTTGGAAAGAACAAAAGATCTAGATCTTAGATTGCTAACAAATTTACTTTCAGGTTCTGCCTCAATAGTTCTCTATATACCCTCTAGACTAAACAGCGAATCAACAAGAAGTAAAATATGCAGTTCTAACAGTATGGTTAGCAGTACATACCTTCATGAAAATGTTTCCTTTATAATAGACAACATCATTGATAAAAAAATCCAAACGATACTTAACTATTAACTAACTAGTGTGTAGTTCACACAGGGTTGAGAAAACTTTTCATTTGCCTTCTTCATTAAAATGTGTGCTTCGATAACATTGAGTTAACTTCAGTACCACTAAAACATGACCTTGATAGAACTTAGAACCATAGTTGTCAATAGCGGCTATAGCGCGCTATGTAGCAAAGCGACCAAGTGTCGCTATTTGGGTCATAGCGACCAATAGCGTGAATAGCGACAGTTTTTTTTTATGTAAATAGCAATTAGATATAGCTATAAAATAGCTGGATTTATAGGTTTTTGTTAGATATACATGTAAAATAGCATATATGCCAAGGTATTTTGATATAATATACATATAAAAATTTTCAAAATTCTTTTTCTAGTGTATCGCTATATATAAAATAGCGGTCGCTATTTATCGCTATTCGCTATGTAGCATATAGGTCCCTTGTCGCTATTAACAACTATGCTTAGAACAACTGAAAACAACCAAACACACCAATTTTACAGAGCCTAGATGGTTAACAGCGCAAGAAGCACTCGAAGCGCAATGGGATGGCCTTGTCGCCTAGGGCAAAACGCAATAAAAGTGCACTCCCGAGACTGAGAAAAGTGTGTATTTTATATATATAGGCCAATTAAATGATTTTGAAACTATTCTTCAACATTATTTTTACTTTAAATAGAACATATTATTGCAATGCTAATCTAAATCTCTGAATAAAACAATTCAGGAGGTTGCATGCATTACAAATAGACTTTGAGCAGACTTCCATCTCAGTAGAACCGTTTAATATGATAACACAACCCAAATCAACCCAGTCATAAGTTAACGACTCAAAACTGCAACCGCTAAAGCAAACTAAATAATGAAAGCAACCATTCATGAACTCTTGGGACTTCTACATTTGAAAGCAAGCAGAAAACATCAAGATAAAATATGAACAAATGGAAATTAATATCTATAATCTATCTTATTAAAGTGATGAAACAAATAATAATACCTATCGGTTGATTGATGTACAGGTTGACTGACTTGCACAATTCTTCATCATTGTCAGCTCTAGGCTCCTGGAACAAATTTGAGCAATCAAGGTCAGTCTAATATCAACCTAAAGCCACATAGTAAGATCAAGAAAAAGTAAGATAACCTGCATCCAGAAGAAACACTTGCGGTCATCTGTCTGAAACTTCAGCAAATAAACCCTTCCAGAAGCTTGACCAACCTAATTGAACGAAAAATACGATATGTGAATATGCACATAAGACTCACGAATACAATAACAGCTCAAATAAAAAATACCTTCTCAAAAACTGCCTCTTCTGGGAAAACAATTTGATCCTATTTTTAGCAGTGTTAAGGAAAAGTAAAATTTATATTGTGAAACTGGAATAAACATTTATTCTACAAGTTAAGAGACAATAGAATTTGGGCAGATAATGATGATGTATATAGCAAAAGTTAGGATACATCTTCAACAGTGTTGTTAGTTCGATCAAGCCATTGAATATGAACTAGTCCCTCCTCCCCCTGTAAAATAGAACACTTCAATACATTAACGTATGAAAGAAAGAATGAAATAACCAATATATAACATGATTGATCATACTCTTCCAATGCGAACAAGTCCTTTACGTGGATCAGCAACAACACGTTTCCCTTCCATATGCATTTTACCAGCACGAAACTCAAGCAGAACATCCTGTCAAAGTACAGAAAAGTAATGAACACGATATAATCATCTAAAAAACCATTAACCCTTATATTCCGGTGTAAACGGCTCCATTTGTTATCGACAAACAACCATTTTCTTTTAACATACACATACACATAAAAATAAGTATATGAAACTGATTTGTCTACTTAATTTCAACTGTCAAGTGCTCAAAGTTCATAACCCTAACCCTAAACTCAGTGCAAAACACTATCTCAAACACAAAAGATAAAATAAAATAAAAATCATTATTACCATACCTGAATAGCAGGAAAAAGCTCTGTGTCTGAAGAATCCATAAGCCCCAACTGTAATCAACTCCACACAAAACAAACACGACAATACATCAACAAACTAAAAACAAACCCTAACCGGAGCATTTGAAATCTAAACATACATGCGCTAAATGCTATTATACATTCAAATCAATTCGAAACCTAAAAACATTAACAATAACAGTGGTTCTAAACTTCGAAAAATGGATGCTGTAAAACCCTAGTTCGTTGGTGCTATGAAGTTGTATGGATTGGAAACAGAACTGATTGATTAAATTAGGTGAAGAGTGTTGAAAGAGGATATGAAGATGATGATCGATTGAATGATTGATTACCTTTCGTGTGTGCGAAGTTAGTTCAATCTCAAGACTCAGAAGTGGCTCTCTCTGCCTCTTGTGTGATGACACTTGAACAAATGTCCAAAGCTAGGGAAGTTGTGTTGTTTATATGATGAGGCAAACACACCAACCCGTGGTTGATTACGATTTTATCCTTGCCTCTAGCGGTGCCTTTTGAAGTTAGTTATCTTGTTTTAAAAAAAAAATTGAACGTCTGGACAACTACTAGATCAAACGTAGTACTCTGAGAGTAACCTGAGTCCACCACTAATTCTGGAGAAAACCCAGTAACCCACCCACCCGTAGACTCAATAGTGAAATTACCAGTAAAACTTGTTTGGCTCAAGGATCAAACCCAGATTTCCCTGAGTCTTCTTCCATTACCCACCAATAGCTCACTCTAGCACCAAGTGTGGGAGTTGAACCTTCATTTCCCAAGAGAAATGCAAGTCTTTCACCACTTGATCTACAGATCATTGGCTATCTTGTTTAAAATTAAATAGTTATAACTAGTAATTCCCCCGCGTGATGTGGTGGGTCCAAATGTAAAGTAACTTGGATTTGTGCCGTAAAGGCTTGAACTGTTTCTGAACAAAAGTTACGTCAAAACGTAGATAAATTGAAAATAAAAAAAAATTATGTCTGGCCCGACTTATTTGCGAAAGAAATTTACGTCGAGCACCAACTTAAATCTATCCGACGCATACATAAAAATAAGTAAAAAAATTATGTTTTTAAGTAAAAAAAATGGTACCACGCGTTGCGGTATAGCCGAAACGTAAAGTAAGTCGAAATTATAAAGTCTAATGAAAACATACTATATTTGACCCGACTTGTTGTAAAACAAAATTTATCTATAGACCTATAATAATCATCTCCAATGGACACAAAAGTAATTTAACCCCTAATTTTTAAGATGGCAGCCCAAAAGGCAAGAACAAATCTCCAATTTTAACACTTTTTCTTCCCATCATGCCCCTCTCTCCCTCAAGTGATCGTCATTCACACCACAGCAACCGAATGCAATTGAAAGCAGACGCCAATGATAAGTCGGAGGAAGCCAAAGGTCGGATGGAACATTAATACAATTGATTATTGTCTCCTTTTGACGCACTCCATTTATTTTCCTCTCCTGACTCTTTGGCACAACATTCATCAGAGCATTCTTCTCAAATTTCGTAAATCAAAGAAGCAAAGCGAAGAAGAAAATCAAGGGTGAAAATGGTTTGGCTTCTAGGTCTTCTGAAGAGGATTCTAATGATTGGTGGTATGAGTTCTCCAAGCAGATTGCTGGTATTTTTTTTTTTGTGTTTTGGAATCACTAATTTTATTTGATTTATGGGTTTGGGTGTGTTTTAAGGATTTGTGTGTTGTTAATCACAAATGCATCTTGATGGTTGCTAAAATCGATCCCTAATCTGCTGATTTTTGGGCACTTTCAGTTCATGTTCTTGACCTAAAAGTTTGATTGTTAGATGACCATGTTTGACTTTTGTTGGGTAGCTTTATTGGTTCAGTTTTATCGTGAATGTGAAGTTAAAAACCTAGATGCAATCATTTTAGGGTAATGTAAAGATTTTATTCCCCTCAAATAGTTTAAGATTTTGTTATGTGAAATTTATGTTAAGTTATAATAATGATTTGGGACTAGAACATGGTATGCTGATCTTTACTTTCATTCATTTGATTATCCTGATAGAAATTTCTTTGAGGTTTGATAGGAAGCTACAACCTACATATTCGTTTGAGTACTATGATGTGGTCACAACCACCACCTACAAGAGTATGATCTGTCAAAACCACAGAAGAAGATGCAGTTTATGACAAGATCAGTTTTGCTGTGTTCCCAACTCTGTAGGGTGGTCCACACAACCACCAGATTGGTGCACTAGCTATTGCATTGAAACAATCCATGTCACCTGGATTCAAGGTCTATGCTAAGCAAGTTAGAGCCAATGTTGTTCAACCTAATACTGTTGATCACTCATTTGACTATTATGTTTTTTTTGGCTAAAATCTTTTTGTAGGTGCTTATGCTTCCTTGACAACCAATTCAACTGTTACAGCCACTACTGCTTAGACGCCATTTGCGGTTGTTGTTTCTTTCAGTAATGGGTCAGTCATAACTATAGTCTCTAAATGTTCTTTTTGTGCAGAATACTGTTGATCACAAACATCTTTAATCGTTCTTTCCGTATTTATTAACGTTTTGATTCATTGAACGAAAAGAAAGATTTGTAAGTTTGGATTTATGACTTTTTGAATTTTTAATTTACTGTGGTTGCTGTTAATAATTACACAAGCGCCGTCATTAATTCGGCAAACTGATGATAGATTAAACATGGTGGTGCAGGATTGACAGGTTGATTATGGGAAATTTGCTGCTATGCTGAGGAAAGGAAATGGTGGAAATAGGGAGGAGAACAATGAGGAGTAATCTGAAATTTGTTGGTATTCCATGTCCCTTCATTCTACAAACCTTAGGGGTTATTCGACGAATTCAACCAACTTCAAAATGATATAGTTGGTGATATTGAGTGAAAGAAAGTGAGGAGAAGTAAGGAGCTGACGTGTCAACGGGGGGCGTGTCATGACCTTGGCGGCAATCCAACGCACTTTTGGCGGAAAATGAGCCTCCTTTAAGTATTAACGCGGGAATCCGATGAACATGTGTAACCGACTCTGATCTCATTCGGTCTCAGTTTGAAGTGCATTTATGTGAGAAGAAATCTGCTGTATCTGGATATGGTGGGACATCAATACAATTGCTTGATTAACCCTCTCGGGGCCGTCCGATAAACGTTTGAGAAGGCGGTGGCATCTGGTGCAGATCCGACATCGTTTGACGGTAAAGATTGGGGCGTATCAGATCTGTTTCGAGAATATCTTTTTCAAAATGACGTCGTCAGTCAGGTGATTCTAGGGTTTATGAATTTCAAAACGACGACTTTCTAGGGTTTATGTTTGAAGAAAGCTACGGTTCAAAGTCGGAAGCGCATGTGTTGCAGTCGTTAGCGGTGGGAGAAGAAGTGTCAGGCCCTGTTTGAGACTCGTGGGCACATGTCCTCAACTATAACTCTAAATATCAATTGCAAGGGGCGGTGCGTCGGTTGTTTTGCCTTTACACCACGGTGGTTAGGTGTGAGTTGTGGTTTGATTAAATTAAAAACTGCTGAATATTGTGGTAATAATCCAACTTTGCCGTGACAGGTTGTTTTTCTTTTAAATGACGCTCTGATGCGAAGATCTGAATCTTGGTGAGGCATAGTTGGAAGATGCTAAGTTGGGTTGTCCGGTGAGCGCAAGTGGGTGAGTGCGGTGTTCAGCTATCCGGTGGTAAAAAATAACGAATCGCAATCGCTAGAGCGATGTTAGAAAACCCAAAAATCCTCTTGCTTGATGAGGCCACAAGCGCGCTTGATTCCGGTTTTGAAATCATTGTTCAGGAAACGCTTGACCGGTTAATGGTTGGAAGGACAACCGTTGTGGTTGCGCATCGGTTGTCCACTATACGAAATGTTGATTCGATGGCGGTAATTCAAAGATTTGGATGATTGTTATAGTAGTATTTTATTACGTAATCATAAATAATGCATTAGTTATTTTAAGGATTTGTAAAACAAAATGGACAAAAAAGTGTTTGCGGGTCAATCCGACCTTACCTGGTTTGTGTTGACTGTCATAGAATTAATTTTTTCAACTTAACCAGTTTTGACCCGTTACTATTTACTAAATCTTCTTTCTTTATTGCAGGTGGAACAGAATGTTGGGTTTGTGCAAAAGAAAAGGGATGATGTGGCATTTTCATCGAAAGACCATGAGTCTGTTGATCAATTTTTGTAGGTTCTTAATTTTTCTTAGCAGTTTAGTTTTGTTCTTATAATTTTTAAGCTGATTAAACAACTTTCTAAATTTTGTTTTCTTGTGCAGTTTGGAAAAGGCACTTTGAATACTCCATTTACACTATTATAAAAGTATTATAGAAAATGTTGCTTCAAACAAAACCACATTTGATTTGGCATTTACGCGAAAGTCTTAGAATTTTTGTAATCGGAATTGGACATTTTGGTTTCACTTAAGAATTGTTTTACAGTAATACTTATGTATTAGCTTTGTGTTTTAACCACTTCACACAACACCACATTTGATGACATTTTTCATGATAGTTTAACCATGGACTGCTCAAAGAGCCTGAAAGCATTATCTTCCCAAACTAATTTTATCTATATACACACACAACGTATATATGATTTTTTTAACATTTATAGGTTTGAATTATGTTCTAGTGCTAAAACATATATCAACTGAAAACGTATAAAAAAAGAAAAAACATATTAAATTTGAGCCTACTCATTTTCAAAGAAGCGTAATCAATTTAAATTTATACCGACACATACATAAATACAAGCACGTAAAAATGATTATAAAGTTTTTAGAAAGTTGAAGGGTCGTAAGTGTCAATACTAAATGTTGAAGGGTAAAGGCTAAAATAAAGTAAAACTTACTAAAAGACACAAAAAAAACCAAAAAAAAATGTAATCAACTTGAATTTATACCGACATGTATATAAATATAAACATGTAAAAATGATTATAAAGTTTTTAGAAAGTTGAAAGGTTATAATTGTCAATACTAAATGTTGAAGGGTAAAGGTTAAAACAAGCAAAAACTTACTAAAAGACAAATAAATAAAAAAGTAGACCAATAACTTAGAATTGTAAGTATATAGAATTGGGGTCAGTACTTTTTACCGTGTGTTGATACTGTATCCGTAATGTATAATATCGTACCGGTATATAGGAATCATATCGTACCGAACTGTATTGAACTAATAAAGACTAAATAAAATTGGTATGCGTACTAGTATTCATGAACAAATAAAGACCGAACAATATTGGTATGGGTACTGATATTAATTTTTAGTCTTTTTGGTTTCAGTACTAGTCAACTTCGGTACTTTTTTGTATTTTTTGCACTATCGGTATTCGGTACTTTTTTGTATTTTTGTATTGTCGGCACCGAATCGATATCGTACCGTTATATTCAATACGATATGAGATTTATTTTATAATTATTTTCAATTTTAATACTTTTCGGTACAGTACAATTTCATCCCCTAGTTAGAATGAAAATTGTGATCAAAGACTTTATTATATATACATATTGGATTTACTGTATAGCGCTATAGGAGTAGAACGGAGTTGTATTCTCCACAGCAAAACGGAGTTGTAGAAAGGCAAAATAGGACAGTAATTAGTATGGTTCGATGTATGCTCAAGCAAATGAATGTTCCTTAGATGTTTTGGGGCGAAACAGCTAAACATGTAGTTTATGTGTTGAATCGAAGTCCAACGAGAGCAGTCATGGATAAAACGTCATACAAGATGTTACTTCAAGAAAGAAAAGCCTGATTTGGAGTTTTTATGGGTTTTTGGTTGTGTTGGTTTTGCTACAGAACCAAAGGTGAGTTTGTCAATGCTTGATGATAGGGAAAACCATTGGTATATTTTGGGTCGGAACCAGGGTAAAGTTGTTTCATATGTATGACCTAGTTTAAAGGAAAATATGTGTTAGAAGGACTATGGAGTGTGATAAAAACCAAGCATGGAAGTGGGGCAGAAACAAGTCAGAACCCGGGTACTTTTATGTTCGGTTTTACTCTAAAACTGAACCACGTGCTGCAGCCACGGCTGGCATGCCCCAGCTCCAAACAGCGGCGGCGAGCTTAAACGCTCATACCGTTGGCCCGCGAATTGAACCGGGTTCAGCAACCCATTCGTCTGAGACGCTAGGGTCATCCTTTGCAGTTCATATTTAGGTTTCCATGTCGTTCTTCGAAGTCTAGGCAACTTCCATTATGGTTTAATGATTTCGTGATACAAGATGGTATAAATCAAGGTGAACCAGAAAAGTTGTTATTTGTTACAGATGATGAGCCGACGAGTTATGTACAGGCAAAGGATAACAAATACTGAGAAAATATGATGCAGGTTGAGCTAGAATCCATTGAGAAGAATAAAACATGGTTTTTAACCGAGCTACCAACAAAACATAAATTTAATGGTCTTAAATGGGTTTATAGAGTGAAGCGAGATGCAGCTGGAAAGATTGTCAAGTACAAAGCTAGACTGGTCGCGAAAGGTTATTTAAAAAAACATGGAATAGATTTTGACGAAGTTTTTTCACCGATGGCTCGCATGGAAACGGTACGTTTACTACACGCTATGCAGTTATAATAAAACTAGAGAGCAGATTCTAGTTTTAATTCTCAGTTTGTTCTACATTTATCCAATCGATTGGGACTTGATCACATGTGACAATTCAAGTATACAAAGACGGTACATTCATAAGACCCCGGTGCACGCTATCACGAGCTGCACCAACCTTTTCCTCTCAACGAACATCGTCAATAACACGCGAAGCAGCAACAACAACTTGTAACTGTGATAGTTGATAAATAAACATTGTTAATTAGTTTGTATATAATGTCAAAATCTAGCAAAAAAAAAAGAAGAAATTGGTCAATTTGGTGGCTAAATAAATATATTAAATTTTTTTAGCATGTATCAACTTGCCTGATTTAGGAATATGTGAAGCGTTCTTGCAGCTTCAATGACACTCCCCTCATCCATATCATCATCTCCATAATGTCCGAAAAAGATGACCCCTGACACATGTACAAGGATTAAAAGTATTATCCGCTGGAATTCAATGGAATTGGTGTAACAACCGTCTAATTTCTAATCGAATTAAATGAAAATGCGCATGATTTTTATATAAAAATGTACTTTACTTCAAACACAAGTACAAAATTGAAGTTTTAAAGTGATCACATACTAGTTAACTACCAAACTAGTTTAAACATTCAAAACATGGTTAGTAAATTGTTTACATCATAAACATTGTCTAAACAAAGTTAATCTAACGCGCGTGTTCGGTTCTTCAAACATGCTTGATCGCCATCCGGAAAGACCCCATCATCACCTAGAGTCAAAACCACTTAAAACGTTAGTTTTGACATTTATATAATGCATATAAACGAGTTCTAGCATCGAATAATCAAAAATAAATTAAAAATCCAGTTTTTGTCCTGTCGCGTGTCGCGCCAGAACCCCCTCGTCTTGTCGCGTGTCGTGAGGACTCCCGCGTGTCGCGCCAGATCCAAAGGATCCTGTCGCGTGGCGCGGGGGACTTGGTTTTCCAGCAGGTGCAGGTTTTTGAGACCCTACCTTTGCTTTGCTATTGGTGGGATTAACTGAGTATGATGATGATGATGATGATGATTTCCTGCCAGCTCCGAAATTCACAAATTTTAACTTCAAATGGTCATAACTTTTGATCCGAGGGTCCGTTTGTCACAACCCCCGTCCCCCTATACAAATACAGGAACGGGCGGCCGTGGCCAGTTTCAGTGGTATCTGGTATTGTCTAATTTGGCAGCGGAATTTTCATCAGGACCGTAGTTATGAAATATTTAATTAGAGTGAAATACCACATTTTCATAATATTAAACACATGGGACAAAACCCAAGTTTGCAGTACACACATTTTTCATAGGAATAAATCATATTTTTATTTAATAAAAACATCTATTTTATTTTAGGCAACTTTATTGCCACTTTTCCAAGCCTTCAGTGCTGTCCAGCTGGCTTCTATTTGGCTTTCACATTTTGTTACCTGAAACACGTTTAAAAACATTTTGTCAGTGGGAAAATACTAGTGAGTGAATCCCAGTTCAATCAAGTTTTAATAAAAACCATTGTATAGTATTGAGGGCGATCTCGCAATTACATTTGTTTCCAAGTTATATCAATTAACATCCGTGGTACTGTCAGACCCGACTTGTGGAAATGTTACCCCTCGCAAGGTAATAACATAACTTTGTATACAAAACCCCAACATACCGACGATAATTCTATTCTTACAAATACTCAATCACTGCTTAATATATAATTAATTAAGTGAGGTTTTGTAAAAACAATTTACAAAAAGGAGATTACTCACTTTGCTGTCTTAGATTTTCTGTAAGGATTTCCTGGGAATAATCTATAAATTACACAAATGCACGCGTGTTAGTATAATAACTCATTTTAACATCAGTAATACCTTCCCCGAGACGGCATTCCAACGACTACGTCGGGCAGAACCACGACAGCCGTAACGGAACCCTAGATCAATCGGGCAGAGTATCTAATACGTATCCAGGGGTTATGATACTTACAACGGAGCAGAACTTCGTTATTTAGGGGGGTATTATACCCGAGTTCTTTAAGAAATTTGAGATTATGAAAGGAAATGAACGAGCAGACTGAAGATCCGATGCCCTCTACTTATAGGGCTTCACTTCGACTTTTACGCAGCCCGCTTAAGGTATAGCAAAGGGGCTACGCGGCCCGCGTCAAAGATGGTCAACGGCGTAGGTGATCCGGGTCACCTAGTAGGTTCAACACGAGTCGGGCACGTGTCAGCACAAGGTTTTGCCACGTTTTTGATCTCTAGCGGCCCGCGTAAGATCCCTAAGGGGTCTACGCGGCCCGCGACAAACCCCAAAAATTGATTTTTTATTATTTTTAATAATATTTAAGGTATTCGGGGTCCGTTTTCGCGTATGAGGTGTGTTTTAAGACATATTGGGATAATTTAAAAATATATTAGGGTGTCAAAAATAATTCGAGGGTGTCGGTTTTCTTTAGGGTTGTTATATCCTCCCCACCTTGTTTTAGAGCTCGTCATCGAGATCTACTGGAACAAGTGTGGATATTTCTTTTGCATTTCTGATTCAAGCTCCCATGTATACTCTGGTCCTCTTTTAGAGTCCCATTTCACTTTGACCAGAATTAACCTCTTATGCTTGAGGTTTTTGACTTTCCTGTCTTCAATCCGTAGAGGCCTTTCTACAAACTTGAGTTGTTCATTTACCTCTATATTTTTAAGAGGCACCACAAGTGATTCATCAACTAGGCATTTCTTGAGATTAGATACATGAAATACATCATGTATTCTTGCCATTTCCTCTGGCAGTTGTAGCTGATAGGCTACAGATCTTATTCTTTTAATAATTTCAAAAGGTCCAACATACCTGGGACTTAGCTTTCCCCGTTTGATGAATCTTACTACTCCTTTCCAAGGAGAGACTTTTAACAATACTTTATCTCCTACTTGAAATTCCAACGGTTTGCGTCGGTTATCGGCATAGCTCTTCTGTCGATCACGTGCTGCTTTTAGTCGTTCCTTGAATTGAATGATCTTGTCAGTTGTTTCTTGCACTATCTCAGGTCCAAATAGTTGCTTTTCCCTAATTTATGCCCAACAGACTGGGGTTCGGCACTTTCGTCCATAAAGTGCTTCGAATGGTGCAGCATTGATACTTGTGTGATAACTATTATTATAAGAAAATTCTATCAATGGTAAGTGATCGTCCCAATTACCTCCGAAATCAATTACACAAGCTCTGAGCATGTCTTCCATCGTCTGAATTGTCCTTTCGCTTTGTCCGTCCGTTTGAGGATGATAAGCGGTGCTTAGATTTAACTTGGTTCCCATGGCTTTTTTGGAAACTTGTCCAAAAATGAGAGGTAAAACGACTGTCCCTATCAGAAACAATTGATACAGGTATTCCATGTAATGAAACAATTTCATTTACATATAATTTAGCTAATTGTTCCATACTAAAAGTTTCTTTCATGGGTAGAAAATGAGCTGACTTGGTTAGCCTACCCAGATTGTATCATTACATTTTCTTGTTTTGGGTAATTTGGTAACAAAGTCCATTGTTATCAATTCCCATTTCCACACTGGCATTTCTAACTGTTGTAACAATCCTGAGGGTTTCTGATGTTCAACTTTAACTTGTAAACAGGTTAAACATTTAGAAACATAGGCTGCTATATCCTTTTTCATTCCTATCCACCAAAAATTCTTTCTTAAATCCTGATACATTTTATCACTTCCGGGATGCATCGTATATTTGGACTTATGGGCTTCTTCTAATATACGATGACGCAGGTTCCCTAATTTAGGTATCCACATTCTCTTTTTATGGAATCTCCAAATTTCACATGTTCCTTGTTCTAATTCCTTAATCATTCCTTTTAATTTTTCAGTATCATCCTGGATTACTGATTCTTGTGCTTTTCTAATTTGATCATTTAAATCTACTTGTAGATTTAATTTAAGAGAACGTACCCTTTTTGGCTTTTCATGATACTTTCGGCTTAGAGCATCAGCAACTATATTTGCTCTTCCTGCATGATACTGGATATCACAATCATAATCACTAAGCATCTCCATCCAGCGTCTTTGTCTCATATTCAACTCCTTTTGCCCGAAAACATACCTTAAACTTTTATGATCAGTGAATATGGTAAACTTACTACCATAAAGGTAATGTCTCCAAATCTTAAGGGCAAAAATTATAGCTCCTAACTCTAGATCATGGGTTGAGTAATTCTCTTCATGATTCTTAAGTTGTCTAGATGCGTAAGCTATAACCTTTTGGCGTTGCATCAACACACATCCATAGCCTAACTTAGAAGCGTCACAATAGACTACAAAGTCTTCAGTTCCTTCTGGTAATGCTAGTATGGGTGCATGGGTTAATCTTTGCTTAAGAATTCTAAATGCTTCTTCTTGTTTTGGTCCCCATTCAAACTTAATGGATTTACAGGTTAACTTAGTTAAAGGAATGACTATTCTAGAAAAACCCCATTTTAACATAGTTACAACGGAGCAGAACTTCGTTATTTAGGGGGTATTATACCCGAGTATAATGCCTATTTGTCACACCCCGATATTTCCACGTATTACCGGTGGGCCCGGTGGGGAGTATCGTGACGTAGTTGATATTATCATGGTCAAACAACACAATATATAAATGCACAGCGGAAGCAAAAGATAGATTCATTTCAACTTTAATAAATTGTAATAATAAGTATCACAAATAGTTGAAACAGATCCCCAGGCTGATCAAAAATAAAAAAAAGGAAGCATTGTTCAACAGTTTTATGACATCCAAGCTTGCGAGACTTATTGTGGACGCTAGGAGAAAGCCAGCCTAGTTCGAGTAGTACCTGCACTTAACCTTTTAGGAAAATACGTCAGTTTACACTGGTAAATACAAATAACTGACTCATTTTGAAAATGGTTTAGAAATTGATTTGAATGCACGTGGCACAAAATATTTTATAACTTGGGACAATTATTTAAAAATAATCTTGTATACAGTTTTATTTATTTGTCGTCCATTAGGGCCGGTTTGTAGGGCCGGTCTAGATTAATTGACACGCCACAGGTATAATGCCCACAAGGATTATTTCCTTAAAGTGGATTACCAGTTTTTATATAATGCATCTGTCAGGTGTACGCCTACACCCCGTGCTTAGGTCGTGGCCATTTCTTTGAATGATGCCAAGGATATCCGGGACATGATCATTTAACCCCCAAGGGCCATACACCAAATAATACAGAATAAAGCGAGTTATGTAAATACATTAATCACAATCCGATTTAAATGACTACATACCCGACCAAGCGGTATTATTATAATACCGTATCCCAAGCCCGTATAGGGAAAATAAGTTAAGAGTATTTACTTGAGCTAAATATAAATTCAATCTCAGCCGTATATCAATTCAGCAAGTACAGATAGCTTTTACTGGGCTCCTAAATCTGGAACGAAGGTTTTTAATAACCTATTAGATTTCTAACGGGTCTTTAATTTAAGCTTATGCTTAGACCGGTTAGTTTTAAAGGAAGATACGGTCCAAACGCATTATAGGCGAAGGCCGGTTTAGAATGTGGTTTTGACCCGTCAAGCTTGTATGCTTGTTTAATATGGGTGACTGAAACACATTTTGGATTTTGAGACAAAAAGATATGGTTTGACCCGTTTCGGCTAATATAGGCAAACTAGTCACATAAGCCGATCCGAACGCGAAAAGTGCGTAACGAGTAACCATATGAGTCATATACAAGTTTCCTAAGTTAATATGCCTTAAATATGTTGTGACATCAGTAAGATATCTTCTATTATGCCCAAAACGGATTTAAACTCAAACTATGCCCCGTAAGGGCATTTTGGTCATTTTAAAGGCTATAAAAGAGCTTATTTAGTAATCTGAGTTCTAGGTCTGATTTAATTAGTAAATATACTTAACTTAATAAGTTATAACAGTAGGGTATCATATATATGTGAAATTTATTAATTATAACCATACTATGCACCGTAGGGGCATTTTGGTAATTTCACATAAGCCTAAAGGGTCAAATCTGGAAATCTGAGTTTAAAACTTTAGCTTACTGTTAAGGTATAAAAATATACTTAGAATATCAGTAGGTATCAACCTTATATGTTTAAAATAGTTTTAATACATTCTATGCGTTAAAAACGCTTAAAAAGGCTATTTGGAGCCACTTCCGGGTTCTATATAGAAAGCTGATATTTTTATTATTCCAGAAGGTTTAAAATAATTTATTTATCATATAAAATCAGTAGCAAAAGGTTTGGGGTCAAAAAGATTTGTAAAACTCATTTTATGGCTAAAAAGGCAAAACCAGCATTAACCGAATTAAGCTACAACCCTATGTTATGCTCAGCCTAAAATTAATTAAAATCTTCAAAAATCCCAAAATATTATATTACATCAGTAGATAAAAAGTTTGGTATTAAAAATCGGGGTTAGATAGGCTAGATGCTAATTATGCCATTTAACTCATAAAAGCCTTCTAATTACGCTAATGAGCATAACTCCTAATCTAGACCTCAAACTGATATCAAATTTTGGGTACAAGTTTATAAATCAGTAACTAAGGTGTCTACTCTTTTATTTTTTCAAAAATCACATTTTTAGGTATAAAGGGCATACTAGTCAACATTTAGGCAATTAACGGGAACTTGCATAACAATTAGACAACTAATGAACCAAGGTGTATAATCACAGAGGGTTATACTAACATGAAACTAGGTTCAAAAGAAGCTCTAAGGCAATCCTAAACTAGGCTTAAACGGGTCAGAACTGAAAGTCAAAGTATAAGTCAAACTATGCGACTTTCGGTTCCGAACCGGGTCTCTACTGAAAATTGTCGGGTTGAACATGTTTAGAAATGTTCTTACATTAATTACCAAGTTACTTTAATGATAAAACAGGTTATATGGATCCTACATTGCTAATTATGTATTAACTTGAAAATAAGTATTATGTTGACTTTTTGAAGTTAGCTTTGACCCGACAATTGACTTAGTTAGAGTGGGAACCAGAGGGTACCCTTTTAAGGGTTTATTACCCACATAAATACCTACTTATAGGTACTTTTAATTCGAGATTTGACTGAATAAATTTTAATAAATCTCGAAGTCAAACCTTAATTACGACGGTTTGACTTTTAGCTAATTAATTAAGCTAAACTGAATTAAGAAGGATTAAGGACACTCACAAACGTCCTAAGTATGCTTATGGATCCTAAGAGAAGTTGGTTGCTGGCCAGAGAGCTCCAGAGATCAGCTAAAGTGAGTTTGAATGAAGTGAACAAAAATGTTGCAACTTGTTCTTCTTATATAGTGAACCCCAAGGCACAAGATCACTCCAAATCAGTCTATAATTGTTGTAAGATGTTCCCAGGTGTCCCTATGATGCTAAAAACCAGTTATAGGGCCCCTGATTTTCAAATACCACTCTTATAAGGCGGTGTAACTTGTTTACAGGCATCTGTCCAAAATTCTGCCCAGCGACGGTCTTACGGACCGTAAGCAAGAAGCCTTGCGGACCGTAAGCACCTCTTATGAACCGTAAGCTTTTGGTTTTGCGGTTCGTAACCGACCTTTATCTGAAATGCCCAGCTACGATCTTGCGGACCGTAAGCATTTGGATTTGCGGTCCGTATCCGCTTTTCAATTTCTAATGCCCAGCTCCACTATCTTACGGACCGTAAGGGCTAACCTTTGCGGTCCGTAAGCCTTCATCAGAAGACAAAAACTTTGCAAACTTTTAGGCTTGACCATGCATTCCTTTTAAACTCGAATCTTCAGTCATTGTTAGCAGGAGGGGACCATAGGGACAGACTTTGCATGTCTTTGCATGTGTTGCCATGCATTAGTTTCATCTTGGACTCTTGTGTTGAATGCTTTAAGGAACTTGTCGAAAGAATCATAAAACTAAATTCCTATACCAATTTAGATTATCACATTAACCGGATTTGAACATGTCGAATGTTTATGGAGTGTATTAAGATTTGGGATTTATAAATAGGTCACTCAGAGGTATTTATTAACATGTCGACTCTTTTAATCCTACCATACATCCTTTAATTTGATCCGGGTTTATGACACGTTTATCTTACATGACACGTGTCTTTATTTTATTGGACATGAATTTTTTTCGAGGTGTTACATCCTCACCCCCTTAAAAGAAATCTCGACCTCGAGATTTATTGGAACAAATGAGGGTACTTTTCTTTCATGGTAGACTCCACCTCCCACGTGTATTCGGGACCTCTACGAGCATCCCATTTGACCTTTACAATAGGTACATGCTTCCTTCGAAGCTTCTTTACCTATTGATCCTCAATCGACAAAGGTTTTTCCACAAATTTCAAGCTCTCATCTATGTGCACATCTGTATGTGGTATGACTAGCGATTCATCAGCTAGACATTTCTTTAGGTTGCAGATGTGGAATACATTGTGAATACCACTGAGCTCTTCAGGCAAGTTCAACTTATAAGCCACTGACCCAACACATTCGATAATCTCAAATGGTCCTATGTACCTCGGGCTTAACTTACCTTTCTTACCAAAAAGCATCACTCCTTTCCAGGGTGACACTTTAAGCAAAACTTTATCACCAACCTCAAACTTTAGAGGTTTACGCCTTAAATTTGCGTAGCTCTTCTGCCTATCCCTGGCAGCTTTCAGGCGGTCACGAATCTAGACAATCTTGTCCGTCGTTTCAAGGACTATATCTGGTCCTGATAACTGAGCTTCTCCTACTTCTGCCCAACAAACATGCGTTCTACACTTTCTACCATATAATGCTTCAAAAGGCGCAACCTTAATGCTTGAATGGTAGCTGTTGTTATAGGAGAACTCGATCAATGGTAGGTGGTTATCCCAACTACCACCTAAATCAATCACACATGCTTGAAGCATGTCTTCCAAAGTTTGGATTGTACGCTCACTCTGTCCGTCTGTCTGCGGATGGTAAGCCGTACTAAAATTTAAGCGCGTACCCAAAGACTGTTGGAAACTTTTCCAAAAATGTGACGTGTATATGGTATCTCTGTTGGAGATAATAGCCACTGGTACGCCATGTAGAGATACAATCTTATCTACGTACAATTGGGCTAACATGTCGGAGCTATAAGTCTCCTTGATGGGTAAGAAATGTGCTGACTTAGTCAGTCTATCTACTATCACCCATATAGTATCATTCCCTTTCTTTGTCTTAGGCAATTTGGTGATGAAATCCATCGTCACCATTTCCCACTTCCATGTGGGAAGCTCAGGTTGTTGTAGCAAACCTGACGGCTTTTGGTGTTCAGCTTTGACTTGCGCGCACGTCAAACATTTGGCTACATAGGTAGCTATGGACTTCTTTAAGCCTATCCACCAATAGTTCGCCTTCAGATCCTGGTACATCTTATCAGCTCCAGGATGAACGGAGTATTTAGAACTATGGGCTTCCTGGAGGATAACATCCCGAAGTCCTCCATAAATTGGAACCCATATTCGTCCATTTAACCTCAAAATTCCGTCCTTGCCATAGGCTAACTGTTCTTTAGTTACTCCTAGCTTTTCGTTAGGATAGTTAGCTTCCAATACAGCTTCCTTCTGCGCAGCTAACAACCTTTCATTCAAACTATTCCTTATCTCAATGCTCTTGGCATTGATTCTTATAGGCTTCACTCTTTCCTTCCTGCTTAAGGCATCGGCAACCACCTTTGCCTTGCCCTGATGGTATCTTATTTCACAGTCATAATCTTTCAAAGTTTCCATCCAACGTCGTTGCCTCATGTTTAAATCCTTCTGATTAAACAAGTGTTGAAGGCTCTTGTGATCTGAATAGATCACACACTTGGTTCCATACAAGTAATGTCTCCACAGTTTTAGTGCAAATACAATGACACCCAACTCCAAGTCATGGGTGGTGTAATTCTTCTCGTGTACCTTTAACTGTCGTGAAGCATAGGCAATAACTTTGCCTTTCTACATAAGCACACATCCCATACCGGTGTGTGATGCATCACAATATACTACAAATTCATCAATTCCATTAGGCAACGTTAATACAGGAGCGTTGCTCAACTTCTGCTTCAAAATATCAAAAGATTCTTGTTGCTTAGGCCCCCAGTCAAACTTGCTTTTCTTGCGGGTGAGTAAAGTCAGGGGTGCTGCAATTCTTGAGAAGTTTTCAATAAATCGCCTATAGTATCCTGCCAGTCCTAGAAAGCTACGAATTTTCGTAGGCGTCTTTGGCTCTTGCCAGTTCATAATAGCTTCAACCTTAGCTGGATCCACTTGGATACCATGTTCGCTAACCACATGTCCAAGGAATTGGACTTCTCGAAGCCAAAATTCACACTTTGAAAATTTGGCATAGAGTTTTTCTTGTTGAAGTAGCTTAAGAATGCAACATAGATGTTTCTCATGGTCATCTTGGCTTTTCGAGTAAATGAGAATGTCGTCGATGAAGACAATGACAAATTTGTCCAAGTAAGGCTTGCAGACGCAATTCATGAGATCAATGAATGCGGCAGGTGCATTAGTGAGCCCAAAAGGCATTACTAGGAACTCGTAATGACCATAACGAGTCCTAAATGCAGTCTTGTGTACATCTTCATCTTTAACCTTCAATTGATGATAGCCTGACCTCAAATCGATTTTAGAGAAGTAGCTTACCCCTTGCAGTTGATCGAACAGATCGTCGATCCTGGGCAAAGGATACCTATTCTTGATAGTGACTTTATTAAGCTCACGGTAGTCGATGCACAGACGCATCGATCCATCCTTCTTTTTGACAAATAGGATTGGCGCTCCCCAAGGAGACGAACTAGGTCTAATGAAACCTTTGGCTAGCAATTCATCTAGTTGTGTCCTCAATTCCTTCATCTCTGTTGGTGCCAACCTATAAGGCGCTCTCGCAACAGGTGCTGCTCCAGGGATGATGCCAATTCTGAATTCTACTTGTCTATCTGGTGGTAAACCAGGTAGTTCTTCAGGAAAATCTTCAGGGTACTCAGAAATGACTGGAATATCTTCAACCTTGGGTTTCTGCTCATCAATAGTTACTTGTGCCATATAAATGACACAACCCTTCTTCAGACATTTAGATGCCTTGAGCATAGACACTTGCTCAGGCAGTCCATACTGGGTATCTCCCTGAATGGTAATTGGCTCACCAGACGGAGTCTTGATCACCACTTGCTTCTTATTGCACACTATCTGGGCTTGGTTACGTGATAACCAATCCATGCCTATAACTATGTCAAAACTGGCTAACTTCAAAGGAAGTAAGGACAAGGGGAAAGAGTGGTTCCTAATGGATATGAAACATCCATCTAATACTGTTGAGGCGGTTTCTATGGTACCATCAGCTAATTCCACCTCATATTTCACACTTAGGGTTTTAACAGGTAAATTCAGCAATTTGCAAAACTTATTATCTACAAATGATTTATCAGCTCCTGAATCAAAAAGTACTCTTGCATAGACATCATTTATGAGGAAGGTACCTGTGATCACATTGTCGTCCTGCACAGCTTCCTTTGCATCCATCCGGAAGACCCTTGCATTGGTCTTTGACGTGATTGTCGTGGGTCACGCAAATTTAATCCCAATAACAACTATAGATAGCGGTAATAGGGTATCGAACTCAGGGAGTATGTGGAAAGTGTGTTGATTTTATAGCTTTGCAATTAACTACAATTAACCTAATTTGCAGAAAATAAAGATCAATAAATTGGATTGTTGGTTTAGAAAACTAAATTAATTAACTAATTGCAAATCAAAATTGGTTGTTTAACAGATTAAGAGAAAGCGATCATCCTAAACTTCCGGTTTGCTTTTGACAATTGTGTTAAATTCACTAGAAAGAATCACATAGACATGATTCATGTATGACTGTTTGTTGTGATAAAAGGGAACTAAGTACTCGGATTATGAAAATGCGAGGTTGTTACCCGAAAACCAATTGATTAATATCTAACCCTAATCCCTCCCGTGATATCTCGATTGTTAGCAACACCGAGAACGTACGATTTAGGATATGATTATAACATCAATCAACAATTTACAAACAAACATTCACACACCATAATAAACATATGCATTGCAAGTCTATTATTCTAGAAATACGAATCAAAACACAAAAGTCATAGACAAACCTTCAATTCAGGATGATCACCACAAGTTTAGCCGGACATAGCTTGGTGAATCATCATAACAACAAGTCTAATGTTCATAGGAATCGAAAACATAACCCGAATGTTAGAAATTGTTTGCAACCAAGTAAGAACAAGCCAAATCGCCCCTTGTGTCTCCCACAAAACGTCCAATGATGAGAACACCCGAAAAGACACCATAAAAACCATTTTTAATGAGCAGTTACAAGTTTGATCGCAGCCACCACCGTAAATTACGGTCCTACCGTAATTTACGGTGGACTTGATATGTTTACGGTGTATGGAGACTGATTTACGGTAGAGCTCTAGGTCAACATCAGGTCCACCGTAAATTACGGTGAGACCGTAATTTACGGTGGTAACTTGAATTTCCTTCTTTGTTTCATCTTTTGTTCTGCACACGACCCGTTCAACTCCAATACCCTCCAAAGCTGCGTTTTATCCACTTCAAGCTCCCGAACCGCACCTGAAACATAGGCAACAGTAGTTATCTAATTCAAGATAATTACACGATTAAGTGAAGGATTATTTCGTCTTTTAACATGATTAAGGGTTGTCCAACGGACCACCCGTCACATCCCCACACTTAACCGTTGCTTGTCCCAAGCAACTCATCAACTCAGTTTCAAAACAAGTGATCAAATTAAACCAAGCAAAAACATGCAATCTTTTTACTAACCCCTTTTAACACCCAACCAATGCACCCCTCTCTAAATCTCTCCTCTCGGCTACAAGTGAAAACTAGCAAAGATAAGCTAGACACACACTAGGCAAACGGGTGGTTGCACAATCATAGGCTTGTACCTAAATCGATCATTCTCCTAAAATGGGTCAAACATGAATGCAAATCAAAGGGACTTTCAAGGTTGTAACGCGGCTAAGTGTATGGGTAGGAAATGGAATATATATGAAGTAGCGAAAACTTGACCCGGTCTTTTATTACAAAAATAAACAAACAAACAACTATCAAACTTAACTACTATACACAAGATAACTAAACATCACTTTTTTTTTCATTTTTCATTGCTTTTTTTTTTCAAGCAAACAAAAATACAATAACGCATCAAACATATCTATTTCAAACTACTCAAACTACTAATACTATCACTAACACTATAAGACCGGGTCAAATTTGGGGTAAATTTTTAAGTAAGTAGCTAGGGGTAACAATTGATAGGCTTTTAAGGCACAAAATGGGCAACTAAATGTCCAAACCCCCGCCCCTCTCACTACCATGCTCATATATATAACTTATGAGGTCCAACCCCCCAAATCCCACACTCGCTCACACCAACGACGAGGCTACCTAAATGCCCTTATCCTTTTTGCATTCATGTCTAACTAAGGACTCAAATCGCATTCAAGCACAAGTTCTAATGCACCCCCACCCGTAGCCACTCTCATCAAAGATAAGCATTATTTATATACAAGTGTGGCTACAACTCTCACCAAGAATGAAAAAGGTATCAAGGGTTGCCGGTGCACCAACTTGGGGTTAATCTAGAGCGTTCAAATTTTCACATCGTTTCGCTTGGCTCAAAATTTTTCAAAAACTTCACAAAATTCCCCCCATCCCCACACTTGGGATACATTGACCCCAATGTATGGTTTTAGGAGGCTTTGATCACTAAATTCATTCATCATCAACAAAAACGCTTCTTCACTCAAACCCCAAATTTCTTTTTTTTTCTTTTTTTTCATTTTATATATTTTTTTTTCTTCTTTTAAAACATGACACCACCATCAAGCACCAACCCAACAAAACAACACAATCATAACACCACCCAACCGCCCAACCTTAAACAAATAAACCAACAAATATGCACAAAAATATACATAGGAAGAACACAACCTTACTAATAATAGCGCGGTCCCGGAGGTCCAAACATGGAAGACATCATGTTGTTCCATTCACCGAATGCAAATGAACCGCTACTACTTCCTCCTTCTTGTTGTTGCGCTCCCTCTTGTTGCCTCGGGTCAATCCATTGCGAGTGGTGGATCGGCGGGGTTGGATACGAAACACTACCATCATACGGTGGTAGAGACGCATAATCCACATGTTGTGGATCCACAACCACCGGCCGCCCGGCATGCCAATCCGCGTGCATTCTCCTCTCTTGGTCGTCATGATAATGGTTATTTATTTCCACTTCCCGGGAATACGCATGTGTGCGATTCCATTCTTCTTGACGATCCAAGCTATGTTTCAAGGCCCGCTCTATACTTGCACTATTTCTTGTGTTTTGATCAAACAACGTCCTCTCCGACCCCGACCACGTATCAAACACGGATGTCGGAGGGCGTTGATTCGCAATCACTTCTTGCATTGTGCCTTCATAGGCCCAACCCGGCACATACGATTGCTGCGTATAATCATAAAACAACCCACCATGACCACTACCATAACCACTTTGACCAACATTTTCAACACCATGCGGCTCGTCCGCATAGTCCTCATCTCCACTCGGAACTACTTCTGCATCGCTTTCTGGCTCGTCCGGCTCACCCGGTAACAAATCTCGTGCACCCAACTTTAGTGCCCTCCACCTTTGCCCTTCCGACTTTAACTTGTGATAATGCTCCGACTGAGTATACGTCCAAACATTCCCCAACTTATCCAACGTAAAAGGCTGATGCCTTTTTGTCGCTCCTCGATCTTCGGATGTTATCGCCTTCTGTTGTTTCATCAACCCCGTAATTATTCGACAATACGGGACGATGTCTCTTCCATACTTATTCCGACAGATCCATAAGTGGTTCATAATAAGATAGCGTATAGGAAAACGTGGACCCCCGTGCATCAACGAATAAAGAACAGGTACTTCAGGAAACCTAACCTGCTCTTTGTCCCCCCTTCTTGGAATAACATTGAGAAGACAGATTGTATGCAGCAATTTAGCTTCAATTTTTAAATTCTTCCGGTACAGAATACCACTGTATCTACCGGGTAAAAACAATGCTGCCAACATATCATTCCATCGTTGATGTTTTTCCGGCTTCACAAGAAGATCATCAAGAGTCGGTATCATATAATCGCGGGCTGGCAAACTATCATACTTTCCAAGCTTCTTCAAAGTATCAAAAGACATTTCCACCGGCACTCCATTCACAATACCCGTCAGCTTCATATTCGATGGCCTGTCATACGTATTAACCTTAAGAGTTGCCATCCACTCTTGGATTTCAGTGATAAACAAATTGTTTTTATCTTTGTCAAAACAACTAAGTGCCGACTCCCAACCTAGAGCCCGGAACTTGTCAAACACCCCAAACTGCCCAAACTCAGCTTCTCGAACATCCCTTTCACATATAAAGGCCGCTGCCTTATTCTTCAACTTATTCATACAATCATTATATAACGTCGGCTGCCATTCCAATGGTTGATCATCTAACGGACCCGAGTCCCATTTCGGTTTCTCCGTCATATCCAACTCCATCTCTTCTTCGCTTTCACTTTCGCTTTCATCCACTCTACCCAAATATTGTCTCTTCTTTGGTTGTTGTTCCGGCTGTTTACCCTTTCCCCTTGAAGACGAAGATGAACCAGCTCCCGTCTTTTCTTTTGTTCGTGCCATTCCTACACACATTAGAGCAAACAACACAACCAAAGAAACAAAATTAAACCCTCTTTTCCAAAACATCCCCACACTTGCTTGTTATCATGGTTGTAGATGTTAGTGAACCAAAAGTATATCAAGAATTTTATCAAAAAATCGGGCATGGTGTCTCTACAATGTAGAGATCCCCAAAAGTTCACTACTTTAACCACAAATCCTACATCTACAACCATAACCATGTTCAAATAACCAATTTCATAATCATATCTAAGAACAAGCAAGTGGGTATGGGCAAATAACCTAAATAACCTTACTTTTCACAATGTAGCATCAAAATACAACAAATAAGCTTTCATACCTTTGCTTGAAGATGCTAAAGTGCTTGTGAAACCAAAAGCTCCAAAACCCCCCAAATTTTTCGAACTAGGGTTTAGAATTCGGACCCTAAAACTGCGTTTTCTCGTGAGTTTCTTAGCAAAATCAGAAACTACTTGAAAAATTAGTTAAGAAAGACTCCGATTTCACTTGATTTGAGCAAAAATTGATTGAGATATAAGGGATTGAAGGTTGAGGAAGCTATGGGATCTTGTGGGCTCTTGTGAAGAAGATGATGTTGATAGATGAAGAAAGAGTTGTATGGATAGGGTTATGTCACGTAATCACATGTTGTTGTTAATTAATTTTTTTTATATACATATAGAAAACAAAACGACACATTGACATAATCTGCGTACCGTAAATTACGGTCATACCGTAATTTACGGTAAAACCTGAACATCAATTCTCACCGTAAAACAGTAGAACTTTACCGTAAAAACCAAACACTTTTCACTTCCACCGTAAATTACGGTGAAGCCGTAAATTACGGTGGCTTTTTGACAAAAATAATTACCGTAAATCAGGGGCCAAACACCGTAAAGATCAAATGTATTTCATCTCCACCGTAAAGTACGGTAAAACCGTAAATTACGGTGGATTCTGGGCGATCCTGATTCGTACAAAATGCTGTTTTAAGGTATCATTTTTTATGTTTTTCAATTTTTTTTCGATTTTTTTATGGTTTTTAAAATTTTTCAAAAACGTGTAAAATCACCCTACCCCCTCGAAAATCCCGTGTTGTCCTCAACACAATGTTAGAGTAATTCGTGACCCGAATATCCCCACACTTGTTTCAAACACGGGTTGCAAAGAAGTACAGTAATTGTACAAACTATACAAAATAAAACAAAACAAAACAAACCACTACTATATACACTACCAAACCTGGGCCTCTCATGGTTGTTCCTCATCGACCGGGCGTAAGATGTAGCCCGCTTTGTCAAGCTCCAAGGTGTTGATGTCGTTCCCATCCAAATACGGCTTTAATCGGTGACCGTTCACCGTTTGTTGTTTCAATGTTTGCTCGTCTTGGATGTCTACGTCACCAAATCTCCCAACTCTTCGAATGACATACGGGCCCATCCATTTACTCTTGAGCTTGCCCGCAAACATCTTGAGCCTTGAGTTATACAACCAAACTTTTTGACCCACTTCGAACGTTTTCTTTCGCAATTTTGCGTCATGCACCTTCTTGAGTTTATCTTTATACGCCGATGCACATTCATATGCCTCGTCTCGAATCTCTTCGATCTCGCTTAGTTGCAATTTTCTCAACTTACCCGCCTCGTCATAATCCGCGTTGACCGTCTTAATTGCCCAATGTGCCCGATGTGCTAACTCCATTGGCAAGTGACAACCCTTTCCATACACCATCCGGTAAGGCGTTGTGCCAATTGGAGTCTTGTAGGCCGTTCGGTATGCCCACAACGCATCATCTAACTTACTCGACCAATCCTTCCTATCCGTTCTTACCGTCTTCATGAGAATTTCTTTGATTTGACGGTTGGACACTTCGACTTGTCCACTCGTTTGCGGATGGTAAGGTGTGGCAATCCGGTGATTCACGCTATACCTCTTCAATAATTTTCCAAAGTTGAAGTTCTTGAAATGCGAACCACCATCACTTATAATAACCCGCGGGATGCCGAAACGAGAAAAGATGTTGGATTGAACAAATTTACAAACAACCGAATGGTCGTTTGTTCGTGTTGCAATAGCTTCAATCCACTTCGAGACATAATCCACCGCTACCAAAATGTATAGAAAGCCATTCGAATTCGGAAAAGGACCCATAAAGTCTATACCCCATACATCAAATATCTCTACAACCAAGATTGGTTGTAAAGGCATCTCATCCCTCTTCGATATGCTTCCCATCTTTTGACAATTTATGCACTTTCTAGCGAATTCACAAGCATCCTTGAAAATTAGGGGCCAATAAAACCCACATGAAAGAACCCGATAGCCTGTTTTGTGCCCACTAAAATGACCCCCACATGCGGACGAATGAACATGGGTCAAAATTTCCAACACTTCTGTCTCGGGCACACACCTTCGTATGACTTGATCCGGTCCAATCTTGAAAAGATCCGGTTCATCCCAAATGTATTGCTTCACTTGGACCATAAATTGTTGTCGACGCTTTTTGGTCCAATGACTTGGGATAGCACCTGTGGCTAAATAGTTGACATAATGAGCATACCACGGTGCAACAAAGGTGGAAACGGCTAGTAGTTGCTCGTCGGGAAAACTCTCATTGATTTCACTTACATCATCGATCCCTTCCACCGGAATCCGAGATAAGTGATCCGCCACTACATTCTCACTTCCCTTTTTGTCTCGGATTTCTAAATCAAACTCTTGTAACAATAATACCCACCGAATCAACCGAGGCTTCGCGTCTTTCTTCTCCATCAAGTATCGGACCGCACTATGATCCGAATAAACCACCACTTTGCTCCCCCATATATAAGCACGAAACTTATCCAAAGCATACACCACCGCTAGTAACTCCTTTTCGGTTGTGGTGTAATTGAGTTGCGCTTCGGACAAAGTTTTGCTTGCATAGTAAATCACCACCGGCTTTCTATCAAACCGTTGACCCAAAACTGCACCAATAGTGGTGTCGCTTGCATCACACATTATCTCGAACGGCTTTGACCAATCCGGTGGTTGCAAGATAGGAGCTTTGATCAAATGTTCCTTCAAAACAGTGAAAGCTTGCATACACTCGTTAGTAAAATCAAATGGGACATCTTTTAATAACAAATTACATAAAGGTTTGGTGATAACACTAAAACCCTTTATGAAACGTCTATAAAACCCCGCGTGTCCCAAGAATGACCTTACCCCCTTAACATTTTTCGGAGGTGGCAAAGATGCTATTACCCTTATTTTCGCCTTATCCACCTCCATCCCTCTTTCAGAAATTACATGACCCAACACAATGCCCTCTTGCACCATGAAATGACTTTTCTCCCAACTTAGCACTAGATTTTTCTCAACGCACCTTTTTAAAACCTTTTGTAATTCGTTGAGATAAGCATCAAAACTAGTGCCAAAAATGGAGAAGTCATCCATAAATACTTCGAGCGACTCTCCAACCATGTCCGAGAAAATACTCATCATACATCGTTGGAAAGTTGCCGGAGCATTGCACAAGCCAAATGGCATTCGCCGAAAGGCAAAGGTGCCATATGGACAAGTGAAGGTGGTCTTGTGTTGGTCATCCGGGTGTATTGCTATTTGATTGTAACCCGAGTACCCATCTAAAAAGCAGTAATATTTTTGACCCGATAATTTTTCAATAATTTGGTCAATGAAAGGTAGCGGGAAATGGTCCTTAGAAGTGGCGGCATTCAATTTTTGGTAGTCAATACATACACACCACCCGGTAACCGGTCGGGTGGCAATTTGTTCACCACTTTCATCCTTGACTACTTGAATGTCGGCCTTCTTAGGCACAACTTGGGTGGGACTCACCCAAGCACTATCCGAAATCGGATAGATGATTCCCGCATCCAACCATTTAATTACCTCCTTTTTAACTACCTCCCGGAGGTTCGGATTCAACCGCCTTTGAGCTTCTCGTGTCGGTTTGGCATCTTCGGTTGTAATGATTTTGTGCATGACAATTGATGGACTAATTCCTTTGAGATCGGCAATTGTCCATCCGATAGCTCCCTTGTTTTCCTTCAAGACTTCCAACAATGCTTGCTCTTGTGCCAACTCCAAATTAGAGGCAATAATGACCGGTAAAGTGTCATTATCCCCTAAAAACACATACTTCAAATGGCTCGGCAAGTCTTTGAGCTCCAACTTTGGCGGTTCTTCTAGCGATGGTTTAGTACCCGAATCTATTTCCGCCGGTAAGCCTTCAAACTGGTGGGTCCATGGTGGCCGACCTTCTTTCAACGCCATCGCATCTTGCTTTTCCTCTTCAACCCGGAGTGCATAAGCATGTACCTGTTCAGAAAAATCACACAGGCAAACATCCAAACCATCCTCCTCATACTCATGCGGGTTGCATCCGTCAACTATATCTGCCATGAAACACTCATCAACACCATTAGCATTAGAATTGTTAGTAAAAACATTCAAACGCATCTTTCGATTTCCAAAAGTCATATCGACTGTACCAAATCTACAGTCGATGACTGCGTGTGTGGTGCTCAAAAATGGCCGACCCAAAATTACGTTTTGTTGTTGTTTTGGGTCCGCCGACGAGTAGTCCAAGACTAAAAAGTCAACCGGGTAATAAAATTCATCAATTTTAACAATGACATTTTGAACCATACCCCGGGGTAACTTGTGAGACAAATCGGCTAAAACAACCGTTGTCTCCACCCTTGCTAACGGACCAAAATCATATTGGTCATATAAGCCCCCCGGTAAAATGCTAACTCCGGCTCCAAGATCTAGCAACGCCTTAGCCATTTGAAAATTACCAACTTGTATGTTAATCAATGGCGTTCCCGGATCTTGGAGCTTAGGAGGAAGCTCCCCGTTCAAAACCGCACTCACTTGCCCGGTTAAATCGACCCGCTTAGGCATTTTCTTTTTGTTTTGCCTCTTTTGTGTACACAATTCTTTTAGAAATTTTGCATAAGCGGGTACTTGTTTTATTGCATCAAGAAGTGGAAGGTTAATTTTAACTTGCTTGAACATGTCCCACAATTCTTCTTTTTGGGGACCTCTCGATGCAATAAAATTTTTCTTACCCGGGTCAAGTAAAGCCGATGGAAACGGGACTTGACTCGGTTCACCCTCAACTTTTTCACTTTCTTTATTTTCACCCAAACCCGGTTTATTAACATTTAATTCTTTTGGTTTAACCGGCGAAACATCATCATCACTATCATTACCCATGATGTCCTCAACTACCCCCTCAACCAATTCGGTTGACAAATTGGCTTTAAACTCTTTTCCACTTCTCAAAACACTAACCTGATGAACATTAACATTACCTCTTGACGAACCGTGTGATGGATTTACCTTGGTGTCACTAGGAAGTTGACCCTTGTTCTTCTTCAATTCAGCCACATCGGTTGCCAATTGACCCATTTGGGTTGTTAATGATTGTATGGCGAACTTCATCTTTTTGCATTCGGACTTCATCAAGTTGATTCCGTTTTTGCATCTCCGTTTGCATGCTCTTTAGCATCTCCATCATCTCGTTTCCACCCGAAGAACCCCCTTGTTCTTGACCCGTTTGATATTGCTTTTGATAGCCTTGGTTGTTCCCGCCTCGATATCCACTTTGGTTGTTATAAGGTTGGCGTGAACCAAAGTTACCTTGGCTACCTTGGAAGTTCGGGTTAGCTTGATTTGAGGGGTTCCCATAGCGAAAATTTGGGTGGTTCCTCAACCCGGGGTGGTATGTATTTGAATTCATGTTGTTGTAGTTTCTACCACCCCCTCCTTGACCTTGAACAGCATGCACCTCTTCATATTGCCCTTCCACCAACCCTTGGCAATTTTCAGCCGCGTGACCTATTTCATTACACAAAGCACACACATCATAAATTTGGTTAGTAGTTTGAACATTACCATCATCTATGGCGTGCACTTGTGATCGAGCAATGGTTGGTCGCGCTCTCCTCGATGCTTGAGCCTTTCTCTTTGATGTACTTGCCATATTCTCCAAAAACTCCCAATCATCGTTCTCATAATTTGTGCCAAAAGTCCCACCGGTAATGGACATCAAATCGCGAGCATCTTCGGCACTCAACCCCTCGTGGAAAGCGTTCATCAACTCCCAAAGTTCAATCCCATGGTGAGGGCAATTCTTTATCATCATATTAAAACGTTCAAATGCCTCATGGAACATCTCACCATGTTGTTGTTGGAAGCTCCTCAACCCCTTTCTAGCATCATTAGTCTTTTGGGCGGTGTAAAATTCATCTAAGAAAATTTGTTGCATCTCCGCCCAAGTATAAATTGATGCTGAAGGCAAAGTGTAGAACCACTTCTTTGCCTTGTCTTCCAATGAAAATTGAAATAAGACTAACTTGATATCATCAGCCGAAAAACCTTGACTCCCAAGAGTATTGCAAATGGAGTCATAAGCCTCTAAGTGGAAATACGGCTCCTCCGTTGCTAGCCCTTTGTATTTCGGCAAACTTTGCAACGAATTTGTTCTTACTTCAAAAGTTCTCCTTTGGTTGTTGTGAGGGATAACTACCGGTGAAGGGTTTTGAGTAATGATTGGCCTGAAATGTGCTTCTATCCCCCGTGCTTGTTCCCTAAGATGCCTTCTTGGAACACCCAATCGACCCCTTGGACGAATAGGACCCATAGGTCTTGGTATATGCCCTTGTGGTACGAACGGTGGTTGAAATTGTTGTTGTGGCATCGGTGGATGTTGAATCGGCCTTTGAAATTGCGGTTGTACATTTTGTGGCCGAATTTGTTGCAAAGGAATAGGACGTTGTATTGGTGGCCCTTGTGGTCTTGGTCGAATATGTTGCGGTATAAGTTGTTGTTGTAGCACTCCACCTACACTTGCCATCCCTTGAGATTGACCCGGCACATACCCAAACTCTCCTTGATCTCCATCATCCCCATAAGCATATCCTTCTTCCTCGTATCCCTCAAACTCTTCTTCATAACCTTCAAAATACCCATCTCCTCCTATACCCGAAGATTGCATATAAGGATAAGACGAATATTGCATACCGGGTTGGTTCGATGGTCGATATGTAGAGGTAGTATGGATAACGGTTGAGCTTTGTGGTAATGAGTGAGTAGAAGATGATTGACCTGTAGTTGGAGGAAAGAAGTGTGATAATGGTGGCAGATGGGCTAAAGGTAAGACTGGGTTCGACTTGAGTAGTATTCGGTTGTGTGGTGTTGGTATTGGTTGGTGTAGTATCATGAAGTGGGGTAGGAATTGTGGTGATGTTTGGAATAGTGGTGTTTGGTGATGGTTGTGTGGAAGTAGGTATAAAAGTTGAGGTCGTTTGACCCGTTGTGGGTGGTACTTGTGTTTCGTCCATGATATTTCTTGGTGTAATGGGTGAAGTAGGTGAACCAATGATTCTGTATTCGCGTAGTAAGACTCGGTTTTGCCTTAGCGTTCTTTCGATTTCCGAATCAAATGACAATGGTGACGCTTTGTGAGAGCCTCTAGTATGCATGCACCTGTAGAACCTGCACACTAAACACACCAGTGTAAACCCGAAAATAACAAAGCAAAACTAACAAACTGACACACGTTGCGCACTACTCCCCGGCAACGGCGCCAAAATTTGACGTGATTGTCGTGGGTCACGCAAATTTAATCCCAATAACAACTATAGATAGCGGTAATAGGGCATCGAACTCAGGGAGTATGTGGAAAGTGTGTTGATTTTATAGCTTTGCAATTAACTACAATTAACCTAATTTGCAGAAAATAAAGATCAATAAATTGGATTGTTGTTTTAGAAAACTAAATTAATTAACTAATTGTAAATCAAAATTGGTTGTTTAACAGATTAAGAGAAAGCGATCATCCTAAACTTCCGGTTTGCTTTTGACAATTGTGTTAAATTCACTAGAAAGAATCACATAGACATGATTCATGTATGACTGTTTGTTGTGATAAAAGGGAACTAAGTACTCGGATTATGAAAATGCGAGGTTGTTACCCGATAACCAATTGATTAATATCTAACCCTAATCCCTCCCGTGATATCTCGATTGTTAGCAACACCGAGAACGTACGATTTAGGATATGATTATAACATCAATCAACAATTTACAAACAAACATTCACACACCATAATAAACATATGCATTGCAAGTCTATTATTCTAGAAATACGAATCAAAACACAAAAGTCATAGACAAACCTTCAATTCAGGATGATCACCACAAGTTTAGCCGGACATAGCTTGGTGAATCATCATAACAACAAGTCTAATGTTCATAGGAATCGAAAACATAACCCGAATGTTAGAAATTGTTTGCAACCAAGTAAGAACAAGCCAAATCGCCCCTTGTGTCTCCCACAAAACGTCCAATGATGAGAACACCCGAAAAGACACCATAAAAACCGTTTTTAATGAGCAGTTACAAGTTTGATCGCAGCCACCACCGTAAATTACGGTCCTACCGTAATTTACGGTGGACTTGATATGTTTACGGTGTATGGAGACTGATTTACGGTAGAGCTCTAGGTCAACATCAGGTCCACCGTAAATTACGGTGTGGTAACTTGAATTTCCTTCTTTGTTTCATCTTTTGTTCCGCACACGACCCGTTCAACTCCAATACCCTCCAAAGCTGCGTTTTATCCACTTCAAGCTCCCGAACCGCACCTGAAACATAGGCAACAGTAGTTATCTAATTCAAGATAATTACACGATTAAGTGAAGGATTATTTCGTCTTTTAACATGATTAAGGGTTGTCCAACGGACCACCCGTCAGTCTTCTTGACCTCTTCCGGCTTCTTGGCGTATTTAGGGCAGTTGGTTTTGATGTGCCCTTTCTCGTTGTAGTTGTAACATGTGGCATCTTTAATCTTCCTGCAATCAACAGTCTTGTGCTCTTTAGACTTGCATAACCCACATGCAGCTGATCCTGACCGAGACTTGGACTCAAGTCTGCACTTTCCAAAGTGGCGTTTTTGGCAAGTCTTGCACTTTGGCTTTTCCTAAGCTTGTTGGCTACCCTTGTTGGATCCAGACTTCTTCCTGAAGTCAGTGCTACCTTTATGCTTCTTTTCAGATCTTCGTGAGTTATCATCCTCATGCTTTCTTTTGCCTTCTTCCGAATTCCTCAGCGATCTTAGCCTGACCGCGTCCAAGGTAAGAGATAGAGATAGATCAGCTGCTGATCTGAAAGTAGCAGGTCTGGACGCCTTAACACTGGCTTTTATTTCTGGGGCTAAACCCCCAATGAAGCGAGCAATCCTTTTGGGTTCCGGGGTTACCAGATACGAAACCAGCCTAGACAGGGTATTGAAACTGGTGAGGTAAGCTTGACAATCTAAATTCTTCATCACCAACGATAAGAAATCTGATTCAATTCTTTCAACCTCATGTTGCGGGCAATAATTCTCCTTAATGAGAGCAACGAACTGATCCCATGACAAATTGTAGAGCGGGATCTTTCCAGCAGCTTGAATGAGAGACTTCCACCATGCCAGTGCCTCTCCCTTGAATGATTGGGATACATACTTCACTACATCCCTTTCAGCACAACCGCTGATGTCAACTACTGTGTCCATCTCATCCAACCAGGTCATACAATCAATTGCCCCTTTCTCCCCAGTGAAATCCCGGGGTTTGTAAGAAACAAAGTACTTATAGGTACAAGACTTGGTACGTGGTTTATCATCAAACACTATCTGTTTAGATGGAACACTGTTTTGATTAGATGAATGTCGATCATCATCTTTCTTTGGCTCATCTTTCTTAGAGGGTGGCTTGTTATGAGCCTCCGAATGAGTCTTAGGTTTGGAGTGCTGTGCGGATAGGGTCCTACTTCGAGTCCCGCTAGATTCATGATACTGCCGCTATATAGCTTTTGTAACAACATTATCTACTAATGCTTGTAGCTCCGCACCGGTCACATGTATTTTAGTATTTTCATGGTTTTCCACCGGATGACTGTTTACTTCTTCTGAACTAGCCATGTAGCTTTAATTGCTACATAAAATCAAATAAGGGCAAAGTTTATATAGAAGCTTATACAGTTTTATTGTTTTTGACAATTTATTAACCATGGTTTTTAATAGCCATATTAGTTAATTTGCTAAATATATAATTATTCAGGATTTTTACCATAATCCTAAATTATAAATTAGTAATAGCACAAAATGCTTAGTCACGTAGACAAATTTAGTTTATACACCTAGGTTTTACAGAATCGAGGTATTAAGGTTTGAATCAAAGTTCGCTACCTTTCTTGACAGGGAGTTGTAGGCTACCACTGTCTTTAGTCTCAGAGGACGTTAATTATAGCCCGTGGGCACTTCATCCTTAAGGGATGATTATATAAATAAGGGAATTTAGAATAACCCAATTTAAGAATGACTTATGTGATTTTATCGAATCACATTTGTCAAGCATGTTAATATACTTTCAGAAGTTATGGTTTTGAATCTTTTGGATAGGTTTTACCATCTTGGCCATGTCTGTAACGACATTTAGGCTAGGTTTTACCTTTAAGATTCCTTTTAATATTTAACGCAGAACAATCCTAAATTGAGATATTAATATGGATCTGAACCTAATTGAGGAACTACCATCTTGGCCCTGTCTTAAGGTGACACGTGGCGAGGTCTTGTCTTTTTTAGATTTTGCCATTTTATTATAATGGTAGATCTTGTAAAATATTGTTATTTATTTATTTTATATTTTTGTTCAAGCATATAACTAAAAATAAGAATTTAAATTTAACCAATTCACCACATGAATTTAAAAATACGAGTCTGCCCTGAACGGGACTTTTAAATGAAATAACATACCCGCACAGGGGCTAACAACACTACATACCCACGCAGGGGTCAAACAAAAGACTTGCCCACGCAGGGGCTCAACTGAAAACAAGGAAATACAACCAACAATTTGAAGGATTCAATGGTCCTTCTTGCTCTTTCCTTTTATTAAACCTGCTAATCCCTTGAAGAAACCTTGTCGCTCCCTACGATCTATGTGAACTTCTTGCTCAACCTGGTCCAGTCTTTGGAGGATCTCCTCCCGTTCTGGCGCGGAAAACCGTGGTATCTGCGGCTGCGGCTGATGTGGAGGTCGAATAGACGGCTGCTTTTGGTACCCATAAGCTGGGTATCCAACTCCCCAAGGAGTCCCGTAAGGTCCTTCGGGGTTTACAGCATTGTAGTTCCACGCCGCCAGGTATGGCTCGATCTCCGCATAGTTGAAGCTGGAGTGAGCCGGCTGCTCGAAGGGATTATATGTTGCTGGGCCAGTATACGCAGGAATTGGGTTGTTAAAGCCCAATGGTGGTTGCATGACAGGTACAGAGTTCACTTCCGGGTTGGGGTTTGAAGGTCCCCCCATCTGCTGGTTTTCTTGGAACGGCGGGTAGTGGCTTCCACTCGATGGTTGAGGGGTGTTGATATGCACTCCTCTTCCTTACACGGACATCTGTGCGTTCGTTCTCCTTCGCCTCGGTGGCTCAGGAGGCTATTGCTGAGGTGGTGGTGGTGGCAGAGTAACTGCCACAAAGCGTGAATCCCCGGAAGGATCCTGTTGCTGCTGCTGCTGATAAGGCGATGAATGGTAAGAGGGTGTGAAATACCACTCAAACTGGTTGAACCTTGCTTGGTAGCTATCTAGACCACGGTAAAGTGATCCGTGAAAAGATGACCCATCAGAAATTTCTATGGGATGTGTGGGGGTACCGGTCGGTGGTTCGGTAGGGTCGGTATCCTCGTCCATATCCATGGCGTGGTCTCCGGAAAAGTGATCTTCAGGTCCCAATGGGTTAACACCCAATGTTCCTCGAGGTAGTTTGCCGGGTTGAACCGGCTTCTGAAGATATGGGACAGGTTGTCAAAGGAGTGACAAGAGTTGGACCGCTGGAGAGGGATGAACGAAGGTTGTGGGTTATCGGGTTCGTTTTCTGAGTGGGGTCCAAAAGAGTGTAAGTAAGAAGGTGACGAAGCCAACGAGACAGATCGCCTCGCTGGCTGTAGGTGTGCTCTCCAGTCTCCCTGTGGACTGGTGCGTATGTTGACGGGTGAGGTCCGTCTTTGAGAAGGCCCGGCCTCCTGGTCGTTGCCTGTTACAGGTGACTTTCCTTTTCTTCTGAAGAATCTTGGCGGCATATTTAGACCTGTCAACATAAACAAAGATAACAACAAAGAATAATATAAAAGACAAATTAAAACAAAAATCAGGATTTGTCCTATGTTCTTTGTCTAGACTCGAAAATTCGAGGAATGTGCAATTGTGTTACTGAGATTAAACACAAAAGGCTAGTGTTTAATTCACTCAGTGTTGGCTCTGATACCAACCTGTCACACCCCGATATTTCCACGTATTACTGGTGGGCCCGGTGGGGAGTATCGTGACGTAGTTGATATTATCATGGTCAAACAACACAATATATAAATGCACAACGGAAGCAAAAGATAGATTCATTTCAACTTTAATAAATTGTAATAATAAGTATCACAAATAGTTGAAACAGATCCACAGGCTGATCAAAAATAAAAAAAAGGAAGCATTGTTCTATAGTTTTATGACATCCAAGCTTGCGAGACTTATTGTGGACGCTAGGAGAAAGTCAGCCTAGTTCGAGTAGTACCTGCACTTAACCTTTTGGGAAAATACGTCAGTTTACACTGGTAAATACAAATAACTGACTCATTTTGAAAATGGTTTATAAATTGATTTGAATGCACGTGGCACAAAATATTTTATAACTTGGGACAATTATTTAAAATTAATCTTGTATACAGTTTTATTTATTTGTCGTCCATTAGGGCCGGTTTGTAGGGCCGGTCTAGATTAATTGACACGCCACAGGTATAATGCCCACAAGGATTATTTCCTTAAAGTGGATTACCAGTTTTTACATAATGCATCTGTCAGGTGTACGCCTACACCCCGTGCTTAGGTCGTGGCCATTTCTTTGAATGATGCCAAGGATATCCGGGACATGATCATTTAACCCCCAAGGGCCATACACCAAATAATACAGAATAAAATGAGTTACGTAAATACATTAATCACAATCCGATTTAAATGACTACATACCCGACCAAGCGGTATTATTATAATACCGTATCCCAAGCCCGTATAGGGAAAATAAGTTAAGAGTATTTACCTGAGCTAAATATAAATTCAATCTCAGCCGTATATCAATTCAGCAAGTACAGATAGCTTTTACTGGGCTCCTAAATCTGGAACGAAGGTTTTTAATAACCTATTAGATTTCTAACGGGTCTTTAATTTAAGCTTAAGCTTAGACCGGTTAGTTTTAAAGGAAGATACGGTCCAAACGCACGATAGGCGAAGACCGGTTTAGAATGTGGTTTTGACCCGACAAGCTTGTATGCTTATTTAATATGGGTGACTTAAACACATTTTGGATTTTGAGACAAAAAGATATGGTTTGACCCGTTTCGGCTAATATAGGCAAACTAGTCACATAAGCCGATCCGAACGCGAAAAGTGCGTAACGAGTAACCATATGAGTCATATACAAGTTTCCTAAGTTAATATGCCTTAAATATGTTGTGACATCAGTAAGATATCTTCTATTATGCCCAAAACGGATTTAAACTCAAACTATGCCCCGTAAGGGCATTTTGGTCATTTTAAAGGTTATAAAAGAGCTTATTTAGTAATCTGAGTTCTAGGTCTGATTTAATCAGTAAATATACTTAACTTAATAAGTTATAACAGTAGGGTATCATATATATGTGAAATTTATTAATTATAACCATATTATGCACCGTAGGGGCAGTTTGGTAATTTCACATAAGCCTAAAGGGTCAAATCTGGAAATCTGAGTTTAAAACTTTAGCTTACTGTTAAGGTATAAAAATATACTTAGAATATCAGTAGGTATCAACCTTATATGTTTAAAATAGTTTTAATACATTCTATGCGTTAAAAACGCTTAAAAAGGCGATTTGGAGCCACTTCCGGGTTCTATATAGAAAGCTGATATTTTTATTATTCCAGAAGGTTTAAAATAATTTATTTATCATATAAAATCAGTAGCAAAAGGTTTGGGGTCAAAAAGATTTGTAAAACTCATTTTATGGCTAAAAAGGCAAAACCAGCATTAACCGAATTAAGCTACAACCCTATGTTATGCTCAGCCTAAAATTAATTAAAAATCTTCAAAAATCCCAAAATATTATATTACATCAGTAGGTAAAAAGTTTGGTATTAAAAATCGGGTTTAGATAGGCTAGATGCTAATTATGTCATTTAACTCATAAAAGCCTTCTAATTACGCTAATGAGCATAACTCCTAATCTAGACCTCAAACTAATGAACCAAGGTGTACAATCACAGAGGGTTATACTAACATGAAACTAGGTTCAAAAGAAGCTCTAAGGCAATCCTAAACTAGGCTTAAACGGGTCAGAACTGAAAGTCAAAGTATAAGTTAAACTATGCGACTTTCGGTTCCGAACCGGGTCTCTACTGAAAATTGTCGGGTTGAACATGTTTAGACATGTTCTTACATTAATTACCAAGTTACTTTAATGATAAAACAGGTTATATGGATCCTACATTGCTAATTATGTATTAACTTGAAAATAAGTATTATGTTGACTTTTTGAAGTTAGCTTTGACCCTACAATTGACTTAGTTAGAGTGGGAACCAGAGGGTACCCTTTTAAGGGTTTATTACCCACATAAATACCTACCTATAGGTACTTTTAATTCGAGATTTGACTGAATAAATTTTAATAAATCCCGAAGTCAAACCTTAATTACGACGGTTTGACTTTTAGCTAATTAATTAAGCTAAACTGAATTAAGAAGGATTAAGGACACTCACAAAGGTCCTAAGTATGCTTATGGATCCTAAGAGAAGTTGGTTACTGTCTAGAGAGCTCCAAAGATCAGCTAAAGTGAGTTTGAATGAAGTGAACAAAAATGTTGCAACTTGTTCTTCTTATACAGTGAACCCCAAGGCACAAGATCACTCCAAATCAGTCTATAATTGTTGTAAGATGTTCCCAGGTGTCCCTATGATGCTAAAAACCAGTTATAGGGCCCCTGATTTTCGAATACCACTCTTATAAGGCGGTGTAACTTGTTTAACAGGCATCTGTCCAAAATTCTGCCCAGCGACGATCTTACGGACCGTAAGCAAGAAGCCTTGCGGACCGTAAGCACCTCTTACGGACCGTAAGCTTTTGGTTTTGCGGTCCGTAACCGACCTTTATCTGAAATGCCCAGCTACGATCTTGCGGACCGTAAGCATTTGGATTTTCGGTCCATATCCGCTTTTCAATTTCTGATGCCTAGCTCCACTATCTTACGGACCATACGGGCTAACCTTTGTGGTCCGTAAGCCTTCATCAAAAGACAAAAACTTTGCAAACTTTTAGGCTTGACCATGCATTCCTTTTAAACTCGAATCTTCAGTCATTGTTAGAAGGAGGGGACCATAGGGACATACTTTGTATGTCTTTGCATGTGTTGCCATGCATTAGTTTCATCTTGGACTCTTGTGTTGAATGCTTTAAGGAACTTGTCGAAAGAATCATAAAACTAAATTCCTATACCAATTTAGATTATCACATTAACCGGATTTGAACATGTCGAATGTTTATGGAGTGTATTAAGATTTGGGATTTATAAATAGGTCGCTCAGAGGTATTTATTAACATGTCGACTCTTTTAATCCTACCATACATCCTTTAATTTGATCCGGGTTTATGACACGTTTATCTTACATGACACGTGTCTTTATTTTATTGATCTCTAGCGGCCCACGTAAGATCCCTAAGGGGTCTACGCGGCCCGCGACAAACCCCAAAAATTGATTTCTAATTATTTTTAATAATATTCAAGGTATTCGAGGTCCGTTTTCACGTATGAGGTGTGTTTTAAGACATATTGGGATAATTTAAAATATATTAGGGTGTCGAAAATAATTCGAGGGTGTTGGTTTTCTTTAGGGTTGTTATACCGTTTTAGGTGATTCTTTTTCCTATACGTCTGTAATTTAATTGCCGACGTGTCTATTACAATTATTATACCGAAAATTTGGTTTACAGACCGAACGACTAAAATCACTATACAATTGTTCGACCCATTATATTTACACCCATTTTGTTACCATTGCAATAGTAACCATAAGGCGTTTTTACCCAACATCCGGGGCTTAATATCATTGCCATTTTATTACCAATCTTATGGCTTCATGCTCTTGTGACTGTCAACGCCAAATGCTAACTATCAAACACTAACACTACTTATTACACAATTATTCGACCCGTTTGGCTCATTTATGGAATCCTCCATTATAATGACTACCAAACGCTTCCTAGTCGATTGTTAACCTATTACTTCAAGTAGTGAACATCGTCACCTCAATCAACACAACTTTTATTCTAAAACACAACTATACATGTTCTACTATCAAATTTACTTAATGTAACGAATCGAGTTACATACCTTCAAAGCACACCTTTCAAACGCGCGTCCCCACTGGCTTGTCCACTAGATGTTCCGGTTTCCTTTCCTATAGAGTTCAACCATAGCATGTTTAGAACTCTTTTCTTAACATATATCGCATAGTTTGCCGAAACATTACAAATATGCGTTTTAACTTGAATTTCAGTTTTAAGCCTTCTTTGAGGCATTTTTACAAACACTTTAAGGGCAGGATTCTACACAATTCATTATCAAGTTCGTGACTTATTATGTGGCCAAAATTAACATCAATCGGACAATCACATATAAATTTCAACATCAATAAATCTGAAATCACTTCATAAATATCAGATTACACTAGAACTACAACCAAAATCCTAGTGTTTATCAAGTTCCACAAAAACCCACTTATCACCTTCAATGGTGTTCATGGAATTTGCTAGAATTAAGCATGATTTCAACATATACTTGTCTAGGGTTTACTCCTAGACACTATAATGTTCCTATTTCATCCATACAACAATCATGCATCAACAAATTTCGAATTCCCTAAGTTCATCAGAATTTCAAGTAGAGATTTCCTATCAAATTTCACATACCTTATGACCCCCTTACAATGGAGATCACTAATCCAAGCTCGGAATTTCGTTTTGGAATTGATCTTGACCTTCAATCTGTGAGATTTGTGAGAAATTAGGGTTTGATGGGGAGCTTTGTGTTCCCCCCTGTGTTTTGATCTAACTCAGCACACACACAAGTGTGTGTTTTGAGTTTAAATTATGTTTTATTATAATTAGTTTCAATTTAAACACTTTTGGTCCCTCAACTATCGTTTAGTTCTTATTTTTAGTGTTTTAACCCACTTATAAGTCACTACAAGACTTTTATCTAACTAGGTTATTTTTAATCCTAGTTAGTTCACTTGTTTATTTACCGACATTATATTTAAGATAAATGATTTACATTTTCGGGGTGTTACAAGTCAACCCCCCTTAAAAGGGTTTCGTCCTCGAAACTAGAAATACGTACCAAACAATGTCGGGTAGAGACGCCGCATCTCTTATTCGGACTCCCATGTTGTGTCCGAGCCTTTTCTATGCTCCCACTTGACCTTAACTTGATTAATCTTCTTATTCCTTAAATATTTAATCTTTCGGTCTAGTATCTCAATTGGTCTTACCGCATAACTAAGGCTATTGTCCACTTCGATATCACCATAGTGGATATAAGATGTTTCCTCAGCTAAGCACTTACGGAGTTGTGACACGTGAAACGTGCCATGAATTCCGTTCAATTCTTCTGGTAACTCAAGGCAATATGCCACCTTGCCAACCCGTTCGATGATTTTAAAGGGCCCAATAAATCTTGGGCTTAGTTTCCCTCTTTTTCTGAATCGGATAACACCCTTCCATAGGGAAACTTTTAGCATAACCATGTCACCTACCTGAAATTCAATCGGTTTTCGTCTTTTGTCGGCATAAGACTTTTGTCTGTCTTGGTCCGCTTTCAAGTGGGCTCGAACCACATCAATTTTCTCATTAGTGGCTTGGACTACATCTTTATGGGCCAGTTCACGTGGACCCACTTCACCCCAACACACCGGGGTCCTACATTTCCTACCATATAGCATCTCGTACGGGGCCATGCCGATGCTGGCATGGTAGCTGTTGTTATAAGAGAATTCTGCTAACGGCAAATACACATCCCAACTGCCCCCGAAGTCAATAATACACGCCCTCAGCATGTCTTCTAGTGTTTGTATTGCTCTCTCGCTCTGTCCATCCGTCTGAGGATGGTATGCAGTGCTGATAAAAACTTTCGTTCCCATTTGTTATTGGAAATCTCGCTAGAAGTGTGAAGTAAACTGGGTATCTCTGTCTGACACGATAGATACCGGTACCCCATGACGTGCCAATATCTCGTTTGTATATACCTCAGACATCTTTTCCGAAGTATAAGTCTCACGTATAGGAATAAAGTGAGCACTCTTCGTCAATCTATCCACAACCACCCATATAGCATCGAATCCTCGGCTCGTCCTAGGCAGTTTGGTCAACAGGTCCATGGTGATATGTTCCCATTTCCAAACCGGGATTTCCAATGGTTGCAGTCTTCCATATTGTTTCTGGTGTTCCGCCTTGACTTGTAAACAAGTCAAGCACTTCTCCACATACTTTACTACATCCCTCTTCATCCCGGGCCACCAATAGTTTTGCTTTAGATTGTTATAAATCTTGGTTGCACCCGGATGAATAGAGTAACGGGATTTATGAGCTTCATCGAGTAGAAGCGTCTTGACTCCACATGAATTTGGGACCCATATTCTTCCTAATCGAGTCTTTAACCCGTTGTTGCCATCCGCCAAATCTTTCAATTGACCGACTATCCTTTCTTTTTTCAAGTTCTCCTCTTTTATTGCCTCGGCTTGTGCTTCTCGAATACGTTCAAGTAAACTCGAGGTTACAACAAGCTGCATTGATCGCACTCGTATTGGGACATAGTCCGTTTTCCTGCTCAAGGCATCCGCCACAACATTTGCCCTTCCGGGGTGGTAATGTATTTCGTAGTCGTAGTCTTTTACTATTTCTAACCATCGCCTTTGTGGCATATTTAACTCCTTCTGATCGAAGAAGTATTTTAAACTCTTGTGGTCAGTAAATATGGTGCACTTTCCCCCTATAAATAGTGCCTCCATATTTTTAACGTAAACACCACCGCCGCCAATTCGAGATCATGCGTGGGATATTTCTTTTCATGCACCTTTAATTGCCTCGAGGCGTAAGCTATCACTTTGCCTCGTTGCATTAAAACACATCCGAGCCCCGAAAGTGACGCATCTGAATAGACTACCAAGTCGTCGGCTCCGTCAGGCAACGTTAATACCGGAGCTTGTGTTAACTTTTCTTTTAGCGTTTGGAACGCTCTTTCTTATTCAACACCCCAAATGAATCTCTCCTCCTTCCGAGTTAATTTAGTTAACGGTGAAGCAATCTTGGAGAAATCTTGAATGAATCTCCTGTAATATCCCGCAAGCCCTAAGAAACTTCTAATTTCCGAAGGATTCTTCGGAGGACTCCATTTTGACACGGCCTCTATCTTTGACGGATCTACCAATATTCCGTTGGTAGTTATGATGTGGCCGAGGAATTGCACATCTCGTAACCAAAAGGCGCACTTTGAAAATTCCTCATACAACCTTTCTCATTTGAGTGTGTCTAACACCTCCTGTAGATGATGCGCATGATCCACCTCACTTTTCGAGTATACCAGAATGTCGCGATAAACACAATTACCGACTTGTCCAACATTGGCTTACAAACCCGGTTCATGAGGTCCATGAAAGCCGCGAGTGCATTTGTCAGCCCAAATGACATCACGAGGAACTCGTAATGTCCGTAGCGCGTGCGGAAAGCCGTCTTCGGTACATCCTCCTCCTTGACCTTTAATTGGTGATACCCCGATCTTAGGTCGATTTTTGAAAACCAATTCGCACCTTGTAATTGGTCGAATAAATCGTCTATTCTCGGAAGCGGGTATCGATTCTTTACCGTGAGTTTGTTTAACTCCCAGTAATCGATGCACATTCGCATGCTCCCGTCTTTCTTTTTCACGAATAGTACCGGTGCACCCCAAGGAGACACACTTGGCCTTATACATCCTTTATCGAGCAAGTCTTGAATCTGCGACATTAGTTCTTGTAATTCTGATGGCGCGAGTCGGTATGGCGCTTTAGTTACGGGTTTCGCGCCCGGAACCAATTCGATTCCGAACTCTACCTCCCGTTCAGGCGGTATCCCCGGTAGATCTTCCGGAAACACATCTTCGAAGTCACGTACCACCGGTACGTCTCCAATCTTCGGTGATTCTTTCTCGGGCTCATTCGCGTATATCATAAATGCTCTACATCCATGCTTCATGAGCCTGTGAGCTTTCAACATCGAACATATTATAGGATTGCCTCCTTTCTCGCCATAAATTGTAACGTGTTTTCCGCTCGGAGATGTTAGTTTTATCTCTTTACGGAAACACACGACTTTCGCGTGGTGTCGGGATAACCAGTCCATCCTAACAACCACTTGAAATTCTCCCATCGACATCGGGATTAGATCTATCGAGTATTCTTCGTCATCGATACTCAATTTACAGCCTTGACAGACATCACACCTTATGAAACTCTTGTTATCCCCTATTTCAACTTCTAATGGCACATATAATTTTGTCAATACAAATGAAGGATGTCGAATAAATCCATGTGAAACAAAGGATCTATTCGCACCCGTATCAAATAATACACGTGCAAGAATCGAGTTTATTGCAAATATACCTGAGACCACATCGGGTTCTGTTTTCGCTTCAGCCGCTGTTAGTTGGAAGGACCTGGCCTTTGCCTTTGAAGCTTCTGTTGGAGATTCTTTAGTGTCTTTCTTTCCAACCAAGTCCGGGCACTCGGACTTTTTATGGCCCGGTTGGTAACACTTGTAGCACACAGAGACCTTTCCCGGATATAACGATGCGGTGTGTCCCGTCTTTCCACATATGGGACACAGTTTATCATTGAAGCGACACTCACCCTTGTGCCCCTTTCCACACACCTTGCAACTCGGTGATCCACCCTTCGTATCCGTCTTCTTTACCGACTCAGCCGTTCGAGCCTTCTTTGTAGGGCTCGGGTTAACTTCCACTGCCCTTCGTTCACCTCTCTCGATTTGTTTTTTCAATTCTATCTCCCGCTCCCGGGCAGTGTTAATGATTGAGGGTTTCATACTTTGAGGGAGTCATAAACTCCCGGTATTCAGCGCTCAACATGTTGTAATAGTAGTATATCTTCTGCTCTTCAGTAGTCACTAACTCGTCGCAGAATCTCAGCTTATCCATAAAAATGCCCGTGATTTTATCAATCGTTTCACCCATTTGTCTTAACTAGATGAACTCCTCCTTGATCCTATGGATGACTGCCTTGGGACTATGATGTTTAAGGAATGGTACCTTAAACTCGTCCCATATCATGACCCTTGCCGCTTCGGCTCCAATCTCCTTCTTTTTGTTGTCCCACCAGTCCTTGGCTTGACCCCTCAACTGACCCGTTCCGTAAGCCACAAAATTGCTCACGTCACAGTGGGTCCTTTCAAACACCCCTTCGACATCACTTAGCCATCTTTGGCATATTATCGGGTCGACCTCCCCGTTGTAAATTGGCGGTTTACACGCCTTAAACTCCTTATACGAACATCCTTTACATTCTCCGGATTTTTCTCTCATAAGGTTGACATTGTCTTCCAACCTTTTAACTCGTTCTTCAACTAACGATAACACTGTGTTTTGAATTTTGTCTATGAAACTGGATAGACTACCCTCAATTGCCTTCCCCACTTCTTCGGCAATTATCTCTTTCATTTGTTCGGTGCTTGTCGGCACCGGATCATTATCATTCCTTTCCGTCATCTTGAAACTGAAATGTTTACATCAATTATTAAACATTTCATTTATAACATAGCTTTGTTTGTTTCGGTTTAGCCAAGTTCGTAACTTGCTTTGACCGTTCTCATTTAGTGCACTTTCTGGGTTTGAGTGTGTTAACACGCTCTTCCCGTGCACATTAATTCACATCTCTTTTTCTTACTTAGGATAAGATCTACTAAAATAAATAATTAATCCTTACCGGACGATCGATCAAGCTTGAACCGAACACTTTGTTGACAACCTTGAGCTCTGATTACCAACTTGTAACAACCGTCTAATTTCTAATCGAATTAAATGAAAATACGCATGATTTTTATATAAAAAGGTACTTTACTTCTAACACAAGTACAAAATAAAAGTTCTAAAGTGATCACATACTAGTTAACTACCAAACTAGTTTAAACATTCAAAACATGGTTAGTAAATTGTTTACTTCATAAACATTGTCTAAACAAAGTTAATCTAACGCGGAAGCTTCTAAAGTTCGTGTTCGGTTCTTCAAAACATGCTTGATCGCCATCCGGAAAGACCCCATCATCACCTTGAGTCAAAACCACTTAAAACGTTAGTTTTGACATTTATATAATGCATATAAACGAGTTCTAGCATCGAATAATCAAAAATAAAATAAAAATTCAGTTTTAGTCCGGTCGCGTGTCGCGCCAGAACCCCCCGTCTTGTCGCGTGTCGCGAGGACTCCCGCGTGTCGCGCCAGATCCAAAGGATCCTGTCGCGTGGCGCGGGGGACTTGGTTTTCCAGCAGGTGTAGGTTTTTTACCTGCATTTCCTGCTAGCTCCGAAATTCACAAATTTTAACTTCAAATGGTCATAACTTTTGATCCGAGTGTCCGTTTTAGGTGATTCTTTTTCCTATACGTCTGTAATTTAATTACCGACGTGTCTATTACAATTATTATACCGAAAATTTGGTTTACGGACTGAACGACTAAAATCACTATACAATTGTTCAACCCATTATATTTACACCCATTTTGTTACCATTGCAATAGTAACCATAAGGCGCTTTTACCCAATATCCGGGGCTTAATATCACAGGAATTTTATAAAATCATTCCTATATGTGAAGGAATTCAAGTAATTTCATTGGAATCTCCAACCGTTTTGACCCGCGTTGTTTCGATTTGAGTCGTTTTCGACCCGATCCATTTCAACCCGAGCCGTCTATACCGATTCATCTCGAACTGAGCCGTTTTCGACCCGAACCGAGGTGGTGGAGGCCGGGGTGATATATTCTAATTCATTTGACAACCAAACACATCTAAAATGGAATTGAGATTCCAATTCCTATTGGAATGTTTAAATTCCAAATCCAATTCCTATACAAAATTCAATTTCAATCCCAAAACATTTCACGAACCAAACGAACTAGAATCTAGATGGATTGGGAGGAACTTAATTTTGACCAATGGTATATAACATCCATCAAGAATGGTCTTACTGCTGCCATCACATACTCATCCCCATTAACTTCCAATTTGCATTCATGTTGTATCTGCATATTTAGATTATTATTAGTTTTTCTTATCTTTATCCAACAACTCTTAAGCTAGGGCAGTGATGCCAACTCACCCCTGCTATTCTTCGTGCACTATCTTGAAGTTGTTGTAATGGCATAGCAAATTCTGATGTTACTTGTATTTGTTCACATGATTTGTCTCCTAGTATAAAGCAACTTGCAAGTGCCGCAATGTGATGATAATCCAAATTATCTAAGATGCATGCTTCATCAAAAAAACAATCAGAAATTATATCATGCAGCCATATCTAATCTAATCACTATATGTTAAACTAATTTGTTCCTTTACCATCAAATATCCATTCAGAGACTATGAGTTCATCTCCTGTATCAATTAAGCATGCTATATGACCCTTCACTTGCACAATATATTCATCGTCAATGTGTCCAAGTGTCTTCAAAACCTCTAATTGGTTTTCAAGCTCATTTTAGAAATCTTTTCTAGGCAGATGTTGTTACCAATGTAGACTGAGAATATATATGTAAGCAATGTGATGTAAACTTAAAAGATACATATAGTATATAAAAGAACAAATATATAATGTCATATAGTTTACGCGTAAATCAGAGAGTTTTGTCTCTAGTTGTTGAATTTCATGATTTAGTTCTTTCCTCTTGAAAGATTGAATCTGTTTTTCATCTTGAGACTGAAATAAACAAATCAAGTTTGATTTAGAAAAATAATAAAAGTAAACTCATAACGCATTGAGAACCTAAATTTCAATCAAATTTATAGTTACCTCTCCAGAAGCATCAAGGTTAGCTACCTTAGTTTTCAACTTGGCAAGCTTACGACCCATTACATTTCTGGACTGAAAAATGAGTGAAAAGACATGTTAGAAGCTATTATTTATTGATTTTTTTATATACAGTAACAATTTGGGTTAGAACTAACATAATACAACTGAAGCTGGTAAAAAGAGGATGCGATAACTTCTTTTGGTGTAAATAATCCAGATCACGTCTGATTGGGTCCCATATTGAGACACCTTCACGTCTCATTAGGTCCAATTTTGAGAGGTGATTCAGTCTGAAAGAACTGACCAGTGGCGCTGGTTTCCCTAACATTATGTCATTGACAGTATTCATCTCCATCTGAAAATATATATATATATAGAAAAATGTATTAAAAAAACTTAATCCATTTTTCCAAAATTAATAAAAACAATTCAAATACATAATGATGATGGAACACTAAGTTACCTGGTTATCAATCATTATGATACATATACCATATTCGTCTTTGCCACGACGTCCAGCTCTCCCACTCATCTTCAAGTAAAAATAAACGGAAAAACACAATAAGAAATTTGTGGCAATGGTAACTTCACATTATTATTTTGTTAAAACTTTATGATACTCACCTGAATGTACTCACAAGGATCTACATAGGATGACTATCACCATCCCCTTTCCTAACACTAGTAAAAACAACCATTTTTGCAGGCTTGTTCAACCCCATAGCAAACTGCCACACGGTTTAACACGTGAAAGATCTGAATATACTCTAAAATAAAGACATATGAAAAAAACTGTAAGTGAAGGTTTCAAACCGTTTACTATAAATGGGTAGATGCAGGATATGCTTTATCTGTAAAGGGTGCAGTTAACAAAAGAGACGGGCCAAATGGGATAAAATAAATTAATATTATGATCAAATACTTTTAGAAGTCAAACTTAACACAATAACTATGTATAAAAGTTTCAAAATTGGAGAAAACGTATTTTAGGCCAGCCCGACCTGCATTGACACGTCTAGCAAATTAACCCTTTTGAACCATCATTACCCAGCCTAGTGGTTGTCCTTTATTTGTCATACATCTAACCTTAAGTTTTAAGGTGCATAAGAACAAAAAACTTGCAAAAAGAAAGAAATCTTACTGTTTCTGTAGCAAAAACTGCTTTTACATGGTCTTCTTGAAACATAAGTGTTATGGATGAAATTCTGAGCCCATATCCTGGATAATATCTTGACTATATGATAAATATTCATACTCAGGATGCTGACTCAGGATATTGGTAACATCCTGGTATGGTATCCCGAGGATTACTAACGGGTTATGTGCAGGAGTACGAGTTCAAGTTTACGACGTTCATGAAGACCTCTTCCCCTGAAGACTCGGTCCAAGTTGTTCGAAGAAAGACGTTGAGGCCGCTTTACTTGGTCTCCAATGTTAACTAAAGAATATTCGGTGGCATCCACCATTTATAGGAGATTTTGTTTTCATTTCTTAGCTATAAATAGATGGATAAATCAGATTGAATAGGACATCACACTCACTACTCTCGAACACTTCTACTCTCTCGCAACTCTCACTTTCTGAAAAAGCATTGTAACACTTAGTAGCGATCTGGTCAATATCCTGCACTGTATCCTGACATTTGAAGTAATAAGAAGAACAAGGCAGTTGCGATTGTCAGCTCCCGAGGTTTTGTGCCGGTGATCTAGATTGATCAAGGGCTTTCCTCGTACATCTCATGTCACCCTTTAGTTTTTGCTCATTGTTTGGTTATAGATATAGCTCGATATCATGAGCTATATCCTGAAACTGTTTTTACAAACAACCATCTCAGCATATTTTCGATACACATTCTTAGCACACTACCTCACTTAACTAATTTGATCACTAAATTGCTTAGGTAATTTTTGACCAAAACAATCCCACCGTGGGGCAAGTGGTGCTATTTCTACTAAAAGCTTTTGAAAAATCATTACTTGGTTTTCTATTTTCAAAACTTTTTGCTACACTATTTTCAATGGCCTCAAGATCAAACATGAGCTCTTCTACCGTGTCTGTTACAACCTCTGCAACAATTGGTTCGGTGCTTCCACCACCTCCTCCAAGGATGCAAGCCTTTTCACAACCTCAGGATATTATCCCTACTCGGAGTGTTCAGGGATCTGCTCCTGTTTTGGCCTCTAATGATGAAATTCTAACTTTATTTGGTAGTATACAGGAACAGATGAAACAACAGCAGGAGACCAACCAAATGCTAATGAGAGAGATACAACTCTTGAAATCCAGCTCAAGCAGGCCCACTGAGGATACTGTCACTCCCTTGCAGCCCAGAGCTTTGAACTTCAGTTTTGCAGTATATACTGAGGATAACAGGGGGAATACTGTGCCTAGCCATTCCCAAAGTCATATTCCTGAGATACCCTCCTCGGTTAGGGTGTCAACTGTGAGAAGTTCAGGATATACTTCAGGATATGGCCAGAATCCTCAGACCGGTAACGTATCTAATAATAATAATACTCTTACTAATAATGGTATTGGATCTTTGCAGGATGCAAGTATGATATCAGCACTTTCCAGGGAGCTTCAGAAGTTAAAGGACATGATATCCAGTGTACCTGGAGTAGTCCAGCCTGTAACACCCCGTGTTTCGAAAGTCAAAGTCAAAGTCAAGATTGAAGTCAAAGGGAGACAAGATTTCAAATTGAGATCTGTCACTCCTTGCTCAATTCCTGTTTTGACTTCTTTGACTTGTAGTTAGTCTATTTTATGCTTTACGTTAGTTGTATTATGTGGAGTACGTATTAATAATCGAGACTAATCGATGTTTATCACATTTTTTATCGCTTTATCGCTATCGCAATCGCACTCGCAACTCGAATTACGCGTCTGGATATAGTTTTACGTGTGTGTGCCTTTTAAGTGTTACTTGTGCATGTTTATTTGTGTATATGTTGTGGTGATTAATCGAAACTCAATCGCAAACGCTAAACGAATATGAAATAAGGAGGATTGTATGTTGATATAGTAGTTGGGATTAAAAGTAATTTGACTAGGAAACTCTATCGCATCGCAACGCTCGCAATCGCAATCGAAACAGCAAAACTCGTCACCCCTTGCACACCAATCGAGTGGCCAGCCGATCGAGGTGCCACTCGATCGAGCAGTCACCCGATCGGGTTACCACCCGATCGACCAGCCCTCTCTTCCCCTTTCCTTTTATGGAAACCCTATAAATTAGGGGTGTTAATTCTAGAATTTTTTGGATATTCGGATTATCCGAATCTGAAACTTAAAAAACGAAAAAAATATATATATATATATGTTAATGGGTTTGGTTATGCATTACGGCCAAATCCAAATGTTCCTAACCCATTTAAGAAATAATACACTAATTACTAAAATATGACATATACGCACATTTTGAAAAGTTAGGGTTTCTTGTTCAGATTCCACAGCGTCGCCCCCTCTTCTCCCACCTTTCTTCCACAGTTCCACTTCCAGATTCATCTCCGATCGGACGCACATATCTACGCACATCTCCGATCGCTGCTCTCCTCGTCATATGCTACAAGTTTACGAGTTCGGATACTTGTTCAGTTCACACCATTGGTTCGATTTCTCATCTTTATATTCTATATCTAACAGTAAATTTCGGAATTTTTGAGATGTATATTAGTATCTAACCTCCACATGGTAATCGATTGTAGATACTTGGTGGTTTTTGAGTTCACATCTTCATCAGGAAACTTGTAATTTCTACTATAAAAGGTAACAAATCTAACATTTTGATGGTTATTCATCAGTTTCTAGATTGATTTGTAGTTTGTAGAGTTTGTTCTTGATGTTTGTCTGTGAAACTGTGAAATTAGGATTTAGGGTTTTGATTTTGTTTCTTGATTGAAGAATCTTGTGTTCTGTAGATAGATGTTAAAAAAAGTAATGATTTTTAGGATTGAAATCAGATCCGATACTTCACCACATCAGAAATGTTGACCTTTTTTTTATTGGTCAACTGTAAACTAATGTTTAATTTGTAGATGTACTGGTTTATTGTTCTAGATCTGATTACTGAATTGTTGTTATGTATTCTCTTGTAGAGTAAGCTATTTCAATGGAAAATCCTTCTGAAAACAACTCGGATTATGAGCTAGTTTCTGAAAATGAGGTGGAAGAAACAAAAACCAAAAAAAGATGGAAAACCTCCATGTCCACCCCCGGCTGTAAGTGAGACTCCTTCAGTCCATTTATTGAAAAAAAGATCGGCTTGGTGGCAGCATTATACCAATTGTACATATGCATTCTTAATTAATGTGTTTTTGTTTTATTATATTGTAGATATGAAAGAGTTAACATTGAAACAACCCGCCATCGTCATAGATGAAACTGTTGATGAAACGATCGAGCCGGCTTAAGGTATTTTTATTTCTATTAAGTTATGGCTGATGTATAACTTTATATTTTATGTTTCTATTGTCCATCAATGTATTTAATATATAATATATTATGTTGTTACAGGTTTAGAAGGGATGATGTCCAGCCATATGTGTCTTGAATTTTGGCTTACTAAGGTTTTAAATACATTTCACTTATATAAATATGTATTCTTGATATGTATATAATATAAGTTACGTTATCGCAGGTAATGGTTGAATATTGGATGCTTGGTTTACAAGGGATGAATATTGGATGTTTACAAGCGCTAGTGGCTGGATTTATTGTTTTTATTATAAGAATTACTTTCGGAATTTATGTCTTGTGTTGAATGTTTAGTTGTTTAAAACTTTGGATTGTTTTGAATATGTTGTGGTGTTTTGAAACTTTGAACTTTTTAAGCTTGGATTTTATTATCGGTTTGTTGAATGTTTTAGATATTATAAACTCGGAAAATTGGATAAGAAACAGGTTTAGTTTTGATCTAATTATAAAACGGATTTTTTGTTTTTTTAAGTTCGGATATCCGTTTTGATATCCGAATCCGAATCCAAAATTTTGGATATCCGAAAATCGGATATCCGAAATTTCGGATTCGGATGTCAATATTCAGTATCCGAAATTTTCGGATATTCGGTTTTCGGATATCCGAAAATTGAATTATCCGATCTTGAACACCCCTACTATAAATACCCCTGTCAACATCATAAACTTACCTTTTCTGCACCTCTCGTCCGACCAGCGCTTCTTGCCCACTTTTCTTCAGATTTCTCGCGATTCTTGTAAGTATTCAACCTAAATCTTGTACTTTCTTGATCTACACGCACTCTTACACCTTTCTGTCTTTTGAATCTTAACTTTTAACCGTGAAATCACTAGATTTGAGGTGTTCTTGAGAACTTCATGTTTTGGCTTCAATCCACCAAGAACAACTTAGATCTGAATGATTTCCACATAAATGAACAAAGATCTTACATAGATCTGAACATATTCATGGTGAAAAAGGATTGAAAGGTGGTTTCCAACTTTCTTTAAACTCTTTTACACTCAATGCACTCAAACCGATAGGACCAGACCTTGTTCTAGCCGTCTACTCCTTCTTGGTGATGTGTTGGTTCAAGATCTGAGTTCTACCAATGAGACAACCAATTTCGGGTTAAGCAAGAACAACCGTCTTGAACCGGTTAACTGGTTGAACATGTGTGATTCCTGTTCGATCGGGTCACTTGTGTCAAGATGGGGTTCTGTTGATTAGCACGTTGTCACACCGTCTCGATAAAACTACAAACCATCAAAAACAACCAATTGTAAGCCGATCAGGACGGAGTGCCGCCCGATCGGACTGCTGTCCCATCGGATTGTCACCCGATCGGGTTGCCACCCGATCGGCTTGCACCTTGGCCCCACACTTAACTTTTATTACAAACTTCAAGAGTTTTGAACACCAAACGAAATGCCGTCCGATCGGGTTACCACCCGATCGACCGACCATCCGACCCTGTGATGTTTTGAACTCAACACTTAAACAATTTTCAAACATGTGCAACATCAGCGGATTGCCACCCGATCGGACTACAATCCGATCGAGTGACAAACTGCTGTGAATTTGTTCTCACTAAGGTATCCAACCAATCGGATTGTCGTCCGATCGAACGTCCGTCCGATCGACCGACCTGAAAGGTAGAGATACTTCTAAGTTTTCAAAATGCTACAACGAAAACTTCAAAAGACAAGCCATCTTACACAAACACATATTTCCCAAACAAAGCAACAATCCACTCGAAAGGTTACCCGATCAGATGACCATCCGAGCGGATCGTCACCCGAACGACCGGCTACCCGATCGGACTGCCATCCGATCAGATTACTGTTCGACCCACTTACACTTTATTCCATTTTATGCGCCGCTTATCGTTATGCTATCGTTCTGATCAGGCTAATTTCCGCTCTAAGCGCTCCCTTCAATCCATCAATTGATGTGAGTATACTCGATCCCTTTTTGCTTTACGCACTCTTGGGTGTTGAATACATTACTTATTCTAAATCACATCGAACACACTACGCAATACTTTAAACGCTAACCGGTTACCGCATGTTATACGTGACTTAATGAATGCTTGTTTGTTATGTTTACACATGGAATGCTGTCTACCTGCCTTAGCAACGATAGTACTATTTTTTTGGACTCTGCACCTGTTTACTCAGGGGTTGTTAAGGACAATTTGTTACATGGCTCACAGTGGTGAGTGTGTATTACGAACTGCCTTGGGCAGTCAACCCGCAGTCATTGGTATCGATAGGTTCATGTGGATAACTAACATGCCTCATTTTACACTGTGTACGTGCTGGTTATGCGTAACGATTTCAAACTCTATTATATCTATTAAACTTGTATGCTAACCTTTACCCTATGTATATTGACTTTTACTTTAACGTATGTGACAGGTGCTTAGGATGCTTATATGCTTAGCTTACAGTGAAATCGAGGCTAGGAAAGGTCTAGAAACAAATAAACAATTGTCTGTATTTTGAAATCTGAGTTGTTGGAACAGAACAATTTGACTAGATCTTGTCTGTAATAATTATGTTATCGTTTATGACATGGTATGGGACATGTTGCTTTAAATAATTGGTAATTATAGTTGTTATGGAAACTTCTGGACAATCTGTTTCGCTCAGTGCCAAGCCCCGATGATTCCGCCATCGGTTGGGGTGTGACAGATTGGTATCAGAGCCATAACTATAGGGAATTAGGCAAGACTCGACCTAGTCCGGGTCGACGTCTTAGAAACGACCTAGTCTATAGTTAGGAACCAACATACCGACTTGTGCATATCCTGTAGGGATTATGCACGAGCTTACCCGCTATTTCTCACAATTCTCGCCTACGCTACACTATCACTGCACTTTAGTTTTCAAAAAGGAACGAGCGATCAGGCCGAGATTAGGTGTGAAAACCGCAAACTCTCGACTAAATCGCTTGTTTAACCCGCATTTTTATCTATAAACACGAGAATTTGCGTTGAACTAGGAGTGAAATCCATACTTTGACTCATAATTCTCTTTTATTTTATCAAAACAGGAACGAAGTCGTTAAGTCAGGGGTGAAACCCGAACCTCGACGACTTGCTCCGATCCATATTTTATTTTACAAACTCTCACCAAAGTCTCAACGGACTCCAACGACTAGAGGTCACGTTGAGATTAAAAGGATACGTGCCATTCACCCAGATTCGAGGCGAAAGCACAGTCCCGAAGGTCAAAGTGTGCTCAGACAGTCCTTGTGAATAGTTGAACCACTTTGGGTAGTCGATGTCTAAACAGCCGCAGACAACCCATCCTCGATTTTTATGTGTTTCGATCCTGAGCCCGTAACTGCTGACTCTGATACTTATCGATTTTATGTGTTTATGTGTGCTTTTACCTGTTTATATGTTTTGATTTTTGGTGATTTATTCGATTTCCGATATTCGCTTTTCGATCGATACACACAACTCGCACTGCACTTCTATCTCAAAACGCTGACAAATCGCTACTACATGAGGAACCACCGTACGCCATGATGATTGCTATGATATTCGCTTATGCTACACTACTCGCTATGTTAATCGCGATCGCTATTTTCGAACGCTCGCGGACTTTGAATGACAGGTTTCTGTATTCTGACTGCTTTATGTGCTTCTGTGCTTTTTGTGCTTCTGTGCCTTACATGCTTATGTGCTTCTGTGCTTATGTGAATATGTGGTTATGTGCATACGTGTTTACATGATCGTATTCCTGAGCTTTAGTAGTATTAGACGTGTGAGGTGAGATTCGGTTATGTTGTGATTGAGTCGTATGGTGATGTCTGATGTAGACAATGTCGTCATCTGGAACCCGTCACCCACGAATTACTCGTCAGGAACAGAGAGACAAACGCCTTGCTGCTATCGTCGCTAAGCAAGTGGCAAAGGTTGTTCCCCAGATCGTGAGTGAAATATACGAGAATGTGAGCAAATCATCTGAAGAGTCCAGAACCGAAGCTCCCAAAGCTACACCCAAAGATGCTTTCAGCTTCAAATAGTTCAAGGCATGTGGACCGAAAGAGTTCACTGGCGAAGATGGCCCTACGGCCTTGTTTCAATGGTTCGACTCGATCGAAGTCACCCTGCGACAGAGCGGATGTCCTGACAATCTCCGCACACTGAATGCTACCGGCGTCTTCCAGTCCCGCGCACTAGACTGGTGGACGGCTGAGAGGAACAAGCGCGAAAATGATGCAGCCTATGGTCTGTCATGGGACGAGTTGAAGAACGTTATGCTCGAAGAGTTCTGCCCTCCCCATGAGCGCCAAAAGCCGGAGGATAAATTCTGGCATCTGAAGCAGAAAGATGGTGACAACGCTGCCCTAAATGCTCACTTCAAGCAGCTCAGTATCATCTTCCCTGATCAAGTCAAGACTACCGACATGACAATCAAGAAGTAGATTTGAGCTCTGCCAGACTGTGTTGCAGATTTTGTGCATGCCGCAAAGCCAACAACAATCGAAGAGACTTACTTGCTTGCCGCTGAAATCAACGACAAGCGAGTCAAGGCTGGTTTCTGGGATAAAGCTACCAAGAACTTGCATCAAGCTACCGCCGCACCATCCACTGAAACCGCCATCGCTCAATCATCAAAGTCCTCGCGTCGCAAGAAGAAGAACAACAACAACAGCTCTAACAACAAGAACTGTGCTGTCACTACCACTGCTGCTCCACTTCAAGCCGTTCTGGCCCAGCAGCAATCTCAGCATCGATCAGCTCCAGTTATCTATGCACCACCTATAAAGCGTGCATACACTGGTCCCCACCCTGCCTGCCCAACATGTACTTATCATCACCCGGTGGGTATCGCCTGCCGATTTTGCGTGCACTGCAATATGTACGACCACTTCACTGCTAACTACCGTACTAGTCCCCGCCAAACACCAGCTCAAGCCACTGCTCATCAAGCTCTGCTTCCGGCTGCTCAAGGCCAACAAGCGGCTCAGGCACCCGCGGTCAACGCAAGAGTCTGCTTCGCGTGTGGTGATCCCAACCACTTCGCGAACATGTGCCCGAACAGGGTTGTGAAACAAGAGCCTCAACAACAGCAGCAACAATAGCCTCAACAGCAACAAGCCGCCCGCGCCAGAACCTTCAACATCAATGCGCGCTAAGCCCAGGCTGACAACAATGTGGTTAATGGCACGTTCCTTGTGAATGGTATTTATGCTTCGTGTTTGTTTGATACTGGAGCCGATAACTGTTTTGTGTCGTTCGAATTCGAGAAGCTCCTTAATCGTAAGCGCTCCCATCTCCCCTCGACGTTCGATGTTGAAGTCGCCACTGGAAGAACCGTCGCCGTCAATTCTGTTCTCCGTGATTGTACTCTTGAGCTCAACAATCACATCTTCCCAATTGATCTCATTCCGATGCAGCTCGGAAGTTTTGACATCATAGTAGGCATGGATTTTCTTCGTGAAAACCATGCTGAAGTTGTGTGCTTTGATAAGATGATTCGATTCGCGCTCGCTAATGGTGATGTATTGTATGTTTACGGTGAAACTGCTTCAAAAGGTCTCAAGCTCATGTCGTGTGTCCAAGCTAGCAAGTATCTCCGCAAGGAATACAGAGCTTTCTTGGCTAACATTGTAGTAGCGGAGAAGGAAAAGAAAGGAAAGACAGAACTGAAAGATGTCCCTGTGGTTCGTGAATTTCCTAATGTATTTCCTGACGACCTTCCTGGCTTGCCGCCAAGTCGTTATATCGACTTTCGTATCGATCTCATTCCTGGAGCAAACCCTATTGCTAGAGCTCCTTATCGACTCTCCCCGTCTGAAATACGTGAACTCTCGAGTCAGCTCCAGGAACTGCTTGATAAAGGCTTCATTCGCCCGAGCACCTCTCCATGGGGCGCACCAGTCCTTTTCGTCAAAAAGAAGGATGGGTCGTTTCGGATGTGCATCGACTATCGGGAATTGAATAAGTTGACAATCAAGAATTGCTATCCCCTGCCTCGCATCGACGATTTGTTTGATCAGCTACAAGGTGCTACATGTTTCTCCAAGATCGATCTACGCTCAGGCTATCACCAGTTACGCATTCAAGAGGAAGATATACCCAAAACCGCTTTTCGCACCCGATACGGCCACTATGAGTTCGTTGTTATGCCTTTTGGTTTAACCAACGCACCCGCGGTTTTCATGGATCTGATGAATCAAGTGTGTAAACCTTATCTCGACCGCTTCGTCATCGTGTTCATCGATGATGTCTTGATCTATTCCAAGTCGAAAGTCGAACACGCGCAACATCTACGTTTGGTTCTCGAGCTACTCCTAGGAAATCGACTATATGCCAAGTTCTCCAAGTGCAAATTTTGGCTGGAGGATGTTCAATTCCTTGGTCACATTATCAATAGTCAAGGTATTCACGTCGATCCTGCGAAGATTGAAGCAGTTAAGAGTTGGATTACACCTAAGAACCCTTCTGAAGTCCGTTGTTTTTCTCAGACTAGCAGGCTATTATCGACGATTTATCAAAGGATTCTCAAAAATCGCTGTGCTGCTTACCGCTCTCACACATAAAGACAAGCCTTTTGTTTAGGGAACTGAACAAGAGTCTGCTTTCCAAACCCTCAAGCACATGCTTTGCAATGCACCCGTTCTCACTTTACCCGACGGAAACGACGACTTTATTGTCTATTGTGATGCCTCGAACCTCGGTCGTGGTTGTGTCCTCATGCAAAGGGACAAGGTCATTGCTTAGGCATCTCGTCAGCTCAAAATCCACGATAAGAACTATACAACCCATGATCTCGAGCTAGACGCAGTTTTTTTTTTGCGTTAAAGATTTGGCGACACTACCTGTATGGTACCAAGTGTACGATCTTCACCGATCATAGGAGCCTACAACATATCTTTGACCAGAAGGAACTTAATATGCGTCAACGCCGATTGGTAGAACTTCTCAACGATTACGACTGTGAGATCCGTTATCACCCAGGCAAAGCAAATGTCGTTGCCGACGCCCTCAGCAGACTGAGCTATCTGCTCAGCATTCGGGATATCCAAGCCCAATACGATCTTGAGACCCTCATCCGTGAAGCCCAACATGCTTATTTTAATGAGCGCACTTTGAAGAAGGAAAGAATCTACCACGATGGAGCCCAACTTGTGAATAAGTCGAATGGGATATTCCACTTTCTGGACCGAATTTGGATCCCTAAGCGGACCAATTTACGATAGATATTGATGGACGAAGCCCACAAATCTCGGTACTCTATTCATCCCGGTGCCGACAAAATGTACCAGGACCTTCGCTACAAGTACTGGTGGACGGGCATGAAGAGGGATATCGCTCTCTACGTTGGGAAGTGCCTGACTTGCTCGAAAGTCAAGGCTGAACACCAAAAACCCTCTGGCTTACTCGAACAACCCCCGATCCCTATGTGGAAGTGGGAGAGTATAGCTATGGACTTCATGACTAAACTTCCACGCACGCCATCAAGTCACGACAGCATCTGGGTTGTCGTTGACCGTTTGACCAAACCTGCTTACTTTTTGCCAATACGGGAAGACTACAAGGTAGAAAGATTAGCCCGAATCTACACCGATGAGATCATTTGTCGACATGGGACGCCTCGCGACATCATCTCTGACCGTGATGCTCGATTTACCTCGCGTCTGTAGGAAACGTTTCAAGCGGCTCTCGGTACTACGCTTAATCTAAGTACCGCATTCCACCCTCAAACCGACAGTCAGACTGAGAGAACGATTCGTACCCTTGAAGACATGCTCCGTTCGTGTGTCATAGATTTCAGTGGTAATTGGGACGCTTACATGCCGTTAGTCAAATTCTCGTATAATAACAGTTATTATTCCAGCATTTAAATGGCACCGTTTGAGGCTTTATACGGAAGAAAATGTCGAACGTCTATTGTGTGGCACGAGATCGGGCACTCGCAATTAACTGGTCCCGAGCTACTGCAAGAAACGACTGACAAAGTCCTCCAAATTTGAGACAATCTGCTGAAAGCTCAGAGTCGACAGAAAAGTTACGCCGATAGACAACGCAAGCCCCTTGAATTTGACGTTGGCGACTACGTACTCCTAAAGGTATCACCTTGGAAGGGTGTGGTCAGATTCGGCAAGAAAGGGAAACTAGCGCCTCGATATGTTGGACCTTTTAAGATGCTGGAAAGGATTGGAAAAGTTGCCTACAGACTCGAACTACCGGAGGAACTTAATAACGTCCACCCGACTTTCCATGTTTCGAACCTCCAAAAGTGCCTGGCTGAGCATGATTTAATTGTGCCTCTTGATGATCTCCAAATAAACGAAACACTACACTTCGTGGAGAAGCCTGTCGAAATCATGGACCGTCAAACCAAGCAGCTCAGACGCTCGCGCATTCCTATTGTGAAAGTCCGATGGGAAGGCAAACGAGGCGCAGAGTTCACTTGGGAACCCGAAAGCGACATGAAGGCGAAGTACCCGCAGTTGTTTGTTACGGCTTCGGCCTAATTTCGGGACGAAATTCCCTCAACTAGGGGAGGCTGTAACACCCTGTGTTTCGAAAGTCAAAGTCAAAGTCAAGATTGAAGTCAAAGGGAACAAGATTTCAAATTGCGATCTGTCACTCCTTGCTCAATTCCTGTTTTGACTTCTTTGACTTGTAGTTAGTCTATTTTATGCTTTACGTTAGTTGTATTATGTGGAGTACTTATTAATAATCGAGACTAATCGATGTTTATCGCATGTTTTATCGCTTTATCGCTATCGCAATCGTACTCGCAACTCGAATTACGCATCTGGATATAGTTTTACGTGTGTATGCCTTTTAAGTGTTACTTGTGCATGTTTATTTGTGTATATGTTGTGGTGATTAATCGCAACGCAATTGAAACTCAATCCCAATCGAATCGCAAACGCTAAACGAATATGAAATAAGGAGGATTGTATGTTGATATAGTAGTTGTGATTAAAAGTAATTTGACTAAGAAACCCTATCGCATCGCAACGCTCGCAATATCAATCGAAACAGCAAAACTCGTCGCCCCTTGCACACCAATCGAGTGGCCAGCCGATCGGGTTACCACCCGATCGACCAGCCCTCTCTTCCCCTTTCCTTTTAAGGAAACCCTATAAATACCCCTGTCAACATCACAAACTTACCTTTTCTGCACCTCTATTCCGACTAGCGCTTCTTACCCACTTTTCTTCAGATTTCTCGCGATTCTTGTAAGTATTCAACCTAAATCTTATACTTTCTTGATCTACACGCACTCTTACACCTTTCTGTCTTTTGAATCTTAACTTTTAACGGTGAAATCACTAGATTTGAGGTGTTCTAGGATGATGTCATCATGGTGTTCTTGAGAACTTCATGTTTTGGCTTCAATCCACCAAGAACAACTTAGATCTGAATGATTTCCACACAAATGAACAAAGATCTTGCATAGATCTGAACATATTCATGGTGAAAAAGGATTGAAAGGTGGTTTCCAACTTTCTTTCAAATCTTTTACACTCAATGCACTCAAACCGATAGGATCAGACCTTGTTCTAGTCGTCTACTCCTTCTTGGTGATGTGTTGGTTCAAGATCTGAGTTCTACCAACGAGACAACCGATTTCGGGTTAAGCAAGAACAACCGTCTTGAACCGGTTAACTGGTTGAACTTGGGTGATTCCTGTTCGATCGGGTCACTTGTGTCAAGACAGGGTTCTGTTGATTAGCATGTTGTCACACCGTCTCGATAAAACTACAAACCATCGAAAACAACCAAGCGTAAGATGATCAGGCCGACCAGGACGGAGTGCCGCCCGATCGGACTGCTGTCCGATCAGATTGTCACCCGATCGGGTTGCCACCCGATCGGCTTGCACCTTGGCCCCACACTTAACTTTTATTACAAACTTCAAGAGTTTTGAACACCGAACAGAATGCCGTCCGATTGGGTTACCACTCGATCGACCGACCATCCGACCCTGTGATGTTTTGAACTCAACATTTAAACAATTTTCAAACATGTGCAACACCAGCGGATTACCACCCGATCGGACTACAATCCGATTGAGTGACAAACTGCTGTGAATTTGTTCTCACTAAGGTATCCAACCAATCGGATTGTCGTCCGATCGAACGTCCGTCCGATCGACCGACCTGAAAGGTAGAGATACTTCTAAGTTTTCAAAATGCTACAACGAAAACTTCAAAAGATAAGCCATCATACACAAACACATATTTCCCAAACAAAGCAACAATCCACTCGAAAGGTTACCCGATCGGATGACCATCCGAGCGGATCGTCACCCGAACGACCGGCTACCCGATCGGATTGCCATCCGATCGGATTGCTGTTCGAACCACTTACACTTTATTCCGTTTTACGCGCCGCTTATTGTTATGCTATCGTTCTGATCAGGCTAATTTCTGCTCTAAGCGCTTCCTTCAATCCATCAATCGATGCGAGTATACTCGATCCCTTTTTGCTTTACGCACTCTTGGGTGTTGAATACGTTACTTATTCTAAATCACATCGAACACACTACGCAATACTTTAAACGCTAACCGATTACCGCATGTTATACGTGACTTAATGAATGCTTGTTTGTTATGTTTACACATGGAATGCTGTCTACCTGCCTTAGCAACGATAGTACTATTTGTTTGGACTCAGCACCTGTTTACTCAAGGGTTGTTAAGGATAATTTGTTACATGGCTCACAGTGGTGAGTGTGTATTACGAACTGCCTTGGGAAGTCAACCCGCAGTCGTTGGTATCGATAGGTTCATGTCGATAACTAACATGCCTCATTTTACACTGTGTACGTGCTGGTTATGCGTAACGATTTCGAACTCTATTATATCTATTCAACTTGTATGCTCACTTTTACACTATGTGTATTGACTTTTACTTTAACGTATGTGACAGGTGCTTAGTGTTAGGGGAGGATTTTCCAGTGATCAGTGATCCTTAATTACTGTTGGACATAGGGATCCTTGATTCTGTTTGAATTAGTGATCCTAAGAGAGTATTGTAGGATCAGGATCCAGGATCATCATAAGGATCCTTACACTAACGATTGTCTGCTTTGAATATGATGTTGTTTTGCAGGGGTACGAGCTTGGACTTGGTCATGGCGATATTCCTGGAGCATATTCCCTATTTATTCCGCACGTGCTTGACCAATATGGATGTTATGGAGTTCGTGGGAGACTTGCATGAAATGCGGATAGTTAGTTACTTTAGATATTTTCTAAATTTATAAGGGGATAGCGAGCTAAATTAGAACACTTGGCTATTTTTAGCTTAACACACACACTCGTAACTGATCTCATCAGCTCTCGACAGTTTACTTGGTGATTACACACTTTTTTGCACATTACACTATAATGATCCTTGTAACTAGCTCGCTATCATCCGAAGTTGTAATACATTTTCTGTTTAATCTGAGTTGGTGATCGGTAGTTTCCATCACCCGAGGTTTTTTATGCCGGAGATCAACTCTTGATCAAGGGCTTTTTCCTCGTATAAATCTTTGTGTCACTTGTTCATTTCATTTCTGAGTGATCCTTAGCATTGTTCATTGATTCAAGCATCACACCTCACAACAGAAAGTTTGGTTGCATTATCATTGCTTGATTTTTGACCAAAACAGTTTGGCGCCCACCGTGGGGCAATTGGTGCTTCATTCCTAAGAAGATTCATATTTTTGTGGTCATTTCGGTTCGTTACAACCAAGCAGATGGCTTCCTCAACAAAGAACACTTCAAGTTCAATGCCGGCAATGAATTCTTCACAAGGCGTTCCACCTTTGCCTCCACCACCTTCTGGATCCCACAAGAATGCTGAAAATGCTGCGAAGAGACAAACCCCCATTTTCACAAAACCACCAACTTCTTCTGTTTCCACTAATCCTACCACTAATGATCTTTTTAATCTAATTTTGCAGATGAGGGATCGCATGCAAGAGCGGGACAAAACCAATGAACGGATCCTCCAAGAGATTGGTGATATCAAGAAACAAAAGAAATCAGTGGAGGATCACTCTCCTCTGATGCCAAGATCATTGAATTTTGACACTCCAGTTGTAACTACCCTACAATCGGCAGTTCCGGGCATCCAGTATCAAAGTGGTCCATCAGAAAGGCGTTATGGAACATCAATTATGAGTCAAGTATTTGGCTCTCACTCTCAGCCTCAGGGATCCTTCGTCAGCTCAGGAGGATATTTGGGAATGCACACAGTTCAAGGATCCTCCCAGGTTCAAGGATCCTCCCAGGTTCAAGGATCCTCACAGGTCCAAGGATCCTCCCAGATCCAAGGATCCTCCCAGATCCAAGGATCCTCCCAGGTCCAAGGATCCTCCCAGATCCAAGGATCCTTTATGGTTCCAGGATCCTTTCAGGTTCAAGGATCATCTCAGCTTCAAGGATCCAACATCTTTCAGGATCAAGGATTCTTAAGAAGTATGCAGCCCCCAAGCACGGATGTTCATCAAGGAGACTTCATACCAATGCAGACCATTGCTTCCTCTGGTCCTTTAATCATACCAGAGTCTCGTCAATATGGATTCACATCTGGAATTCCAAACACGAATCCTCTGGGAGGTAACACTTTTAATAATTCATATAACACTAACCATGGCTCAATGCAGGATACATGTATCAATCAGGCTATGGCCAGGGAGTTACAGAAGCTTAAGGATATGATATCCAGCGTACCAGGAGTGGTTAAACCCATTCCTGAAATTGCAGATGGTAGCCATAGGATATCTCGCTTTGCACCACCTATTTGTGATGCTGAGATACCCAAGAGGTTCCAAATACCAACTATGAAGCTATATGATGGTTCAACGGATCCAAAGGAACATGTGGCTCAATACAGGGAGAGGATGGAGATCAATCCAATTCCTGAGAGGTTAAAAGAAGCATGTCTATGCAAGGGTTTTGGATCCACACTTACAAGATCTGCTCTTAAATGGCTGCTAAGTCTTCCCCCTTACTCTATTACTTCATTTGCTAATCTAGTTAATTTGTTTAATAGTCAATTCTCTTGTAGTAGAAAATTTGAACGATTAACTAGTGATCTATATAGGGTAACACAAGGACAAAATGAATCACTTAGAGATTACATCACTAAGTTTAGTAAGGAATCCTTAGATATCCCTAACCTGGACATAGCTACGGCTGTAGAAGCCTTTAAAATGGGATTGCTTAGGGATTCATTGTTCTATGATGATCTTGTTATGACCCCATGCAGGAATCTTGATGAAGTAAGAACCAGGGCCCTTAGGTTAATCCGTCTAGAGGATGACAAAAGGATCCAGGAGAGATTGACAGGATCCTCAAAACAGGAAAAGCAAGGATCCTACGTCAGGAACAACAAATCAAAATCCTACAACAAATCTGATAACCAGAATGTGCATGCAGTAGAACAAGAAGAGGATGATGAGGATTATCCTCCCATTTCTGAATACTGTTTTTCTGTTGATAACAATGAACTAATCCTTGCAATGCTGAATCTAGGTGAGAAAGCTAGGTGACCGAGAAAAAGTGATAAACCAGCTGCTACAAAGGATAAGTCCAAGTGGTGTGCATATCATGAGAATTTCGAGCATCTCACTGAAGAGTGTATTGCACTTAGAAAGGAAATTGGTTACTTGTTAAGCAAGGGGCATTTGAAAGAGCTTTTGGGACGAAAGAAGTCAAGGATCCAGGATCCTGAAAGGATCCCGGAAAAGGCTCCAGCTCCTCCAGCAGATGCGCAAGTTATAAACTTTATATCCGGTGGATCAGACATTTGTGGTACTTCCTTTTCAGCAGCCAAAAGACATGCTAAGGAAACCAAGATGGATAATGGAGACATACCCATCCGGACCTCCACTGTTACCAAGGATAAGATCATAACTTTTGATGAGGATGATCATCTTGACGTTCAGGATCCTCATCATGATGGTCTTGTTATTACCCTGTTTATTTCTAATCATTTTGTTCGCAGGATCCTTATAGACAGAGGAAGCTCTGTGAACATCATTCAGCTTGATGTCCTCAAGAAGATGAATATCCCGGAGTCTGATATTGTCCCAAGATCCTCAGTACTCGTGGGATTTAGCGGGGAAACCAAAAACACATTGGGGGACATCAAACTCCCTATCTATATTGAAGGACTCCATTCTTATCAGAAATTTTGTGTTATAGATTACTTATCTTGTTGTAATGTTATCCTTGGCAGGCCATGGATACATGACATGAAGGCAGTCCCATCTACTTATCATTAGTGCGTGAAGCTTCCTAGTCCATGGGGAGTGGTGAAAATTGAGAGTGATCAACAAGAGGCTAAGAATTGCTATACCTCATCAATGAAACCAGCCTCAAGACCAAGGGAGCAATAGCAATTAAAGTATCCTTCAAGAGATGTCTTGGAGGCAAGAGAGCAGGATGTAAAAGAAATCCTCATGGATCCCCATGATCCTGAATCCAGGATCTTCATAGGATCAGGGATCCTTAGCAACATTGAACAGGATCTAGTATCCTTCCTTAAAAGAAGGAAAACTACCTTTGCCTGAAAGCATGAAGACATGACAGGTATATCTAAGGATATAATTACTCATAAGCTTGGCATTGACAGGTCATTCAAGCCTATACATCAGAAGAGGAGGAAGTTTGCACCTGAAAGGAATGCTATTATCCAGGAAGAGGTAGACAAACTACTTCGGGCAGGTATGATAAGAGAGGTTAAGTATCCAAGATGGTTAGTGATGTATAAGAATTTATACATCTTTTAAACGTCAAATACGCCCCGTTGATGCGAAAACTCTTTGTATTTTCATTGATTTTGGTACTCATTTGAGTTGTTTGTGAAAATACAGGTCCGGGCTTTGGCCCGGTGATGAAACGGAGGCTTTTGGAGCAAAATGGAGCGAAAACGGAACATTTTAGCAAACTGCCAGATATGGCACGACCGTGCCACCCATGAGCACGACCGTGCCAGCCACTCCGACATCGGCACCAGCACCATCATCCAGCACCAGCACCATCAAAAATCAATCGAGCACGACCGTGCCATATGGTGGCACGACCGTGCCAGATCAATTTTGTCCCCAAATCAGCTTGTTTCCGAGAATAAGTGAATCTTGGCCGAGCACTATCGGCTGGCACGACCAGACAATGCCCGAGCACGGTCGTGCCACCTCGGGAACTTTTGAGTGGGATTTTTCCCAAAATGGTAGCATACTTGGTCAACATTCAAGAAAGTGGCTCTGACACTTGCCAAGCACGACCGTGCCAAAAGGTGGCATGGTCGTGCCATTCTCCCAGCAACTTAAATACGAGTTTCTAGCTCATTTGGAGGGGAGTTGGAGCATTTTGGTGACTTTTTCTCTCAAGAATCTGGTCTTGGAAGCTTGTTGGAGCCAAGAGGGAGCCTTGAAGAGGACTTAATCACTTGAAGATCTACTCAAACATCATTTAAATCTTGTCTTTAACTTGGTTAGCTTACTAGTTACTACATTATGAACAATTTATGTTTATTAGCACTTGATTTGGTAGCCATGAGCCTTATGGGCTAAACATTTGAGTTGTCTAAACTTTGTTGAAGCTAATGAATATGTGATAACATGGAAGTAGATGTGATGATTGTTCTTGTTAATCTTCATGTTGGTATTTAATCTTGTTCTTGGAGTTCATGTGTATGCTTAAAGTTCTTGTTCTTGAATGTTTGCTCATAAGCATTTACATGTTGTGTTGGAAAGCCCATGTAAAGATTATGATTATTGAATCTTGTTAACTTGTTAGTATGATTCATAGCATGAAACTAGGAATGGCGATTGCTAATGTGATTGAATGATGATTTGAGCATATGTATGAATTCTTGCATCTAGATTTGGAAAGATCATGAGTATGTTTATATGGATTCTATAGTTTTTGTTCTTGTTAGTTTGATGATTTAGGCCAAAATTGTTAGCTAGCATGACCATGCTTGTGGTTCATATCAAGAACATGATGATAGTGCCAACTACTTGAAACCAAGTTAGGGTGATTAGTGTGTTTTTCATATTAGTTTTCCCTAGTTTGTAGAGTTAGGAGTTTTGACAAACAAATAACTCATCATTAAAGATTAACATCAACTTAGCAAGTGAGCTTGAAAGAATAATTTTTAGGTGATTAGAATGTTAATTCATTTTTAGTTTTCCTAAGAATTATAGACTAGGAAGCCTTGATTGGGGACTTAGTCAAATTTAGAGCTTGCATCATCACAATTCCTTCCACCTTGTTGTCATATGTTTGTTAGTGGAGACTTAGTTTAGGCAACCCTTTCTTAGATATTGTTCTTTGTTAGAATTTTTAGTGGTTTATTTATTTGCATGCTAAGTTAGAAAAATCAACCCAATCATTTGAAAAGGCTTTAAAGTAGCAAAAGTTTAGTATCGAGACACCACATCCACGGATTGATATCCGGTTCTTGCCGATTAGCTATATTACCACCCGACGGGTACACTTGCCCTTTGTGTGTGTAGTTAGTTCCTAGGTGAAAAACCATTTTAAAACTAAACTTGTGTGAAGAAAAACTTAATCAAAAATATATTTAATTCACGCACATCAGTTAGCCAATGTGGTTGTTGTTCAAAAGAAAAATGGAAAGTGGAGGGTATGTGTCGATTTTACTGATTTAAACAAGGCATGTCCCAAGGATCCTTTCCCATTACCCCACATTGACTCCATGGTGGATGCTACCGCGGGTCATGAGTTGTTGACTTTTATGGATGCTTCATCTGGATTTCAACAAATTCAGATGGAACCATCTGATCAAGAGGATACAGCCTTTATGACCCCAACTGGTATATATTGTTATATTGCTATGCCATTTGGACTAAGGAATGTAGGTGCTACTTATCAAAGGCTAGTCAATATGATGTTCAAGGAACAAATTGGACACACTATGGAAGTCTATATAGATGACATGGTGGTTAAGTCCAAGAAGGCTGAGGATCACCTTAAAGACTTGGAGGAAGCATTCAATATCCTTGATAAATTCAATATGAAACTAAATCCTTCCAAGTGTCATTTTGGTGTCAAAGCAGGTAAATTCTTAGGCTATATGGTGACAAAGAGGGGCATTGAAGCAAGTCCAGAGCAAATCAAGGCTATTGTGAATATCAAATCTCCTGCCAATGCTAAGGATGTGCAAAGATTGACAGGCAGGATCGCAGCCTTGAACAGGTTCATATCCAAATCCTCAGAAAAGTGCAAGGAATTCTATGATATCCTGAGGAAGAACAAGAAATTTGAATGGACCGAGAAGCATGAGAGTGCCCTCAAAGCTCTTAAGGATTACCTATCCTCAGCCCCCGCCTTGATGAAACCAGAAAAAGGGGATATATTATCCTTATACTTAGTAGTATCCTCAAAAGCAGTACGTGCGGTCCTTGTTAAGGATCACCAAGGTACACAACATCCTGTTTATTATGTAAGTAAGAGTTTACTTGATGCTAAATCCAGGTATTCACACTTAGAAAAACTTATCCTTGCATTAATTATGACATCTACTAAATTAAGACATTATTTTGAGACTTATGCCATTATTGTTAAGACTAATTTTCCAATTAAGAATGTTCTCAGGAAACCTGAAATGTCAGGAAGGATTGCTAAGTGGGCAGTAAAGCTTAGTGCATATGATATAAGATATGAACCAAGGACTGCCATCAAATCCCAAGCCATAGCTGACTTTGTGGCAGATTTTAGTAGTGACTTGCAAAAGGAAGCTGAGTTAGAGGTTCAACAGCTGGAAGAAACTAAGGATCCTTGGATACTCTTCACTGATGGTGCTTCTAATGTTAAAGGAACAGGGCTTGGAATACTACTAAAATCGCCACAGGGGGACATAATACCCCACTCCATAGCTTGTGAGTTTCAAACTACTAACAATGAGGCTGAATATGAAGCCTTGATAGCTGGTTTGCAAATTGCTAAGCATATGAGGATCAGGTATCTTGAGGTACATGTAGATTCATTATTAATCACTAATCACTTTAATGGATCCTATGCTGTTAAAGGTGAAAAGCTAATCAAATATTTAGAGATAGTCAAAGAATTTGCACTCTCTTTTGTTTCCTTTAGTTTGACACAGGTACCAAGGGAAGAGAATGCAGAGGCTGATGCATTAGCCAATCTAGGATCATCCTTGAAGATCCCGGAGGATATCAAGATCCCTATTATCCATATCCTGACCCCTGCTATCGAGGATCATGTAGCTATGGAGATAGGAGAGGATTCCGCAATCATCCCTAGTGATGATACTCAATCTCATTCAGGATCATGGATCCTTCCAGTCATGAGATACATACAACATGGAGAGATTCCTACAGGAGAAAACCCTAGGGCTTTCAAAATTAAGGTATCTCAATTTACAATATTAAATAACATGTTATATAAACGATCTCTTGCAGGACCATATCTAAGATGCATTGAGGATCCTGAAATCCAAGAAGTCCTAAAGGATTTCCATGAAGGAGATTGTGGAAACCACACTGGGGGCAGAGCATTGTTCTTAAGGATCCTGAGGACAGGATACTATTGGCCTACTATGAAGAAGGATGCTGTGGAATATGCCAAGAAATGTGATCCTTGTCAGAGACACAGTAATATCCTTCACCAACTAGCAGAGCTTTTGCATCCTATATCCTCTTCATGGCCATTTATGAGATGGGGAATGGATATAGTTGGTAAGCTTCCTAAAGCACCTGGTGGAAAAGTATTCATGCTTGCTATGACTGATTACTTCTCCAAGTGGATAGAGGCTGAAGCCTTTGCTCAAGTCAGAGAAAAGGAAGTGATATCCTTTATTAAAAGAAACATTATTACTAGATTTGGTATCCCTTCTGAAATTGTTTGTGATAATTTATCCTAATTATAAAACAATAACAGTTTTATTTGTGGCACAAAAGGCCTAGTCACATGGACACTTTTAATTTAACCTATGATTTCAGAGAATCAAAACATTAAGGTAAACTGGCACAATAGGCCTAGTCACAAGGACAATTATAAATTATATGCTAGGATTTCAGAGAATCAAAGCATTTGAGGTTTGAACCTAGTTCATTACCTTTATTTGGCAGGGAGTCATAGCTACCACTGTCTTTTGGCTCATATGGAAATGAGCAGGGCCCGTAGGCACTATATTACCACGTATGGTAAAAATATGATCATCTTAATTGATGATCTTAACCCTTGATTCAGAGATCATTAAATTGGGTTAGGAAGCTTCTAAAGAATCCTTATACATATACAATGACGTGTGATTTTAACGAATCACTTCTGCCAGGAGTGTTAACATGTTTTCAGATGTTAACTTGGATTTGAATCTTTTGAACAGGTCTTACCATCTTGGCCCGGTCTTATAATGACCAAAAGGCTAGGTTTCACACTTTAAGATTCTTAATTAATAATTACATAGGCAGATTATTTCAAAAGGAATGAATTTAATTTATTTATTTCATTTATAATTTATATATGCACATAATGACAAACATGAAATTTATAAAACAAACATTCCATTAATTTATTATAATATTACATGCTGCCCTAAACGGGTCTTTTTCAACAACAAGTACCCACGCAGGGGTCACTCAACATACTTGTCCACGCAGGGACTTTAAACAAACATAGTAGTCCACACAGGGACCTTAAACAAACAAACTAGTCAACGCAGGGACTTTAAGCAAACATCATACCCTCGCAGGGGTAAACGGAAAATAGACCCACGCAGGGGGCAAAGCAAACACACATACATACCCACGCAGGGGCTTAAACAAATACAGGAAATACAGGCCCACGCAGGGGCTCAACAACAATTGGAAGGATTTAGTGATCCTTCTTGTTCTTCCCTTTGATCAAACTTGCTAATCCTTGGAAGAAAGTCTGTCTCTCCCTACGGTCCCTGTGCACTTCCCGTTCAACCTGATCCATCCTCTGAAGGAGTTCTTCACGCTCAGGTGGGGAGAACCTAGGCGGCTGCGATTGAGTCCGTATGATAGGCCTAGGTGGTATCTAGTACCCATGTGTTGGGTACCCAACTCCCCATGGAGCTCCCTATGGTCCTTCCAGGTGCAGGGCATTGTAGTTGGCTGCCACCAAGTAAGGATCGACCTCTGCGTACCCGTAGTTGTTGTGGACCGACGGCTCGAACGGGTTGTATGCCATGGAACCCGTATACGCTGGGATTGGGTTGTCAAAACCAATTGGCGGCGACTGCGGCATTGCTGGGTTGGAAGGCCCACCCATTTGTGGGTCCTCCTGATGTGGCGGGTAGTGGCTGCCACTGGATTGACGTGGGGAACTGAAATGGAAATCCCCTGCTCGTGCCGACATGCCGGCACCGGTTCTCCTACGCCTTGGCAGTTGAGGAGGTGCCGGCTGAACTGGTGGCGGCGGAGGTGGTGGCGTAACTGCCACAAATCGGGGGTCCCCAGAGGAATCTTGATGCTGCTGCTGCTGCTGCGGTTGCTGCTGTTGAGGAGGCGACGAATGGTGAGGAGGTGTATAGTACCATTCGTGCCAAGTGAACATAGCTTGAAAGCTATCCGGACCAACATAGGGTGATCCGTGGAACGAAGATCCGTCGGAGATCTCGATCGGGTGGTTCGGCGTACCACTGGCTGGCTTGACGGGGTCCGTATCCTCATCCATGTCGTCCGCATTATCTCCAGAGAAGTGATCATCTGGCCCCAGTGGGTTAAAACCCACGGGTTCTTGTATGTAGCCTACCGGATTAAACTGACCCCGAAAAACAGGTGTGGGGTCCCCGTAAGAATGGTGCGATAAAGATCGTTGTAATGGTATGTAGGACGGTTGAGGGTTGTTCGGCTCGTAGTCCGGTTGTGGCCCATACGGGTTTGGACCGGCGGTGTAGAGCTGTTTGATACCGATCTTCTTGCTGGTTCAAACAGGTTTCTTCTGTTTTGGCATGGATCGTCACTCTCCGTGGTAGACGGAGCTCGAACATTTGAAGGTCCCGCCTCGTTTTCGTTGGGGGCGGTGATCGGCCCCTTTCCTCGTCCTCTTCTACGGAAGAATCTTGAAGGCATTTTGTTACTCCTGTCAAAATAGCATAAGATAACAATAACAAATATAAAGTTTAAAGGACAAAACAAAAACCGAATAAGGTGTAATTTGTCCTATGTTATATGTCTAGACTCGAAGGTTTAGAAATGTGCAATTGTGCAACTGAGATTAAACACAAAAGGCTAGTGTTTAATTCACTCAGTGTTGGCTCTGATACCAACCTGTCACACCCCGATTTCCACGTCTCACCGGTGGGCCCGGTGGGGGAGTATCGTGACGTGGTTGGCAACATAATAGTCAAACAACACAATATCAATATGCACAGCGGAAGCAAATTTAAAAATATGATACAACCGAATTTATTATTGTAATATCAAAGTCACAATATCCGGAAGTTTATCCATAGATGCATCGATATATAAATAATATTTATGGTTCAACAGACTTCAGGCATCTTAAGGTTGCGAGACTTCTAATGATGCTAAGGAGAAATCCCAGCCAATTTCGCTTAGTACCTGCATTTAATCTTTTTGGGAAAATACGTCAGTTTACACTAGTAAATACATTCAACTGACTCATTTTGGAAAATGATTGAAAATTGGTTTGGATGCACATGGCATAAACATTTTTATTTAACTTGGGAGAATTATTTAATATTATAATCTTGTGAACGAATTACATGTTCCTTGTGCGTTCAGTAGCCCGGATCTTGTCCGGGTTAAAGATCAATAGACACACCACAATGTTCTTTTATGCACTGACGGGTGTACGCCTACACCCCGCGCTTAAGTCGTGGCCATTTCGTAAAATGATGCCAAGGATATCCGGGACACGGTCATTAACCCCCCAAAGGCTTTAAGTAACAAGACTGTTTAAACGGGCCGATCAAATTATTCAACTACCGACCTAAAGGTGGAGATTTGATGCCCGATCAAGCGGTATGCTATATACCGTAACCCAAGCCCGTATAGGGAAAATAAGTTAAAAGTATTTACCTGAGCAAAGTATAATTCACAATTAGCCAAATGCACGTAGCTTTTACTGGTCCTCCTAATCTGGAACGAAGGTTTTATAATAACCTATTAGAATCCTAACGGGTCTTTAATTAAGCTTAAGCTTAGACCGGCTAGTTTCAAAGATACGGTACGTACGCACGATTAAGCGAAGACCGGATAGAATGTGATTTAGACCCGACAAGCTCAGAGACTTGCTTAATATGGGTCCTTCATGCACATTCTGGATTTTGAGAATAAACCGATAAGGTTTGACCCGTTTCGGCTAATTTATGTAAACTTGTTACATAAACCGAACCGAACGCGTAATAAGCGTAACGGGTATCCGTAAGAGCCATATACAGGTTTCCTAAGTTAATATGCTTCAAATATGTTGTGACATCAGTAAGATGTCTTTCATTATGCCCGAAATGATTTTTAAACACAAACTATGCCCCGTAGGGGTAGTTTGGTCATTTTAAAGGTTGTAAAAGAGTTTAAGTGTTAACCTGAGTTACAGGTCTGATGTAATCAGCAAATATACTCAATTTGCTAAGTTATATCAGTAGGTTAAAGTATTTATGTGAAATCTATCATTTATAGCCAACTATGCATCGTAGGGGCATTTTGGTAATTTCACATAAGCCGAAAAGCTCAAAACCGTAGTCTGAGTTGATCAACCTTTGCTTACTGTTAAAATATTCTAATTTGCCTAAAATATCAGTAGGTATCAACCCGGGTATGTTCAATATGATTTTAAAACATACTATGCGTTAAAAACGCTAATTAAGGCGATTAAAGGCCATTTCCGGGTTCGATACTTAAATCTGATATTTTTATATTTCCAGAAGGCTTAAAATAATTTATTTATCATATGTGATCAGTAGCAAAAGGTTTGGAGTCGTTTAGATATGTAAAACTCATTTTATGGCCCGTAAGGGCAAAACCGACAATTACCGGATTAAGCCTACGACTATGAGTTATGCTCAGTCTAAAATTAATTAAAAATCTTTAAAAATCCCAAAATAATATATTACATCAGTGGGTAAAAGATTTGATATCAAAAAGTATGTTTAACTAGGCTATACGCTAATAATGCCGTTTAATTAACATAAAGCTTTAAATTTGCGACAATGAGCATAACTCTTAATCTACAACTCAAACTGATGTCAAACTTTGCATACAAGTTTATATATCAGTAATTAAAGTTTCTACTCTTTTACATTTCCAAAAATTACGTTTTAAGGTAATAAGGGCATAATGGTCAACATATGAGCAATTAACGAAAATATGCATATTAATTGGATAACTAATGAACCAAGGTGTATAATCACAGAAGGTTATTCTAACAAGTAACCTAGTCCAATTAAAGCTCTGAGGCATTTCTAAAACATGCCTAAACGGGTCAGAACTGAAAGTCAAAGTGAAAGTCAAACTATGTGACTTTCGGTTCCGAACCGAGTCTAAACAGGAAATTGTCGGGTTGAACATGTTTAGACATGTTCTTACACTTATTACCAAGTTATAACAATGATCCAATAGGTTGTATATGATCTATAATGTTAATTATGCATAAATAGCATTTTAGGCTTCCTGTTGACTTTTTAAATATAAGTTTGACCCGACTTTTGACCTGGTTAGAGTGGTGATCAGGGGAAACCCTTTTGAGGTTTTATTACCCACATAAATACCAACTTATAACTACTTTTGATTCGAGATATGCCTGAGCCATTAATCATTAATCTCGAAGTCAAACCGTAATTACGACGGTTTGACTTTTAGCTAATTAACCAAGCTAAACACAATTAAAGAAGGGCTAGCAGACTTACAAGAGTCCTATGCACGAGATATGATCAGTTGAGGCTGCTTGGGAGCTCCAGAATTGATCCACAAATGCAGATGAAGGTGTGAGGAGTGTTTGTAACATGAAGGCCTTATATACTAGTTGTAATCACCATAAGATGTTGACAACTAAGGCTATCAGCTGACCACAACCTTCCAACATAGTGTCTAGGACTGTTTAGGGGTCGCCCACATTACATTAATGTCGTTTAAAGGCCGGTTCTCCGCATAAACAGGCTGCTGTTGCCTTTTTCTGGTTCTGGGCGCCTGACGCGGCCTGCCTGAGGATTCATAAATGTTGAAGCGGGCCGCCTCAGCCATATAAATCAGAATTTTCATTTTTGTTGTTTTGCAAGTTGTCCCTTGGCTTCATGGAAGGTCAAGTTAGCTAAATACTTGCAATTTGACCCCCTTATATTTGTATACAAGGGCTTTAGGACTTATACCCACTTTACCAAGTCCCTGAACACTTCCGGTTAACCCGAAAAGTCTTAACTTTCAATGTTAACGCTTTAACCCCTCGCACACGAATTTGATCATAACTTTCTCATACGATTTCGAAACTTTATGAAATTTATAACGTGCCTTCTAGTGAGCATAATTAACAGTTACAAAGCTTCGGGTTTGTCAAAAGGTCACTCAGAGGTATATCTTTAAACATGTTGACACATTTAACCCCTGTAGTTTGTAATCTCTCACTTTTAGCTTCGTATGATCCATGATTTATTCGTTTGATGTTATAAACATCATGTAGGGTTATTATGAAGTATATTTATTCACTGTTGACACTTAGAACCCGTATAATCACATACTTTCCATGTTTGTCAACTTTAGTCCTTTTATAACATTCTTTCTCACGTTCAAACTTTATGACACGTGTCAACACATTATAGGACGTGAATTTTCAAGGTGTTACATCCTCACCCCCTTAAAATAAATCTCGACCCGAGATTTACTGAAATAAGTAAGGGTACTTTTCTTTCATCGTGGATTCAACCTCCCACGTGAATTCGGGACCTCTACGGGCATCCCATTTGACCTTTACAATAGGCACATGCTTCCTACGAAGCTTCTTTACCTGTCGATCTTCAATCAACAAAGGTTTTTCCACAAACTTTAAGCTCTCATCTATATGCACATCTGTATGCGGTATAACCAGTGATTCATCAGCGAAGCACTTCTTCAGATTGCAGATGTGGAACACATTGTGAATTCCACTGAGCTCTTCTGGTAAGTTTAACTTATAGGCAACTGACCCGACACGTTCGATAACCTCGAAAGGTCCTATGTATCTCGGGCTTAGCTTGCCTTTCTTACCAAACCGCATCACTCCCTTCCAGGGTGACACTTTAAGTAGGACTTTGTCACCTACTTCGAAGTGAAAATCCTTACGCTTTGGATCAGCGTAACTCTTCTGCCTATCCCGGGCAGCTTTGAGACGGTCTCGAATCTGGACAATCTTGTCCGTTGTTTCAAACACTATCTCTGGTCCTGATAATTGGACATCTCCAACTTCCGCCCAACAAATAGGCGATCTACACTTTCTACCGTATAATGCCTCAAAAGGCGCAGCCTTAATGCTGGTATGGTAGCTATTGTTGTAGGAGAATTCGATTAATGGTAGGTTCTTATCCCAACTACCCCCCAAATCGATCGCACACGCACGTAGCATGTCTTCCAACGTTTGAATAGTACGCTCACTCTGACCATCAGTCTGAGGATGGTAAGCCGTACTAAAATTCAAACGTGTGCCCAAAGATTGCTGGAAACTCTTCCAAAAATGCGACATGTACCTACTATCTCTATCAGAGATAATGGCCACAAGTATGCCATGTAAGGCTACAATCTTATCAACGTATAACTGGGCTAACATATCGGAGCTATAAGTCTCCTTGATGGGTAAGAAATGAGCTGACTTAGTCAGTCTGTCAACTATAACCCATATTGTATCATTTCCTTTCCTTGTCTTAGGTAACTTGGTGATAAAATCCATAGTTACCATTTCCCACTTCCACGTAGGAAGTTCAGGCTGTTGTAGCAAGCCTGACGACTTTTGATGCTCGGCTTTGACTTGCGCACATGTCAAGCATTTAGCTACATGGGTGGCCACAGACTTCTTCAAGCCTATCCACCAATAATTTGCCTTTAGATCCTGGTACATCTTATCAGCTCCAGGATGAACGGAGTATTTGGAACTATGGGCTTCTTGGAGGATGACATCACGAAGTCCTCCATAAATTGGAACCCATATTCGTCCATTCAATTTCAGAAGTCCGTCCTTGCTAAGAGATAACTGCTCCTCAGTTACTCCTAGCTTTTCATTAGGATAGTTAGCTTCCAACACAGCTTCCTTCTGTGCAGCTAACAACCTTTCCATCAGACTGTTCTTTATCTCCATGCGCTTGGCATTGATTCGGATGGGTTTCACCCTCTCCTTTCGACTCAAGGCATCGGCAACTACATTCGCCTTTCCGGGATGGTACTTGATTTCACAATCATAATCGTTCAAAGTTTCCATCCAACGGCGTTGCCTCATATTTAATTCCTTCTGATTAAACAGATGTTGGAGGCTCTTGTGATCAGAATAAATCACACACTTGATCCCATATAGATAATGCCTCCACAGTTTTAGTGCGAATACAACGACACCCAGCTCCAAGTCATGGGTGGTGTAGTTCTTTTCATGCACTTTCAATTGTCGTGAAGCGTAGGCAATTACCTTGCCTTTCTGCATAAGCACACACCCCATGCCAGTGTGCGAAGCATCACAATAAACCACAAATTCTTCTATTCCATCTGGCAATGTCAGTACTGGGGCGTTGCTCAACTTTTGCTTCAGAATATCAAAGGATTCTTGCTGCTTAGGGCCCCAAGCAAACTTAACCTTCTTCTTAGTTAAGGAGGTTAGGGGTGCAGCAATCCTTGAAAAATTTTCAATGAAACGCCTGTAATATCCTGCCAATCCCAGGAAGCTACGAATTTCTGTAGGCGTCTTTGGCTCTTGCCAGTTCATTACGGCTTCAACCTTAGCGGGATCCACCTGGATACCACGCTCACTAACCACGTGTCCAAGGAATTGGACTTCTCGAAGCCAAAATTCACACTTAGAGAATTTGGCATAGAGTTTCTCCTGATGTAGAAGTTTGAGAATACAACGAAGGTGTTTCTCATGGTCAGCTTGATTCTTAGAATAAATGAGAATGTCATCGATGAAAACGATGACGAATTTATCCAAGTAAGGCTTGCAGACGCGATTCATGAGATCCATGAACGCGGCCGGTGCATTAGTGAGCCCAAAAGGCATCACTAGGAACTCGTAGTGACCGTAACGAGTCCTAAATGCAGTCTTGTGAACGTCTTCATCTTTAACCTTCAACTGATGGTAGCCTGACCTCAAATCAATCTTCGAGAAATAACTTACCCCTTGAAGCTGATCGAACAAATCGTCGATCCTGGGCAGAGGATATCTATTCTTGATCGTGACTTTATTAAGCTCGCGATAGTCGATGCACAGGCGCATCGACCCATCCTTCTTCTTGACAAACAAGATTGGCGCTCCCCAAGGAGATGAACTAGGTCTAATGAAACCTTTAGCCAGCAATTCATCTAGCTGCGTCCTCAACTCCTTCATTTCTGTGGGTGCCAATCTGTATGGTGCTCTAGCAACAGGTGTTGCTCCGGGGATTATATCAATCCTGAATTCCACTTGTCTATCTGGTGGTAAACCAGGTAGATCTTCAGGAAACACTTCTAGGTATTCAGAAATGACAGGGATGTCTTCTATCTTTGGTTTAGGCTCATCAATAATCACTTGCGCCATGTAGATGACACACCCCTTCTTCAAACACTTGGAAGCCTTGAGCATAGTCACTTGCTCAGGCAGCCCATACTGGGTATCTCCCCGAATGGTAAGTGATTCACCCGACGGAGTCTTTATTACCACTTGTTTCTTGTTACAGACTATTTGGGCCTGGTTATGAGATAACCAGTCCATACCCAGAACTATGTCAAAACCAGCCAACTTAAAGGGAAGTAGAGACAGAGGAAAAGAATGGTTCTTAATGGATATAACACATCCATCTAACACAGTAGAGACGGTTTCTAGGGTGCCATCTGCTAACTCCACCTCATAGTTCACTTTTAGGGTTTTGACAGGTAATTTCAACAATTCACAAAACTTATTGTCTACAAACGACTTATCAGCGTCTGAATCGAAAAGTACTCTAGCAAAGACGTCATTTACAAGGAAAGTACCTGTAATAACGTTGTCGTCTAGAACTGCTTCTTTTGCGTCCATTCTGAAGACTCTAGCATTAGTCTTCTTGGCCTCTTCAGGCTTCTTGTTGTATTTCGGGCAGTTGGTTTTAATGTGGCCCTTTTCATTGCAACGGTAGCACGTTGCGTCTTTTATCTTCTTGCAATCCAAGGTTTTATGATCCGTGGATTTGCATATACCACAAGCAAAGGGTTTTGACTGAGTTTGAGAGTTCGACTCGAGTCTGCACTTTACATAGTGCTGTTTCTTGCAAATATTGCATTTGGGCTTCTCACCAGAATTATGCCCATCTTTCCTTGATTCAGATCCTTTCTTGTTATCACCGTTCCCACGGTGTTTCTTGTTCGATCTTCGTGAACCATCATCTTCACGCTTTCTCTTCTCAGCCTCCTTATTCCTCAGCGATCTCTGCCTGACCGCATCCAGAGTGAGGGATAAGGAAATGTCAGCTACTGATCTAAAAGTAGCTGGCCGAGAAGCTTTCACGCTTGCCTTGATCTCGGGGGCTAAACCACCGATAAAACGAGCTATTCGCTTTGGTTCCGGGGTCACTAAATATGGAACCAACCGAGACATAGTATTGAAGCTCGTTAGGTAAGCTTCACAATCAAGGTTTGTCATCACCAATGATAGAAAGTCAGATTCTATCTTCTCCACCTCATGCTGAGGGCAGTAATTTTCCTTGATTAGGGCGACAAATTGATCTCGTGACATAGTGTACAATGGGATTTTCCCGGTGGCTTGAATTAAAGATCTCCACCATGCTAATGCTTCACCCTTAAAGGACTGTGACACAAACTTAACCACATCCCGTTCAGCGCATCCGCTGATATCTACCACCGTGTCCATCTCGTCCAACCAAGTCATGCAGTCGACGGCTCCCTTTTCCCCAGTAAAATCCCTGGGCTTACAAGACACGAAGTACTTATAGGAGCAACCCTTGTTACGGGGTTCTTGATTCAGCACTATATGCTGAGATGGGACACTTTGATGGTTGGTGGACTGGCGATCATCACCATCTTTCTTGGGAATATCCTTTTTGGGAGGAGGCTTGCTATGAGCCTCAGAATGTGTCTTGGGCTTTGAGTGCGGTGCAGATTGGGTCCTACTTCGAGTACCCCTATAATCTTCGTATTGCCGCTCCAATGCCTGTGTAACAGCGCCGTCTATGATCGCTTTTAATTCAGCACCCGTTAGATTAATTCGGGCTTCATTATTAACCTCCACTGGATGGCTATTAACCTCGTCTGAGTTAGCCATTTAAAATTGAACTGTTGCAGAAAACAAGGACAATAGTTTATTTGGGAGTTTATGGAATTGTCTTTTATGGCAATTCATTAACCATGGTACAGAGACCATATTTGGTTAATTTATAAATCATATTTATTTAGGATTTCTATTATAATATATCCTAATTATAAAACAATAACAGTTTTATTTGTGGCACAAAAGGCCTAGTCACATGGACACTTTTAATTTAACCTATGATTTCAGAGAATCAAAACATTAAGGTAAACTGGCACAATAGGCCTAGTCACAAGGACAATTATAAATTATATGCTAGGATTTCAGAGAATCAAAGCATTTGAGGTTTGAACCTAGTTCATTACCTTTATTTGGCAGGGAGTCATAGCTACCACTGTCTTTTGGCTCATATGGAAATGAGCAGGGCCCGTAGGCACTATATTACCACGTATGGTAAAAATATGATCATCTTAATTGATGATCTTAACCCTTGATTCAGAGATCATTAAATTGGGTTAGGAAGCTTCTAAAGAATCCTTATACATATACAATGACGTGTGATTTTAACGAATCACTTCTGCCAGGAGTGTTAACATGTTTTCAGATGTTAACTTGGATTTGAATCTTTTGAACAGGTCTTACCATCTTGGTCCGGTCTTATAATGACCAAAAGGCTAGGTTTCACACTTTAAGATTCTTAATTAATAATTACATAGGCAGATTATTTCAAAAGGAATGAATTTAATTTATTTATTTCATTTATAATTTATATATGCACATAATGACAAACATGAAATTTATAAAACAAACATTCCATTAATTTATTATAATATTACATGCTGCCCTAAACGGGTCTTTTTCAACAACAAGTACCCACGCAGGGGTCACTCAACATACTTGTCCACGCAGGGACTTTAAACAAACATAGTAGTCCACGCAGGGACCTTAAACAAACAAACTAGTCAACGCAGGGACTTTAAGCAAACATCATACCCTCGCAGGGGTAAACGGAAAATAGACCCACGCAGGGGGCAAAGCAAACACACATACATACCCACGCAGGGGCTTAAACAAATACAGGAAATACAGGCCCACGCAGGGGCTCAACAACAATTGGAAGGATTTAGTGATCCTTCTTGTTCTTCCCTTTGATCAAACTTGCTAATCCTTGGAAGAAAGTCTGTCTCTCCCTACGGTCCCTGTGCACTTCCCGTTCAACCTGATCCATCCTCTGAAGGAGTTCTTCATGCTCAGGTGGGGAGAACCTAGGCGGCTGCGATTGAGTCCGTATGATAGGCCTAGGTGGTATCTGGTACCCATGTGTTGGGTACCCAACTCCCCATGGAGCTCCGTATGGTCCTTCCGGGTGCAGGGCATTGTAGTTGGCTGCCACCAAGTAAGGATCGGCCTCTGCGTACCCGTAGTTGTTGTGGACCGGCGGCTCGAACGGTTTGTATGCCATGGAACCCGTATACGCTGGGATTGGGTTGTCAAAACCAATTGGCGGTGGCTGCGGCATTGCTGGGTTGGAAGGCCCACCCATTTGTGGGTCCTCCTGATGTGGCGGGTAGTGGCTGCCACTGGATTGACGTGCGGAACTGAAATGGAAATCCCCTGCTCGTGCCGACATGCGGGCACCGGTTCTCCTACGCCTTGGCGGTTGAGGAGGTGCCGGCTGAACTGGTGGCGGCGGAGGTGGTGGCGTAACTGCCACAAATCGGGGGTCCCCAGAGGAATCTTGATGATGCTGCTGCTGCTGCGGTTGCTGCTGCTGAGGAGGCGACGAATGGTGAGGAGGTGTATAGTACCATTCGTGCCGAGTAAACATAGCTTGAAAGCTATCCGGACCAACATAGGGTGATCCGTGGAACGAAGATCCATCGGAGATCTCGATCGGGTGGTTCGGCGTACCACTGGCTGGCTCGACGGGGTCCGTATCCTCGTCCATGTCGTCCGCATTATCTCCAGAGAAGTGATCATCTGGCCCCAGTGGGTTAAAACCCACGGGTTCTTGTATGTAGCCTACCGGATTAAACTGACCCTGAAAAACAGGTGTGGGGTCCCCGTAAGAATGGTGCGATAAAGATCGCTGTAATGGTATGTAGGACGGTTGAGGGTTGTTCGGCTCGTAGTCCGGTTGTGGCCCATACGGGTTTTGGACCGGCTGTCACACCCCAACCGATGGTGGAATCATCGGGGCACGACACTGAGCGAAACAGATTGTCCAGAAGTTTCCATAACAACTATCATTACCATTTAATTAAACATTACGTCCCATACCGTAACATAAATAGTCAAACAAGTTATTACAGGCAACATCAAAACAAATATTCTGTTCCGATAACTCAGATTCAAATAAGTAGCAATTGTTTATCTGCTTCTAGAGACCCCTAATAAGTTATTTACAGACAACTATTTGTTGGGCTCTAAAGCTTTATTCTAGCTTCCAACTCCTACCACATATGCGTCCTAAGCACCTGTCACATACGTTAAAATAATGTCAATACATAAAATGTAAAGGTGAGCATACAAGTTTGATAATAGCATATAGAGTTCAAATTCGTTCACGCATAACCAGCACGTACACATAGAGAAATGAAGCACGTTAGTTATCGACATAGATCCATCGATACCAATGACTGCGGGTTGACTGCCCGAGGCAGTTCGCAATACACGATTACCACTGTAATCCATGCAAGTAAAAGATCCTTAACAACCCCCGTGTGAACGGGTGCTGAGTCCAAACTATAGTACTATCGTTGCTAAGGCAGGTAGACAGCATTCCATGTGTAAACATAACAACAAGCATTCATAAGCCACGTATAACATGCATTAATGGTTAAGCGTTAAAATAGCTTGAGTAGTGTGATAGTTGTAGTTTGAATAGTTGTAACGTATGTAACACCCAAAGGTGCTAAAAGCAAAAAGGGTTCGAGTATACTCACAGCGATATGGATTGAAGGGAGCGCTTTACAGCGAGTACGGTTAGCCTGAATAGATTTGTTAAAGTAACGATAAGTGGCGCGTAAAACAGTACAAGTGAGAGTGGGTAGGATGACTGATCGTGCGGATCAGTTATCCGTGAGTAGAAGTCATCCGTGCGCATGACCTATCCGTGCGGATGGTGATGCGTGCGGATGGTGATGCGTGCGGATGGTGTTCCATCCGGGTAAGCCATCCGTGCGTCTGTCCGTGCGGGTGGTAACCCGTGCGGATTAGTTGTACGTGCGGGTGACTTATCCGTGCGGACAAGTTGTTTGTGTGAATAATGTTCAAGTGGATTGTTTCTTCCTAAGATGTGTTTGTGTATGATGGCTTGTGCTTTGGAGTTTTCGTTGTAGCATTTAGAAAACACCTAAGTGTTTCTACCTTTCAAGCCGGTCGCGCGGACGGCAGTCCGTGCGTATGGTCGTCCGTGCGGGCAGCCCGTGCGCGCGGGCTGAGACAATCCGTTCGGATAGCCTGTCCGTGCGTACGGCTTGGCCATGCGGATGAAGATTGTTCGATTTTCATTTTAAGGCCTTAGTATCTCATGATCCGAAGAGTAATCCATTCAGAGGTCGTCCGTCCGGGTTGCTCGTTCGTCGATACTCAAACCTCGTTTGGAAAGTGGGTCCCAAGGGTAGTCCGTGCGGGTGACAACCCGTGCGTATGACCTGTACGTGCGTATGACCTGTACGTGCGTACGGCTTGTCCGTGCGGACAGCTTGTCCATGCGGACAACTGGCCTGGTTGTTCCGTTCGTCTACACTTGGTTCCTGTTATCGTTTATCGAGACGTTCTGATTACGTGGCAACCACTTGGAGTCGTGTTCTTACCCACGTGACTAGACCGGCCAGGAACCACCCTAACTCGGCCTATCGGCGACTCAGAACGGTCATTCTGGTTAACCCCGAAATCAGTTGTCTATGGTAGAACTCCAGATCTCGAACTAGGGCATCACTATTGATGAGTAGAACACTAGGACTGATCGGATTCGTACCGGTTTTAAGGGTAAAAGAAGGAGAGAACTTTGGTTTATTTCTTTCAACTCCTTTATCCTTAGAAAAGTTTAGATCTAGGTGAAATTATTGTAAAAACTTGTAGAAATCGCTTAGATCTGAGATATTCCTGGTGGAATGAGGTCAAGCTTGAAGTTCTTATGAGCTTCGTGATGACGTCACCCGAGAATACCTCAAATCCGGATGATTTCTTGGTTAAAATGGAAGATTCGAAAGATAGAAATGTGTAGAATTGTGTAGTGATCAAAGATGTACAAGATTTAGTGCAAGATCTTACCTGGATTGAGAGAAATCTGAGAAAAGGTGAAGAATGCGTGTGGTTCGGACGTCACTTTCCAAAAGTGGAAAAAGTGGAGAGTGACCCGTGTATTTATAGGATGCCAAAAAGGGAAAGGGTGAGCCGTGCGCAAGGCACGCACCCGGGTAGGTTATCCGTGCGGACTGGTCATCCGTGCGGATTGGCAATCCGTGCGGATTGGCAATCCGTGCGGATTGGCCATCCGTGCAGACGCCACCTCCTTTGGTGTGTTCGGTGCGATGCTGATTCGGTTTTGATTTGCGAGCGATTTGATAGGGTTTCCTAATTAAATTACTTTCAGTCCCAACTACTTCTTATAGGGTTCGACTCGGAATTCGGGCTCGGGTTCGTTTATATTCGAGTTAGATTTCGAGTTCGATTGAGTTCGCTTGATTATCACCACGTAACATAACATAAAATAAAACATGCACAGGTAACACGTAAGGCACACACACACGTATAATGACAAGTAAAATACATAGCTCGAGTTACGATTTGATGTCGATTTGATGATCATAGCTTGATTAACTTTATCGCATTGTTACTTCCTATCCTTCACAGCCGTAAGTCGATTGAAATGCGGTTAGTATGATTCGATTATTGCAATGTACGACATTTACTCCACATAATCTAAATATCATACAAACAATTCTACGAGTCACGTCGCGCGAAATCGGTCGTTGACTTTGACCTTGACTTTGACTTTCACTCGTGAGAACACGGGGTGTTACACCGGCGGTGTAGAGCTGTGTGATACCGATCTTCTTGCTGGTTCAAACAGGTTTCTTCTGTTTTGGCGTGGATCATCACTCTCCGTGGTAGACGGAGCTCGAACATTTGAAGGTCCCGCCTCGTTGTCGTTGGGGGCGGTGATCGGCCCCTTTCCTCGTCCTCTTCTACGGAAGAATCTTGGAGGCATTTTGTTACTCCTGTCAAAATAGCATAAGATAACAATAACAAATATAAAGTTTAAAGGACAAAACAAAAACCGAATAAGGTGTAATTTGTCCTATGTTATATGTCTAGACTCAAAGGTTTAGAAATGTGCAATTGTGCAACTGAGATTAAACACAAAAGGCTAGTGTTTAATTCACTCAGTGTTAGCTCTGATACCAACCTGTCACACCCCGATTTCCACGTGTCACCGGTGGGCCTGGTGGGGGAGTATCGTGACGTGGTTGGCAACATAATAGTCAAACAACACAATATCAATATGCACAGCGGAAGCAAATTTAAAAATATGATACAACCGAATTTATTATTGTAATATCAAAGTCACAATATCCGGAAGTTTATCCACAGATGGATCGATATATAAATAATATTTATGGTTCAACAGACTTCAGGCATCTTAAGCTTGCGAGACTTCTAATGATGCTAAGGAGAAATCCCAGCCAATTTCGCTTAGTACCTGCATTTAATCTTTTTGGGAAAATACGTCAGTTTACACTGGTAAATACATTCAACTGACTCATTTTGGAAAATGATTGAAAATTGGTTTGGATGCACATGGCATAAACATTTTTATTTAACTTGGGAGAATTATTTAATATTATAATCTTGTGAACGAATTACATGTTCCTTGTGCGTTCAGTAGCCCGGATCTTGTCCGGGTTAAAGATCAATAGACACACCACAGTGTTCTTTTATGCACTGACGGGTGTACGCCTACACCCCGCGCTTAAGTCGTGGCCATTTCATAAAATGATGCCAAGGATATCCGGGACACGGTCATTAACCCCCCAAAGGCTTTAAGTAACAAGACTGTTTAAACGGGCCGATCAAATTATTCAACTACCCACCTAAAGGTGGAGATTTGATGCCCGATCAAGCGGTATGCTATATACCGTAACCCAAGCCCGTATAGGGAAAATAAGTTAAAAGTATTTACCAGAGCAAAGTATAATTCACAATTAGCAAAATGCACGTAGCTTTTACTGGTCCTCCTAATCTGGAACGAAGGTTTTATAATAACCTATTAGAATCCTAACGGGTCTTTAATTAAGCTTAAGCTTAGACCGGCTAGTTTCAAAGATACGGTACGTACGCACGATTAAGCGAATACCGGATAGAATGTGATTTAGACCCGACAGGTTCAGAGACTTGCTTAATATGGGTCCTTCATGCACATTCTGGATTTTGAGAATAAACCGATAAGGTTTGACCCGTTTCGGCTAATTTATGTAAACTTGTTACATAAACCGAACCGAACGCGTAATAAGCGTAACGGGTATCCGTAAGAGCCATATACAGGTTTCCTAAGTTAATATGCTTCAAATATGTTGTGACATCAGTAAGATGTCTTTCATTATGCCCGAAATGATTTTTAAACACAAACTATGCCCCGTAGGGGTAGTTTGGTCATTTTAAAGGTTGTAAAAGAGTTTAAGTGTTAACCTGAGTTACAGGTCTGATGTAATCAGCAAATATACTCAATTTTCTAAGTTATATCAGTAGGTTAAAGTATTTATGTGAAATCTATCATTTATAGCCAACTATGCATCGTAGGGGCATTTTGGTAATTTCACATAAGCCGAAAAGCTCAAAACCGTAGTCTGAGTTGATCAACCTTTGCTTACTGTTAAAATATTCTAATTTGCCTAAAATATCAGTAGGTATCAACCCGGGTATGTTCAATATGATTTTAAAACATACTATGCGTTAAAAACGCTAATTAAGGCGATTAAAGGCCATTTCCGGGTTCGATACTTAAATCTGATATTTTTATATTTCCAGAAGGCTTAAAATAATTTATTTATCATATGTGATCAGTAGCAAAAGGTTTGGAGTCGTTTAGATATGTAAAACTCATTTTATGGCCCGTAAGGGCAAAACCGACAATTACCGGATTAAGCCTACGACTATGAGTTATGCTCAGTCTAAAATTAATTAAAAATCTTTAAAAATCCCAAAATAATATATTACATCAGTGGGTAAAAGATTTGATATCAAAAAGTATGTTTAACTAGGCTATACGCTAATAATGCCGTTTAATTAACATAAAGCTTTAAATTTGCGACAATGAGCATAACTCTTAATCTACAACTCAAACTGATGTCAAACTTTGCATACAAGTTTATATATCAGTAATTAAAGTTTCTAATCTTTTACATTTCCAAAAATTACGTTTTAAGGTAATAAGGGCATAATGGTCAACATATGAGCAATTAACGGAAATATGCATATTAATTGGATAACTAATGAACCAAGGTGTATAATCACAGATGGTTATTCTAACAAGTAACCTAGTCCAATTAAAGCTCTGAGGCATTTCTAAAACATGCCTAAACGGGTCAGAACTGAAAGTCAAAGTGAAAGTCAAACTATGTGACTTTCGGTTCCGAACCGAGTCTAAACAGGAAATTGTCGGGTTGAACATGTTTAGACATGTTCTTACACTTATTACCAAGTTATAACAATGATCCAACAGGTTGTATATGATCTATAATGTTAATTATGCATAAATAGCATTTTAGGCTTCCTGTTGACTTTTTAAATATAAGTTTGACCCGACTTTTGACCTGGTTAGAGTGCTGATCAGGGGAAACCCTTTTGAGGTTTTATTACCCACATAAATACCAACTTATAACTACTTTTGATTCGAGATATGCCTGAGCCATTAATCATTAATCTCGAAGTCAAACCGTAATTACGACGGTTTGACTTTTAGCTAATTAACCAAGCTAAACACAATTAAAGAAGGACTAGCAGACTTACAAGAGTCCTATGCACGAGATATGATCAGTTGAGGCTGCTTGGGAGCTCCAGAATTGATCCACAAATGCAGATGAAGGTGTGAGGAGTGTTTGTAACATGAAGGCCTTATATACTAGTTGTAATCACCATAAGATGTTGACAACTAAGGCTATCAGCTGACCACAACCTTCCAACATGTGTTCCTAGTGTCTAGGACTGTTTAGGGGTCGCCCACATTGCATTAATGTCGTTTAAAGGCCGGTTCTCCGCATAAACAGGCTGCTGTTGCCTTTTTCTGGTTCTGGGCGCCTGACGCGGCCCGCCTGAGGATTCATAAATGTTGAAGCGGGTCGCCTCAGCCATATAAATCAGAATTTTCATTTTTGTTGTTTTGCAAGTTGTCCCTTGGCTTCATGGAAGGTCAAGTTAGCTAAATACTTGCAATTTGACCCCCTTATATTTGTATACAAGGGCTTTAGGACTTATACCCACTTTACCAAGTCCCCGAACACTTCCGGTTAACCCGAAAAGTCGTAACTTTCAATGTTAACGCTTTAACCCCTCGCACACAAATTTGATCATAACTTTCTCATACGATTTCGAAACTTTATGAAATTTATAACGTGCCTTCTAGTGAGCATAATTAACAGTTACAAAGCTTTGGGTTTGTCAAAAGGTCACTCAGAGGTATATCTTTAAACATGTTGACACATTTAACCCCTGTAGTTTGTAATCTCTCACTTTTAGCTTCGTATGATCCATGATTTATTCGTTTGATGTTATAAACATCATGTAGGGTTATTATGAAGTATATTTATTCACTGTTGACACTTAGAACCCGTATAATCACATACTTTCCATGTTTGTCAACTTTAGTCCTTTTATAACATTCTTTCTCACGTTCAAACTTTATGACACGTGTCAACACATTATAGGACGTGAATTTTCGAGGTGTTACAGTAAAGTACTAACTAGGATAGCAACACGGGAGATAGCCAAAAAGTTAAAGTTATTTTATTCACAAAACATTAAACCCTTTAAGGTTGTCAAAATTGCCAACCCACGTTTCTACCAGGAAAACGTGGCCCGTCCACATGGGTTGGCAAAGGGTGTCCATTGTTAACGGGTCTTAAGAGTGCAGGAAATAAAGACTGAAGGATAACGAGTGGCTTCATCCCCCAAACAGAGGATCCATCCACCTCCCATTATCCTACCTATTGTCCAAGGATCCTTGATCCATAATCCTAAAACTATTGTTCAAATACAACTGATACACTCTAATTTACACATATTTTAGTCCCCCGTTTTACCCCTATTTTATGCGTTTTTGGCCGTAAAACCGTCATTCGGATACTTAATTATCTACACTTTTGTTTACAGGCCTAAAACAGCATACCAGACAAGATGATAGCGAAAACGAGGACTTTCCGAAAAAACGACGAGGCTGCGGACATTCTGTTAAGGAAACTGACCTGGCCCACGTTCTACCAGCAGTTCCAGGATATGCGTGTGACGTAGGAGCAGCATGGTACCTACTTCGACGAGATCAGATCTAGCCAGGACGAGATTCGGGCCTGTCAGGCTCAGCTTCGGGCCACACATGACCAGCTTCAGCAGCGCCAGGATACTCTATATCAGGGGGTCAGTGAGGGGTTTTCTTATCTTTTCGGGGAGATGCGTCACGCATACCCCGACTACTTTCAGCACCCTCCGCAGTTCCCACCGTGGAACCCCCCTGGTCATGGCGATGCCGGCCCGTCCTATACGAGACACGATGATGATGGAGATGAGTAGTTGGCAGTGGTGATAGTAGTTGGTGGTGTTTCTTTTTCAGTACTTTATTTATTTTTGGGTTTTTTTTTACTGTTATTTTCAAACACCCCGGTTATGTATTTCAGACATTTTACTTTATGTTCTGTTTGGATTTTAGTATTTATGTATATTATGGTTGATTTGGGATTTTTCTGTTTCTGTTATATTTTGGGTGCACATGTGACATACTGGCAGGTTTTAGCTATCGGATCTTGGACCGGAGCACGTACCAGATACAGCTTCGGAAGTCTCGTGGCATCCACATCATCTTGAGGGGAGTATTTTTTATCCCTTTCTCTATATTTCGGGTCTCGCATTGGGGACAATGCGAAGTTCAAGTGTGGGGAGGGGGTTAACTTTGTTAACTTAGTTTGTCCTCTTATAAAAAAAAATCAGAAAAATCATTCAAAAATACTTGTATTTTGTATATATTTTAGTAAATAAACCGGTTGGTTGTGTTTTAGAAAGCTTCGGACTTGATAAAAACTCGACAAGCAAAATATTTTTGAAAAAGGAAACCGGAAAGCGTGACAAACAAAGAAAGACTTACATGATAGTTTTCACACTTTTACCCATTCCTTTCCGTTACGTGAGCATATTTGAGCCTATTGTTATATATTTGTTCATTTCGGATATAGGAGTGAGCCGGATGTTATGTGTAATTTAGAACTTATCACTAGTATGCTTGTTAAGACCATGAACGTGCGGATTTGTGTAAAAGTGATAGAGGCACTTAGATTACCCCTTTGTTGTGTACTTGTTCTTTGTGTTGTGCTTCCCGTTCACCTTATATTACCCTTTAGGATTAACCATGTCGAGCCTTCCCGTTTACCTTTGTTTACCCACATTATCGCCCACTTAGCCAAATTTAGCCTTTTTATGTTTTTAAACCTTTTTAGTGTTGAAACTCGGTCAAAAATAATCGTTTAACTAGCGCTTATTATTGTTTATGTTTCATTGTATAGTTTAGTATGTTAAAAAAAACAGAAAATAAAACACCCTAAAATATGGTGAAGTTGATAGAAATCGAGCAATTTTGAATGCTTAAATGTTGAAATTTTGTTGATAAGCTCGATTGCGCTTTAGTCGCCTTTTTTAAGGCGTTTGTATGTATAGTTGTATATTTTGTTGCTAGTTAAACGCTACTACCGAGTTTTAACCATTTTTCGCCACTTTATATGTCCACTTCCATACCCTTCGCCCTAGCCTAACGTTACAACCCGTAAAGACCTCTTGATTTACACTTGTTCGCATGTTAGTTGGTGGAGACGAGATCTTATGACAAGCTTATGATATTGCACATTTCATTGACTAGGCATTGAGTGTTTGCACATACACATTTTATGTATGTTTCACAAATAAAACCGAGTGTGTGTGAACATTGTGAGTCGTGTGAAGATTAACATGTGAGTCAATTAAATGTGAAGTCACGGCTTTTTGGTTGTCGCTTTTTAATTGCATATGCTTGTTGGGTTTGAGTCTTTTGATGTTGCCTTTCGACAAACCGGCTAACCGTTTATAGTAGTTTTCAATAAAATAGTGTGTAAATTATCGTTCTTGTTTGTTTATGTCTTTTATTGCTTTTTAGTTCAGCTTGCTTGAGGACAAGTAAGGTTCAAGGGTGGGGAGATTTGATACACTCTAATTTACACATATTTTAGTCCCCCGTTTTACCCCTATTTTATGCGTTTTTGGCCGTAAAATCGTCATTCGGATACTTAATTATCTACACTTTTGTTTACAGGCCTAAAACAGCATACCAGACAAGATGATAGCGAAAACGAGGACTTTCCGGACAAAACGACGAAGCTGCGGACATTCTGTTAAGGAAACTGACCTGGGCCTGTGGAACGGTCGTGCGACCTGATGCACGACCGTGCATCTCCGACAGTTGTTGATTAGTCCGGCAATGAACGAGCAGTGCGACTAGGCGTGCAAGGAAAACTAGGCCAGACCGGTGATTCACGGACGTGCCATCTGAAGAACGACCGTGCGACTCTGAAGATCAGCCTGATCTCGGTGATGAACGCCCGGCCCAGCAGCTCGTGCAACAAGAACCCGGAACTGAACGACCGTTCCATCCGAAGAACGGTCGTGCGATATCGTATCCGGTCAAAGATCTGATGACGTATGCAGCATGGTGACCCATCCCCAATAATTGCTTAAAGTGCACGGTCGTGCCACAGGAAGAACGACCGTGCAACAGCGAAAAAATATAAAAACAGAACAGAAACATTCTGTTCGTAATTCTGGAATTTTGGGGAGCAACTCAGGCGATTTTCAGGCTCCGGAGGCTTCTGCTTTCACCCGGATTCAAGCCATATTATCCCGATTAGCTCCATTACTATCCGGATCCTTAGTCTAGTGCTTGTTTATGGTTTGGTTTTCTAATCTTTCCATGATTTTGTTAATCTTTCAAGTACTTAGATTATTGTTTATGTATTATTGTAGCCTTTGGGCAAAAACACAACAATCCCTTGCTAGATTATAACCATTAGTTTGTTAAACTTTGTTTGTAATGACATTTTGAAGTATTTTCTAAGTTAATCTTTGATGATTAGTTTGCAACCTTGTTATTGATATTGATTTCTTGATTATAAGTAATTATGTTGGATGATTGATGCTTGGTTAGTTAAGATAGTTGAAAAATGAAGCTTAATTAATCTTGTATTAGTAAACTTTGAACTTGGTTAACTAGATTAGCTTGGTTTAAATGTGTGCATCATGATACTAGAAATGGTTAGTGATTTAATAAAATGTAATTATTGTTAATCAAGAGAGCTTGCCGTCACGAAAGGACCTTAACGGGTTAGATGGTGTCGTTATAAATTCTTGCCATGATTTGTTAGCTTAGTTAGTAGTTTAGGCCAAAATTGCTATCTTGGTGAATTATTGTGCAAGATTTGTAAAATGAACTCGGTTGTGATTTAATCTAGTTTATGCTTGTCTCGGTGGTTGCATTGTGTTTATCGGTGTCTCTTTCCTTGATTAAGTGCGGTTAGAAAACTCCTAACGGATGACTAACTTATTTTTAAGAGATTTTCATAGACATTTATCAATTGCACGTTAAAGAACAATTTTAGGTGGTTAAAGTGTGTTTATCGTTTTAGCTTTCCGAATGATTGTCATGTTAGGATTCCCGAAAGGGATACTAATTGTCTTAAATTGGAATATTGACCGAATGCTTCTAGTGCCAAAACCGACTTAGTTGACATGCTTTGGTTGTGTATTAAGCAAGGCTTTTTATCTATTACCTATTATGTTTTTATTATGTATTTGTTTACGCTTACTTTAGTTTAGTTAAAATCAAACAAAACCTATGTTTTTACCGGTAGTTTAGTGACAAAGGTCTAGTATTATTTCTCCGCCCATTTCCTTGGATCGATACTTGGTTCTTACCGATACTTTATTACATATGTGACGGGGTACACTTGCCTCTTTCGTGTGTGTTTTGATGTAAAAGTAATAATCACTTTTATAAATTTAAAACCAAATCGTGTGTAAATTCATTGCAAAATTATGTATATATACGCACACGTCAAGTTTTTGGCGCCGTTGCCGGGGAAATGGCGAGTTTTAGGAACGACCCAAGTCATTAAGTTATCGGTGTATATACTTGTTAATATTTGTATATAATTTCTTGATTCTTTATTTGTTTATTTATTTGTTAATATTTCTTGTTTTTATTTTATTTATTCGTTTTCCAAGTCATTTTTTTGTACACTTGTAAATTTTTGTTCCATTTATTTATTTAATCCGGATTTATTATTTATTTATTCTTTGATTTTTCAGCTTCGGGAAACCATTTTTGTATTAGCCGATTCATTTATTTTTATTGTGTTGATTTTTATAAAATTTCGGGCCCATTTTCGAATTTTTATAAAATTTTCAGCCCATTTATAATAAAATTCTGCTTCTATTCAGCTGAAAAAAAAATAATATTATTATTATTTTATTAATAAAATATTCACTGTGTCAATTTTTCGTTTGCAGGTTAATGTTCTCGACCCCCGCCCCAGAAGTTGTTGAACCGTCAGACGAGCCCGAACGTGATCTTAGGAGACGTCTACGCGCGAAAAGTCGGGCGGTTGGGCTACTACTCGCCAGTGGTGAGCCGGAGCCGGTGGTACCTGCTGAAGCCGAGGGCTCAGGAGGAGACGTAATCATGGCAGACGATGAGCGACCGTTGAATGAGACAAATCAGCCTGGGAGGACAGGCCTGGAGCCGAGTATCCTTCAACCTACTATTGATGTACCTACTTTTGAAATTAGATCTAGTATTATTAATATGGTACAAAATTCAGTACAGTTTGACGGACGTGAGCACGAGGACCCCGGGAGGCATATTGCTGCTTTTCTCCATGTTTGTTCCACGTTTAAGATTACAGGTGTTTCGGAGGATGCAATTCGGTTGGGGTTGTTTCCGTTTTCGTTACGTGACAAAGCTAGAGCTTGGCTTATGTCACTTCCAGCCGGGTCCATCAGGACCTGGAATCAGTTGGCGGAGCAGTTTATGCAAAAATATTTCCCACCTGAGAAAACGAACAAGCTACGGAACCGAATTGTATCTTTTCACCAGGACGAGGGTGAGTCGTTGCATGCGGCGTGGGAGAGATTCAAGGATTTGTTGATTGATGTGCCACATCATGGCTACTCCAAGAGACAGCTGGTTTTAACGTCCTATCAGGGGCTCAGTTACAACACACAGGAGCGGTTAGATGTGAACGCGGGAGGCGATCTCGAAACTAAGACGCCGAATGAAGCGTATGATATTATTGAGAAAGTCGCGTTGAAATCCAGCTCGCGTCGGGAGGGAGACAGAGGCCGGGCATCATCATCATCAGCTCGCGCAGGAGTCCATGCTGTAGACGACTATACGGCTATTACTGCACAAATCTTGGTTCTCGCATCGAGATTCGACAGGTCCCAGATGATTGCGCATGCGGGTTCGGGTTGTGACCAGTGTGGAGTGTCACACGAGCCTGGGGCATGTTTTCAGGGAGTCGTATACGAGGGCCACGAAGAGGTAGATTTCGTGAGTAATCAGGTAAGGCCGCAAAACAACCCTTACAGCAACACCTATAATCCCGGTTGGAGAAATCACCCAAATTTTGGGTGGCGTGCGAATTCAGGCAATCAAAATCCTTTGGGATTCACTCCGCGCGCTCCAGCGCAACAGGGTCAGGGTCAGGGTCAGCAGTTCCAGCAGTACAACACATCGTACCAACAGCGTTCATACCCGTATCAGAATCAGGGCTCTGGGAGTAGTTCCCAGCAGCAGGCCCCTCAGTCTAGTTCTAAGCTGGAGGATATGATGGCCCAACTTCTTACTAGCTCCTCGAGCGCGAATCAGTTAGCTGAAAAACGCTACCAGCAGAGCGAGGATCATTTTCTCTCTCATGAGGGAGAAATGAGGAGTCACAAGGCCTCGATTCAGAATATAGAGAATCAGGTTGGTCAGCTGGCACAGATGATGTCAAAGAGACCCCAGGGTGGTCTTCCGGGTAATACCGAACCTAACCCAGGCCCGCATAGAGATGTGAATGCTGTGATGACCAGGAGTGGAAAACCTACCGGACCCGTTATATCGGACTCACCACCGATCACTGAAGCGGTCCCGACCGACACACCGGATGAGGTGCATGCCAGGCTACGCCCAGCAAGTACAGCACAAGTCCAGGAGCCGGTCACGGGTTACACGCCTCCAGTGCCTTATCCAGGAAGGTTGAAGAAGCAGAAGATTGATGAACAAAACGGTAAGTTTCTCGAAATGTTTAAGCAATTGCATATAAACATACCGTTTGTTGAAGCTTTGGCCCAGATGCCAAAGTATGCCAAGTTTCTGAAAGACATCCTCTCAAATAAACAAAAGCTCGAGGACATGTCTTGTGTGGTTATGAACAAAAGCTGCTCTGCTATTCTCCAGAATCGCCTGCCTACAAAAATGGGAGATCCAGGCAGTTTCACGCTTCCTTGCCTCATTGGCAATATGTCTGTCAGTAATGCGTTAGCAGATCTAGGAGCGAGTATAAACCTTATGCCCTATAAGGTTTTTACAAAGTTGGATCTAGGTGAGCCGTCACATACGAGGATGAGTATTCGACTTGCGGATCGTTCTGTCAAGTATCCACGCGGGTTTGTAGAGAATATGCTTGTTAAGATTGACAAGTTTATATTTCCCGTGGATTTTGTTATCCTGGACATGGATGAGGACTCGAGAGTGCCTCTGATACTTGGACGCCCGTTTCTGAATACCGCCCGGACGATTGTGGACGTGGCGGCGGGCCAAATTACACTCCGAGTAGATGATGAGCATGTGACGTTTGACATTAAATGTTCTATGCAGCATCCTCAGAATCAAGACGACGCGCTCTATTATGTCGACATTGTCGACACTTATGTGAGCACCCATTTCCAGGGTACGATCGAGGAGATAGATTCGGACACACATCTGTTGTGTGGGGACCTAGATGGCATTACGCAGGAGGGCCACTTTTTAGAGCAGCCAGTCTATCAGATTGGTGATGATGGTCCCCAGAGTCCGGATCGATTCACAGAAATTGATCGAGAAAGTGAAATGAAGTCGAAGCCTTCAGTGGAAGATCCTCCTACCTTGGAGCTTAAAGAGCTCCCACCGCACCTGGAGTACGCATTTCTGGATGAGGAGCGTCATTTGCCTGTCATTATTTCATCTGGATTGGCGGGAAAAGAAAAGAGCAGACTGCTTAATGTGTTGAAACTTCATAAGAAAGCAATCGCCTGGAAAATCTTGGACATAAAAGGAATAAATCCCTCCTTCTGTACACATAAAATTCTCATGGAGGATCAGTTCAAGCCGTGTGCGCAGCACCAGAGGCGGCTAAACCCAAACATGCAAGAGGTCGTTAAAAAGGAAGTGATTAAGTTGTTAGATGCTGGTATGATTTATCCCATTTCCGACTCTGTTTGGGTCAGTCCTGTGCAGGTAGTGCCCAAAAAGGGGGGCATGACTGTGGTCACAAACGATAGGAATGAGCTCATTCCAACCAGGACGGTCACTGGATGGCGGGTTTGCATTGATTATCGCAAACTCAACGACGCCACTCGCAAGGACCACTTCCCGATTCCATTCATTGATCAAATGTTGGAGCGTCTGTCAGGGAAGTTATATTATTGTTTTCTGGATGGGTTCTCTGGTTACTTTCAAATTCCTATCGCTCCTGAGGACCAGGAGAAGACCACATTTACCTGTCCCTTCGGTACATTCGCCTACCGGCGTATGCCGTTTGGGCTGTGTAATGCACCGGCTACTTTCCAGCGATGTATGGTCGCCATTTTCCACGACATGATTGAGGATTCCATGGAGGTGTTCATGGACGACTTCTCGGTATTTGGGGATTCCTTTGATCAATGTCTGGAAAATTTGAAAAGAATGTTGAAGAGGTGTGAGGAGACTAATCTGGTCCTGAACTGGGAGAAATGCCACTTCATGGTGAAGGAGGGCATAGTTTTGGGACACAAAATTTCTCACGCGGGCATGGAGGTCGATCCAGCTAAAATCGACGTTATATCACGACTTCCGCCCCCCACCTCTGTTAGAGCTATACGGAGCTTTCTCGGTCATGCCGGGTTCTATCGGCGATTCATCAAAGATTTTTCAAAAATCGCCAGACCCATGACTCGTTTGTTAGAGAAAGATGCTCCGTTCGTGTTTGGAGATGATTGCTTGAGGGTTTTTGTCCTCCTCAAGCAAAAGTTGGTTGAGGCCCCTATTTTAGTCGCACCGGACTGGAGTTTGCCGTTTGAAATCATGTGCGACGCGAGTGATTATGCTATAGGGGCCGTTCTGGGTCAAAAGAAGGAAAAGCACTTCCATCCGATCTATTATGCGAGTAAAACTCTCCACGACGCTCAAGAGCATTACACCACGACTGAAAAAGAGCTCTTGGCGGTCGTTTTCGCATTCGATAAATTTAGATCGTATTTAGTGCTTTCAAAAACCGTTGTATACACTGATCATGTAGCCATTAGATACCTCTTCAGCAAGCAGGACGCTAAACCGCGTCTAATCAGATGGATCCTGCTGCTGCAAGAGTTTGATATCGAGATACAAGATAAAAAGGGTGCTTTAAATGTAGCGGCTGACCATCTGTCTCGGTTAGAACACGGAGACATCGAGGATTCGCGTTGGGATTCAATCAATGACAAGTTCCCACACGAATCTTTGATGGGTATTGAGATATGTGATGAGTCGCCATGGTTCGCCGACTTTGCGAACTATCTTGCTTGTAGAATTCTGATAAAAGGGTTGACTCACCAGCAAAAGAGGAAATTCTTTTCAGATCTAAAGCACTACATATGGGACGACCCTTTCTTGTTCCAAGTGGGTGCTGATCAGGTGATTAGAAGGTGTGTATCAGGGACTGAGGCGACCGACATTCTGCGCCAGTGTCATGAGGGACCTACCGGAGGCCACCACGGAGCCAACTTCACCGCGAAGAAGGTGTTGGATTCCGGGTTTTACTGGCCGACCATTTTCCGTGACGCGCAGAGTTGGGTGAAAGCGTGCGATGCTTGTCAGAGGGCGACGAACATATCGGCACGCGACGAAATGCCCCAGAACTGGATACAGGTATGTGAAGTCTTTGATGTTTGGGGGATAGACTTCATGGGACCATTCCCCCCCTCACGTGGAAACAAGTACATACTCGTGGCTGTTGACTATGTATCAAAGTGGGCGGAGGCGCAAGCCTTACCCACTAACGACACCAGAGTAGTTGTGAGGTTTCTTAAGAGTTTGTTCGCCCGTTTTGGCGCTCCGAAAGCGCTCATTAGTGACCGAGGGACTCATTTTTGTAATTCACAGCTTGAAAAAGCTTTGTCCCGATACGGTGTACATCACCGTTTGTCCACGCCCTATCATCCGCAGACAAGCGGGCAGGTGGAGGTCACGAACCGTGGGCTTAAGCGCATCCTTGAGCGGTCTGTTGGAGCGAACCGCAAGGAGTGGTCGGACAAACTTGAGGATGCATTGTGGGCATTCCGTACAGCTTATAAGACCCCTATAGGGACCACCCCCTTTAGGTTGGTATACGGAAAGGCATGGCATTTACCGGTGGAGCTGGAGCACAAGGCTATGTGGGCTTTGAAAACCGCGAATTTGGATCTAAAAACCGGAGGTGAAGCCCGGTTTCTCCAAATTCATGAATTGGAAGAATTGCGGCACCAAGCCTATGAAATCTCTGTACTCTACAAAGAGCGCACGAAGAAACTTCACGACAAACGCTTGAAGGACCATAAAGAATTCCAAGCGGGTAATCTTGTTCTTCTGTACAATTCAAGGCTGCGCTTATTTCCTGGGAAGCTTCATTCACGCTGGACAGGATCATACACGGTTAAGGAAGTATTTCCGTATGGTACTGTTGCAGTAGAGAACGCGGATGGCGTTACATTCTAGGTAAATGGTCACCGGTTGAAGTTGTACGTTGCCGGGCCGATAGAGTCGGCGGTGGAGGTAATTGAACTCCAAACCCTGCACACTTCATAAGTGTGGGGAGGAGAGAGTCTACGCTACTGACTCGCGGATCAAAAATGTAGCAAGAGCGTATTTTGCGCTTTAGGGGTAGTATCGTCCTTTTTAGTATTTTTTTCTAGTTTTAGCTTTGAGTCTTGCTATCGACTCGTCGACAAAAATTTAGCATGAGTCCACGCTACTGACTCGCCGACAAAAATGTAGCAGGAGCGTCTTTGGCGCTATAAGGGTAAAATAGTCCACTTTTTTGTTTTTGTAGTTTTAGCATAATTTAAGTTAGTTAGGTAGTTTACGTTAGTTTGTTTAGTTTTCGTACGTGCCGAGCGAAGGTTCTGTATTGCAATATTGTTAGAACAGTTGGTGTGTCGAAAAAATGGCGAAAAACGGCCGAAACAGTTGCTGGAAATAGCTTCTGCGGAAAAATTCTGATCTGCACCTGATGCACGACCGTTCCTCGGGTCGCACGACCGTGCGTCTCCGAGGGCCGGCATGATAGATCGCACCCCCGGTGCATTTCCGAGCAAAGTTGCTAGGGTTTGGGAGATGTCGGCGACGACCGTGCCACACGGAGAACGACCGTGCGTCAGGCTGAGGGCAGTTTTGTCATTTGGCACTATAAATACCCTCATCTGCAGCCCCCATTCATAACTCGCGAAACCCTAGTCGCTGCAGGCCGTTCCAGAACGATACTTCATCAAATCGCATGGTTTTTCGCACGATCTCACACCCTTCTTCGCACGGTACGTTCCTAGTTGTAGATTTCTTGTTTCCTTGCTTTCTAGGGTAGATTTCTTCCGATTCTTCAAGGAAATTTTTAGGGTTCTCTTCATAAACAAATCGAAACCCTAACCCTTGTTGAATCGTAGTATCGTGAACATCTGGTGCATTTTTCGGACCCATGTTTATGTAAAAACTTGTTGATTTGTGAAAAAATCGGGCTACTTAGAGCCTGGGTCAGAATCTGCAGAAAACGAAGTCGCACGGACGTTCCTCGTATGGAACGATCGTGCCTCGTCGGTTGATTCACGATAGTTGGTTGTTGGTCGGTGTTGCACGGTGGTGCCGTTGGTTGCACGCCGTGCAGTTCCGACATGTCTGGGCTTGGTCTGTTAGTTGTCGGCGACGTACGACCGTGCGTCTCGTCGCACGACCATGCCATACGCCCAGATCAGATTGACAGTTTCTTCATAATTGGCTGCTCGCCTGTTTGTGATTAAAATTTTTCCTGTTTCCATCTTTCTAACGTTATTCCCCATATAGATGGACCATCCTTTCCTTCAGTTTGACCCCAACATCGAGAAAGAGGCTCTGTGCATTCCACGACGCGACGCCCTATGGGCGAGACAGGGGCAGTTTGGAGTCCCCCGATGGTTGGATTAGGAAGTCATGCGTGAACTCAATTAATATGACAGATTAGATGACATGATGAGTGCCCCGCTAGCAAATCTGGTCGGTTGCAACCGACCCGTTTACCGGGAGTTGACAATTGAGTTCTTCGCGTCTTATGCCTATGAAAAGCCGTTTGCTCATCGTAGACCCAAATTTCGCTACAAGAAGCGGGTAGCCTTCAGGTTATGTGGACAGTGGCACTCATGGTCGGTTGGTCGGTTGGTCGATTAGGTAGAAGACTTGGGATTTATACTAGAGACGACATGGATGATCCCGAAGTCTTCAATGATCAGTTCACCTTCCCTTCTGATGCAGACCGGGATGCATTTTGGGCTGTTAACGCCATTGGGGGTCCCTACAACCCAAGGATGTCGAAGGCCTCGCGACTCAGAGACCCTTTGGTGCGAGTGATGCACCATGTTTTTAGCCATACGATATGCGGTCGCATGGACAGTCTTGGTAACTGTCCAACACCTGATTTGATCTTTTTATATGCGTTGGTTGACAAAGCACCCATCAACCTGGCCGCTCGAATGGCTGAATACTTCGTCAAGAGCTCGGGGCGAACCCCGAACAGCGAGATACATGGCGGTCAGTATGTGACCGAAATAGCCTACAATGAGAGCTATATGACAGAGGAGGTGGTTCAGGGTCTCACTCTGATTACTGAGGGGGTTCACGTTGATATCAGGTCGCTTAAGGCCATGGGGGTGATTGTTGAGCTTGATAGGGGGGATAGGTTGAGAGGGCTGAATAACGAGGTCTGGGACCCGTTACCTCCAGCTGTGGAGGAATATGAGGAAGATGAGGACGTTAAGATGGGAGAGCAGCACCAGCACCAGATTCCGACACCACCACACTCGCCGCAGCACCATGCATTTCATCAGCATGAGGACTGGCCCACGTTCTACCAGCAGTTCCAGGATATGCGTGTGACGTAGGAGCAGCATGGTACCTACTTCGACGAGATCAGATCTAGCCAGGACGAGATTCGGGCCTGTCAGGCTCAGCTTCGGGCCACACATGACCAGCTTCAGCAGCGCCAGGATACTCTATATCAGGGGGTCAGTGAGGGGTTTTCTTATCTTTTCGGGGAGATGCGTCACGCATACCCCGACTACTTTCAGCACCCTCCGCAGTTCCCACCGTGGAACCCCCCTGGTCATGGCGATGCCGGCCCGTCCTATACGAGACACGATGATGATGGAGATGAGTAGTTGGCAGTGGTGATAGTAGTTGGTGGTGTTTCTTTTTCAGTACTTTATTTATTTTTGGGTTTTTTTTTACTGTTATTTTCAAACACCCCGGTTATGTATTTCAGACATTTTACTTTATGTTCTGTTTGGATTTTAGTATTTATGTATATTATGGTTGATTTGGGATTTTTCTGTTTCTGTTATATTTTGGGTGCACATGTGACATACTGGCAGGTTTTAGCTATCGGATCTTGGACCGGAGCACGTACCAGATACAGCTTCGGAAGTCTCGTGGCATCCACATCATCTTGAGGGGAGTATTTTTTATCCCTTTCTCTATATTTCGGGTCTCGCATTGGGGACAATGCGAAGTTCAAGTGTGGGGAGGGGGTTAACTTTGTTAACTTAGTTTGTCCTCTTATAAAAAAAAAATCAGAAAAATCATTCAAAAATACTTGTATTTTGTATATATTTTAGTAAATAAACCGGTTGGTTGTGTTTTAGAAAGCTTCGGACTTGATAAAAACTCGACAAGCAAAATATTTTTGAAAAAGGAAACCGGAAAGCGTGACAAACAAAGAAAGACTTACATGATAGTTTTCACACTTTTACCCATTCCTTTCCGTTACGTGAGCATATTTGAGCCTATTGTTATATATTTGTTCATTTCGGATATAGGAGTGAGCCGGATGTTATGTGTAATTTAGAACTTATCACTAGTATGCTTGTTAAGACCATGAACGTGCGGATTTGTGTAAAAGTGATAGAGGCACTTAGATTACCCCTTTGTTGTGTACTTGTTCTTTGTGTTGTGCTTCCCGTTCACCTTATATTACCCTTTAGGATTAACCATGTCGAGCCTTCCCGTTTACCTTTGTTTACCCACATTATCGCCCACTTAGCCAAATTTAGCCTTTTTATGTTTTTAAACCTTTTTAGTGTTGAAACTCGGTCAAAAATAATCGTTTAACTAGCGCTTATTATTGTTTATGTTTCATTGTATAGTTTAGTATGTTAAAAAAAAACAGAAAATAAAACACCCTAAAATATGGTGAAGTTGATAGAAATCGAGCAATTTTGAATGCTTAAATGTTGAAATTTTGTTGATAAGCTCGATTGCGCTTTAGTCGCCTTTTTTAAGGCGTTTGTATGTATAGTTGTATATTTTGTTGCTAGTTAAACGCTACTACCGAGTTTTAACCATTTTTCGCCACTTTATATGTCCACTTCCATACCCTTCGCCCTAGCCTAACGTTACAACCCGTAAAGACCTCTTGATTTACACTTGTTCGCATGTTAGTTGGTGGAGACGAGATCTTATGACAAGCTTATGATATTGCACATTTCATTGACTAGGCATTGAGTGTTTGCACATACACATTTTATGTATGTTTCACAAATAAAACCGAGTGTGTGTGAACATTGTGAGTCGTGTGAAGATTAACATGTGAGTCAATTAAATGTGAAGTCACGGCTTTTTGGTTGTCGCTTTTTAATTGCATATGCTTGTTGGGTTTGAGTCTTTTGATGTTGCCTTTCGACAAACCGGCTAACCGTTTATAGTAGTTTTCAATAAAATAGTGTGTAAATTATCGTTCTTGTTTGTTTATGTCTTTTATTGCTTTTTAGTTCAGCTTGCTTGAGGACAAGTAAGGTTCAAGGGTGGGGAGATTTGATACACTCTAATTTACACATATTTTAGTCCCCCGTTTTACCCCTATTTTATGCGTTTTTGGCCGTAAAATCGTCATTCGGATACTTAATTATCTACACTTTTGTTTACAGGCCTAAAACAGCATACCAGACAAGATGATAGCGAAAACGAGGACTTTCCGGACAAAACGACGAAGCTGCGGACATTCTGTTAAGGAAACTGACCTGGGCCTGTGGAACGGTCGTGCGACCTGATGCACGACCGTGCATCTCCGACAGTTGTTGATTAGTCCGGCAATGAACGAGCAGTGCGACTAGGCGTGCAAGGAAAACTAGGCCAGACCGGTGATGCACGGACGTGCCATCTGAAGAACGACCGTGCGACTCCGAAGATCAGCCTGATCTCGGTGATGAACGCCCGGCCCAGCAGCTCGTGCAACAAGAACCCGGAACTGAACGACCGTTCCATCCGAAGAACGGTCGTGCGATATCGTATCCGGTCAAAGATCTGATGACGTATGCAGCATGGTGACCCATCCCCAATAATTGCTTAAAGTGCACGGTCGTGCCACAGGAAGAACGACCGTGCAACAGCGAAAAAATATAAAAACAGAACAGAAACATTCTGTTCGTAATTCTGGAATTTTGGGGAGCAACTCAGGCGATTTTCAGGCTCCGGAGGCTTCTGCTTTCACCCGGATTCAAGCCATATTATCCCGATTAGCTCCATTACTATCCGGATCCTTAGTCTAGTGCTTGTTTATGGTTTGGTTTTCTAATCTTTCCATGATTTTGTTAATCTTTCAAGTACTTAGATTATTGTTTATGTATTATTGTAGCCTTTGGGCAAAAACACAACAATCCCTTGCTAGATTATAACCATTAGTTTGTTAAACTTTGTTTGTAATGACATTTTGAAGTATTTTCTAAGTTAATCTTTGATGATTAGTTTGCAACCTTGTTATTGATATTGATTTCTTGATTATAAGTAATTATGTTGGATGATTGATGCTTGGTTAGTTAAGATAGTTGAAAAATGAAGCTTAATTAATCTTGTATTAGTAAACTTTGAACTTGGTTAACTAGATTAGCTTGGTTTAAATGTGTGCATCATGATACTAGAAATGGTTAGTGATTTAATAAAATGTAATTATTGTTAATCAAGAGAGCTTGCCGTCACGAAAGGACCTTAACGGGTTAGATGGTGTCGTTATAAATTCTTGCCATGATTTGTTAGCTTAGTTAGTAGTTTAGGCCAAAATTGCTATCTTGGTGAATTATTGTGCAAGATTTGTAAAATGAACTCGGTTGTGATTTAATCTAGTTTATGCTTGTCTCGGTGGTTGCATTGTGTTTATCGGTGTCTCTTTCCTTGATTAAGTGCGGTTAGAAAACTCCTAACGGATGACTAACTTATTTTTAAGAGATTTTCATAGACATTTATCAATTGCACGTTAAAGAACAATTTTAGGTGGTTAAAGTGTGTTTATCGTTTTAGCTTTCCGAATGATTGTCATGTTAGGATTCCCGAAAGGGATACTAATTGTCTTAAATTGGAATATTGACCGAATGCTTCTAGTGCCAAAACCGACTTAGTTGACATGCTTTGGTTGTGTATTAAGCAAGGCTTTTTATCTATTACCTATTATGTTTTTATTATGTATTTGTTTACGCTTACTTTAGTTTAGTTAAAATCAAACAAAACCTATGTTTTTACCGGTAGTTTAGTGACAAAGGTCTAGTATTATTTCTCCGCCCATTTCCTTGGATCGATACTTGGTTCTTACCGATACTTTATTACATATGTGACGGGGTACACTTGCCTCTTTCGTGTGTGTTTTGATGTAAAAGTAATAATCACTTTTATAAATTTAAAACCAAATCGTGTGTAAATTCATTGCAAAATTATGTATATATACGCACACGTCAACAACCCCAGATTGTTTCAAAACACCATAACCAAAATAAAACTACCACCAAGTCCTAAAAAATGGGCTCCGGCCACGTCTAGAAATATCCATCATCGCCCATTCCTGCAGCTTACACCTTTGCTGCATCACCATCTCCTCCAGCTCCAGCATCATCCACATGATCCTTGACTCCACTGCCGCCAGTCTCAATTGCTAGGACCTCACCAGCCTCTTCTTCGTCATCCAGCTCGGCCAACCTAGCCTTCCAGCCCTCTATGTCCCAGTTGCTCTTGTCAAAGTCAGGATCCTGAGCTTCTTGGGCCATCTGCAACTTGGTTTTGTACATAGCAATGGCAGCGGAGACTTTAGCATCATTGGTGATCTCATTCTTCTCCTGATCAGCAGTAATGTGAGCCAGGACAAGTTCCCTCTTCACCAGATTGATGTCGTTTTCAAGAGAGGCAATCTTCTGATCCTTGGCCAGCATGATCCTTTGGAGGTCCACACACTTTTGCTCAACCTCTTCAATACTGCCTACATAGTCCTCGATTTCAGCAAATTTCTGCAAAAAGACAATGTAAAGTTTAGGATCATATGATCCTCAAGTGGGCAGGATAACTAAGCTAAGTCAATGATCCTTACATCAGCAAAGTACTCAAGGAACTGGTGGCGGATTAGAGCCAAGCCTTCTAGATTCTCAGTCTCAGAGGCCTTCCTCTTTTTTCCCTTGGAGGTGATAGGCTTGGGGATGGCAGTACTTGGACTAGCAGCAGTCTTTTTCTTCCCAGACCTGGGACCAACAGTGGTGAGATCGGTGACACTGAAACGGCTAGCAGACTTCGATGATTTTCCAGCACCTACACATCCAAAACAGATAAGTATCCTTATTTCATTTTAATTTAAACATTTAATTATGCACAAAATGGGATACTTACTTGACATCGTAACAGAACCTGAGGATACCTCTTGAGAATCCTGGGTATTTGCTTTAAATGATCTGATTTCAGGATCAAGCCTCCGAAAAGCAGCAAGCCTTTCCTTCGTTGCAGGTGTTGTAATAAGGTGTGCGACAGTAATAGCTGCAAAATAGAAACAAAAGGATGTTAGTGATCCTCAGCAGAAACAAGGTCATCTGGCGATCCTTCTAAGGATCCTCTATCCTACCATGGGTGGTCCATTTTCTAGGTAGATCCTTTCCATCAGGGATAGAATCCCTTCTGACAAAGAAGAATCGCCGTTTCCAGTTGGTGTCATTCTTAGTGGCTTTGAAGATGGGGTGTTCTTCACCAGGTTTATGTTTGAGTAGATACCGATGAGATCCGTGGCTCACAAGGTCGTACATCTCTGCTAACTCCGACATTCCCAGATTAATACCTTCATGCACAATGATCCTTTCAAGGGTATACAAGACCCTCCATATCATTGGCATTGCTTGGATGTAGGAGATGCCGGTGAGAGAGAAGAAAGATTGTGTGAAATCAGGAAAGGGATACGAGTATCCTATTGCAAATGGTGTGACCGGAAGGGCTACCCAAGTTTCAGAAACATAGTCGCTCAGGACGGTGGGATCAAAAGTTTTGAAAACGGTGTTCGCCGGGAAACAATGGCGAATTCTGTCTATCTGCGGATCAATGAAGCAACATCGTTCTTTTGCAGAGTCTTTGATGATCACTTGGCTCTTCAAGGGGCTGTCCTTCTTGTGATCCTTAGCCGGTGAGGATCTTAGCATCATCTTGATTATGACGGTGGTGAAGAAGAAGAAACAGAGTGAGAAGATGAAGAGAGAAAGGAAAGAGAAATACCTGATCAAGTCTTCGAATGAGGATTTAAAGGATGAAACGCACAAATTTAAATGCCTCCTAACCCTTATCTCTAACTTCAATTTATAATCATGAATTTGCAGGATAGTCACTTCAATAACGTCAGGATGCAACGGCTAGTCAGGAATTAACGGCTATATATCCGTTGGTTTGTTACGGATAAGAACGAGAAAATATAACTCGTTTATTTACAAATTACTCCTTATATTTTGGGGGCAATTGTTAGGGGAGGATTTTCCAGTGATCAGTGATCCTTAATTACTGTTGGACATAGGGATCCTTGATTCTGTTTGAATTAGTGATCCTCAGAGAGTATTGTAGGATCAGGATCCAGGATCATCATAAGGATCCTTACACTAACGATTGTCTGCTTTGAATATGATGTTGTTTTGCAGGGGTACGAGCTTGGACTTGGTCTTGGCAATATTCCTGGAGCATATTCCCTATTTATTCCGCACGTGCTTGACCAATATGGACGTTATGGAGTTCGTGGGAGACTTGCATGAAATGCGGATAGTTAGTTACTTTAGATATTTTCTAAATTTATAAGGGGATAGCGAGCTAAATTAGAACACTTGGCTATTTTTAGCTTAACACACACACTCGTAACTGATCTCATCAGCTCTCGACAGTTTACTTGGCGATTACACACTTTTTTGCACATTACACTATAGTGATCCTTGTAACTAGCTCGCTATCATCCGAAGTTGTAATACATTTTCTGTTTAATCTGAGTTGGTGATCGGTAGTTTCCATCACCTGAGGTTTTTTATGCCGGAGATCAACTCTTGATCAAGGGCTTTTTCCTCGTATAAATCTTTGTGTCATTTGTTCATTTCATTTTTTAGTGATCCTTAGCATTGTTCATTGATTCAAGCATCACACCTCACAACAGAAAGTTTGGTTGCATTATCATTGCTTGATTTTTGACCAAAACACTTAGGATGCTTATATGCTTAGCTTGCTGTGAAATCGAGGCTAGGAAAGGTCTAGAAACAAATAAACAATTGTCTGTATTTTGAAATCTGAGTTGTCGGAATAGAACAATTTGACTAGATCTTGTCTGTAATAATTATGTTATCTTTTATGACATGGTATGGGACATGTTGCTTTAAATAATTGGTAATTATAGTTGTTATGGAAACTTATGGAAAATCTGTTTCGCTTAGTGCCATGCCCCGATGATTCCGCCATCGGTTGGGGTGTGACACAGCCGATCCCAGAAGTATCCCAGGATAGCCACAAGATATCTCGGTTTGCACATCCTATATGTGATGCTGAGATCCTAAAAAGATTTCAAACCCCCAACATGAAGCTCTATGACGGGACCACGGATCCTGAAGAACATATTGCCCAGTATAGGGAAAGGATGGAAATCAACCCTATCCCTCCAGATCTCAAGGAAGCATGCCTCTGTAAGGGTTTTGGCTCTACCTTAACAGGATCAGCTTTAAAATGGCTCTTAAACGTTCCTCCTCATTCAATTACATCATTTGCTCACTTAGTCAATTTATTTAATAGTCAATTTTCTTGCAGTCGAAGTTTTGAAAAACTAACCAGCGATCTCTACAGGATAACTCAGGGACCTCAGGAATCCTTGAGAGATTATGTGAACAATTTAGCCGGGAATCCTTAGATATCCCACACCTTGATGTTGCAACAGCTGTGCAGGCTTTCAATATGGGATTGCAAAAAGATTCTCAGTTTTACCAGGATCTTGTAATGAACCCATGCAGGAACCTGGATGAAGCTCGGAACAGGGCTTTAAGATATATTCGGCTGGAGGATGACAAAAAGATGCAAGAGAGGATGAATTCATCCACAACCTATGAGTCAACCAACAGGAAATCAGAGTCCTCGTACAAACCATATCGCTCTAAGCCATATGGCAGGAATGACAACAAGAAAGTGAATGATGTTGAAGACGAGGATCCTGAAGAGTATCCTGAGTTGTCAGAATATTGTTTTTCTGTTAATATACCTGAACTGATGTATGCTATGCAGGGTTTAGGAGACAAAGCGAGATGGCCTAGGAAGAACCAAGAAAAAGCTGATTGGAAGGATAAGTCCAAGTGGTGTGCCTTCCATGTGGATTTCGGACATGTTACCGAGGATTGCATTGCTCTGAGGAAAGAAATAAGCTATCTCCTGAGCAAGGGATATCTGAAGGATCTCTTGGGAAGAAAGAAAAATAAGGGTCAGGATACTGAGAAGGATCCTGAACTAGCAGCATAACCTCCTGCGGATGCCAAGATAATTAACTTTATTTCAGGAGGATCCGACATTTGTGGGACTTCATATTATGCGGCCAAAAGACATGCAAAAGAGGCTAAGGCCGAAAAGGGAGATAAGCCAACCAGGATGACGACCCTCACGGCTGATAAAGTGATCACCTTCGACAGTGATGACAGGGATACTGTCCAGGATCCTCACCATGATGCTCTGGTAATAACGTTATATGTGGCTAACCATTTTGTACGCAGGATACTGGTGGATAATGGCAGCTCCATCAACATAATCCAACTAGAGACATTGAAGAGGATGAATGTATCCCCGATGGATATTACTTCGAAATCCACTGTGCTCGTTGGGTTCAGTGGAGAAGTCAGGAATACCGTGGGAGAGATAAAGTTGCCTGTGTATGTTGAAGGGGTCAACTCAATGCAACGATTTTGTGTCATGAACTCCTTATCCTTCTATAACATTATATTGGGTAGGCCGTGGATCCATGATATGAAAGCTGTGCCGTCAACTTATCATCAATGCATCAAGATCCCTACTCCTTGGGGGGTTGTCAAGGTGGAAAGTGATCAGCAGGAAGCGAAGGAGTGTTATTCTTCTTCGATGAAATCCTCGACCAAGCCTAATGCAGTATAGCAATTAAAGATGCGAGCCCAGGATATCGTGGAGGCTTCAGAACAGAATGTAAAGAAAATTATCCTGGATCAGGATAATCCAGATATCTCGGTGCTCATAGGAACAATATCCCTCAGGATATTGAGGAACAATTGACTAACTTTTTGAAATGCAGGATGTCAACATTCGCGTGGAAGCACGAGAATATGACAGGTATTTCCAAGGATATTATAACTCATAAGCTCAGAATTGACAGGTCATTCATGCCTGTCCAACAAAAGAGAAGGAAGTTTGCTCCAGAACGAAATATAATTATTCAAGAAGAAGTAGAGAGATTATTGAAATCCAAGATGATTAGGGAGGTCAAATTTCCAAGGTGGCTGGCAAATGTAGTTGTGGTGCAAAAGAAAAATGGGAAATGGAGAGTTTGTGTGGATTACACAGACTTGAACAAAGCATGTCCCAAAGATTTGTTTCCTCTACCTCATATTGATTCAATGGTGGATGCTACTGCCGGCCATGAGATGTTAACCTTCATGGATGCATCCTCAGGATTCCAGCAGATTCAAATGGAACCTTCAGACCAGGAGGATACTGCTTTCATGATACCAACAGGTATTTATTGTTATACTGCTATGCCTTTTGGTTTGAAAAATGCAGGTGCAACGTATCAAAGATTGGTAAACATGATGTTCAAAGACAAGCTGGGGGACACCATGGAGGTATACATCGACGACATGGTAGTAAAATCTAAGAAGGCTGAGGATCACCTCCAGGATATCAAGGGAGCATTTGATATCCTGGATCAATATAACATGAAGTTGAATCTTACCAAGTGCCATTTTGGAGTGGGGGCAGGAAAGTTTTTAGGATATATGGTGACTAAAAGAGGAATAGAAGCAAGCCCAGAACAGATCAAAGCCATCTTGGATATCAAGTCACCTTGCAACATGAAAGATGTGCAAAGATTGACGGGACGAGTAGCAGCATTAAACAGATTTATCTCAAGATCCTCGGAAAAATGCAAAGAATTTTATGATATCCTGAAGAAGAATAAGACATTCCAATGGGGAGAGAAGCATGAAGCAGCCTTGCAGGATTTGAAGGAGTATCTTTCAACTGAACCTCTATTGATGAAGCCTGAGGATGGTGAACCATTATCCCTGTATCTCGCAGTATCAGGGAATGCTGTAAGTGATGTTCTTGTAAAGGATCATGAAGGTCAGCAGTATCCTATCTATTATGTTAGTAAAAGTTTATTAGATGTTGAAACTAGAGATTCTCATTTAGAAAAATTTATATTAGCCCTAGTTATGGCATCAACAAAACTTAGACATTATTTTGAAACACATAGGATTCATGTTAAAACCAATTATCCTGTTAAAAATGTGCTTAGGAAACCTGAGATGTCAGGCATAATGGCTAAGTGGTCAGTAAAACTAAGTGCCTATGATCTAGTATATGAACCTAGGAATGCCATAAAGTCTCAGGCTTTAGCTGACTTTGTGGTTGATTTCAGTAGTGATATTCAAAATGAAGTAGACCTAGAAGTTCAACAACTAGGAGAAACCTCAGAATCCTTGACATTATATATTGATGGTGCATCTAATGTTAGAGGTGTAGGATTGGGTATACTACTAAAATCGCCACAGGGGGACATATTACCCCAGGCTATTAGATGTGAATTTCCTGCCACTAATAATGAAGCAGAATATGAAGCTTTGATCGCAGGATTAGAGTTGGCTAGAAACATGAATATTAAGAGTTTGCAAGTATATGTTGATTCCTTGTTAATTACTAATCATTTTAATGGATCCTATACAGTCAAAGGTGAGAAGTTAATCGAGTATCTTGAAATTCTCAAAAAATTAGCAGGATATTTCGATGTTTTTACACTTGAACAGGTACCGAGAGAGGATAATGCTGAAGCAGATGCCTTGGCGAACCTAGGATCATCAGTCAGGATACCTGAAGGAACCCAGATACCAATACTTCACATCCTACATCCTGCTGTGGATCTTTTCAAATCATAGGATAAGGACGTAACAAGCATTCAGGATCCTGGTCATGATCCTGATGAGGATCCTAAGTCCTGGATGGCTCCAATCATGAAATATCTTAAGGAATGACACATCCCAAAGGATGAAAATCCTAAGGCCTTTAGAATGAAGGTATCACGATTCACTATTATAAATGATATTTTGTACAAGAAATCTCTTGCAGGACCATACCTGAGGTGCTTGGAGGATCCTGAAACTAAAGAAGTGCTTCAGGATATACACGAAGGGGATTGTGGTAACCATACTAGGGGCAGATCATTATTTTCAAAGGTATTAAGAACGGGATATTATTGGCCAACGATGAAGAAAGATGTTGCAGAATATGCTCGAAGATGTGATGCATGTCAAAGGCACAGTAACATATTGCATCAACCTGCTGAACCACTTTATCCTGTTGCTTCCCCTTGGCCATTCATGAAGTGGGGGATGGACATAGTGGGAAAATTGCCAAAGGCTCCAGGGAGGAAAAGTCTTTATGCTGGCAATGACTGACTATTTCTCTAAATGGGTTGAAGCTGAAGCATTTGTTCAAGTTAGAGATCAAGAAGTAGTATCCTTCATAAAATGGAATATCCTGACCAGGTTTGGGGTGCCAGCCGAGATAATTTGTGACAATGGTTCTCAATTTATAAGTAAGAGGACCACTGACTTTTGCAAGAATTGGGGAATCAAAATGATCACATCCACTCCAGTACATCCTCAAGCAAACGGACAAGCAGAATCCTCGAACAAGATAATTGTCAACAACTTGAAGAAGAGATGATGTGTGCAAAATGCAACATATAAATTACATCAAATGTGGCATTAAACTAACCCTTTTTTAGTACTAATGTTGGAAAAAGTGTGTTTTTGTCTTCCTTTTGTATTTTCAGGATTAAATGAGCTTAAATGAACAAAAGAAGCAAAAATACAGCTAAATCTAACATAAATACAAGAAAAGGGATAAACGTGGCATGCCCAACCCCTCAACAGCATCTTCCCAAGCAAAACAAGAGAATAGAAGGCTAAACACGCCCCGTGCCCAATGAGCACGGGGGCGTGCCCAAGTGTCTGCAGAAAAGACAAAGATGTAGAACCTTCTATCACCCACCACGGGGGCGTGCCCAGCGGACACGGGGCCGTGGTCAACTCTAAGATTCGCAGAATCTGAGGAAATCTTGATAGTACAGATTGTTAGGGGAGGATTTTATAACAATTAGTGATCCTTATTCGTTATCCTAATTAATGATCCTTACTTCTGTGACAGATAGTGATCCTCAGAAGAGCTTCAGGATCAGGATCATGGATCACTTTAAGGATCCTCATACTGACGATTGTTTGTTTGTGTTTTGTATTACTTCGCAGGAGTAACAAGCTTGACTTGGTATTGGCAACGTTACTATGGAATATTCCACAGGTATTTCGCACACGTTTGACTGGAAATGGACGTTGTGGAGAACGTGGGAGCTTGGCACAAAAGTCGGATAGTTTGTTAGTGTAGCTAACTTCTATTTTTAAAGGGGTGACGAGCTAGAATTAGAACACTTAGCCATTTTCAGCTACACACACTCTCATACAATCGCATTCTTGAAGCTCTCGACGAACACTTATTAGTTTTCACTCACTTTTACACATCTCACAGTAGTGATCCTTGTACCTAGCTCGTTACTATCCGAAGTTGTAAACATTTATTGATTTATTTGAGCTTGGTGATCGGTAGTTTCCATCACCCGGGGTTTTTTGTGCCGGAGATCAACTCTTGATCAAGGGCTTTTTCCCCGTATAAATCCTTGTGTCGTTTGTGCAATTTACCTTGAAGTGATCCTTATCATTGTTCTACATTTAAAGCATCATACCCCGTAACTAAGAGTTTGGTTGCATTATCCTCATTAGAATTTTTTACCAAAACAGTTTGGCGCCCACCGTGGGGCAATTGGTGCTTCATTCCTAAGAAGTTTTCTGTTGGTGGTCGTTCCGGTTCATTGCATACAAATACATGGCTTCATCATTGAAGAATACCTCTACTGCAATGTCTGCGGTCAATTCATCTCAGGGGATTCCACCTTTGCCTCCACCACCTTCTGGACCTCAGAAAAATGCCGAGAAGAAACCAACTCCAATTTTCTCCAAACCTCCAACTTCTTCTGCTTCTTACACTCCCACTACTAGTGACATGTTTACTTTAATTTTGCAGATGAAGGATCACATACAGCAACAGGACAAGACTAATGAAAGGATTCTCAAAGAAATTGGAGATCTCAAGAAACAAAAGAAAACGGCAGAGGATCATTCTCCACTGGTGCCCAGATCTTTGAATTTTGATACTCCGGTGATTACTTCTCAGCCATCAGTGGCTCCAGATGTTCAATATGTGGGTAGACCAAAAGGAGGGCACTACGGAACAACAACAGTGACCCAGGCATTAGGTCCATACTTCCAGCCAGCAGGATCCTATCCTCAGCATATGGGATCCTTCATGAATTCAGGAGGGTACTCAGGAGCGCAGCAGATTCAAGGATCTTCCATTGTTCCAGGATCATCCCAGGTTCAAGGATCCTCCTTTGTTCCAGGATCATCCTAGGTTCAAGGATCCTCCTTTGTTCCAGGATCATCCCAGGTTCAAGGATCCTCCTTTGTTCCAGGATCATCCCAGGTTCAAGGATCCTCCTTTGTTCCAGGTTCAACGATCCTCCTTTCTTCCAAGATCATCCCAGGTTCAAGGATCCTCCATTGTTCCAGGATCATCCCAGGTTCAAGGATCCTCCATTGTTCCAGGATCATCCCAGGTTCAAGGATCCTCCTTTGTTCCAGGATCCTTCCAGTTTCATGGATCCTTCCAGATGCCAGGATCCTTGAGGAGTTTGCAAACAGGAAGTTCAGATGTCCATCAGGGAGATTTTATTCCAATGCAGACCAATGCTTCTACCGGTCCTTCCATCATTCCAGAGCCCCAACAATATGGATTAACATCCATTCTTCCTAATTTGAATCCAATGGGAGGTAACACTTTTAATAATTCCTATGCTACTAACCATGGCCTTATGCAGGATCCAGGTATCAATCATGCCATGGCCAGAGAATTGCAAAAGTTGAAGGATATGATATCAAGTGTTCCAGGAGTGGTCAAACCTATCCCAGAGATTGCAGATGGGAGCCACAGGATATCTCGTTTTGCACCACCGATCTGTGATGCTGAGATACCCAAGAGGTTCCATGTTCCAACTATGAAGCTGTATGATGGTTCGACGGATCCTGAAGAACACATAGCACAATACAGGGAGAGGATGGAGATCAATCCAATCCCAGAAAGGTTAAAGGAAGCATGCCTGTGCAAAGGATTCGGATCCACTCTTACTGGATCAGCTCTCAAATGGCTGCTAAGTCTTCCCCCTTACTCTATTACCTCATTTGCTAATCTAGTTAACCTATTTAATAATCAGTTTTCTTGTAGTAGAAAATTCGAACGATTAACTAGTGATTTATATAGGATAACCCAGGGTCATAATGAATCATTAAGAGATTACATTACCAAATTCAGTAAAGAATCCTTAGACATTCCCAACTTGGATATAGCCACGGCTGTTGAGGCCTTTAAGATGGGATTGCTTAGGGATTCATTGTTCTATGATGATCTTGTTATGACACCATGCAGGAACCTAGATGAGGTAAGAACCCGGGCACTTAGGTTCATCCGGCTAGAGGATGACAAAAGGATCTAGGAGAGGTTAGCAGGATCCTCAAAGCAAGATAAGCAAGGATCCTCGTTCAAGAACAACAAGTTCAGATCCTATAACAGATCTGATAACCAGAACGTGCATGCTGTTGATCAAGAAGAGGATGATGAGGATTATCCTCCAATCTCTGAATATTGTTTTTCTGTTGATAACAATGAACTAATCCTTGCGATGCAGAACTTAGGTGATAAAGCCAGATGGCCCAGAAAGAATGATAGGCCAGCCGCAACTAAGGATAAGTCAAAGTGGTGTGCATACCATGAAGATTTTGGGCATCTCACAGAAGAATGCATTGCACTGAGAAAGGAAATTGGATACTTGTTGAGCAAGGGGCATCTAAAAGAATTGTTGGGAAGAAAAAAGTCAAGGACTCGGGATCCTGAAAGGATCCCTGAGAAGGCTCCAGCCCCTCCAGCAGATGCACAAGTAATAAACTTTATTTCTGGAGGATCAGACATTTGTGGCACATCCTTCTCAGCAGCTAAAAGGCATGCAAAAGAAACTAAAATGGATAATGGAGAAAGACCCATTCGAACATCAAGTGTCTCCGAAGGAAAAGTCATAACCTTTGATGAGGATGATCGTGTTGATATCCAGGATCCTCATCACGATGGTTTAGTTATTACTCTTTTCATTTCTAACCATTTTGTCCGCAGGATCCTTATAGACGGAGGAAGTTCAGTGAACATTATCCAGCTTGATGTTCTAAAGAAGATGGGTATCCCTGAATCAGATATCATACCTAGATCCTCCGTGCTCGTGGGATTTAGTGGCGAAACTAAGAATACCCTGGGGGACATTAAACTCCCAATATACATCAAGGGCCTACACTCTTATCAAAAAATTTGTGTTATTGACTGTTTATCTTGTTGTAATGTTATCCTTGGCAGGCCCTGGATACACGATATGAAGGCAGTCCCATCTACCTACCATCAATGTGTGAAGCTCCCTAGTCCTTGGGGAATAGTGAAGATTGATAGTGATCAGCAGGAGGCTAAGAATTGCTATACTTCATCGATGAAACCAGCCTCAAAGTCAAGGGAGCAATAGCAATCAAAGTATCCTCCAAGGGATGTCTTGGAGGCAAGAGAGCAGGATGTGGTAGAAATCCTCATGGATCCTCATGATCCTGAATCCAAAATCTATATCGGATCAGGGATCCTCGGCGAAATGAAAGAAGACCTCGTATCCTTCCTCAAAAGGAGAAAGACTACCTTTGCATGGAAACATGAAGACATGACAGGCATATCTAAAGATGTAATCACTCACAAACTTGGCATTGATAGGTCATTCAAACCAATCCATCAAAGGAGAAGAAAGTTTGCACCGGAAAGAAATGCCATTATCCAGGAAGAGGTAGAGAAATTGCTCCGGGCAGGTATGATTAGAGAGGTCAAGTATCCAAGATGGTTGGCCAATGTGGTTGTTGTTCAAAAGAAAAACGGAAAGTGGAGGGTATGTGTCGATTTTACCGATTTAAATAAGGCATGTCCCAAGGATCCTTTCCTATTACCCCACATTGACTCCATGGTGGATGCAATTGCGGGTCATGAACTGTTAACTTTTATGGATGCTTCATCTGGATTTCAACAAATCCAAATGGAACCATCCGATCAAGAGGATACAGCATTCATGACTCCAACTGGTATATACTGCTATATTGCTATGCCGTTCGGACTAAGAAATGCAGGTGCAACATATCAAAGGCTGGTGAATATGATGTTCAAGGATCAGATTGGACAAACTATGGAGGTTTAGATAGATGATATGGTGGTAAAATCCATAAAAGCTGAGGATCACCTAAGGGACTTGGAGGAAGCATTCGATATCCTTGACAAATACAACATGAAACTTAATCCTTCAAAATGTCACTTTGGTGTTAAAGCAGGTAAATTCTTAGGATATATGGTGACAAAGAGAGGCATTGAAGCTAGCCCGGAACAAATCAAAGCAATAGTGAACATCAAATCTCCGGCCAATGCTAAGGATGTTCAAAGGCTAACAGGCATGATAGCAGCTTTGAACAGATTTATATCCAAATCCTCAGAGAAGTGCAAAGAATTCTATGATATCCTAAGGAAGAACAAGAAATTTGAGTGGACTGAGAAGCATGAGAATGCCTTAAGAGCTCTCAAAGATTATCTATCCTCAGCCCCGGCCTTGATGAAACCAGAAAAAGGCGACGTGCTATCCTTATATCTTGCAGTATCCTCAAAAGCAGTAAGTGCGGTCCTTGTTAAGGATCATGAAGGTACACAACATCCTGTCTATTATGTAAGTAAAAGTTTACTTGATGCCGAATCCAGGTATTCACACCTTGAAAAGCTTATTCTTGCATTAATTATGGCATCTACTAAGTTGAGACATTATTTTGAAACTCATGTTATTGTTGTTAAAACTAATTTCCCAATTAAGAATGTCCTCAGGAAACCAGAGATGTCAGGAAGGATGGCTAAGTGGGCAGTGAAGCTAAGTGCATATGATATAAGATATGAGCCTAGGACAGCCATCAAATCCCAAGCATTAGCTGACTTTGTGGCTGATTTCAGTAGTGATTTACAAAAAGAAGCTGAGTTAGAAGTCCAGCAGCTAGAGGAGACCAAGGATCCTTGGATACTTTATACTGATGGATCCTCAAATATCAAAGGCACAGGGCTTGGAATACTACTAAAATCGCCACAGGGGGACATAATACCCCACTCTATAGCTTGTGAGTTCCAAACCACTAACAATGAGGCTGAATATGAAGCCTTAATTGTTGGTTTGCAAATTGCTAAGCATATGGGGATCAAGTATCTTGAGGTACATGTAGATTCATTGTTAATTACAAACCACTTTAATGGATCCTATGCTGTTAAAGGTGAAAAGCTAACCAAATATTTAGAGATAGTCAAAAATTTGGCACTCTCTTTTGTTTCCTTTAGTTTGACACAGGTACCAAGGGAAGAAAATACAGAAGCTGATGCATTGGCTAACTTAGGATCATCTTTGAAGATCCCTGAGGATATCAAGATCCCTATTATCCATATCCTGACCCCGGCTATCGAGGATCATGTGGCTATGGAGATAGGAAATGATTCTGGAATTATCCCTAGTGAGGATACTCAATCCCATTCAGGATCAGGATCATGGGTCTCACCAATCATGAGATACTTACAACATGGAGAGATTCCTACAGGAGAAAACCCTAGGGCTTTCAAAATTAAGGTATCTCAATTCATAATTTTAAATGATATGTTGTATAGACGATCTCTTGCAGGACCATACTTGAGATGCATTGAGGGTCCTGAAATCCAAGAAGTTTTAAAAGACTTCCATGAAGGAGATTGTGGAAACCACACTGGGGGCAGGGCATTATTCTCAAGGATCTTGAGGACAGGATACTACTGGCCAACCATGAAAAGAGATGCTGTGGAGTATGCTAAGAGATGTGATCCTTGTCAGAGACACAGCAATATCCTTCATCAACCAGCTGAATTATTGCATCCTATATCCTCCTCTTGGCCATTTATGAGATGGGGTATGGATATAGTTGGTAAGCTCCCTAAGGCACCTGGTGGAAAAGTATTCATGCTTGCTATGACTGATTACTTCTCCAAGTGGATAGAGGCTGAAGCTTTTGCCCAAGTCAGAGAAAAGGAAGTTATATCCGTCATTAAAAGAAATATTATAACTAGATTTGGAATTCCTTCTGAAATTATATGTGATAATGGTTCCCAATTTATTGGGGGCAGAACCACTAACTTTTGTGACAGTTGGGGGATTAAGATGATAACATCAACACCAGTCCACCCACAAGCTAATGGTCAAGCAGAATCATCCAACAAGATCATCATCAATAATTTGAAGAAGAAGCTTGGATCCAAGAAAGGGAAATGGGCAGAAGAACTACCTTATGTGCTTTGGGCTGATAGGACAACCCCTAAGAATGCTACTGGTCAAACGCCATTCTCTTTGGTATTTGGGGCAGAATCAGTGATCCCAACAGAAATGGTGGTTCCAACTGCTAGAACAAGTACTCGTGATCCTGAAGAAAATGATGAGAACTTGGCTCAAGACCTGGATACTATTGAAGAAATCAGGGATATGGCTAGGATAAGGATGGCCAGTTATCAACAAAGAATGGCTGGTGCTTACAACAAAAATGTCAGGATCAGGAAGTTTCAAGTTGGAGATATGGTATTAAGGAAAGCATTTCAGAATACCACCAATCCTGCTGATGGAAAATTGGCTCCAAAATGGGAAGGCCCTTATTTGATTGAAGCTGAAGCAGGAAAGGGGGCATATAGATTGCTAACCATGGAAGGTGATTTGCTACCAAGAGCTTGGAATGCTGTCCACTTGAAGAAATATTTCATGTGAGCAGGATCCTCATAGCACAGATGATCCTTACGTTAGGGATATCCTTAAAGGATCCTTAAAATATCGGTGATCCTTACTTGGGTAATATCCTAATCTTGAACTATTTCATTTCTTTATTTTCTCATATAAGGATAAGGGTCATGTATCCTTTATCCATCTCTCACGTGATTTTAAGTTTTGAAAGTTCAGGAATCCTTAGCAAAGTATTGGTTATCCGCAGAAGCAATCCGTCCTTTGGGTTTAACCCCAGTTATTTGGGCTTGACCCCAGTTCCGCCTGTAGCGCACGATAATCCTGGTATAGTTCAAGGCAGTGGGACCAGTACTCGCTTTAGGGGCTGATAATTCCATTGTACTGGTTATACCTAGGATCCTAAGTATAATGGTAGACGTACCATACATCCGTTCCTAAGGTTTCTAACGTTTTCACGTTAGCTAAGGTTTTGGCATTTTCATGTCACCAAGTTTGGATAGTCGCCAGTTAGGGCCATACTCCAGTTTACACACGATCCTTGGGCTTGTCCCCAATTATCCTTGGGCTTGTCCCCAGTTATCCTTGGGCTTGTCCCCAGCTATCCTTGGGCTTGTCCCCAGTTATCCTTGGGCTTGTCCCCAGTTACTAACTCTTATCTTATATTGGCTCAGTCCCAAGTTATGCTCTATTTCAGGTCCTTGAAGATAAGCAACTAGGGATCCTTGATCCTTACTTCTTTCTAAGGTTTATTTTGTAGTTATCCTGATTATGGTTAGGATCCTAACTTGGATCCTCAGGTATGATCCTCAACTATTTTTAATTCTATTCATTATTTTTTTTAATTCTATTCATTATTTATTTGAATAACCCTTAAAATTTGACAACTAGACTTGTGATCCTTAAAATATATTGCTTTTTGGGATTCTTTAACTATAGGATATTTGATCGTGGATCATGTCCTAAACATTTTCAATCTGACTTATTCAAAATTGTTTATTCAATAAATGTGCATCAAAACAAAGGAGAATTGAAGAAACAAAAGGAAAACAACACAAGATAAGCGACAAAAGGTTAAGATTTTATTTATTAACAAAAGACTAACCCTTAAAAGGTTGTCAAAATTACCTACCCCAAGCATCTACCAGTAAAACGTGGCCCGTCCGCTGGGGTAGGTAAAGGGTGTCCATGATAATAAGTTCAAAAAGTAGTGCAGGAATATAAAGGCGGCAGGATCACAATGGCTTCATCCCCCAAACAGAGGATCCCTCCACCAATTGCAATCCTGCCTATTGTCCAAAGGATCATACATGATCCTTAATCCTAAAAACTATTGTTCAGTACAAACCATCAAATTGTTCAAACAAAACAACCATCAAACTAAAAAAAAAAAATTGGGCTCCGGCTATGTCTAGAAGTTTCCATCATCGCCCAATCATGCATCCTAAACCTTCCCTGCATCACCACCTCCGGCTCCACTTGCTTCACCACCTTCACCCTTGCCTCCAGCCTCAATCGCCAAAACTTCCTCAGTCTCCTCATCATCTTCAAGATCAGCCAACCTTGCTTTCCAGCCCTCAACATCCCAGCTGCTTTTGTCAAAGTTAGGATCTTGAGCTTCCTGGGCCATCTTCAGTTTTGTCTGATACATTGTGATGGCAGCAGAGACCTGTGCACCTTCTATGAGATCATGCTTTTTATAGTCAAGGTCAATCAGGAGTTTAGCCGTCTTAGTCTTGGCATCTTGGAGTTCCTTCTGAAGGTCAGCAATTTTGAGGTCCTTAAGCACTGCAACCTGTTGGAGGTCAGCAATCTTCTTGTCCTGCTCCTCGACGTATCTCAGCGAATTTCTGCAAAAGAGATAAAAGATAAGGTCAGGACCAAGTGATCCTCAAATCAGCAGGATATGTCAGCAGGATATGCTAGCAGGATATACAGGCAGATACAGTGATCCTTACATCATTGAAGTACTCGAGGAATTGGTGACGGATCAGAGGCAGACCCTGCAAATCCTCAGCCTCGGAGGTCTTTCTCTTTTTGCCACCCCTTCCTTTAGTGGGTGCCTTGGGAATGGAGATGCTAGGACTAGTAGTGGACCTTTTCTTCCTAGGTCTAACAGAATCAAGGTCAGCCGTGTCGAATTGAGAAGCAGGCTTGGTGGATTTTCCAGCACCTATACAACCAAAACAAGATAAGTATCTTCACTTAACTTATATTTCACTATTTATTTAAATTTTAAATAAAGATACTTACTTGACATCGTGACAGAGCCTGAGGATACCTCCTGAGAATCTTGGGTTCTTGTCTTGAAAGTTCTTGCTTCAGGATCAAGTTTCTTGAAAGCGATGAGTCTCTCTTTAGCAGCAGGAGACAATCTGAGGTGTGAGACGGTGATAGCTACATAACAAGAAAGCAAAAATATAAGTGATCCTTACATCAAAAGAAAGTTTCTCGTGATCCTTCTCAGGATCCTCCACCCTACCATGGGTAGCCCATTTCTTGGGTAGATCCTTTCCATCCTCAATAGAATCTCTCTTGACGAAAAAGAAACGCCGCTTCCAATTAGCATCGTTCTTGGTGGCTTTGAAGATCGGGTGTTCCTCACCAGGCTTACGTTTAAACAAATAACGATGAGAACCAAAGGTAGTAAGATCATACAGCTCTCCCAGCTCTGACATTCCTAGGTCTATCCCTTCCTGCTCGATGATCCTTTCAAGGGTATACAAAACCCTCCAAATCATCGGCATGGCTTGGATATAAGAGATGCCGGTTAGGGAAAAGAAAGATTGGGTGAAGGCCGGAAAAGGATATGTATAGCCTATGGTGAACGGAGTGACAGGAAAAGCAACCCACTTGTCGGAAATATGATCACTCAGGGCATTGGGATCAAAAGGTCTAAACTCGGTGTTCGCCGGGAAGCAGTGGCGGATCCTATCAATCTGTGCATCATTGAAACAGCAGCGTTCTTTTATGGAATCTTCGATGATCCCCTGGCTTTTCGGTGGGCTGTTTTTCGGGTGATCCTTAGCTGGGGAATTCCGGAGCAACATCTTTGATAGAATGGTGAAAAGAAACGGAAAACAGAGCAAGAGAAGGAAGAAGATGAAGAGAGAATACCTGTTTATCTTCGGAATGCAGTTATAAAGGGAGTCTCTCTGAAATTTTAAATGCATTTGATCCTATCTCTATCTCCTATTTATAATCATGATCGTGCAGGGTTGTCACTTCTGTGACGTCATGGTTGCAACGGATAGTTCTACAATAACGGCTATATTTACGATAGTTAGTTGCGGATAAGATCAGGAAAATATAATTCGCTTATTTAACATTTCACTCCTTATATTTTGGGGGCAATTGTTAGGGGAGGATTTTATAACAATTAGTGATCCTTATTCGTTATCCTAATTAATGATCCTTACTTCTGTGACAGATAGTGATCCTCAGAAGAGCTTCAGGATCAGGATCATGGATCACTTTAAGGATCCTCATACTGACGATTGTTTGTTTGTGTTTTGTATTACTTCGCAGGAGTAACAAGCTTGACTTGGTCTTGGCAACGTTACTATGGAATATTCCACGGGTATTTCGCACACGTTTGACTGGAAATGGACGTTGTGGAGAACGTGGGAGCTTGGCACAAAAGTCGGATAGTTTGTTAGTGTAGCTAACTTCTATTTTTAAAGGGGTGACGAGCTAGAATTAGAACACTTAGCCATTTTCAGCTACACACACTCTCATACAATCGCATTCTTGAAGCTCTCGACGAACAATTATTAGTTTTCACTCACTTTTACACATCTCACAGTAGTGATCCTTGTACCTAGCTCGTTACTATCCGAAGTTGTAAACATTTATTGATTTATTTGAGCTTGGTGATCGGTAGTTTCCATCACCCGGGGTTTTTTGTGCCGGAGATCAACTCTTGATCAAGGGCTTTTTCCCCGTATAAATCCTTGTGTCGTTTGTGCAATTTACCTTGAAGTGATCCTTATCATTGTTCTACATTTAAAGCATCATACCCCGTAACTAAGAGTTTGGTTGCATTATCCTCATTAGAATTTTTTACCAAAACACAGATACGCTTCTTCACACGGGGTCATGCCCAGCGGACACGGGGTCGTGGTCAACTAATGCAGACAAACTACATTTAATGAAGAAAGAGAAGACGGGTGGACACGGGGCCGTGCCCAATGGACACGGGGCCGTGTCCGGGCTTCTGTGCAGGCTATAAATAGGGGTGCTTGGCTCATTTGCAAACCATCCATTGGCAAACCACCTATCTCACACTTCACCCATCCACCACCACCATCACAACCCACATCCACCACCATCATCCATCATCCATCATAGAGTGTGTGAGTAGTTTCGGGATCCAAGATTGATCGTAAGAGTTCTTGACTATCAAAGGCCATGTTTGCCTAAGTCTCTTACATCACTTGGTGAAGACAACTGTCTAGTGTAATACTTTTTATTTTTAATCTTTTCGCACTTTTTATTTGGTTATGTATTAATGACTTTAATAACTAGTTTCTTATGTTGAAGGTGAGTCTTCCTTATCGTTTGTCTGTGGTGTCTTAGCATTATTTTACTGTCTATATAAAATAAAAGATTTTCACCCTTCATATCTCCACGGTCTATATGGAGGTATGTTGGCTACCTGGTCGGGGGTTAAGGGAACGGTTTAGTAAGAGTCTTGCCATGTTCAGTGTATAGATCCTGCAAGGACCTGGGTCAACTTTAGTAGGACCTCCTTCAATACCCACTGGTATTGGATGGCGGGGGTCCGAACTCCTTGATCCCCTCATATGTAAACTACTATTAATACTTTAACCCGACTATTTAGGACTGTATCCCTGCTGACTCAGACTACTTAGCCGAGGGTAACGTCACCTCCAGAAGATGGGCCTACCACAATATGCATTAATAACTTAATTAATTATCTTTCAATAATCCAACCCTTTAGGATTGTATCCTTGCTGACTCAAACTACTGGGTTGAGGGTAACGTCACCTTCAGAAGAGGGGCCAACTACAATAACTAAGATAATCTCTTAAAAAGTGCAAAAGTGCGGAAATAATCAAAGGTTACACTAAACACGAGTCGGATCCAAGTGATTCATCATGTCTATCTGTTTTTATTTTTATTTTATTTTCCAGCATTTTAGTTAGTTTTATTTTTCTAGTTTAAAACCTTTTTCTAAACTTTTGATTTGATTAGACGTTGTGGATAAATCGGTACTAAAAGCTCTTGTGTCCTTGGACGACCTCGGTATCTTACCAGCACTATACTACGCTCACGATGGGTGCACTTGCCCATATGTGTGTTTAGTGTTAGTAAATATCGTGTTTTATAAATTTAAAACTTGGCTAAAAAGTGTTAAAGGGCTTAAAATATACATTAAAAATATATGACACTTCACACGCATCAAGTTTTTTGGCGCCGTTGCCGGGGACACAAGGATTTTAAAAAAGTTAGGAATCAACGGCCTAATCGTTTTTTCTTATTTTTCTATTTTTTTAGGATCTTTCTTAAATTTCCAGCTTCTGCAGAACTCAGCACCGGGCGTGCCCGCTGAACACGCCCCCGTGCCCAATCTTTGGTACTGGCAATCCTGTTTTAAGTCAAACAGTAAGCTGAACACGGGGCCGTGCCCACTCAACACGCCCCGTGCCCAAGTTTCAGTTACTGAAAACAGAACCGTAAGATCCCGACGGTTGCTAATTTCTGACACAACCATGAGTGATACTGATATTTTTTTACTTTCGGCACTCTTATGGTACGTGGTGTCAAATATGTGGTGGCCCTCATAAAGATTTAGAATGTTATTTTCTAAATTATAAGCCCCATTATATAGACCCATTGTTTTCCTGTAGCCTTAAGAGGGGCGAAAGTAAAAATAATCCCTATCTCTCCCTCGAATGCTCTCAATCAACCCTTCTAGGAGAAATGCTTCTCGATGAATTATTTTAAATGGAAGATCTAATTCTTAATTGGATGAAAGAACTTGAGATGGATTTCATTAATTCACCTCAAGACGAAGCCCAAGAAGAATTATTGAGATCGCATTCGAATAAAAACAACTTCGTTGTTCCCGAAATCACCTCTAACTCTAGCGAGGACTTGAGAAATAGTCGTCCCTGTGTCGATTATGCCATGAAGGACTCCCCATCGACTTCATTCGGTGCATACATAGACCTGAGCGATTCGGCATACACCTTCTTTAACAAGAGCCCGGGAAAGGGTTGGACTTGTCCACCTACATTTAGCATAGGAATCACCCTCACCGACAACCTCTTGCATTCTTGTCTTAGTCTAGAGCAATTAAGGTATCTTAGGCACTTTGGAGTTGTTCCATCCAGTAAGGAACCACCCGATCCGGATGAATTCCTTAGGAATAGATGGAACTTCATAAACAGCCTTTCGACACGGGGCCGTGTCCAGGTCAACACGCCCCCGTGTCCACCAAAAGATTCCTTTCTGACTTTTTGTCAGAATACGGACAAATTGTGTCAGGGCTTCGTCTGCACACGGGGCCATGTCCAGCCGACACGGGGCCGTGTGCAGCGTGCTATCGTTTTCCATAAATGCAGCCAAGAATCCTGCACATTTGGACCATTCCAGGGACAGAGATTTGGTGGGATCTTCACACATACCATCCAAGGTATTTTCTAAAAGAAGGTTCTCAACAACCATCTTGTCCTTTCCTCTCTTGTCCATTCCCTTCTTCTTCATTTTTCACCTCAACACCTCCATTAAAGCTTGAGATCACCATGATTCCAAGTTTTATTGTGATATTTGTTAGGTTTTTGTTCAAGGAATCTTATTATAAATAAGTGTTACAACATTGTTTTAAGTTATTTCTCCTCAAAAACGCTTCTTAAGTTGGAAAAATAATTTAAAACTCCAAGATTCCTTGTTCCAAGAATCTGCAGAAAGGTGAACACGGGGTCGTGCCCATTGAGCACGGGGCCGTGTCCGAGGCTACTGTTTCATTAAAATGAACCTTTTTCAGTTTATTTTCGTAGAATGTCGAGCCAAAACAGTGGAACTTCTTCTGCACATTCAAGAAACAGTCAGAGGGAAAGGAGGTCTTCAATTAAAGCAACTCTCGTACTCTACGTGATGGCATTACGTGAAGCTCTTGATGAGATGACCTCGGTAGAGGAGGTCCTCATAGACCGTATAAATTATCTTACGGTGGGGTTGGAAAACAGTTTTCAAGAAATCAACCTCTTGCACCAGAGGTTGAACATTCTTGTGACACCTCCCATGGAGCCAATCCTCCCTCAAGAGGATTGGAACCTAGCACTTGGAGTCAATAATCCCATCGGGTGGGATAACATCCCCGCGGAGCCTCCTCTTGAAGATTTGAAAGAAGTCCCGTTGGAGATTGCACCCCCTCAAACTGATGCAAATGAGCCCGCCTTTCTTCTCCCAAGGGAGATAGAGGAATGGCTCGCCGACATATGAGGAACCCATATCCGGAGGGAGAAGTTCTTCGAGCCGCATCAAACCGAAAGAATTATCTTTTCAGAAATTTTGCTAATAGAATAAACTTTAGGCTAGAACTTCTTGGTTTAGACTTTGTGTGTTTCTCTTGACCTATTTATCTAGAATTTTAATTTATTAGGGTTATTATGTAACTTTCTCTATTTGAATGAATGATGGTTTTAATTAATTTGGTGTTTGGATGATGATGTAATGGGAAAAACACACTCAGGATGGTGAAGGATACCAAGGGAAACTTGCACCAGCACCCCATGCATAAAAACAGAGCCTCCCGCCGATTTTTCTTCATTACAGCAAGTTCAGCACGGGGTCGTGCTCAGCCAACACACCCCGTTCTCAACCATCTGCAGGAAATTGCCCAGTTCAGGTATCTGGACACGGGGCGTGCTCACTGAACACACAACCCGTATCCAGCCTTCTGTTACCTTACTTTCTTTTCTGTTACTAGCAATCTGAACACGGGGCCGTGTCCAGACGTCCAGTAACATAATTTTTTTGCTTTTTCACATGTTTTTACACATTCAATCAACCTAAAACTTATTTTTGGGACACATTGAGGACAATGTGTAATTTAAGTGTGGGGGGATGCTAAAACCTTGAATTTTGCAAGTCCTAATTACAAGCCTTACACAAAACTCTACTGGAACCGCTAAACACCCCAAATTTTTTTCAAATTTTTTTTTTCATTTTCCTTTACTTGTCTAGGTTTAATTTGGGAATTTCAAATTCTAAAAAAGGTGATATTTTTACAAATTTACAACCGATAGCGTCGTGATAAAAAGAACCAACATAAGAAAATTATGAAACAGCATGACAAATCTAGTTAAAATCTGATTATATATACTTGATCACATAAAAACCCATTCCCACAAAAAGTGAGTTTTGAGCCTTTATTGAGCATACAAATACACATCTTTAAACTAAATGCTCATTTTTCGTTTCTTGTGTGAATAGCCGCTTGGTTCTTTCGACTCTAGAACATGCACGACGATACATTCCCGGTCCTTACCAACTTAAACCCGAGTAAGTAAATGATGGAGGCATTAGGACTAACCCTTTTTATTTCTACACCATTATTTTTCTTTTTTTTACCACCTACCCAAAATCCCCCTATTTAACCCCTTTGAGCCTAAACCTTTTCATTTCTTAACCCAAAACAAACACCCTTTTTACCCACCAAAACCCTTTTTCATTTTAAACCCTTTATTTTAGTAACAACGCTCGGTTTTTCTTATGACTTATGTATGTTGGAAAAAAATATGATGATGAAGCCAAAAGAAATAAACAAACAAGTTTATCAAAAAGAACTTTGTTTGAAGAATTGCTTCATCAAAATAAAAAGTTACAAAAATAAAAAGTCTTACGAGAACCGACGCTTTTTACGCCTTTCGCCCTTTTCTACTAACCACTAACCCAACCACCTACCTTTCGCCCTTTTTACGCCTTTCGCCCCTAGTTTTTAATGCAACACAACCTCCTAGACCTTTTAAAGTTTTATGGTTGATTGGTAATAACATTGTTTTTTATTCATAAGTAACACATTAATAGGTTTTCTTTAAAATGAATAACAAAAAGTGTCCAGGGGTCAACCTATCTGACCTGTCTCGTTTTGACTAGTTACCCAACCCGCCAATCTTGCAATCCCAAGTTTTGATGATGAGAAAACTAAAACAGATATTGTCACGGCCCCCGACCCGGTTTTACCCGGTTCCGAAGCCGCGGGACAGAAACCCGTGGTATTAGTGTTTATTTTGGTAGCGGAAATTTTAACAGGATCTTTTAAACTGAAAATGCCCAATTATTTTATTTCACAATTTGGGACAAACCCCATAATTTACAATAAAGGAAATTTCTTGGGGAAATTCCCTGTGTTACAAAAACATGTTTATTTATTTTATTTACTGAGCCACATTCTTCAAGCTGGTGCGCTACGCGGCACTTTTTCCTAGTTCACAGTAAGTCACTTGAAACATGTTTAAAAAGATTTTATCAGCGGGAAATACTGGCGATTCATTCAATTTGCACAAAATGACACATTGTTATAATTTACAGCATTAAGGGTTTTTCTATTTGCCCCTGTCTTATAATTAGCTGGTTCTGCTGTCACCCGACCGAATCTATGACTGTGGACATATCACTAATTAGGCTCACCCACCTAAAGTGATAAATCGTTAGTAGTAATGTGCACAAAACCCCCACATACTGCCAGTAACTAAAGATTAGCAAAGACTTAATCACTGCAAAGTATAACTGGAAAACATTTAGGGCTTTGTAAACAAGTTGGTAAAAAGAGAATGACTCACATTGCAAATTTAGTTGGACAGAACCTTGCCTACTTATTTAGCCTCGTAACCTAGTTAAATAACAATGCACACGAAACTAGGTTAGTAACTTAATACAACATTTACGAAAAACTCATGAAATCAAAACCCTCACGACGAATGACAAAGTATAGCCCGGATTCGGGCAGCACTTAAACATCCATCGGATCGGTTTCAATCGATCGGATGTCACACCCCCAAAATCCATGAGCGGAGTATCACCGCAGGAGGCGTGACCGACCAGGATTCAGCCACCAATCATATTGAACAATGTAATTTAATTAAGTAAAAGTCCAACCACACAATATAACTGGTGTTCAAACAAGTTAATCCAATTCGAGTCATCAGCGGAAGCAATAAAGTTTAAAACCAAAAACCAAAGTATAAGTTTAAAAGTTCAATGTTTATCATGGAACTCAACATCTATATACCACAACGACATCCGCTCCCCTGCAAGCTACAGCTAACATCTAACGACCCGCAAGGCATGTAACAACGAGTCAATAACAAAGTTGAGCGAGTTCACAGTTGGCTATCCAATTTATAGTTGTTTCAAAAACCACGAGTTCATTCAAAAACCATGAGTTATCCAATTCATTGTTTCCCAAACCATAACCAGTGGGGGCTCCCCCATGTAACCACTAGACCGTTACCATATCGACAACTGACTGAGAAAGTTGTGCCCTACGTCAATGTCTATCATCATGGACTAAGTGCCCAGATCCATTAGTACACGCCCGTCCTCCCGGCACGGTGTGAGGCTTGTCAATCCTAATAGCGCTATTAACTAATGACCCGCTCGCCATTGGCCCGGCGATTAAGTCGATATAAAAAATGAGGTACTTAATGATAGAGTTTTGTCTAGTAAGTTATGTGTTGTCGTCCTTCCCAACTGAGGACGGAGGTACGTAATCTATCCAAAGAGACTACGCAGGTTAATGTTATCATCCTTCTCAACGAGGATGGAGGTACATATTCTGTTAAAGGTGAATATGTAGGTTTCGTTTTAGCTTCTTAACCCATTCTCAAACCACAGGGAATCCCATGCCTTATAAAAAGTGTGAACTCACCTTGGTTTGCTCGGTTTGTTAATCTACTTGATCAGAGTTTATCAGTCAAAGCCTAGAGTATGCATACATACGAAATCAGTTTATGTTCGCATTGTTTTCGCATGAATTATAATCATGGTGTGCATGTAAAACGACAAGCATTGAATAGCACGTAACAATTATACAACTTAATCAAATTCACATCTCACATGTATGTCTAGTAATAGTGCTTAATAGTCAAGTATGCTAATCAAAACTGAATCATGTTTCCTCATACATATCTTCAACAGACAAAGGTCAGCATATAATCATACATCATTACACTTGCATCAAACTACATTCTGTTTGCGAGGTTCTGACCTACGGCGAAACCCCTAGGCGACGAAACCTCCCATGTTTCGTCGGGTTGAGAGAATGACGAAACTCTCCTATGTTTCGTCGACCAGAGTGTTTCGTCGGGGTGAGACTTTCGTCAGCAATGCAACAGTTAAGCATACACACTGAAAACCCTAATCATCAACAGCCGTTACACCATTATCATCAATCATACAGTTATCATTCAAATACAATAACATTAATGCTACTAATCATCATTCCAAATGCATCACAACACTTAATATCTAGCATGAACCCTAAATCATAGAATAACCATATATGATCTAGATTGCAACTTGAATGTATTCGATGATCAGACCCACTCAATCACAAGTACAATATCAAACAGAAACATGGCTCTAATTAGTGAACATGAACGAATACAATTCCATGGGTCATCATCATGCAGTTTCTAAACAAATCGATTTGCACTAGAACATCACAACCTCACTTATGCTGATAGTTATCTACACACACAGTAACACGTAAATCGAATCGACTATCAAGACTAACCGGTTGTGAGATGAAACACAAGAACTCCTAGAGAGATGATGGTTGTCGTCGGGTGCCAAAGAGAGAAAGAGAGTCTAGGGTTTCATGTATTGTGGCGTGTGTAATATATATAACGTAACTGCTGATTTGATTGGGCTAAACTTGGGCCGAAGCCCATGTTGGCGAAACTCCCTAGTTTCATCGGGAGGTCAATGATGAAACCCCAAGGTTTCGTCGAGTGACCCAAGGTTTCGTCGAGTGAGAGTGGCAAAACTTCACATGTTTCGTCATGGTGTGTGTGTGGCTCACCAAGTTTCGTCTACTGTGGGTTTATAATCTCAAATAGTTAATAATTTCTATCACTCATAAATCAAATAGTAACACAATATCTCAAGCATATAATCACACATGTACAACTACAAAGCAACCAAGTTATGCAAACACAATTATGAACAAGTAACGTGTAGAGGAAAGACCTTGAGAACTCGGGTTGTCACATCATCCCCAACTTGAAAGAAATTTCGTCCCAAAATTTAGCACGTGGTTACTGTGGAAGCTAGTTAGGTTGCGTGGTTTTCTTGGTTTTCCTGGGGTGTCACATCATCCCCCCGTTGGTTTGGAATTTCGTCCTGAAGTTCTGCAGTAGCTTCAGCCTCAGTAGTGGTTATACTTTTCTCGAATAATTGGGGATACTTGTGTTTCATTTGGTCTTCTTGTTCCCAAGTGAACTCTGGGCCACGACGGGAGTTCCAACGAACTCGAACAAGAGGTATTCTGGTGCGCTTGAGAACCTTAACGTCTCGGTCAGTAATCTCTACTGGTTCCTCGACGAATCGCAGCTGATCGTCGATAGTGAGCTCCTTGAGAGGAACTATGAGGGTCTCATTTGACAGATACTTCTTCAGATTTGACACGTGGAATACGTTGTGAACTCCGCTGAGTTCTTCAGGTAGGTTCAGTTTATAGGCCACCATGCCTATTTTCTCTATGATTTCGAAAGGTCCGACATATCACGGGTTGAGTTTGCCTCGTTTACCAAAACGAACTACACCTTTCCAAGGTGAGACTTTAAGTAGTACTCGATCCCTAACCTGGAACTCAAGTGGTTTCCTTCGCTTATCAGCGTAGCTTTTCTGACGGTCACGAGCTGCCGCCATTCGTTGTCGTATCTGAGCGATCTTCTCTGTTGTGTCAACGACAAGTTCTGGGCCAGTGATTTGGCTGTCGCCAACCTCTGCCCAACAAAGGGGTGATCGACACTTTCATCCGTACAATGCCTCAAACGGAGCAGCCTGGATACTGGTGTGATAACTGTTGTTATACGAAAACTCCACTAACGGGAGGTGTCTTTCCCAGCCATTACCAAAGTCGATTACACATGCTCGAAGCATGTCTTCAAGGGTTTGGATGGTGCGTTCAGACTGCCCATCCGTCTGTGGATGATACGTCGTGCTCATGTATAATCGAGAGCCAAAGGACTTGTGCATCGCTTGCCACAACTCAGATGTAAAACGTGAGTCACGATCAGAAATGATGGAGGTTGGCACCCCGTGCCTCGAAACTACATCCTTTAGGTAGATGTCTGCTAGAGTAGAAAACTTATCCGTTTCCTTGATAGCCAGAAAATGTGCAGACTTGGTCAGTCGATCCACGGTCACCCAAATGGTATCATTTACGCGTTGAGATCTAGGCAGGCCAGTAACGAAATCCATGGAAATTTGCTCCCATTTCCATGTCGGTATCTCTGGTTGTTGAAGTAGGCCTGACGGTTTCTGGTACTCGATTTTGACTCTCGCACAAGTCAAACATTTACTAACGTAGGTTGCTATGTTGGCTTTCATGTGGGACCACCAGTACATAGTCTTGAGATCGTGGTACATCTTATCTGAACCAGGATGTACCGAGTAACGAGACTTGTGTGCTTCATCCATCACAAGCTCACGTAGATTACCATAGAGTGGAACCCAGATGCGCCCTGTTACGTAATAAGCACCGTCTTCCTTTTGTTCTAATAGTTTCTTCGATCCTCGCAGGGACTCGGCCCTGATGTTCTCTGCTTTCAATGCTTCAATCTGAGCATCTCGTATCTGAGCGGGAAGACTAGAGTGGATGGTAAGCTGTAATGCACGTACACGCTTAGGTTTAGTCTCCTTACGACTGAGGGCGTCGGCCACAACATTAGCTTTGCCCGGATGGTACTTGATCGCGCATTCGTAATCATTCAGGAGTTCGACCCATCGACGCTGTCGCATGTTCAACTCCTTCTGTTCGAGGATATGCTGAAGACTCCTGTGATCGGTGTAAATGGTGCACTTGGTACCGTACAGGTAATGCCTCCATATCTTGAGTGCGAAAACAACGGCTCCCAGCTCCAGATCGTGAGTAGTGTAGTTCCATTCATGAACCTTAAGTTGGCGTGATGCATAAGCAATGACTTTCTCACGTTGCATCAACACACAACCATGTCCTTGGATTGACGCGTCGCAATAAACCACAAAATCGTCGGTGCCTTCAGGTAACGAGAGAATAGGTGCGCTACAAAGCCTCTCCTTTAAGTGCTGAAACGCGGATTCCTGTGCATCACCCCAACGATAGGTGACACCCTTCTGAGTTAGCGAAGTGAGTGGTTGCGCAATCTTTGAGAAATCCTTGATAAACCTTCTGTAGTAACCTGCCAAACCCAAGAATTGGCGGATTTCAGTTGGTGTACGGGGTGCAGGCTAGTTCTTGATCGAGTCAACCTTGGATGGATCCACATGAATCCCATTCGCATTTACCACGTGGCCTAAGAAATGGACTTCACGAAGCCAAAAGTCGCATTTTGAAAACTAAGCATACAGCTGCTCTGCTCGAAGAAGTTCCAGAATAAGACGCAGATGATGTTCGTGCTCCTCCTGACTCTTAGAATAGATCAGGATGTCGTCGATGAAAACAATAACGAACTTATCCAGGTAAGGTTTGCACACTCGATTCATGAGATCCATGACGACCGCAGGTGCGTTTGTCTATCCGAAAGGCATAACCAGAAACTCATAGTGCCCGTAATGAGTCCTGAATGTTGTTTTGGAGATGTCCTCGTCTCGGACTCTCAGCTGATGATATCTCGATCTCAGATCAATATTTGAGTAGAAGCTCGACCCTTGCAACTGGTCGAATAGGTCATCAATATGCAGAAGAGGATAACGATTCTTCACGGTTACCTTGTTGAGTTCGCGATAGTCAATACACATTTGGAAGGTACCGTATTTCTTCTTCACAAACAAGACTGGAGCTCCCCAGGGCGAAGAGCTAGGACGAATGAAACCCTTGTCTAATAGCTCTTGTAGTTGGGTGGACAATTCCTCTAATTCTGATGGAGCTAAGCGATAAGGTGCACGAGCTATTGGTGCTACTCCAGGAGCTAGCTCGATTTGAAATTCGACTTGACGATGAGGCGGAATGCCAGGTAATTCCTCGGGAAATACCTCAGGAAAATCGCGTACAATAAGAATGTCTTTTATCTTCTTCTCTTTCATGGAGGTGTCAGTAACGAGGGCTAGAATAGCAGTGTGGCCCTTTCGCAAACACTTCTGAGCTTTAAGGAAAGAGATGATGCCTACGACTGCACCACTCTTGTCACCACGAATCACGAGGGGTTTTTCACCAGAACGAGGGATGCGGACAATTTTCTCCTTGCACAGAATTTCCGCTTGATGTTGAGATAACCAATCCATCCCAACAACAACGTTGAAGCTACCCAGAACGATAGGAATGAGGTTGATAGAGAAGGTCTGATCAGCAAGAACAAGATTACAACCCTTAACTATGTGTGTGGCCTCTAAACTTTTACCATTTGCTAGTTCTACAATGTGCTTGGTGTTCAGAAGTGTTGGAGTACGCTTAAGCATCTGACTAACTTTTAAGGACACGTAACTAGTATCAGCACCCGAATCGAATAAAACAGTAACATAGAAGTCATCCAGTAGGAACTTACCCGTCACAACATTGGGATCGTTCCTTGCATCACCCTGACCAATCACGAAGACACGTCCCCTGGCACCGTTGCCGTCGTTGTTACCCCCATTGTTGTTCCTATTTCCTTGGTTGTTATTGTTGTTCGGATTTTGATTCAACTGTGGACAATGTCTCTTGAAGTGACCCTCAGCACCACACTGAAAACATCCCTTATTACCCTGTTGTTGCTGCTGCTTGTTCTATGGAGCTTGTGGCTTCTGTTGACGATTCTGATTCACAGGATGCGAGCTCCTGCAATCCTTGGCTACGTGACCCAGCTTGTTACATCTCTGACAGCGACACTTGTTGCACGGCCCGCTGTGGTGCAAATTACATCGATTGCACTTAGGGTTATTTCCCCTGTATCCACCCTGACCATGATTCCCAGAAGACTGCTGGTTGGGGCTATTGTAATCGTCAGTTCTCCGTTGCTGAGACTGAGTCTGAACAGAAGTAGAGCCTTTGCTTGAATTTCCATCCTATTTACGCTTGTTGTCGCTAGGAGCATCTGATGTAGTTGTAGCACTAATACGCTTGGGCAGCTTGTTCTGCTCAACTGCCTGATCAGTGAGACGACGGGTTAGTCGTATGACTTGCTGGATGGTACCAAGGTTAGCTGCAGTCACATGGCTCTGAATTTCTGGCACCAGACCCTTGAGGTACAGCTCGATACGCTTGATAGGAGGATCTACCAAAGTAAGACACAGTGCAGCCAGTTCGTTCGATCTCTTCGTATACGCCTCTATTTCAGACCCCGTCATCTTCAAGTTATAAAACTATACTTCCAGCTTGTGAATGTCGTCGCGATGACAGTACTCCTCTTTGACAAGATCCTTGAAGTCGTTCCATGGGGTGGCATTAGCAGCTGCCAACCCTAGCATTTGTACTTGCGCGTTCCACCATGTCAACGCAACATCTTTGAGTGTTCCAGTAGCAAATTTTACCCTACGAGCCTCAAGTCATTCACACATCTCGAAGACAGACTCGATCTTCTCGAACCAATGGAGAAGGCCTAGAGCTACTTCTGTACCACTGAAGGTACTAGGTCGACAGTCCATAAAGGTCTTGAAGGTATATACGGGAGGCTGAGCATGTTGACCTGTCGCGCGAGAAAGAAAAGACAAGGTTAAGAACAAGAGTTGGTTCACGAGAGTAGGATCTAACATCCTAGGATAGGTTGGAACGGCAGGTTATACCTCTTGCAGGGGCAGCTGCGAGTGCCTCAGCAACTCGTTCGTTGATTAGAGCCGTCAGCTGGGCTTGAGTCAAATTCAGACGTCCACTCATGATATTCACATCAAAGAAAGCACAAGTGAGAGAAGTGTCGTGAAAGTGCATAAGTGTGGGATGACAGAAGAGAGTAAGCACACAGGGTTTCAAATAATAGTCGTTACGTTGACTAAGCATGCCATGAACAATGCATTATGCAAACTAATAGACAGGCAATACAAATATAAACCATATCACCTATTGTGTTGAGTCTTGAACGTGGAGCGAAGCGTCGTTGTGGATCGTTGAGCACTGTACATATTATAGTCTGGTTTTGTCAAAAAGCTTTTCCCTTTTTAAAACCGAGTTCACTATAACCAATGGCTCTGATACCAATCTGTCACACCCCCAAAATCCATGAGCGGAGTATCACCGCAGGAGGCGTGACCGACCAGGATCCAGCCACCAATCATATTGAACAATGTAATTTAATTAAGTAAAAGTCCAACCACACAATATAACTGGTGTTCAAACAAGTTAATCCAATTCGAGTCATCAGCGGAAGCAATAAAGTTTAAAACCAAAAACCAAAGTATAAGTTTAAAAGTTCAATGTTTATCATGGAACTCAACAGTCCATGTACGACAACGACATCCGCTCCCCTGCAAGCTCCAGCTAACATCTAACGACCTGCAAGGCATGTAACAACGAGTCAACAACAAAGTTAAGCGAGTTCACAGTTGGTTATCCAACTTATAGTTGTTTCAAAAACCACGAGTTCATTCAAAAACCATGAGTTATCCAATTCATTGTTTCCCAAACCATAACCAGTGGGGGCTACCCCATGTAACCACTAGATCGTTACCATATCGACAACTGACTGAGAAAGTTGTGCCCTACGTCAATGTCTATCATCATTGACTAAGTGCCCAAATCCATTAGTACACGCCAGTCCTCCCGGCACGGTGTGAGGCTTGTCAACCCTAATAGCACTATTAACTAATGACCCGCTCTCCATTGGCCCGGCGATTAAGTCGATATAAAAAAATGAGGGACTTAATGATAGAGTTTTGTCTAGTAAGTTATATGTTGTCGTCCTTCCCAACTGAGGACGGAGGTACGTAATCTATCCAAAGAGACTACGCAGGTTAATGTTGTCATCCTTCTCAACGAGGATGGAGGTACATATTCTGTTAAAGGTGAATATGTAGGTTTCGTTTTAGCTTCTTAACCCATTCCCAAACCACAAGGAATCCCATGCCTTATAAAAAGTGTGAACTCACCTTGGTTTGCTCGGTTTGTTAATCTACTTGATCACAGTTTATCAGTCAAAGCCTAGAGTATGCATACATACGAAATCAGTTTATGTTCGCATTGTTTTCGCGTAAATTATAATCATGGCGTGCATGTAAAATGACAAGCATTGAATAGCACGTAGCAGTTATACAACTTAATCAAATTCACATCTCACATGTATGTCTAGTAACAATGCTTAACAATCAAGTATGCTAATCAAAACTGAATCATGTTTCCTCATACATATCTTCAACAGACAAAGGTCAGCATATAATCATACATCATTACACTTGCGAAGTGAAACGACTATCCCTATCTGATACTATGGAGAGTGGGACTCCATGTAAGGATACTACCTCGTCTACATAATACTTTGCTAATCTTTCCATGCTAAAGGTTTCCTTCATTGGCAGAAAATGGGCTGATTTGGTTAATCGATCCACAATTACCTAAATCGCGTCGTTACCTTTCCTGGTTTTGGGCAACTTGGGGACAAAGTCCATTGTTATTAGTTCCCATTTCCATACAGGCATTTCTAACTGTTGGAGTAAACCTGAAGGTTTCTGGTGTTCTGTCTTAACTTGCGAACAAGTAGGCCTGTAAACGAACCGAACGTTCATGAACTTGTTCGGTGGGAAGTTCGTTTATGTTCGTTTATTTAATAAATGAACGAACACGAACATAAAAGTTTGTTCGTTTAATTAAATGAACGAACATGAACACACCTTGTGTTCGTTCATTTATGTTCATGAACATTCGTTCATTTATGTCCGTGAACGTTCACTTATTTACGTTTGTTTATGTTCGTTTAATTTTTAGTAAATACTTAAATAGTTATATTTATATAAATATTAAGTTTTCTAACTACTTATACAAATATAACTCATTACTATATATCTATGAACCCTAATTTAGATGTGTTTTCGGATGAACTATAATATGTTAGACTTGTTGTTCAATCATGCTAATTTATGTTTGTTTCTGTTTATTCAAATACATTCACTTAATTTTTTTTGTTTATGTTCGTTTGTGTTCGTTAATGTTCGTGAACTGTTCGTTTAGGCTTTAAACGAACGAACATAAACGAACACGAACATGCTCGATTTCTTAATGAACGAACACGAACAAAAAAATGTGCTCGGTTATATGTTCGTGTTCGTGTTCATGTTCGGTTAAAGTTAAATGAACGAACACGAACATGCCTGTGTTTGTGTTCGTTCGGTTCGTTTACAGGCCTACGAACAAGTTAGACACTTAGATACATATCTAGCTATGTCCTTTTTCATTCCTATCCACCAGAAGTTACCTCTTAAATCTTGGTACATCTTATTATTACCAGGGTGCATGGTATATCTAGATTTATGGGTTTCATCTAAAATTTTATCTCTTAAATTTCCTTGCTTAGGTACCCAAATCCTTTTCTTGTGGAATCTCCAAATTCCGTCAGTCCCTTGCTCTAATTCTTTTATCCTTCCTTTCATCCCTTCAGCATCATCCTTGATTGTTGTTTCCTAAACATTTTTCAGTTGTTCCATTAGATCTAATTGGAGATTTAATCTAAGAGCACGAACTCATCTTTGCTTTTCATGGTATTTACGACTTAAGGCATTTGCTACTACATTTGCCTTTCCTTTGTGATATTGAATATCACAGTCGTACTCACTTAGGATTTCCATCCATCTTCTTTGCCTCATGTTTAATTCTTTTTGCCCAAATATGTACCTTAAACTTTTATGATCTGTATAGACTGTAAACTTACTTCCGTGCAGATAATGTCTCCAAATCTTAAGGGCAAAAATTATCGCTCCTAACTCTAAGTCATGAGTCGTATAATTTTCCTCATGCTTTTTCAATTGCCTTGAGGCATACGCAATTACCTTTTTGCATTGCATTAGCACACATCCTAACCCTAGCTTAGAAGCGTCACAGTAAACTTCAAAATCTTCTGTCCCTTCTGGTAAGGCAAGAATTGGGGCGTTTGTTAATCTTAGCTTTAAAGTCCTAAAGGCCTCTTCTTGCTTGGGTCCCCATTCAAACTTAACTGTTTTACAAGTTAGCTTAGTTAATGGCTCAACTATCTTTGAAAAGTTTTTAATAAAGCGACTATAATATCCAGCTAATCCTATAAAACTTCTAACTTCCGTAGCTGATTGAGGGATCTTCCAATTTGTGATCGCGTCTATCTTAGAAGGATCTACGTGAATACCTTCGTGATTCACCATGTGACCTAAGAATTGCACTTCCTGTAGCCAAAATTCACACTTCGAGAATTTGGCATAAAGCTTTTCCTTTCTTAACAAGGTTAAGAGTGCATGTAGATGTTCACAATGCTCGTCCTGACTTTTGGAATAAATAAGTATATCGTCGATGAAGACAATTTTGAATTTATCCAAATACGGTTTACAGATTCTATTCATCGTGTCCAGAATGCTGCAGGAGCATTTGTTAATCCAAATGGCATGACTGTAAACTCGTAGTGACCATACCTAGTTCTGAAAGCAGTTTTAGGTATGTCTTCTTCCAGTACCTTCAACTGATGATATCCCGAGCGCAAGTCTATCTTAGAGAAGTATCTAGCTCCTTGAAGTTGATCGAAAAGATCATCGATCCTAGGTAATGGGTATCGGTTCTTAACTGTAACTTTATTTAGCTCCCTATAATCGATACACATTCGCAGTGAACCATCTTTCTTTTTCACAAACAACACTGGTGCTCCCCAAGGGGATGAACTAGGTTGTATGAAACCTTTACTTAGTAATTCATTTAATTGCTTTTTCAATTCTAACATTTCTATGGGTGCTAATCGATAAGGTGCCCTAGCTATAGGTGTAGTTCCGGGAATTAGATGAATTCTAAACTCTACTTCTCTATCTGGTGGTAATCCTGGTAGCTCTTCTGGGAATACATCCGGGTATTCTGATACTACAGGAATTTCCTTAAGTTCCTTACTTTTAGTGTTAATGATTACCGAAATCATATACACTATTCCTTGCTTTCGTTCATAATTAGCAACCTTCATTACTGAAATGAACTTCATTGGTTTACGTGGCTTATCTCCTGTAATCATAATTATTTCCCCGGCGAGTGTATGAATTTCTATGGAGTTCTTATCACAGAGGATTCGAGCATGGTTGGTTACTAATCCATTCCTAGCACGACATCGAATCCTGCTAAATTCATAGGTAGTAGGTTTGCAAAAAATTCATGACCTGAAAGTTTTATCTTTCCTTCTTGAAGAACCTTATATATGTTAACAGAATTACCATCTGCTGTTTCTACCGTATAAATCTGCCTAAGATTAGTTAAAGGTTGCCTAAGAGCTTGGCAGAATGAAGTATTTATAAAACTTTGGTTTGCACCAGAGTCAAATAATACTTTTGCGTAAACGTCTTGTACAAGAAACGTACCAGCTATGACGTCGGGGATCAAATCTGCTTCCTGTATAGTCAGCTGGAAGGCTCTGGCATTCTTCTTATTAGTTCCTTCGGTAGGTTTGGCCTTGTTATCAGCTGGTTTGACCAATTTAGGGCATTCTGGTCTATAATGTCCAGCCTCTCCGCAATTGTAGCAGATCTTTGATTTCTTCTTGCATTCCTCCTCCCGGTGGCCCGAAATTTTGTAGAAATTACAATTTTCTTTACATTTTCCAAAATGTTTCTTTTTACAGTTCCCGCAAAATGGTGAGGTGGAAGATGGCCTAGTTTCCTTTTTCTTGAAATTGCTATTATTACCCACACGAAATCCTTGGGTAATCTTTTGGGCCAATTCCTTTTTCCTGTTTTCTTCTCTTGTACGTACCAGTCCGTCGGTTAAGGTGTTGGCCAGTTCCACAACATCATCAATTGTGTGGGGTCTCGCAGCTTTGATGATATCACGGATCTCGCTAATTAAACCCCAAATATAGCGAGAAATAAGTACTGGTTCTGGCAAAGCCAGAGTTGGTACAATTCTGGCATACTCGAAGAATTTCGAAGTATACCTTCGACAATCAACATCCACCATCCGGCGGTTCAGAAATTTATTTGTCATTTGTTCCTTTTCATAGTCGGGACAAAATTTTCTTTCCACCAAACGCTTAAATTCTTCCCAACTCATGGCATAAGCCATGTCGCTTCCCTTGGCTTGCAACACCGTATTCCACCATTCCAATGCCTCTTCCTTGAAGAGGTAGGATGCGTACATAACCTTGTCTTCTTTTGCGCATTTACTAATTTTAATTACTGCTTCGGTTTTCTCTAACCAACGAAGTGCGGCAGTTGCCCCTTCATTGCCTGCAAATTCAACTGGCTTACAGGCAAGAAATTCTTTATAGGTGCAACCAGGTGTTGCAACTTTCATTTTTTTAAGTATTGGGGCTTGAATCACATTATTATCATTATTGCCGCCTCCATTTACGCTATTACTGAAATTATCATCCCGAGTGCGTTTGATGTGGTTGGCTTGTGAAGGTTCAAGGGGGTTCTTAACAGCGGAGACGGTTGCTGGGATAGCATTGGCTATTCCCTGGGCAACGATATTTTCTATATCTTGTCGGTTGAGAAAGTGGTCTTCATTATTTTGTTCAGATTGGTTAACTTCATTGACTGGTTCATTTACTGCGTTTTCCATCTGATAATTTAACAATATATATATAAATTATTGGCACAAAATTGATAACAATTAAACACAGCAATGCAATCATAACACAATTAAGTCAACACGTATAGCCAAAATTTGTCGACCCTGCGACATCCATATTTTTATATAATAGTATGCATCACTACAAACCAGTTATTTTACAAAAAGTTTTATTTTGAGTTATTATTATTATACAATATTATTTTATTATTATTATTGTATTTTTTTATATTATTATTAAACAAACATTCCGCCACACTCAGCTGGCCCTTCAGAAGACGCTCCCTCTCGTCGTATTTCCACGTGATCCTTTCCCCCACGTCTCGAATCCGGTTGCCTGCCTCCACCAGTTCCTCGCCGTAGTGGCGTAATTCAACAACGTTTTCTGCGCTCATAGGTGGGAATGGTGCAGGTTCAGGGTCAAATTGGGGGAAATAGACATTGGGGTTATTCATGAAATTCTGAAAGTGCCAGTCGCTTGTCCACCATTCTTCCAGCTGGCCTGTAACAGGTTGGGGGTTGACAATAGGGCCTGAGATGGCCGGTTCCAAATTAATTGGGAGTTGTGATTGGGCTGGGAAATTGAACATGTTTTCATCGGCAGGCCCGATAAGGTCACAATTTTCCAGTTTTCGATCAAGCTCCTCCCATGGTGGCATTTCCTGGGCTTGCCCGGAACTTCCCCGATCTCCTTGCCTTTTCTTTTTTCCTTCGGATCCTCAGTCTTTTTCACCTTCTGGGCAGCTGGCTTCTTCCTTCGTCCGCGTTTCCAATCCAGGATTCTCCTCATCTTTTTCGGCTTTGGTTTCTCCTACAGCTGGGCCTGGAATACTATTGGCTCTTCAGTATCAGCCTGATAGCCAGTTAAGGTCCTGGTGGTATCCATATCGGTGGTATGGATAGTAAAGTTTTGGAGTGCCTCCGACAGTTCATTCATGTTGTTAGCACACATGAAAAACACACACACAAACTTAAGTTAAAATTTTATTTATTAAATTAAATTCTCACAAAATGGCAATCTGAAAAATTAAGTATTTCTAAATACTTAATTGGCTTAAATCAGTGGCTCTGATACCACCTTTTTCTGTCACGGCCCCGACCCGGTTTTACCCGGTTCCGAAGCCGCGGGACAGAAACCCGTGGTATTGGTGTTTATTTTGGCAGCGAATATTTTAACAGGATCTTTTAAACTGAAAATGCTCAATTATTTTATTTCACAATTTGGGACAAACCCCATAATTTACAATAAAGGAAATTTCTCGGGGAAATTCCCTGTGTTACAAAAACATGTTTATTTATTTTATTTACTGAGCCACATTCTTCAAGCTGGTGCGCTACGCGGCACTTTTTCCTAGTTCACAGTAAGTCACCTGAAACATGTTTAAAAAGATTTTATCAGCGGGAAATACTGGCGAGTCATTCAATTTGCACAAAATGACACATTGTTATAATTTACAACATTAAGGGTTTTTATATTTGCCCCTATCTTATAATTAGCTGGTTCAGCTGTCACCCGACCGAATCTATGACTGTGGACATATCACTAATTATGCTCGCCCTCCTAAAGTGATAAATCGTTAGTAGTAATGTGCACAAAACCCCCACATACTGCCAGTAATTAAAGATTAGCAAAGACTTAATCACTGCAAAGTATAACTGGAAAACATTTAGGGCTTTATAAACAAGTTGGTAAAAAGAGAATGACTCACATTGCAAATTTAGTTGGACAGAACCTTGCCTACTGATTTAGCCTCGTAACCTAGTTAAATAACAATGCACACGAAACTAGGTTAGTAACTTAATACAACATTTACGATAAACTCACGAAATCAAAACCCTCACGACGAATGACAAAGTATAGCCCGGATTTGGGCAGCACTTAAATATCCATCGGATCGGTTTCAATCGATCGGACATTGTATCGTAGCAGTGATCGAGTTAATACCCTGTACTCGTAGCAGCGTTTCCCTACGTAATTCTACGAAAATGAGCAGAATGTTTCGTTTTGGAGAAAGTTTTTCGAGCACAGATGAAAGCCCCATGCACGTACTATTTATAGCCAGATTTTGAGTCTCTCGAGGCCCGCGTAAACCTTAAGAGAGTCTTAAGCGGCCCGCGAGGGCCACCCTAGCTACGGCTAGGGCTAGCATGTCACACGTAGGCTCGCCACGTGTCTGACACGTGGCCTGGAAGCTTATCCGGAGATCTTCAAAGCTGTCGCGGCCCGCGTAAGCTTACCTTAAGGCTTACGCGGCCCGCGAGCGACCCATAAATTTTGAATTTCTTGGTTTTCAACAAGGATTAGGGTTTTAGGGGTCCAGGTTTCTACTTACGGGTCGTTTTGGGACATTTTTGCAGGTCCTTACAGCTACTTAGCCTCACAGGTTCCTTGTCAAAGTAGATTAAAATTTAAGAGAGAAACACCTTGACAATATTGTATATATCAGATTCACCAGAAGCATCTCCGGCCTTCGGGAAGAATATGTCTTCGTTAAACTGCTCATTTCCATCTGTTGCAAGGTAAAGTTGTGATCCACCCTTGGGCCATACATACTGCTGCAAAGGAGTGGGTCTAAAATCAGTAGACACAAGATGAAACGGTCCTTTAATTTGGAATATCCATGCTGAAAATTCAGTAGCATTCGACAATGTTGTAGACAGTGGCAGACCCATAATTTTTTTATGGGGTGCGGACATTTTTTAGGCTTGGTTGTCTATCATTGGATATTAATTTTTTTTTGGTTTGGGACGGGCCTGATCAGGTTGGGTCAAACAATAAATGTACAAAATCATATGAAATTTGAAAATCACAATAAAATTACGTAAATCTTTACTATGAATAAAAATAATAATAAATACAAAACGTAGCTTCATCTTAATTCCTATTGTATATCAATAAGACTAATAGTTAATCGATTTACCTAATGTAACTAATGCAAGATCATCAATCATTAAATAGCAAGATAATGATCAAAAATTGGTTTTAAGTTTTCTTTTATCACAAACTAGGTCAGAACCCCATGTATCACACGGGTTGAATAAATAAATACTATTATAAGCAAATAACTTTAAGAAATATTATATTGTTAATTTGTTGCTTATAATTATATTTTGTTGGAACGGTTGCTTATAATTATTATGAGATTGATACACAAAGTAGATTAGTACTGTGTTACTAAATATAAGTGAGTGATACGTAACATTCTTTGAAAACCTAAGTATTAGGCTATGAGGTGTGGTTATCACCCTCATGACCACCATGACCCTCCACGTTAATGTCATGTCACGCACCTCGAATCCACCATCCAAAACCACTACTCTAACCTTACAGGATATGATGCTGAAATCATGCTAAGAATTTTGTTTTCTAGAATTGAAGAGGAATTAAAATGGTACCGTATTTTTTTGGGGGTTTTACAAGAAATAGAATTAAAATGACAAATACACCCTCACATGTTAGCCATGTGAGGGAATTTAATTGAGATAATTAACTTGGTTAGTGGTAAAGGATTGAATCCGCAACAAAAATAAATGTAAAGGTTGTTTTCAGCAAGTTTTAAACATTAAGGTTGGAACCTGCAAGTTTGAGGAAACATAAAGGACGTTTTGTGCAATTTACTCTTTATTTTAGTTTATCTTTGTCTAAAGAAAAAAAAAAGAAATGATTTTTTGAAAAATGAAAAGGAGGACCATGGTTGACATGGTTTAATCCATACAAACCATGGTGGATCAAGCAAGAAGGTGGTGTAGCCTTCCATTCATGTTCCTAGGTGGCAATCATGTCCGAATCATTACCCCCACATCCTTTAGCCTTACAAAAGTTGAATATCATTTAATTAATTATTTGCAATCATTTATTAATTAATTTTTTTATTATTGATAAAAAAGTAAAAAAAATATAAATAATTTCTTTTAGGTTAGAAGTTAGATATGCAATGGACGATATATATACATAACATTTGAATTTGTTAGTTTTGATGATATCTATAAATAATATTTGAATTCATGAATAATTAAAGTATATTATGAGGAAAAAAAGAGTAGGAAAATAATTATAAGGATGCATAAAAATACGACATGTGTCCTATAAATGGTTTCTTTTATTATATAGTATAGATTTTCTTAAAGAATCATTTCCACATAATGAAAAGTGCTTCTCAATTACAAAACTAACGGGCACCAAATATAAATAAAATGAAAACGAAAAATAATTAGAACTATTTTTTATCAGGTTAAAATTAAATTTTACACTTTAAAATCAGTAAACATAAAGTGATTGCATATAAATAGAAAAGTTGATCAGTTAGATAAGGTATAGAATAGGTGGAGGTTATGGGTTCAATCCTCATGGTATTCAAGTTTAGCCATTAAAAAAATAAAAAAATAAATAGAAAACCTAAGATCTTTCAAACTTAATTAAATGGAAAATAAAAGGTCACATGAAATATGTTAACTTACATTATTCTTTTATAGAGTAAACTGATAAAATGGTTACTGAGGTTTGATCACTTTTGACACTTTAGTCCAAAATTCAAACATTTTAAATCTGGGTCCTTGTGCTTTCAATTTTGTTGCTATTTTCATCCAAAAGCAAAATCTGGTCATATTTTTCAGTTAACATTCAATTTTTTTTTGTCTTTTTCCTCCCTTTTAATGAAAGGCAAAATGGACAGATTTTTTTAGCTTGTTATAATAAAACGTTAAAAGACCATTTTTCCCTGCATTAAAAGGGAGGAAAAAGACAAAAAAAATATAGATATTAACTACAAAATCTGACAATATTTTGATTTTGAATGAAAATAGCAACAAAACTGAAACCACAGATACCCAGATTCAAAAGATTTGAGTTTTCTATTAAAGTGACAAAAGTGACCAAATCTCAGGAACCATTTTGGCAGTTTACTCTTCTTTTATATTAAATAAATTCTACTTAATTTGAGTAATAGACTTCAAAATAATCAAGTACCTATATTTATTTAGTTGTCTCATGGTTGTTGACTTTCAGACAAGTGTCACGCCCCGCCAAATTCAGCCATATAATACAACAATCTAGAACATTCCGGGGCGGTCTAGATGCGTTAAGAGCCACGCGGAATATTCCAAAACAGCCTACACTTTGCTGGAACCATTTGGCACTATTGGAAGGCTCAAGATCAGCCAAGAATGGCCTAGAATCTGCTGGAAAAAAGCTGGTCAAAACAGCCAAAAATATCAGCCATGGAAGGATCTAGAATTTCAGCAAAGAATCATGATATTTAAGAAGAAGTATCTAGATATTGTTATGCAGATTTTTGTAAATGAATGATCTAGATATGGAACCATCTAGATCAGCTCCTAAGTAGTATAAATAGGAGTGTTAGGCATCATTTGCACTCACCCATCATAACTCACTCATCACCCAACTTCTCGTAAACACTTGCTACTTGTAAACTTTGTTCAAGTAATACATGATTTGTTGTAGTATTGCACTACAAACTCATTATTGTGTTCACACAAACTAAGACTTCCGCTGCCATACATAACCAAACCCAATCGAAAGGCTTAACTTAGAATCATTCTAAGTCATCGCACGAGAGTTGAAGGACTAACTCCGTAACACAAGGAACACTTTTTCATATGGGTAAAAGAATGTAAAAAGTAAAAAAATAAAAACAATAAAATAATATATATATATATATATATATATATATATATATATATATAAGGTTTGGTTAGATTCCTCCTTCTACAACTGTCTGCAACTCCATCCACCCCTTAAGTACCATTGGTGTCGCCGGCTGTCGGAATAGCTTCGGTAATGCACTTCTCTTCATTCTTTCTTATTTGAAAAGTTCAAGGGGTGCGAATACAAATTTTCAAGGGGGCGCTCGAGATTTTAACGGGTATATAACACTAAAAATAAAAATTTCAAGGGGGCGCCCGTCCCCTTGAACTAGTTGTAGGTCCGCCCTTGGTTGTAGAAAGAAAAAGCATCCTAATAGCGTGAGGCAAAGCATGTATACTTTCTTCCCAAAATACCCCTCTTTCACGATCCTTCATGCATTGAATTTCATCAAATACAACCCATCCAACTTCTTTTATAACATCATTCCCTCTATAAAGCATTCGCCTAAGAATCTCAATTGTCATGACTAAGTAACTTGAATCAGGAGAGTGTGTGACATCACCCGACATCACCAGGAAACTCTTTACTTAGTTCATACTAGATCTGATTGCTTAAAGCCTCTAACGGAGATACTGTAGATGCATATGTCTGTAGCTTTCGTCTGTATCGAGTCTATATTTACCTGTTTGTGGTTTATGTATAGTTTAATGTATGTTTAGTGATGTATCAGGGATGAAACATGGTGTAAGTGTGTTTTGTAAGTCCATCTGGATGGATAGAATCCATCCGGACGGATGGACATAACCCCATCCGGACGGATGGGTTAGTCATATGGTTTCATCCGGATGGGTTCACCTATAAATAGGTGGTCATGGTTTCTCATTTGCAACTGTTGTCTTGACACCTTAGGCGAAGCCCTGCCAAATTCTCTATGGATCTTGTACAAGCTGTTATTATTAATGAGAATGAAGATGTTAAATGGTGTCTACGTTGTTTCTCTCTCTCCTACTACATTTTCGGATTCCGCACAATCTTGTAGTTACTAATCCGGTCTGAGCGCATTCGAGTAACCGAGCTCCCGGTCCTTACAGATACGTAAATAACTCTTTCATTGTCTCGACTTGCCATAGCAATTGTATAGTTTGCAATAATCGATTTCCCAGCCGATGCAGGTGCTATCACTACAACCGGCTCTTTACGCTCCAAACACGCAATGGAGATTAGTTGAAAAGCATGAAGGCTGAATTGGTAGATTTTAGCCAATTCGCCTCTATATACTGGATTTAGACGTGCCCCGTGGATCGCGTCATTAGCACCGTCGGGTAACGCCGCATGACTACTTGGAACAGGAACCTTATGTGTATAGTTCTCCATGGATTTAACAGTCTACAAAGCCACAAATTCGAATCATAAGATACATAGTTGTGGTCAAATATATATATAGAATCATAAGATACATACAATAAAGTTGTGGTCAAATAGATATAAATGCCATTTATATATTTATACGGGCCCACAAGTAAATTTCTAAATCACCAAATTCAACCAGAAACATTATTCAAACATAATCACCCAATTATATCCTCTTATGATATCAATATTTAAACCACAACAATCCTCCAACCACAACCAACAAAAAATTCCGTACAAATCAAACCCTAACCCTGTTTCGCTCAAAATCAAACCAATAATCCAATCAATCGATGACAAACACACTCAAAACCTTTTTGCATCAAAATAACTAATACGTTTATGTTTTTCATAATATCCTTTCTGTTATCAAGGTTTTATCAACAATTCTGTACAGATCAAACCCTACCCTTATTTCGCTCAAAATCAAACCAATAATCCAATCGATCGTTGACAAACACACTCAAAACCTTTCTGCATCAACTTATGCATTTATGTTTTTCATAATATCCTTTCTGTTATCAAGGTTTTATCGCCAGAAAAGTGTATCGGTTCATTCGAGCATATATGAACAATTGTTACCTGAATCGATGGTAACAACGACTCCAACAGCTGGTTCGTGGTTGTGGTCGTCTTTGATACCCGCGAGCAGTGGCGAAGACCGACGGTGTCAGTGTATCACGGCACCGACGTCGACTGTTTGAGAAAACTGGGGCGGTGGTTGTGTATCACGGCACCGGCATCGAATGTTCGAGAAAACCACACTTAATTAGATATTACTACACTATTCGTTAATGGTATACTTATAGAGGAGGAGTCATGATGATACACGGCATTAACCCTGGCTTTAGTGAAAAAGCATAGTGGTGCAGGAAATGAGCATGGTAGTGAGGAAGAAGGCAAGTGGGCTCTAAGTTATCAACCAATCAGATTCAATTGTTTTTTTTTTCTTTTTTTTTTTTCTAGTTTATTTAATCACCGAATTATTTAATACGTAATGGATAATGAAAACTTACAAGGAAAAATGTCCGAATATTTCATGTAGTTTAGTGAAATTTCATTTGTAGTCCCTAACTTTCTAAAATTACACTTATAGTCCTTGTCTTCTGTACACTTATTTATGGGATAGTCCCTAGTGTTGATGGAGGTTAGTTTTTTGTGTTAAGTACGTGTGAAATAACTAGTCCTTATCATTAATAAAAAATATAAAATAACAATTAAAACATTATAATAAAAAAGAGTTAATATATAGAATTCAGGTGGGACCCACGTGTTTTACTGAAAATCTAAAACGTCCCCTGCACCCTCTTCTCCATAAGCACGCCTCTGTCTCCCCCTTCACCCCCCTCCAACTACTGCATTTCATCGTGAGATCGATGAATTAACTGTTATCGAAAACAATTTGAAGAAATACTGGCAGTGTGATATGCAAAAGATTCTTGATTTGTAGCAAAAACTCGAATGGCAGAAACAAACCCCACTGAAGAACACAATTTTTTTATGTGTTGCAATAAACAGAAGGTCTTGTGTTTCACCCTTCAATAAAGCAAAATCACACATGACCAACAAAACTTGACTAATACAAAGTCCTTTAAACCCTTTCCAACTGAAACCCACTTCCCTCGATGAACTCCTCTATAAAACAAAACAAAACAAAACAAACCAAACATACCACCCGTTCTTGCTGTCAAAGAAAAGTAACTTATTGTCTGCCATGTCACTCCATTCGTCAGCGTTTCTTAAGGCTGTGAAAGACTTGGTAGTTTTGATGCATCAAAGGTTGCCGTGAACAATTAAAAAATATATGAGATTGATCATAATTCAACTTTAAAGTTAGAAATAAATGAGAAAATAGTTTGTCAATCAACCAACTCAATTCTAATATATACACATGGACATGTACAACAAATACTATAAAACAAAGTAACGTATAACTTTTTTAACCTATATCGATTTGATTAAACATGATATGTGATGTCAAGAGGAAAATTTAACAAAAAGAGGAAATTAACATGTTGACGAAGTATAACAAAAACTGTGCCCCCATAAACATACGATATCTATCACTTTAATAAGCCTTCATCAGCTGGATTTTATTTTTATTTCCTACTGAGAAAATACCAGCCCTAACCACAATTTCCATAGTTCAAAGTCATAGCACATGAGAATCTTATCCACTCAAATTATAATGAGATTAAGGGTTGATTATTCCTCTAATGTTGTTAAATGGCATATGTTTTATTTTCAGTTTCAAACTAATGTAAAAGTAGTTGTTTTGGCAGTTATGATAGCTCCAGGTGTATTAAGTTTTGATAATGTTATTGTAGTTGTCCCTAGTCCCTACTATGTTTATTGTCAATATTGAGGATTTAAGGCCAAAAGTTGGTCATAATTTACTCTGCTTAGGTCTGATCCGACCCATGGTGTAATGGGCCGAAGTAAAGCGTTGTGAAACATGATCCATGACATAAATAGTAGGAGACCTGAGGTGAGTGTCGAAGATGTTGAGCATATAGATAATATAAGTGCAAAATGTCTCTCATTTTCAACCATGTTCTTCCTCTGATTCCGAGTTGTTACTTGTATTCTTGATTTCACACCCAAGATTCCATGTTCTTCTATCTATCTATTGTGGGGCCTTCCAAGGGGAGGGTATAATCAAATATAGAGAAAAGCATAAAGAAAAGAGCAAGATAATAGCAATTATACCTTCCAATCTCCAACAAAAAGCGAATTGCGATGGCGACGGTGATGGTTTCCTGGTACAAATTACATCCAAAAGACCAACATTCAAGCCACAAGCCAAGTATAAAGAGTAGAAAGCACAAAAACACTGCCTCTGGAAATAAACAAGTTGTAGAAATAGAAACATCTACAATAGTTTCATCATTCATGCAATAACTACCACAAAAACAATTGGAAACATTTAAAAATACGTAAGACAATTCAGCGGCTGTTTGGCAACTTCTGAATGGTTAAGTGCTAAACAAGTAAGATGTTTGAACCATTAAGTGCTGAACCAGTAAGAGGTCTGAACCATTAAGAGCGAGTATAATGCTCAACCATTCAGAGGAAAATATCTGACCAGTTCAGATTAGAGGTCTTAACCATTCAGACTCAGTATAATGCTTAACCATTCAGAGGCTAATGTCTGAATCATTCAGACATCTGCTTGTGAAACAAACAGTCTGAACCATTAAGTGCTGAACCAGTAAGAGGCCTGAACCATTAAGAGCTAAACAAACAGCCCCTCAGTTTGAAAGAACTAACCAACGAACCTGCCCATTTTCCATTTTGACACCCCTATAACTGTTATTATTCTAAAGATGATATTTTGCTATAATTTATAAGTTGTCTATACTCTTATACTATATATGATTTCAAATAGTTTTTAAAACCATTAAATAAGTATAGTAGCGGGTTCAATATCCCGTCTGGTTTAAAAAACATTAACTATATTACATTTAGCAACTTTGGTGAATACTGTTGAGTGTGAATCCACTTGATCAAGTTGAGGTCAGAAAAGCAGGATAAAAGGATAATGAGGCTGGGTTGATCCAATCTTCCCTGTGATCTAGAATTCACGGATCTTGTCCTTCTCTTTCTTCTTTTATTCAATCATATATATGAGATTGTTTTGTATCTGTAATATTCGTACCAAGCTAATAAAAAAACCTCCTAGTTACCGAGAGTGGACGTAGGTCAGATTACGACCGAACCACTATAAATCTTTGTGTTCTTGATCTGAGTTGTGTGTGTGTGTGTTGATTGTGTTCGTGTGTGACCCGTTCGATCCCAACAAATACTGGTCTCCATTTGACTTTTTTTGTCTTTTATGTGCTTTTGTTTTTTTATTCTTATACCATTGACACTTACAACACCTTAACTTTCTAAAGGTGACATCATCATGGTTTCTTACGGAAATCGATTGGAATCGAGTGAAATAGTGCTTGAAAGAGACTTGGAGCGTCTGGGTCGGATAGGGCTGTCACATCAGTGAACAGTTGATGTGACAGGTGAGTATTTATAGGTGAGAGGGAGAAAGGCGGTGGAGAGTTAAGTGGGTCGGATGGTCAGCCGATCGGATGGCCATCCGATCGGATGGTCATCCGGACAGATGATCATTCGATCGAACGGTCATTCGATCAGGCGACTGGTGCGAGTTTGTTTTCCGACTTTCGTTTCGTGCGTTAAGCGTTGCGTTGTGTTTAAGCGAGTTGTGAGTGAGCATTGTGATGAGATAAACCGGGCAATATTTAAACAACTAGTTACACAAATAACATAACCACTACACACTTAACACATAAAATGCATAAAGTAAATCTGCGTTTCGATTTGCGTTGAGATTGCGATGCGATAGCGTTGTGATAGCGTGAAGTAACAATGCGATAAAGTGCGTTCAAGTAGTATGCGTTTTTAAACTGCGTTAAATGTGGTAATTGCGTTTTGAATAAGCGTTGTAAAATGTGTTGTAAAACATAGTTGAAATGTCGTTTTAAAATAGTCGACCCATAGTAACAATCGGAATCTAGAGAGTACAAGTTAAGCAATAATTAAGTAAGAAATAACGGATCTGAATGATGACATATCTTGACTTTGACTTTCCAAAAGTCGGGTTGTTACAGTAAGTCTCGAACACTTACGAGTCTTTGGTTGTAGTGCTTACGATTTGTTAGAAGCTGATGACAGGGATAAGTTAGACTCAAAATCCAAGAAGTGCACATTCATTGGTTATGGGTCAGAACAAATGGGTTACAGGCTTTGGGATAATGAAGGCAGAAAAGTAATCAGAAGCAAGAATGTCGTCTTCAATGAAAACGAATTGTACAAAGACAGAAACACCAAAGGACCAGAAATTCAAAAAGAATATGTTGAATTTGAAAGTGGTGATGCAAGAAAAGAAGCTTCAGTCGACATTCCAGAAAATGGGAATGAGTCAAGCGACAGTGGGAGCTCAGGGGATGATTCTAGTATTGATTCTGAAGAAGAAGAAGAAGAAATTGCTCCTCAAACTCCAGAATCCCCAGAAACACCTCAATTTCAACCAAGAAGATCATCTAGAGTCAGTAGACCTCCAGACCGATACTCACCATCAGTCAACTACATGCTTTTGACAGAAAATGGTGAACCCTAGTGTTACTCAGAAGCCACGGGGTTGAAAGATTCATTGCAGTGGGAGCTAGCAATGAAAGATGAAATGAAGTCGCTTGAGAAGAACAAGACCTGACACTTAACAAAGCTTCCAGTTGGGAAGAAGGCTCTTCAGAAAAAAAAAATGGGGTTTCAGGGTCAAAGATGAACATGATGGTACCAAACAGTACAAAGCAAGATTAGTAGTCAAGGGATATCAACAGAAAGAGGGAATTGATTTCAATGAAATATTTTCTCCAGTGGTGAAGATGACTACTATCAGACTTGTTCTCAGTATTGTAGCAGCAGAAGGCTTGCATCTAGAGCAACTAGATGTCAAGACAGCTTTTCTACATGGTGACCTAGAAGAAGACATCTACATGACACAACCAGAAGGTTTTTAGGTTAAAGGCAAAGAAAACTTGGTGTGTAAATTGAAGAAGAGTTTGTATGGTCTGAAACAAGCACCCAGACAATGGTATTTGAAGTTTGATAACTTCATGGGAAGAGTTGGTTACAAGAGATGTGACAATAGCCATTGTTGTTACATCAAGAAGTTCAAGGGTTCTTATATCATTCTACTACTATATGTGGATGATATGTTGATTGCAGGTTCAGATATGACAGAAATCAAGAAGTTAAAGAAGCAAATTTCTGAAGAGTTTGAGATGAAAGACTTGGGAGCTGCAAATCAAATACTCGGGATGAGTATTTTCAGAAACAAAGATGGTTCTTTGACACTATCTCAAGAGAAGTACATTGAGAAAGTGTTAGAGAGATTCAGCCTTAAAGATGCCAAGATCAGAAGCACACCTTTGGGAAGTCACTTTAAGCTTGCTAAAGTTCAGTCACCCAAATCAGATGAAGACAAAGCAGAAATGGCTAAATTCCGTATACATCTGCAGTTGGTAGCCTCATGTATGCAATGGTATGCACGAGACCAGATATAACTCATGCAGTGGGAGTTGTTAGTCAGTTTATGTCCAATCCGGGAAGAGAACATTGGGAAGCAGTTAAATGGATGCTGAGATACTTGAAGGGAACTTCAAAGATGGCATTGCATTTTAAGAAGAAAGATGTTATTCTGAAAGGGTTTTGCATATGCAGACCTTGGTGGTTATAACAATCTTACAAAAGCACCACCGGATATGTCTTTACAGTGGGAGGCACTGCGATAAGTTGGATGTCCAGACTACAGAAAAGTGTTGCCCTTTCAACCATTGAAGCAGGAGTATATGGCAGTTGCTGAAGCAAGCAAAGAGCTTATATGGTTGAAGAATTTTCTCAACGAACTTAGCAAAGAACAAGATGATTGTGCACTATTATGTGACAATCAAAGTGCAATTCATCTTGCAAAGAATCTTGTCTTCCATTCGAAGACGAAACACATACAACTGAGATATCACTTCATCAGAGAGCAAGTTAGTGAAGGCACTCTGAAGTTAAAGAAGATCAAAGGAAGTGAAAATCCATCTGATATGTTGACTAAGGTTGTCACCTTAGAGAAGTTGAAGCTTTGCATAGCTTCAACTGGCCTTCAGGATAATTGAAGAGAAAGCCGGGTAACTAGGAATGTGCTAAGATCAAAAGTTTTTTACAGAACTACTGACGCACAGTTGAAACACAGGTGAAGATTATTCCGTGGCTTCAAGTGTAACAACCCGCACTTTTGTGCGTTGTTACTACTCGTTATACTCGTTACGCCTAGCACCATAGATTCGGATCATAATGTAACTATATCGTATATATCGCTATTCGAAGGATAATCGCATATTTTCAAGCTACAGTATCACTATACTACACTATTATCACACTAACACTCACGGAGGCATTGAGTGAGGACCTATTCTACCCTCCTCAGTGGCCGTGCTGTGTCGAGCGTAAACAATTAACGCCAGCAAGGGACCTCGGGTGAGTGATGTAGCTCCAGTCATCATGACGATGATGACAATACGAGTAAACAGTGCCCCGTCAGTCCTTGTGGCACTACATGAAATAACGTTCACGATGACATCAAGAAAGGACCTATACTACCCTCATTAATGGCCGTGCAACGCCGATAATAATCGCATACTCGAATCGAAACTGATTGTTAATTATTGAAACTTTGGATTACGGATACGTAAATACGACCCCTAGAGATATATATATATATATAATAATAACAATATAATAATAATATAAATTAATTATGAAAGATACGCGCTTCGAAAACTGTCAAAACGATCAAAAACGGAGAAGTCCAAGCGTCAGGATAGCTATCCGGACGGATGGACCATCCGGACGGATGGGCATCCGCACGGATGGGTCATCCGCACGCATGGGCCATCCGCACGGATGGGCTATCTGGGCCAAAACCCTTTCCTCTCCTCTGTTGCCTATAAATACCATGTCACATCACTTGAACAGTGATGTGACAGCTCCTGTTCAACCAAACGCGCACCAAGACCCTTTTTCTCTCGATTTCCTCGCGATTCCGGTAAGATTTCAACCTAAAACTTGTACTTCTACAATCTACACTCGATTCTACATCATTCTATCTTTCAAAACTCAAATTCTAACCGTGAAATCTGCGGATTTGAGGCGTTTTGAGATAATGTCACCAAGAGTTCTTATGAACTTCAAGATTTGGGGTCTCATTTCACTATAAACGACTCAGATCCGGGTGATTTCCACATGTTTTAATGACAAATCTCACCTAAATCTGTGCGATTTCGAGTTAACCATGAAGAACCATCACGAATGGCCAGATCTGATGGAACGGGGTGATTCCCAGCTGATAGAACGAGTCGGAACTGACGGAACTTCAAGTGTTAGTGCGAAATTACACTACCCTAGTAAGAACGAACGTATTCCTCCCGTTAAACACTCAGAAACGGTGATCAGAGTGTGAACCAGACGTGTCAGTCCGCACGGATGACAAGTCAGTCCGCACGGATGACAAGTCAGTCCGCACGGATGACAAGTCAGTCCGCACAAAGTCAGTCCGCACGCACAACTGTCATCCGCACGGATCATGTCACCCACACGGATGACATGTCACCCACACGCACTACTCGTCCGCACGGACGACATGCTGATCCGCACGTATGACTGTCCGCACGGACAACATGCTGATCCGCACGTACGACTGCCCGCACGGACGACATGCTGATCGCACGTACGACTGTCCACACCACTGTCCGCACGTATAACACATCATCCGCACGGGTCACCTGTTATCCAGACGGATAACATGCCATCCGGACGGATGACTAGTCATCCGGATGGATAACATATCAATCCGCACGGATGAGAACCATTCGACCCAATGAGTAACTTTTCAAGGCTAATCTCGCTTAACCGTATATCGTTTACTCTATTCCTCAAGGATCAGTACAGACGTACCCGCTACCGACTCAACCAAGTTGTGATCTCGCTAAATACGCACTGTGAGTATACTTGAACCCTTTTTAATCGAATTTTGGGTGTAACATACGTTTCTAACAAATCAAACTTATCAATCGAAATATTCAATCAATCGAATTATCACTTGCGAATAACTGTTATGCATAGATATACGTGATGCTAGTTGCATATGTGCTAGGGCTTATACTCGCGACGTCCCACCACGACTAGTATAGTACTATTGCGCCCGACGGGGTCTAGTTATGCCATCGTACATTCGAGCATCGAGGACTTAGTTGGTAGTATCAGTTTTGTGAGTATGTATGCCGTGTATTACGTTCTTGCATATGGAAATTCGCTACACTTTTTATCTACTATGCTATACTTATCAAACCTGTATACTCGCCAATACTTTTGTATTGACAAATATTTTAACGTATGTTGCAGGTTAGATCGCAGACTATATCAAATCAAGCTAGGAAGTCTAGAAACTCAACTAAAATCTAGGTTGTCGGATTTGCATTGTTCGAGAGGACAATAAATCTGTGATAACTTATGTGATTGTATTATTTGTTAGTATGGGATAACGAATGTATTAAATATTATCGCAATATAGTTGTTATGGATTCTCTTGAGCAATCTGATTCGCCTAGTGCCGCGCCCCGATGATTCCGCCATCGGTTGGGGTGTGACAGATTGGTATCAGAGCCATAACTATAGGGAATTAGGCCAGACTCGACCTAGTCCGGGTCGACGTCTTAGAAATTGACCTAGTCTATAGTCTAAGTACCAACAGGCCGACTCGTACGAACCCAGTGGGGTTTGTATTGGGCTTACTCGATACTCTCGATCGAAATTGCTAAAAGCTACAACTTTATGTGAACACCGCATACTACAACTTCACACGAAGGAGCCTTTCCTAAGGCTGAAATACTACTTAGCCTTTCCTAAGGCCGACACAATACACGTGTTTTCGAAAATACTCGCATAACAAAACCGAGCGATCCAGTCAAGACCAGGTGTGAAAACCAAGAACTCTCGATAGGATTGCTCACTCAGCGCATTTTTCTAGCACGAGAACTCTTCATCGAGTTAGGAGTGACATCCACACCTCGACAAAGGTCTCCACTTCTAAATCTAGTGGAACTCACGAATTTATTCGAAGAGCATAGCCACAATTAGGAACGAAACTGTTAAGTCAGGGGTGAAACCCATACCTTAATAAGTCGTCCCACTCTCTATAAACTGGTTTTCAAAAGCTCTCACCAAGGACTCGACTATCACGATAACTCGAGCCACGCGATGACTAGGAAGACGAATGCCAGGAGCTGCATCCCAGTGGAAGCATGGAGTCTTCTAAGTCAACGCGCGTGCCCGAGCTTGTTAGATATAGTTGGGCTACCTTGGGTAGTCGACGCCTAAACACCCAAGGCACTCTATCGTACGAACAACCAACCTTACAACTGGTTGGAAACTTATTTACGTTTTGAAACTTTACGCTTTATCGATTTCTCGATGTAACGATTTTCACTCCCTACTTTATAAACGCACGATTCGCACAGCCATCGCAATCTAAAACGAAATCCGAATGTTCGCAACAAAACTAATGCATAATCTATCGCATTCGCTCTCGTTTTCTCACTTCAACGCGACCTCGCTTATTCTAAATCGACCTATATGTGCATGAATTCGGATTACATCTATATAAATATATGTATATATACGTATAAACAACAAGTCATTGTGTGAGAACCTAGGAATTTCGTGTTTCCTATGTGGCTCCTATGTGAATCGCATTACTATTATACTATCGCATCAAGTTTGAACGCGCTCAAATCGCAACGCAAACTCAAAAATCATTATGATCGAATCTCACTCCAAGTCTCCTTCTGTCTAGATGCCTTCCAACAACTCTACTTCGAGAATGATAGCAAAGAGACGAGCCAAACGAAGGAGCGAAAAGAGGATTGCTTCACTTGTGACCAGGGAAGTGGTCAAAGTCATTCCTCAGATTGCCACACGAGTTCACTATCTCAACCATTCTCGAGCTTCGGAAGACGTTAAGACGGGAGAGCCGCAATCTACTTTCCTTTACAAGCACTTCAAAGCCTGTGACCCGATAGAATTCACGGGTGAAGGAGGTGCGACTCAACTACCCCAGTGGTTCGATTCTATCGAAGTTACCCTTCGTCAAAGTGGGTGTCCCGATAGTCTCCGTACTACTTGCGCCACCGGAGTATTTCAATCGCGAGCACTCGACTGGTGGACCACCGAACGTAACAAACGTGGGATCTCCGCAGCTTACGCTCTCTCTTGGAATGAGCTGAAAGAGCTCATGGAGAAAGAGTACTGTCCTCCTCACGAGATTCAGAAGCTGGAAAACGAATTTTGGGAAATCAAGCAAACCAAAGGTGACAATGCTGGCTACACCGCAAGGTTCAAACAGCTTAGCATAATCTGCCCAAGTCAAGTCAACACTCCGGGAAAGGCCATCGCGAAGTACATTCGTGGCTTGCCTGAGTGTGTGGGTGATTTTGTCGAAGCTGCAAGACCTGCTACCATCGAAGAAACGTACCGCTTAGCCGCAGAAATCAACAACAAGCGATTCGTAGAAGGACTATTCTCAAAGAATCCTGTCAAGCAAGCTCATCAAGCAATCGCCAGCAATCCTTCAGGCGAACATGTTGACGAATCTTCTGATAAACCTACTGACGAATCTTCTGACAAATCTGCTGGCGATTCTTCTAATGAATCAGCTAATGATTCTTCTGACGGATCTGCTAACGATTCGTCGGACGGATCTGCTGCTGATTCTTCTGACAAACCTGCCGACGGATCTTCCGACAAATCAGCCAAAGACTCTGCAAGCGAGTCTTCAGACGAATCCTCCAACGACGACACTTCTTCGCAAGACACCGACAAACCCAGCCGCAAGCGAAAGACTTCAAGCTCGATCTCATCAACAACCGAACTGCTGCAACCGGAACCTCTTCGAACAGTTTTGATGTTTCCAAAACGAGCTTACACTGGAGCTCATCCTCAGTGTTACTCGTGTACCTATCATCATCCAGTTGGGGCTGACTGCCGTTATTGCAATAACTGCAACCGTTACGGTCACGTCACCCGCAACTGCCGCATCGAACCGTGAATTGGAGTACAACAACAGCAGCTCCAGCAAAAGTCTTCAACATCAAACATCTAGCAAGCATAGGATAAAGTTGTAATGATACGATCCCCGACGTTAATTTCTAAGTTTTGAACCTACCCTCTTATTCGAAATTACCACTATATGTAACATTAACTCTCGTTTTCGTTTTCTCTTCCGCTCTCTAATCGTCGCACTTAGACTAGATTCACACACATACTATATACTATATCACGAAATAATGTGTTTTACCCCCACTACACTCTTAGAACGAGGTACGAAAAACGTGCAAGGAACGAGTAATCACGGGTGCACACGGGATTATTTGGTTCAGTGCACGGTGATCGTAGTGAATTCTAAAAGTGCCATAGCGTTTGACAAAAGGTGACACCAAAACACGGGATGAAAGTAGTAGGGGTCGGGCGAGGAATGCTTTACCATACTACCGAAGTTCCGTGAAGAAAGTGCCACGTGGAAGTTGAACGTTATTAGACCTATTATACTATTGTGATTATTTTCAACACTACACTCAATCGCAAGGCGTAACAAACCATATCATCGCAAGACTTGTCGTAAGTCTGCAAACGCAATGCAATCGCCTCATCGATGGACTCTGGGGAGTCTACCTCGCAGGCAAAAATTGCATCGACGCTAGACTGGTCGTAAGTCTGTTGCAACGAATCTCAATCAAGCAAATAAACGCTCGCGATATTGTTGAGTGAGGACCTATTCTACCATCCTCGATAGTCGTGATGCGCCATAACGAAACGTTAAGCTTATTCGAAACAAGAATCGAACTCGACTAATCGCAATCGCTTACCTTGTGTATCTCGCAACCTCTATCGCTTATCACGTGAGCTTATATCATTTGCTGTGTATCAATATATCGCTATCGCCTACCGTTATCTGTGATATTCGTGCTAAGTTAGAACGCATGACCTCGCCTCACGAGAGGAAGCTCATATGGTTGAGGCAGGGTGTTTTAGCCATATCAGCGACCTTTCGTGGAAAAAAAAAAAAAGAAAGGCCATGTGGGGTAATGCTAGTCAAACTCTGTGGTGGTAATCAATCGAACCGAACCGCGTAGATCAAATCGCATACCTCCCTCGCTCGCAACGCAACTATCGACTATTGTAACTCGTTGATCATCGCCGTCATCACAAGCGTTTTGTGTTATTCGCTTAATCGCTTATCGCTTATCGTGTATAGTCTACCGCTTATTCGCTTACCGCTTATCGCTCGCTTGGTGTCATTGCAGTCTATGTGGAAGTAGTACACATGACACCGCTTCACGAGGCGAACTAACCTGGTTAAGCATGGTGTTCGCCATGTTAGCAAGCTCCCGTGAAAACGTGCCATGTGGTTGTAATATGGAATCTAAACGAAAACGCGCTATTCGCTTCTCGCTTATCAACTCACTGGACTAATCTATTCGATCCTATCTTATGCTCGGTCCGACTTTCTATCGATTGGGCCGAGTAAACGCAATTCTATCCATATCATATCGGCACACCTGACACTGCCTCACGAAACGGAAGTAATATGGACAAAGCATGGTGGATACGCCGCTGGTAATTCCTATATATAAGTGTTTTAAACATATTAACGAACTTCCGTGGGAAGGTGCCAAGTGGGGCTTGATGTCAAATTATTCTTTTCAAAAGGTTAAAACTGATTTTTATAAAACTTTTACTAAAACCATGGAACAAATGAAATTCCTCACAATGTGGAGGTAACATCGAATCAGCTTAACTCCATATTCAAGGGAGCTTCATGAGTTCAAATTTTCCTTAAAACCTTTTTCAAAAATCAAAAACAAGATTTTCTTGAAATGATGGTTCAACATCGAGTTCAACTGGAACCATATCATAGGAGAGTTTACGTAACCCTGGTTTTCATTTTCGAATTCCTTAAAATGTTCAAAAGCTTAAACTTCTTTGCAACATCGGTTAACATCAACACTGTTGACCGCACGTTAAAAGGAAAATTTTCAAAGATTTTCATCCTAAATCCCTTTTTAATATCTAAACGAACGCTTCTTGTAACGTTGGTTAACGATCGACTCAGTTAGCTCTACGCCATGAGAAACCCTTCAAATTACAATTGCATCGAACTAACGAACTCTACACAAGACAAGGTACTTTGGAATGCCAACTCGCGGGATTATTACTTTCGTCTTTACGTCACTTTCTCGCTATCGCAGTCGATCTCTCTTATTCGAAACGTTCTCGTTGTCAACTTACGGTCAAATCACTCGCTGTATCGTCACATATACAAGATCAACTCTTAGAAGTCTACCTATTGGATTAATTTCGGGACGAAATTTCCTAAAGTAGGGGAGACTGTAACAACCCGCACTTTTGTGCGTTGTTACTACTCGTTATACTCGTTACGCCTAGCACCAGAGATTCGGATCATAATGTAACTATATCGTATATATCTCTATTCGAAGGATAATCGCATATTTTCAAGCTACAGTATCACTATACTACACTATTATCACACTAACACTCACGGAGGCATTGAGTGAGGACCTATTCTACCCTCCTCAGTGGCCGTGCTGTGTCGAGCGTAAACAATTAACGCTAGCAAGGGCCCTCGGGTGAGTGCTGTAGCTCCAGTCGTCATGACGATGATGACAATACGAGTAAACAGTGCCCCGTCAGTCCTTGTGGCACTACACAAAATAACGTTCACGATGACATCAAGAAAGGACCTATACTACCCTCATTGATGGTCGTGCAACGCCGATAATAATCGCATACTCGAATCGAAACTGATTGTTAATTATCGAAACTTTGGATTACGGATACGTAAATACGACCCCTAGATATATATATATATATATATATATATATATATATATATATATATATATATAATAATAACAATATAATAATATAAATTAATTATGAAAGATACGCGCTTCGAAAACTGTCAAAACGATCAAAAACGGAGAAGTCCAAGCGTCAGGATAGCTATCCGGACGGATGGACCATCCGGACGGATGGGCATGCGCACGGATGGGCCATCCGCACGCATGGGCCATCCGCACGGATGGGCCATCCGCACGGATGGGCTATCCGGGCCAAAACCCTTTCCTCTCCTCTGTTGCCTATAAATACCATGTCACATCACTTGAACAGTGATGTGACAGCTCCTGTTCAACCAAACGCGCACCAAGACCCTTTTCTCTCGATTTCCTCGCGATTCCGGTAAGATTTCAACCTAAAACTTGTACTTCTACAATCTACACTCGATTCTACATCATTCTATCTTTCAAAACTCAAATTCTAACCGTGAAATCTGCGGATTTGAGGCGTTTTGAGATAATGTCACCAAGAGTTCTTATGAACTTCAAGATTTGGGGTCTCATTTCACTATAAACGACTCAGATCCGGGTGATTTCCACATGTTTTAATGACAAATCTCACCTAAATCTGTGCGATTTCGAGTTAACCATGAAGAACCATCACGAATGGCCAGATCTGATGGAACGGGGTGATTCCCGGCTGTTAGAACGAGTCGGAACTGACGGAACTTCAAGTGTTAGTGCGAAATTACACTACCCTAGTAAGAACGAACGTATTCCTCCCGTTAAACACTCAGAAACGGTGATCAGAATGCGAACCAGACGTGTCAGTCCGCACGGATGACAAGTCAGTCCGCACGGATGACAAGTCAGTCCGCACGGATGACAAGTCAGTCCGCACGCACAACTGTCATCCGCACGGATCATGTCACCCGCACGGATGACATGTCACCCACACGCACTACTCGTCCGCACGGACGACATGCTGATCCGCACGTAGGACTGTCCGCACGGACGACATGTTGATTCGCACGTACGACTGCCCGCACGGACGACATGCTGATCGCACGTACGACTGTCCGCACCACTGTCCGTACGTATGACACATCATCCGCACGGATCACCTGTTATCCGGACGGATAACATGCCATCCGGACGGATGACTAGTCATCCGGACGGATAACATATCAATCCGCACGGATGAGAACCATTCGACCCAATGAGTAACTTTTCAAGGCTAATCTCGCTTAACCGTATATCGTTTACTCTATTCCTCAAGGATCAGTACAGACGTACCCGCAACCGACTCAACCAAGTTGTGATCTCGCTAAATACGCACTGTGAGTATACTTGAACCCTTTTTAATCGAATTTTGGGTGTAACATACGTTTCTAACAAATCAAACTTATCAATCGAAATATTCAATCAATCGAATTATCACTTGCGAATAACTGTTATGCATAGATATACGTGATGCTAGTTGCATATGTGCTAGGGCTTATACTCGCGACGTCCCACCACGACTAGTATAGTACTATTGCGCCCGACGGGGTCTAGTTATGCCATCGTACATTCGAGCATCGAGGACTTAGTTGGTAGTATCAGTTTTGTGAGTATGTATGCCGTGTATTACGTTCTTGCATATGGAAATTCGCTACACTTTTTATCTACTATGCTATACTTATCAAACCTGTATACTCGCCAATACTTTTGTTTTGACAAATATTTTAACGTATGTTGCAGGTTAGATCGCAGACTATATCAAATCAAGCTAGGAAGTCTAGAAACTCAACTAAAATCTAGGTTGTCGGATTTGCATTGTTCGAGAGGACAATAAATCTGTGACAACTTATGTGATTGTATTATTTGTTAGTATGGGATAACGAATGTATTAAATATTATCGCAATATAGTTGTTATGGATTCTCTTGAGCAATCTGATTCGCCTAGTGCCGCGCCCCGATGATTCCGCCATCGGTTGGGGTGTGACATCAAGTGGGAGATTGTTGAGTGTGAATCTACTTGTTGAGTGTGAATCCACTTGATCAAGTTAAGGTCAGAAAAGCAGGATAAGAGGATAATGAGGCAGGGTTGATCCAATCTTCCCTGTGATCCAGAATTCACGGATCTTGTCCTTCTCTTTCTTCTTTTATTCAATCCTATATATGAGATTGTTTTGTATCTGTAATATTTGTACCAAGCTAATAAAAAAACCTCCTGGTTACCAAGAGTGGACGTAGGTCAGATTACGACCGAACCACTATAAATCTTCGTGTTCTTGATATGAGCTCTGTGTGTGTGTGTTGATTGTGTTCGTGTGTGACCCATTCGATCCCAACAAATACTGGTCTCCATTTGACTTTTATGTGCTTTTGTTTTTTTATTCTTATACCATTGATACTTACAACACCTTAACTTTCTAAAGACTTTATAATTGAGTTTTACGTGTTTATTTTTATGTACGTGTCGGTATAAATTCAATTTTATTTACGTTTCGACATAAATTTTTCCCAGAAATAAGTTAGGTCAAATATAATATGTTCTTATGCTTATTACTATGTATGTTTTCAGGTGATCTACGTTTTGACGTACTTGAGTTTTTTCTTTTCTGGACTTTTTAGGTTCTTTTTTCATTAAAATTATATTTAAGATAACATTTACGTTTTTATTTACAATTAATTTAAAATCAATCCGCCCCATTGACCAATTTAAATTTATTTTTATGGTTTTTGGTCGATGTAAAACATGTGTTGGTATTCTTTTGAGCATATTTCTATCGGTTGGTATAGTGAACCAAAATAGATATCGACCGAAACCGCGAAACGTAGCGCGAGTAATCTTTCTAGTTAGTTATAACTTTTTTTTGAATGGTAAAGGTTACATTACTCCTTATCCTAGTCTTCTCTCCGAGAGGCAAAAGTCGGGAAAAGTGAGTACCGGTACCGAAAACCGAGGAAAGTGGGTACCGGTATCGAATACACACGGTACGGTTCGGTACCAATACCCGGTACCAAATGCTCATCCCTAACGAAGATAGGGATTGAACTTGGATCTTCGCCCGACTCGCTAACATAACGCGCACACAACAGACTACTCCATCATATGCTTTGTTGTAGTTAGTTGTAACTTATTTTATTATATGTATTAAAACACATCACATTAACTATAGTAAAGTTTTAGTTTTTAAGTTTTGAACACTAAACTTCAAACACATTAAAAAAAATTATTATTATACTATATATTAATATACATCATTAGCTACGGTAGACAAAAAGTTCTAACTTTTAGGTTTAATTATCAAAATGTCATTATAATAGAATTTTCATTTACACCTCTAATTTTAAATAAATTTATCATACACCCTCTCTACTTTAGTGATAATATGTTTAGACCGTTAATCTTAATAATTGTTTTTTTTCATTTTCAACCCTTACACTTTGTTACAATCACTATTTGACCTTCAACTTTATTTTTACGGGTGTACCTATTGGCACACCAATGTGCCTATTGGCACACCAATATGCCTATTGGCACACCAAACCCTAGTTGAATCAGGGTTTACCTACGCTGTGTATAGACCTATACTCAGCGTAGGTAAAGCATGGATCTCAGTGCCTGATCAGCAATCATTGCACAGAAAACAAGGGTTTATATACGCTACGTATAGCTCTATACGCAGCGTATATAAACCATCTGAACTTTTGGGGTCATTTTGGTGGGTTTGAAGCATCAGTTTTTCACAAGGTCTATATACGCTGCGTATAGAGCTATACG